>JALIZF010001879.1:0-600000 GCA_029948255.1 Telmatactis stephensoni
AGTCAAAGCCGAGGGGTGATCCACTCGATAAAGTGAACAGGAAATTTCTGAAAATGACGCCAATAACAGTATTTTTCTACGTTTCTACGTACTTCACTACTTTATTTTTGTTTTCCTGCCTTCTTTTAATACTTCCAAACATCTTACTTTTTATTCAGTGCTGCATTGATCGAGCTCGTTTGCTGGTCTGATAACAATTAATCAAACATGTCATATAATTAATGGCTATATGGGGGAAAAACCAAGACCGCTTTTAATGGAGACATAACAATGTTAATCATTAAGATTTGTTCAAATCAAACATTGAAGAAAGGCGCGCGGGGGACGAGGCGCGCGTTTGTAGCTGAACTGCACTTGTATAGGACGTTGAGTCAGAATGGCAATGCATCGATAGCCAAATGGGTCCGAAATTCAGCCCGGCCTGGCCCCTTATTGGCCGTTTCCTGGATAAAATACTAGATAAACTATATCTAAAACAAAGCCATTCATAATAGTTTTACACGTAGACGTTTTTGAAGACTGAAAAGCAAAAACCCACCTTTGCAAATCCATTGACCGATTCGAAATATGGCGGCAAATTTGAATAGCTATTGTTCTGGACTGACTAGCCTCGTGTTCACGTGGAAACACAAAAGCGTTTTCACATGAATGAGAGGCTAGTCTAACTATTGTATATTTCGAATCGGTGTATGGGCCGGAATACATAACGTAAAAATTAACTTCATTTAACTTGCCTGTTTATTCCAATGGCAGGGTAATCATTAAGCGTAAAATTAGAAAGAAAAAAATCCGTTAGCCATCAGGCCAGGGAGCCCATTAGCTATATTAATAAAAGCTAGTCGTATGTTTTAAAGGTGATTCTGTCAGTTAAAATTACGGCTTTTTTGAATTATCCTTTTGCCGTAATTTGCCACTCTGTAGCTATAAATTCCAGTGTTCGTCGACAAACAAAAAGTTGAAATAACATTGCTGAAACAAACTATTTTATCAAAGAAATAATTTGTGAATTCAAATGTTGTAAATAAAGCATTGTCCTCATAAAATTTCTTGGATTTTTCTATTGTATTTTCTTTATCAAAAAACTTTCCAATTTTCATGTAAGCAAACATGATTTTGTTCTCATTTGTGTTTTATATGACTGTTATATAGTTTACTGAGCTTCAAAAAATTCTAGACTATATTTTGTTGGCCATTTTGTATTCTCTAGAATTGTATTTCTTTCAATTTCACAATTTCTTCATTAGAAACTGTTACGAAACGATCACTGGCAACGGCCATTTTACTGCCGACTCAATATCCCCCGGAGATGCTAATGATAGACTAGCTGCTGGCGGAATTTCTTAACCAATCAGGTTAAAAAACAATATTGTTAACGATATTGTTCTTAGGAGATTAGTGAATATATACTGCACTAAGAATGGATATAACAGTGCCCATTGGGGTATATATCCCTATTTCAAAAAACGTTGTCGCATTAAGTCCACAGTGTACACTCCAAGACTGCAAAGGATCTTGGTAGTTTTCTAGTAATTAATGTAATCATAGCATGTTTTGGATTTATAAAACATGAACACAAAAGGCTTAATTGCTCATAACGCTTGCTGGAATGCTTACAATGCTCATCAAGGAAACATCACACAAGGAAAGACAATAATGAATAGATTAATCAAAAGAAAAACTACCAAAATCATTTGCGGTCTTGGAGTGTACACTGTGGACTTGTTGCGACAACGTTTTTTGATTAGGTGTATATAACAAGCATTTTACCAGTCAGAGCTTGGCACATGTCAAGAACGTAAATCAATTGCCCTATAGCATAAGACGTCACACCAAAACATTTTATTGTTTTGACGCTAAGGATTATGATCGCCAGAGGGGATCAGAGTGATTGCATATCAAATAAAATGCAGATGAGCAATCACTGATACATGATATATATCAAAACTCGATACATTGAAGTTCTACTTCGAAAAGGAATATTAATAGGTCCCAATTTCCACTGTTTCCGAGCATCTATCCCCAATGTAAACACACTGTGACGTCATTATGCGATAGGGCAATTGAAATAACAAATAATTTGCTTCTTTCATCGAACCTTCTTTACTGGATCGATATATTCTTTACAATATTCCCACTTGTGTTTAAGAACTGACCTAGATACAAAGATTAGGCGTGTTTAGAAGGAATTTTGTTGCGATTGCAACTTTCTTACCTTTATTATTTCTATTTGCTAGTTCTTTCCCCTTAAGCTGTCGACACAATTTGTTGTGTTAGATAGTTAAGTAGATAGTAGACCTGTTTCGTTGGCTTGGTGGTGTTCTTCAGCGAGAAGTCAGTATATAGTTTTATCGGCGGTAACACATCTGTTCGAACTTCTCTCTTATCCATGTGTTTTAAACGGCACGTTGGTGAAGATTTGCTCAAAAAAAGTGCACACTGTCTGCGCCTCAAGCCGGGAGGCTTCAAGCCTACGCGACTAGGCCGCAAAGGAGTATGGGTAGTTGAAAAAATTACTCTTTCGATATGTTAAGCACCAGTGAATAAAGAACTTTGTTGCACAAGCTCAATACTAGCTGCTTGAGAATTATCGGCGTGTTGATATTTATTTGTTTTCACAGCTTTCAGTAATTCCTACCCATACTCCATTTCGGGTGAGTCGCGTAGACTTGAGTCTATTTGCCGACAACGTTAAATAGGTGTATATGGACTGACCTGCTGTGATAGATCTAATGCAATCAATTTGGACAACCTCGTGAAAAACAGCTTTTCATAATCTATTTGTCTTTTGACATTAACGTCGTATGTGAGGGATTTAATTGTCTTAAGTGGCTTCCCTCCCATTCTTCGTTTGCAACCACGTGGTATATCGATGTTTTGAAATTTTAAAATATTATTTCTTTTGCTAAACAAAATAAAATGCTTATGGACTTGTATAGACTGATTCCATAAGTCGGTCCCAGTTCGCTCTCTGACGATTTTTTTTTCGCTCACGGGTCCGACTTATTTGCAAACATACTCAGAAATGATCCGCATCTCGAAAAAACGAGATAGCCAATGAAATCGTTTGTTATGCCATTCAAAACATTTTGACCAATCACATACTATGTCTTATTATACCGATCTGAAACTTCACTTCCGGTAAGACGCCATTTTGTTTTTGAAAATGAATTACCAACTAAAACGAAGATAACGTTAAAGCCGTTCCAAAGAAAAGCTATTGAACAAGTTCTAGAGGGGAAAGACGTGTTTTGTTTTTTCCCACAGGATGTGGCAAAACGTTTTGCCTGATCTATTAGATGCAAAGGCCGCCAACGGCAATATTTTTGTATCGCCTTTGACCCTTGATGAAAGATCAAGTGGACAGTTTTAGGAAGTTACTAGATTCCCGCTGCCTTTGCCGGCTTTACCGGAGAAGGAGAAGACGATTCCACTGTGACAGAAGAGGCCAAATTTGGCAAATACAAGGCTAGTAATGATTGTAATATTATCTGACAAAGCCCAGTGGTTTTGGTCATGCCCTCGTGAAACAAGTTGCTGCAGTTATAAGCCGTTTATCTCTCCGGAATTACATCGAAGGAGTTTAAAAATACTCTAGGGTGTATTGATGTTGATGAGGCTCATTGTGTAACTCAGTGGTAAGCTTATGTTTTAATAAAATTTGAATGTTCCATGATGTGTGTTGTTATCTTTGCCTAGATTCACGCCGTAAAGATTGTAAACTAACTCTTCATTCTCAGTGCCCACAATTCTTCTTTTTTCTTTCTGAGAACTGCAAACGTCCTCAGCTCGATTTAAACAAACTTTATAGGAGTTATGAGAAAACATCGAGTTGTAGAAATAAAGAAACGTTGAAATGACTTGCGAAAAATTATGGAATTTTACTTCCGGCTCATTAGGTATTCAAGAGCCTCGTTTTGGTTTGTACAGCAACGGCTGATGAATGAGATAAGTCGGACCCGTGAGCGAAAAAAAAAAATCGTCAGAGAGCGAACTGGGACCGACTTATGGAATCAGTCTAGGACTTGTAGAGCAATTTTAAAAAATTTAAAAAGAAACACCTCTAGGGCAATTTTTGGAGCACAAGAGCAATCTCTTTACCGAGTTATTGTTGAATGAAGTTTCTCAAATTACAGTGTAAATGTATGGCAGCGCCATCTTGGAGGACATATCATTATCCTCCAACATGGCTGCCAAAATTTCTAAGAACATGAATTCAAGCATAAAGTTGATAAATAATCACTTAAATTGAACTACGAATAACATTTCTAAGTATATATAAAACCAAACTAATTTAATTGGACACAATTACATTGATTTCCACGGCATTTTAGACGCGTGAACTTTGCGTTGTGTGACACAACTCAAAAATTCTAGGGCTTCTAGAGCTCGACCAAAAAACATCAAGCCCATCAAAATAACTGAATATAAGTCTACAAAATAACTCACATCACAATTTTCTAAAACATATGATAGAAGAAAACTGATAGAATTCGAAGTTAGATTTTAATTTTGAATTTTTGTGATCTGTGACGTAACATGCAAACGAAGAATTGCTTAAAACATCCCTCATCCCCCCTATTATTTTTGCCGCGCTACTTTTCAAAAGTTTTCAATCAGTACTACAAAAAAAGTCATGCATGAAAACAACTGAAAGTGAGGCTCATGTTTTCGAGCTTCAGAAAATTCTAAATCTGCTGTTATTTCAGAGAATTAATATTAAAAAATGTTTGTCTCCCAAGAGTATTGCCATTTGGAATCAAACTTTTTACAAACTCAGAGCGGTTTCCGTTTCAATTGAGTCCGAAATCCTCGAGCACCATAATTTGCGGTCTCGATCAACAGCTTAATCCCGTAGTGCCATTTCAGAAGACAAATTCAACAGAGAATTGGCATTTTCTTTTCTCTTCCACTCACATGATGATAAAAGCTGCAATAATTTCCAAGTTTTCAAATGCCAGCTTAGAATTGTCAGGAGAAAAACTGGACTTTGTCTATTTTATATACAGGTGATATTTTCGGCGTGAATCGACGGATCAAGATTAGTTCAGCAATGGCGAATCTCCTACTCAGAAAAATGCTGTGTGCGGCTCATTTTCCTTAAAATGTTTGTCTAATATTCTTCACCTGCTCGACTGTAGACATCTAAGTACTTGAAAAAGACTTCTTTGAGAGTCCATCGAGGTAGTAAATTATACAGAAACATCACAAAACTTGTCAAAGATTAACTTGCAAAGTTCAATCGGATGAATGAAATATTTGAGCGGAGAATCGGCGACGCGCGTACGTTTGTACAAAAATTTTATCTAACATAGTGTTTTCGTTTTTAATTTGTGGTAGAGTGCAAATTTTGAAATTTTTGAGTGCAAATTTTGAAATTGAATTTGATTGGCTAGTTACGAAAATTTAAAATAAATTGGCGTGCTCTCGATCAGGCAATCACATTTCAGAAATTTTGTATGTATATGATTGTATGTATATGATTAGTATTGGAAATCATATGTTTTCGAGTGCAATGTGCATGTGAAATAAATTTGAACAAATTCAAATTATTCCAAATTGCACGAGAAAGCCATATGATTTCCTATTAATAATATACATAAAAGATTATAAAACAAGTTTTTTTTCTGCAAAAGAGTGAGCATTTTTTAACAAAACCTGAGCGCGCGCTCGCTGACGTGTGATGGCGTCAGTAGCGCGCGCACATTTCAGCCATATGATTTCCTATTTAGAGTGATGTCAAAAAAACCGTGAAATAGTTATTAGACTAATAGACACTGTTAGACCTTTTTCTTTTGTTTTTATTAAACTATTACACACTATTTGTTAGTTTTTGTTTCACGGTTTTTTTTTAATCACTCTATACATAAAAGATTATAGAAACAAATGAGTTTTTCTCTGCAAAAGTGTGAACATTTTTTAATAAAACCTGAGCGCGCGCTCGATGACGTGTGATGGCGTCAGTAAAATCTCATTCAGAAAACAAGAATTTCCTCAATATTCTCGCCTTTTTTCCATCACAATTGTTCCTTTGTGACCAGAGTATCCAAAGTTTTGATGCTAGATAATGTGAACAGCAGCAGAACTAAGAAAAAGTTTGATCTTCACGCTGTTTTGAAAACTCAAATCGTAACTAAATTTCTTTTCTTTTTTTCTGCACTAAATTTCCTTGAAACAGCACTGGTCTTCACCAATCAGCATCGAGAATTTTTTTCACGTATATTATTAATGTAATGATTACGCATCAAAACGAAATTTTCTCCCAGCCACGAAATCATGTTAGCGAATATTGGTTGAAAAAAGTCTTTTGATAAATGACTGGCCATGGGGGATTTGAACCCAAGACCTTCTGCACCCTATACCCGCCATAACCTCTATACTACTGGCCCAGTTGCTCGAAATATGATTAGCGTTAACCCAAGATTAAATCTAAAAAAAGCCATTCATTTTAACCCAGAATTAGCGTTAATCGCCCTTCGAGCAATATTGGGTCATTAGTGATGGAAACGTATCAGCAAAAATGGTTTTGTCTGTTATGTTGAAGTTCGTTATTTTTAATGTAAAAAGAATTGAAAAGCAACTGTTTAAGATTTCCTTCTGGGAATTCATGGAGATTTTGCTTTCATTGAAAGAGTGTTTTAGTGCGAAATAAACTTTATGTGCATTCTGGTAATAGGTGCAACAATTCTGAAGAGCAGAGTAAATATGTTTCTTGTTGAAGTGCGGAAGGGTAGAGCGGCATTTAACACCCCGCCGACCGAACAAATAATATAAAATATGTTAAGCAATCAGTTATAATTATGGAATATTAAGGGAAAGTCATTTAAGTTGTTTACGACTTCTACCAAAACTGTCCTATCGACAAAACCTTGTTTTATCTTTATTTTGAAAACAGCAAAACATTTTGTTTACATTGTGTAATTGTGGCAACCTAGGGTAGTTCAGTTGGGCTGCGTCGGTGTAGAAAGATGCAAAGATGTTTCATTGCCCCTTCGTCGAAGTAAAAGACCAATAATGAGCTACTCATCGATGTTCATTTCTACATCCTTTCTTCATTTCAATCTTTAGTTATAATCGACGACTTGTTGGTCAAAAAATAATTGTTGGCCAAAAACGAATTTGAAACACGGTGCCATAGGCAAGACAAACTAGATATTTAAACCTTTTTGTCTGAGAAAAGGTATATTTTCTTATTAATTTCCAGTTTAAGAAGGTATATATAGCCTATACGTGAAAATGAAACATAGTTTTGTGTTCGTGATTAAGCTCAAAACCATTATAAATATGAGCATTTGAAATACTTTCAGTATAATTTGAAGTACAATACAATTTTTGGTCCATTAACGTAATTCATGGATCCTAAAAAAAAAACTGTTTCCTTGAGTAATTTTACCTTTTGTCATTTTTTATGTATACAATTATGAATACTCTAATTTGATTTAATTTATATAAAGGTTGGATAAGCTTTTCATTGCGTGCTACTTTCAAAATTAATGTTTGCTTTTTAATTTTTTCTTTATTCCGGTTCGAAAATGTAAGCTAGACTTTTCATCATCAAAAAGTCACAGTGATTTTTTTTAATCTTTCCTTTCCTTTCTTTTCTTACTTTTTACCTTCTTTTATATAATTGAATTTTAGTAATAATATAATTCAATTTATAAAGCGCTTATTTTAACTTTCTCTAAGTAGTTGTTCGTAAAAAGTACTTCCTTTAGGCTTGTCATATGTATAAAATTTCGTCAATGTTTCTCGCATTTTAACAATATTCATCATTTTCAAGTTTTTCTTTTCCTTGCTTTTTCTTTTCTTTTTCTTCCTCTTCGACTTTTTATCAGTTGTGATTTGTGAGTCTTGTGGCTTTGTTATGATTTCACCTTTTTTTTTTGTTATTATTTAAAAATATAACATTTTGTGTATTCAAGGAGAAGTAAACATTTTCTTTGATTTTGTGGATCTGTGTTCAAACCATGTTTTCCAAGAATGCCGGAGTGACTTGCAAACTGCAATAGCTGAATATGGCACCTTATAATTTAGTTGTGGTTCACTAATATTTTTGTATGTCCACTTGAAACTATACATTGATCATAACTCAAAAAGGATCACCGACATTATGGTAATAGGCTTTGTACAGAAACGACAATGTTACGAATTGAAAATTGCCTCTTAACTTAGTTAAAAACAAACAAATAGTAACTCAAATTTTGAAGTGAAAAAGGGAAAAGAAATACAATTTAGCGTACAACGATTTGTAATATAAGTGATGTTCAGTGATTTAATTTCTTACCTGTGTACTTCTTGCTTGACTTGATTTGGCATTGATTTCCTTCAGTTGTAGTTAAAGGTTATTTTCCGTGGCGTTTTAATGCTGATACTTTCCACCACCATTCATTTTCACCTTTTAATGGCTAGTTCATCAAAAATTTTGAAATAAAAATTTTGATATTATCAAATTGACAAAATCATATATAACTTTGCTTGTTCAGTTCTATATTTAGTAGTCAAAACTTCATCAGCTAGAATGTCCACTAGGAATTGACCACTATTACATACGTTGTAATGAGCTCGCAATGAAAGAACAATATTTCGCTGCTCTCTTGACACTCTATACGTAATCGATGAATGATTGAAGACTTCGTTTCCTGACAAGTGTAGGATTTTGAGAAGAATCTCCTAATGGACTCCACGCGTATCAACTATTCATTAAAGGAAATGAAGTGGACTCCAGCTGCCTTTTCAGTTTCTTCTCTAATTTCGTTTCCATAGAAACCATTATGAAACTCAGTAAACTATCTACAATTGATGTGTTTTATTCATTGTACAGAATGACACACTCTTACAAGTAGTACAAGCATTACTGGACACCATTAACTTAGTTTATGACATGGTCAGTGATTGATGGGTTTGATGAAGCTGTGAATGGACATATATAACTCATTTACACATATCTTATGTACTTAGTTGCTATAGGAACGGGCTGTATCCGGGCACCGACGCTCAGTGATTGAAAAAAAGTGTAAATGACACTTGAAAGTAACAAAAATATTTTGCATCTATTCCAAGTTTTAATAAACCCGAATAACACTCCTTGAACGTACGTGACATACAGCCTGACATAAATCAAGGCACACTAGCAGTAATAAACGAGCGAACAACGAGACGACAACTGACGTGATGACAGATCAGAGAGACTGGCGACAGACTGACGAGCCACAACAGACTCCGACTGACTGACTGACTGGCTGACTGACTGACTGACTGACTGACTGACTGACTGACTGACTGACTGACTGACATCTGACTGACTGACTAACGTCTGACTGACTGACTGACTGACTAACTAACGTCTGACTGACTGACTGACTGACTGAATGAATGAATGAATGAATGAACGAACGATTGAATGAATGAATGAATGAATGACGGACGGACGGACGGAGAAACTGAATAAATAGAAGAACTGCAACAAATCGCTTTGTGAGATACAATCCAGGATACTACATTTGTGGACTAATGCTCTCATAGTCTCAAAAAAAGAGAATAACTTAATAACACCTTTCTGTAATGTATTGTTTTATGGAAAAACTAAAAAAAAAAACAATTTGTAAAAAAAATGCTGTTTTAAACCCAACTTGTAAAAAAACAACCAACTGGATAAATAATTTCAGAATAAAGAGTTAAAGACTAAAAAAAAACAAAAAAAAAAACACACCTTTCTGCATTCTTCGTCGTTTGGTTCATAGCCTCCTTCTCAGTACTCGGACCATTACTTAGGGGGTGTTTACATGGATTACACTAGGATCATACTAGCACTAGGATCATCCTAGCAGGCGAATCATCCTACCTGCTATACATTTACAGGGGCGTATCCAGGGGGTCCCAGGGTGCCCGTGACCCCCCTTTGAAAACAAAAAGATGATAGAAATAAAAGAATCTGACTGGAGAAAGATTGAGAAATTGGAAGTGTGACCCCCCTTTGGTGGAAAATGGAAAGTGTGACCCCCCCCCCCCCCCTTGAAATATTCTGGATACACCCCTGATTTACTGCATTCTGTTAACATGGAAATTTGTGTCTTCACTTCGCGATCGGGTACTAGGATCATCCTACTAAACAGAATGCAGTAAATGTATAGCAGGTAGGATGATTCGCCTGCTAGGATAATCCTAGTGCTAGGATCGATGATCCTAGTGTCATGTAAACACCCCCTCAATTTTGTGTTGAGCTTAGGTGCAAACTATGAGATAGTACTAGGCCTAGGTGCAACAGGCAGGCGATAGCATATACTACAATATATGAGTTTTTTTGGGACCAAATTTGGCTTCTGTACGTGGCTTGCGTACGCGTTTTATCATTGAATTGTCGTACAGATGTACAAGCTTTTCGACTTGATCTAACTTGATCAGTTTACACGTGTTTTTACTTATTTTTATTAAAATATAGTTTTAACTTTCCTTTAAAATAGACTTTTTAATTTAACAGTCCATTAGATAACTAAGCCATCGATTCAAGTCGGTAAACTATAGAATGGTTTGTACATTTGTACGTGACAATTCCGTCAGTGACAATGTCTGAACTTCTTGGTGACCACCGGCGAAGTACTCCACTTGATAGCTGCTGGCTAATCGGTTTAAAAGAGCTTTATTGGATTACATCTCAAAAACATGTTAAGTCATCGGTTGTATTTACGTATTCTGAGTATGATAATTAAATATTTTCATTGAGAAAACTGTAGACAATTGTTTTCATTATTTCATAGATTTGAATAAACGTTTCTACTGTATCGTTGGGATAATTAAACATGGCGATTCGGTTAAAGTTTGTCAAAATTAGGAAATTACTGGATACTTATTTTACTTCGCCACCAATTATTAAATGAAAATATACAGTCATGGAGGATTATATAACGTGATGTACTCAAATGAATAAATGTGGATAAATGAATAACACACTCACTAAATGAATAGCAATCTAAGACAAAAACGAATTACAATATAGACTTGAACACAAACTATCGAAATGAAATGAGTATCAATTCAATTGCGCCTTCAAGGGCTGGGAAATTACCGGTGAAAATCGAGCGAAAAGGAAACTTTTGGCGTCCATTATGATTTTAATGTCACCGTAATGACTGAACAACACCCGTTATTGTGGCGTCTCAAATACAATGTAGCTGATTTCAAAACTCGCTATTACTGACGCTCCGAATAATTCTCAGTTCCACTTTGTCACATGTACCCAGAACCTGTGTGCCAACCTTGTAAGTAATTTCCTCTTTAGAATATTTTATTTCCAAGCCGCCTAGCGGAAATAGAAGGAAAAATAAGTTAAATTTTGTATTGCAAAAATCCAATTAATTAAGGAGAAGGTTTTCTAGGCGACCACAAGAAGTCCTTAAGAAAAATAATAATATTGCCTTCAGCGAATTGAGTAGAAATCAATCAGAAAAGTTAGTGACTTTTCCCCGGATGAAAATAAAACTATCGAAGAATTGTATCATTATCTGGTTCCCTGTTGTAAATATTAAAAGCCTTTTCTTTTGTATTGAGCTGTGCGAGGCAAAAATGCTAATTCGGTTATCTTCAATAAACCTAGAATATGTGACAACTCACGAATGGATGTAAAAAGAGGAAAACGAAGAAAACTATGGAAAATTGGAGAAAAGTAGAACTACAAATAATCTAAATTTGGGTTTATTTTGGTGGTATCATCTTGTTTCGCAGTCGTTGAATCTAATTCTTATCTTAAATCAAGCTCTCCTGTGAATTCTAGCTATTAATATTTAAAGACAGTGGATAGGATTATAGGTGGCGGACATGCGTAGTACACACGGATAGTAGCATTCTTCACCTGGAAAGTCGTAAACATTAAGATACACAGTCGAGATATCATCTCCGTTGACGCTGCCATCCACAAAAATCTTGAATGAATTCCTGATAGAGCTGAAAATTGCTCCAAGGTAATTCTTTTTAACTTGTTATTTTTACTGCTGAATTAGAATGTTTTGTTTTGTGTTTTCCTTTCGCGGTTACGTTTCTTGGTTTGAGCTGGACTCACAGATATTTTATATTCTTGTTGTATAGAGGTGACTTTAGGCTTAGAAAGCTAGCCAAAAAACAATGTTCTCCGTGGGTATTCACTTGTTTTGAGGGAGCAGTCCGACGGTATATGTATTTAGATAATAGTGTTAGAAATAGCGGGTACAGTTAATACGAAAAAAAATCACCCATTTTCACAACGGAAACAAGACCAAACAAACCGAACAGCACCCATATTAAAAGAACGAGGCGGTAAAACAAACGAAGTATCAAGTGGAATAATTGCCCTAAGACTACTTTGTTGAAAACTTTAAGTTATCCTCGTAAAAGTGGAAATGTCAGTTAATCATATACATAATACTCTGTCTCATGGGTCCGTTACAAAAGATTAAGCGATACCCTTAGTCATCCCAATGATACCTAACGTACTGGAACCTTACGAAGCCAACGAATTCCATAATTTAACGTAGCGAAACGCAACGAAAGAAATTTTATCTGAAGGTCACTGCACCGCACGTAAAGAAATAGTCTGCGGGGGCTTGTTTCTATTCAAATAATGACCAATAACTATTGGCAAATCATGCATAACGATTTGCAATTACAACTAACCGTTAAAACTCTAATATTTGTACAGCAGAGCAAATATTACATTTCGCTTTTTCCTTGCTTAATGATTTATAGGAAACAATCAATTTGGTTGATATTTTCATTGATTTTTAAAAAAGAAAAATTATAATTTTAGTAAAAGTACAGAAATAAACACACTTATTAGCGTTAATTTACTGTAAACGTATTCCTAACTTCTGTTTCACTCGCGTTTTCATAAACCATTTTTTTTTCAAAGAATAATTGACTTGAGAGCTAACGCTGTAACTTCAAGCTATCCAACGGAGGAATAATCAGAAGGGCCGGTGCCGGTGGTTTTATTTTGACTTTTTCTTGGCCTGACGCCGATTATTGCAGTTTTTCTAAACCTGTCCAGCCTGACACTTATTGCTAATGCTTGTCATCTGTCAGCTATTCTTCAGAGCAATCATAAAATACAGAATAAAGCTATTTGTTGGTGTTTTTATCGACGCACTGAGTGGTACCAAATAGCCGATTTCTTTTGTCGAATTCTATAAGTCCATCTCATTTAATTTAAATTGCAAAGATCATCTTTTGGAGCTCCTGTTTTACAATTTTCTGTCTAAACAAAAAGGACGAATATTTCAAATGAATGTTAGTCGGGGAAAATAGGAATTCAGTCGGTTGTGAAATCAGACAGCCCAGATGAATTTTTGTTGATTTGTCTTCGAACTGCATGTCCCCCGTTGCGCAAAACATAATATTTCCTAGATATAACTGCATAATTTTGGGCACAAATTAATGCCACCAGCGACAAAAATGCATAATACAATTTTGTTTTTAGAGGAAAGGGAGATTAAGGGTTTTAAAAAAGCCTTCTAATGAAACCCCCTGAGGCTGGAATTACTTTCTCGTCTGCCACTCATTTATCCGACAAAACCGGGATAATTTCTGTACCGTTAAAGAGCTTTCGCCTAGCTAAAAATATCCACAATAGATCCATTTTGTTCTGAATATAACACCTCAAAATCCATTAAAAAGACAAAGATCCCTTAACAATTAGTAAAAACAAGGCTCCATAAAATGAAAAAATAAAGCAATTTGCCTCAAGGTATACTTTTAGACAAGCGAGAGTTCGGTTGACTATAAACCGGAATAGTAATAATTATTTCCAAGATCACCTTAATTTTTCAGCACAAAATATTTACCAAATTTAAGGAGCCTTACAATACTACCGAGCCGCTCAATTAGATTGTAGCCTTAGGTAAAAAAGCGACTTAGAAACAGTGTGGGTCGATTATTCAAACAAGTTGATCTCACGTGGAGTGTATTTTTTGTTTAAAACAAGAGAAAAACATCGGTTAAGACTTAAACGGCCCTTCAAGTTCTTTACGATTGGCAAAAGACTGCTAGCTAGCTCATGTACTAAAATCCTATATAAATTTTCAGAAACATGATATCAAATCTAGACTAAATAAACGTCTATACAAGGAGAACAATAGGCCTCGGGCACAATTTTATTTAGTGATGAACCTGACCGCTAACAAGATTGTTGTTAGGCAACGAGTTACACCTGAGTAATGAAGTGCACTCAGAATGGCTAGAGAATTACCTCTACTGACGCACTCGATAAAATTAGTCCCTTCTTAATTAACGAAGGAATTTACCTTAGATTAATGTTAAATATTAATCTTTATTTGCGCCATTGGGGCCATCATTTGAGCTGTCACCTTCAAATTGTGATCGATGACAATTTGGAGATATTATCGATGGGTTTTTATCCGATATATAAACACAGCTAATTGGAAAGGGGTGGACTTATCAGTCAAAAAACAGGCGTTTCGTCACGAAAGATCTTAATTTAGCATTCTGTGTGGTTTTGTTGGAGTATTTATATGTAGCTGCGCTACTGGCTTACTCCAACCTTTAACAGCATATTATTCTACTCGATTCGATATAATACTTGAGGTCTTTTGCGAGGTAAAATACAAAACTAAATAGTAACGGTGTAAATAGCATCAATTCTCTTTGTATGCATCCTCGAGCATTTCTAGGAGGGTCTGGATGGGGTTAACTGACAACTGACAAATGGCCCAAAATTTAACTGACAACCGACAAATGCCTTAGAATTTAAATGGCAACTGACATTTGTGTAGCCTGTTTTTAACTGACAATTCAACAAAAATCCGAAAAAATAGTCGTTTTTCTCCATAACCCATCTCTCCAAGGGACAGTTGCATGTGACAAAGTTCAAGTGGATGTCAAATTGCTGAATTTTGGTCGTAAAACTGGCTTAGAAAGAAAAAATGCCATGAGAAATAAATAAAAGCCTTTGTTAATCATTAATTTCCACTTAACTGACAACTGACAAAAAGGCCAAAATTTAACTGACAACTGACATTTGCACACCCCCATCCAGACCCTCTTCATACATACATACATACATACATGATTGAGACTCCCTCAACAGGGCTTTTCAGCTCAATATACAAATCCTAACTAAATCATATAAATCAAACATAAATGGATTAAGAATCCCAACTGGCAAGGAGGCAAACCAGTTGGCTATATTACAAGCATGCGGGCCGGAACAAATTCAGTCTCAGCTAGTGGCCAGAGTGGGAATCGAACCTGGGACCGCCAGATTGCGAGACCAACGCTCTGACCACTCGGCCATGCTGCCTCCTATATCTTCTAGAATGTTCTGCAATATTTGACTTGAGATATAACGCGCATGCTGATTGGCTGGCCATATCCAAGGGCGGAGACGGTATATCGAAGAATTTTTTGGATTTTTTTATTTATTTTTTTACTTCTTTCAAAGTACTGTAAAACTTAAACAAGATGGGAAATAAGGAGCGAGATAATCACTCGCCTAGTATTTGCTTTTCTTTTGCTTTAAATTTCCCATGGCGCCGGTATCATGACATTAAGAGACGTGTGTGGTCATTTGATATTGCTTGAATGTCGATCGATTTGACTAAGATCACTTATTTCTGCTTTACTTCAATTTAATATCTCAACTGAAAATATCTCCGTACTGAGGTGGCCCAGGGTCAAGGAAGGGCTATGGTTAAGGGGTAGACTGCCTTTGGGAGCCATTCTTTATCTTAATTTTTGGACCCTGTTGTTGGAGTTGAAACTCTATGGTCCTTCCCTGCCTTCTTTGGCAATTTGTATGAAATAAACTAGATCTAATTTTTTAAAATTTTATTTATATCAGATTTTGAATTAATAAATTAGAGATGAAAACCCAAAAGAAGATTCCTTTATAATTTTTTAATATCCTAGTAGTTGGATAAGATCAAGTCATATCAATTTCTGACCAATTCATCTTTCTAGCAGTTTCCAAGATGCATAGTTTGGTATTTCTGGTAATAAGCTTGGGGTTTTCGTTTTATTTGGTGTCTAAATCCAGTGCTCTGTTCATTTCTTGGTCTGATAAAGTGGAGGTTAACGATGACAACATTTTCATTTCAATGAGGAACATCTACGTACCAGGTATGTTCTTCACACAGATTGGCGGTACACCGCAGTAAAATGTACTACGCATGCGCGACTTATGAAGAAAACCATAATACCAAGAGAGCGAAACTCAGTATTGATGTCTTTGCGATGTTTGTGGCGGCTAAGGCTATTTTTAGTAACTTCGCCATCGCGCGCGCAAGGCTCTTAAAAGTAGAATTCAAATACTGAGTGGAACATCGCACAGACATCAATACTGATCGTGAGTTTCGCTCTCTTAGTATTATGGTCTCTTGGCCGTGTAGTTTACCAGTGAAAACTAAGCCATAGAAGCTAAACTTAGTTCCCCAAAAAAAGTTTGAAGACATTGTAATTTCTATTGTTGCCATCCTTTTACACCTAGTACTTTCCCTGTTTGCACCAATACTCAAAATTAAAGCTAAAAGATATGATATGGAAAAATCTAAAATTCTAAAAATATTGCTTGGGATTCCTGTGGTCAAAATGCGGGCGCGCGTAAGCCCGCGAAATTCACGCAAATGCAGTCGTTTTGGCGCGGTATCACACTAGAGGACATGTTGCTTGGACAAGTCTCTTCGTGTGTACTACTCAGGAGATGTGCTTCATATATAATAAGGTTTTAATTTTCAAACATACGAGAACAATTTTTAAACTCATTTTGGCTCATGTCTTTCAAGCCGGGAGGTCCAATCTTGAACCAATACTCAGGGTATTTAAAAATTGAGTAGGTGCTGCCATTACAGTTACATTTGTAAATGGTTAGACCTTCACGTCTTCTTGAATAAAGACGTCAAACGATAGGCCCCGTCTCTCCCCCGTCTCTAACCCTACGCTGGAGGGAAGTAAAAAAAACATACCACTATTGCTGGGGTGCATGTGACGTCACGGCAGCCATCTTGGTTGACCTTCAACAAAAGATTTCTCATTAGCGTTTATTGTTTGGTCAACCAACATGGCTACCGCTTCATTGTCTTTGGATTCCCAAAGATATGGATGCACCCCAGCAATTCAGGGAGGGTAGAGATATACCAGCTAGTGTGGTCTGGCTGGTATCTACTAACTTTAACTAAAATTAAACCAGTCCGAATTCATGGGTCTCGCTCGTGTATAGTGTACAGTCAACGTACTTGGGTAGGTATATAGATCTAGGTATAGGTTGGTTTGTATAGGAGTTCAAGGAGGCGTATTGAGAGTTGTAGAAGTCAAAGTTCCTTACTAAGAATTTCGATTCATTTCATTCAGTACTGACTGATAATTTCACATAATTAGGCAGACCAATAAGAGGCCGTTTCCGCAACTTAACATTCAAATCACTGGATGAGCGATGTGAGGGCGGATATCCTTTATCCATGGCCTGGTTCCCTAATGAACCTTACTCGGGTATGCATGGACCTAAAGTATTCAATGGTACCAAAGGACTCATTGCTTTTGGGATCTTTCCAGGTTAGTTATGCTCGACGTCTTATCTACTTAAATAAGACGAACTCTCCGTATAAAAAAACACTTTATCATAAGAGGCGCACAAACTAAGAACAGTTCTGAATGCTGTTCCTCAATAATACGCGTCTTAGATTTAAAGTGCCGTTCATAGGCGCACAAACTAAGAACAGTTCTGAATGCTGTTCCTCAATAATACGCGTCTTAGATTTAAAGTGCCGTTTATACCGAGGTTTTCGTCTTATTTTAGTTGCGTCTTAAGACGCGGAGTTATTTTCGATCGTGTAAATGTTAATTGATTCGCCTATAATATATATATTGAAAAAAGACGGCGGAAACCTCATGGGCACGTTTTTGTTCACATGCGCTGGATCATAGCGGTTGTAACCCCGAAGAAAGCTAACAGCAATACCCGAGACGTTGGCTCTTTAAGAACATTTTACATTAATTAAAAACACGCTTGTTCCATCATTCCGCGCCGTGGTCGATTTTGTTGCCTTTGTTGGTCTCTATAATATTGAACATAGTTGCTATTGGTAACGGTAACCTTGACAATAATACTGTATATGCAAAGTAGAATCAGGTTATATCTTCTGCAACATCAGAACCGCGCATGGCAAATTCAGACGTTAGTGCACATAATCAAGTCATATCATTTCTTAAGCTGCTAGCTAATTTCTGGTCAAATTGCCCCCCCCCCCCCCCCCCCCCATGGAGGGGAACTTCTATGTATAGAAGGGTGGGGATGCTCGTCGGAAATTTTGAAAATGACCCCTATAAGGTACCTGAGTCTTTTCCAGCTGGACGTGGCAACACATAATTTTTTACCCCTAAAAGGTACCTACTCAAAAACAAGAAAATAATGCATGTAATATTTAAGTTTTAATGGTATTTAAGACAGAATCTTCAAACGCCTTCTACTTGTAAAGGGCACCTTAAGGGTACCAGCATAGTCTGTGGTAGCCCAATTTCGAGGTACTAGATCGCCGATTGTGACCGCTAAAAATTACGACAAGCATCCCTGCCCAGAATATATTGGGGTTATTTCCCTCCCCCGGGGTGAATACCACGCATCTTCTCATGATTAATTAAGTTGCCTGGTTGCAGGCTTTACAAGTACTTGAACTAGAAGTTCAACAATGAAACAATTGATTATCCACTGTTTTAGGTGTGATTAACCAAATTGTCAGACATTGCTGTCCTCGAAGCAAAATCGTTTATGCTAAATTAATGCGATCCGTACGACAAGCGGAGGACCATCTCGGGAAACGTATTTATGACTTTACGTATCCCATTTACGTGCAACGGTAAGTAAATCAAAACGCTATAACCTTAGCTCCACTTCTATTCTTTTAAAAATATTTCCCGTAATTTTCCGTAACGTTACACACCCTTAATCAGTTCAGACGTTGCGCACTAACGTACCAATTGGCAACCTTTTCTCTTTTCCAACACTAGATGGAAGAGCAAGACTTACAAAGACCAGCCATTTGTTCCTGTGGTCCAGGCACCTCGTGTAATGCTTGTTGTGTACGATGATCTCAAAGTGTCCAAGACGTCTTTGCTCGTAGAAACCATCTTCTCTGCCTGGCCGTTCCTTTTGTTTATTCTTGGTGTTGCGTTAGCAGCTGGATTAACCGTCTGGTTACTGGCAAGTCTATTTATGTTATCCCTTTAAAATATATTAAACTGAAGCTCACGAAGCATTGCTACAAAGAATATATTGCGTGACATACAACACCGGCGCTGATTGGTTGACACTGAGCTTGTGTCAGAAGACAAAGACACGCTCGCGCAAAAAGGCCACCTGTGCCTCTCTTTACTAGAATGTGATTTAACTAACTCTCTGAAAGATGTAGTAAGAACACCCGCCGAGTACACGAGCTTCTACAGCTCTCATTTTATCATGTACAGCTCTCAAGCTGTTGATAAAGCAGTCAAAATAAAACAAAAAAGTACACTTAAGGTACGGTAATACGAGCAGCAAAATCGTGCAACTTGTCGGGCAACATTGTTGCATTGCAAGTTGTAGAGCGGTGTTGCTGGTATTACCACCCCGCGCGCAACTTGTCATGCAACAAAAATCGATGTTGCAGGTTGTGGAAATTTGTTGCACAAAGTAAAAAGTGGTTCTACTTTGTGCAACAAATTTTCACAACCTGCAACATCGATTTTTGTTGCATGACAATTAAGTTGCGCGCGGGGTGGTAATACCAGCAACATCGCTCTACAACTTGCAACGCAACAATGTTGCCCGACAAGTTGCACGATTTTGCTGCTCGTATTACCGTACCTTTACGCGAATACCGGTTGTTTCGATCCATGGTCGTTTCGATCCACATCTGACACATTCGATCCACCTTAAATACACATTCGATCCACACATATAAACAACTTCAAACATTTATTTTAAACAAGTATAAGAGTTTTTAACCACAAAGTAAACATAAGTGCATGTTTTGGGAATAGAATAACAAGTTGGAAGGGAGTTACTTTGCTACGAGTTGAAGTAAAGTGTCGGCCGGGGTTCGAACGAAGAACGGCATCGTGAAATAAATTTTAATGTAAGACTTCGAGCAATCAGTGATAATTTTCAGTGAAATATTAATCGAATAGCGAAATGGAAGCTTCTTATCGAATCGTGTTCTTTTATGATGTTTAAAGTTAGAATAAAGTGACTCTGTAGCGATACGCGTCCATAGTTACCCAATGTAAACGGATCGAATGGATCGAATGTGTATTTAAGGTGGATCGAATGTGTCAGATGTGGATCGAAACGACCTGGATCGAAACGACCATGGATCGAAACAACCGGGTACCCTTTACGCTAGCAGATGAAATGGTTGCTATAATTCATCAAATTGCTATATTGCCGCTTATAATGCATGTATGTTCGTCTCATATAAAGACAGGCAGACGACGCATTAGCTAGCCATGTAGACTGACTAACTAATAAGACGCCTAAAGTCCTTACAATGAATTAATTGAATTATGAATTCGAACACCGATAGAACATTTGAACGCAAGTTTGTTATTTTATGATGTACAGGAGAAGTTGGCCAAGTCGCAGGAATTTACATTCCATTTTGTTAAAGGAACATGGGATGGCTTTTGGTGGGCTGTTGTAACCATGACAACTGTTGGGTAAGGAGAACATCGCAGCATCGTTTCTTATACAGTTACATTTCATAAACCTAGTTGCCTCTTGGTTTTAAAAGGGAAGAGGAAGCAATACTGTCGAACCTGTATAAAGCGACTACCCTGCATTAAGCGGTCACTAGTTTATGACCGTTACAAACATCATTCCCTAATCCTAAACTCACC
Source organism: Telmatactis stephensoni (assembly GCA_029948255.1). Taxonomy (NCBI): domain Eukaryota; kingdom Metazoa; phylum Cnidaria; class Anthozoa; order Actiniaria; family Isophelliidae; genus Telmatactis; species Telmatactis stephensoni. Next base: position 20,845 of record JALIZF010001879.1, read on the forward strand.
CTAACCATACGACAAATGAAGTACCAATGCAACTTCCCGAAGTAGTGAAAATGGGAAGCGGTGTTGATAACGAACATCCTCGGGGACTTCGAGAGTCCTTGGTCCCCGATGATAGATAAGGAGTAACCAATCAGTAAAGAGTACTTGTATTTCCATAGATACGGTGACAAGGCACCAAGAACCATTCCAGGTCGCCTTTTTTGCTTGCTATGGATCATCGTCGGCATCAACATTGTAGCAAGCTTTACAGCTCTCATTACTGCTACAGTTACTGCCAATACACAGCCGTACTTCAATATTATCGGTGCTAAGGTAAAACACGAAGAATATAGAGCTTCAGTCCTGGCCAGTTTATACTACAACCTTTTATGGCGCGACACCTCTAAGAGGGGGACGTAAGGGTTTGCGGTGATACGGTTTTACGTTATTTTTGGTGCGGTTTTTCGGTTATTTGGTATTTTAACCTGCGGTTTTGCGGTTTTTGATTTCAGATGTTGTACGCGGTTTGCGGTTTATAGACTGTTATTTTCGCCTCAGCGATTGAAAGTTTTGAGGATGTTAATCGAAACGTAAAGGCTATAAAATATCGACTTGATTTTTTGATAATTGTTAAGTATTATTTGTTGATAGATTGGTGCTGTAAATGGAAGTGAGGAGTTTCGTCTTGGAGTAACAATGAATGCTGACATGAAAGGTAATTGCAGTGCGCATGCGCAACATATCAATATTTATTCAAGTCCCTAAATTGATCATGAGAGATGCAAAGCAGCATATTTGTTTTGTTTTTCGCGAGTCGTTACTAACTGGCACTATTTTCACAGGTTTTACAATGCCATCAGCCATGACAAAAGCTCTCAAAGCTCATGAAATCGATGGCATGTTGATTGACAACTACGCCCTTACTAGGTTCTCTAAATTCTTGGAGACAGAACCAAACATTCGTCTCGACTCGACTATCGAGCATCGTATTACATATGGTATGGTACTACCATCGGGGAGTTCTAACACAGAGACATGCGTGAGGAACTACATGAAGAACTATCGTCATGAAATCTTTGGAAGCATTTCAAAAATGCTAAAACCCCTAAGTAAGGTAATTATACACCTATTTCAAGAAACTTTGACGCGGTTCAAAGCAAAAAGAGTCAAGCCAAGACCGAAATGATTGCTGGTTTTGAGCTGGTAATGTATTCAAATCAGGCTTGTTAACAACAGAATAGGCCTTACTATTACCAACTGGTTACATGGTACAAAATCTGTTATTCTGGCGGGCAAAATACGCTCTGGAAATCTAAAACCGGCAAGGACAAGTCAATTTTGACTGGTTGGACTCCTACATTTGAGGCTGTTACATTTCTTTGCCCGCCAGAATAGCGCGCGCAGATTTTGTACCATGCAGTTGATGCAAATGGCATGATGTACTAACAAGCACATGAAAATCTTCTTGAATACACAGAATTGTTACTTGTTCCATTACGTTGCTCGTAGATAATATAACATTGTTTTGATTACAGAAAAAAGGTAGCAAATCAGATTACAGTGTGCAAGCCGCTGGGGGTCTATTTTACCAGGAAAAACTTTTTAAGACAGTAATTCGTATTGGTTGCATTGTTGTTGGTTGTCTTGTGGTCGTTGGCTTCATTTGGGAAGTGGGATACAGGAGACATAAAGCAGGTAGGTAAAACTGGTATTCAATCGACGATTAACTATAGACCACTATATGAACAACGGGGGCCATCAGACCCTAGGGTCTGACCCTAGGGTCATCAGGTTCTAGGGCCCGCCGACCTGATGGCTTAGTTGGTTGAGCATCGGACTCTCGTGCGGGAGGTCGGAGTCCAATTCCCGGCTGGACAATACTCAGGGTCTTTAAATAATCGAGGAGAAGGTGTTGCCTTTGTAATTATTACATCTACAAATGGTTAGACCTTCATGTCTTCTTGGATAAGGACGTTAAACCGTAGTCCATTCAGCTCCATTGCTATTGTTACGTGACGCTACCGGGTGGGGCTGGGGTGGGGCTGGGGTGGGGGTGGGGTGGTGTTACCCGGCACCCACCAACTCTCGGAGTAAAATTCAGAATTTTCTCGAATGCAAAAACAAATGCAACTGATATATCATTTTTCTTTCTTCTTCTGAACCTGAACAAAAATCATTATCCCAGACATATTTTTCCTATCATTTTATGCCTGAATTTTTTTTTACTTTTTTTACTCCTGCGCCAGCCGTCCATCAGTTTTTCCAGCGTTTTTGTCCATGTGGCTCATCCGCCGACAAATCCTCTCCGAACTTTGAAGACAAGCTCAAAGATGGCAACCAAGGTTTGACAGAAATTGAAAGAAAAAGAAAAGAGCTTCTACTCGAGCACAGAAAATTCCAAAGCAAATGGATTGACCAACTATCAAACTTAAGCAGTGTAAGGCAGAAGTAGATGTGTTAATATATATATAAGCTGAAAACTTTTCGAACTAGCTCCCTAAAGACAAACAAAAAATACAGTAGAACCCTTATACAATACCCGTCTACGCTGATGCGTTTTCGAAACTTTCCGTTTTCCTTTGACCCTGAATGCATCAGAAGCTCTGCATCTGCATTAAACATTTTGTGTTTTACGTACTGTTTATACTAAAGGTCTGTTTATATGAACCGGGGCTGGATTTGGCGGGCTGGCCCGTTTCCCATTTAATCGCAACAGAATCCCGTGTGTTTTATAGAGAAGCCGAGATCTCGGCAAACTAATCAACTAACTCACTCCGCTTAACCGGGCCAGCCCGGTCATATAATCAGCTACCCTAAAACGATTGAATAAGCTGATATAGCTATTTGCACAAATATTGAACCTTTCAAAATCATCGCGACCTAGAAGCTGAGACCGAAATGGCTGCTGGGTAAACTAAAAGTTTATGGATTTTCATATGTTTTATCTATGAATTCGCTACATAAGTGTGTTTGAAATACAAAGAATTTATCTCAGTCAAATGTATACACTTTCAAACGAAAATGCATACAGGTTTGTACGGGGTCTCGATCTCACAACAAGAAAAGCGATATAACTAATTCGCGCGATGAAGAACCGAGAGAGAAGATAGAGATCAAAGACAGCAAATAAAGAAAAGGTGGAAGTGATATCTAAAATGTTGGTATTTGACCACGAGTGTTGGGATTTGTGATATGGGTTCTACAACATCGATGCAATATATCTAGGAATATCAATAAAAAAATAATTTAAAGCTACAGTAGAACTAGCTGGCACTGTTGTAATAGCCAAGCAAACCAAAATAATGTTTAACTAAAACTAAAAAAAGTCACATTGTATCAGTTCTATGGTAAATTCATGGCCAAGCCTTATATCCTAACATTTTTTACTGGGTTTAATAAATTATACTATTAACGATATCAAGTATATAAAAAAATGTGGCGAGTAAACTAGGATGGACTGTGACCATCTGGCATGGTACAAGGAATGGAAAATGAATCGAATGGAAAACTTTCTTTAAAAAGAAAAACCTCGAAAAATTGTAACTTTCATGTTGTCAGGAAAGCAACGAACTTAAAATGTCCAAGTGTGTAAATAAAAGCCGTGTAAAATTAATTTCCTTGTCAATAAAGTCGTGATTTAGACTTATAAAACTGCACCTTCATAAAGTCTAATGCTAATATCTATAAATATTCAATGCATTTAATTTCAATGCTTGTTGACTCTACTAAGTTTTTTTAAGTGATTTTTAAGGTGCTATTACAAGACGCAATTTATCTGGCAGCATGTCTCGTTATGTCATTGAAAAACAAGTTGGACGAATCATTGCAGTGGTGTGACACGACGCATGCGCAATGCCGAAAAACGTTGATCACTGCAGTCGTCGAAATTTCTCGCAATGATTTTGCACGATGCAGAGTATGTTACACGCTTCAATGGTTTGTGCAACTTGTTTCATAAAATTACAGAGTTACAAAAGAGGTAACGTGTAACGGTGCCTTCACTAATGACGACTCTTGACAAATAATGCAACCTTGCGCGCAACACCAGACCTAAACCATGTGTCCACCTCTGCAACGGTTTTAAAGTCGAATCGAGTTATATTTGTACGACGCTACAACGTTGGACAATATCATGTATAGCTGAGAGAAATGGCCATGACTGCAGTTTTGTATTTAGTCTTGATCTTGAAAGTTAAATAAGCTTTTGTAAACACAGACTGTGGCTCTTGGCTCTTTCGTGAGTTAAGCGCAACACTGCTGCAAGAAAAGTTACATCGCGCATGACACCATCCGGGCCTTAAATAATACCCCAGAAGTTCATTTTTTACTTGAAATACTTTGCCTTTAAGCTAGTTTAATGGCTAATCTCCAAATAAAATTGACTTGTGAATATAGTGAATAGGCTTAGAAAAGTAAGCCTTACATCATTTATTATAAGAGGGGAATATTGGCGATATGCAATTGAAAAATAATTGGTAGATGTATATACAACCTACACTTCCTGAGAAATCAATGAATTGTTGAATGAACGAAAAATGTGCAATCAAATAAATTTAGGGGATATTTATAGAAAAAATAAAAAGAATGGACCAAATCAAAGCCCATTAATGAATAAAATAGCGACCCCTTGACATGGTGTATGAATAAATAAACCAACAAATGATCAATAAAAGGCAATCAACGCAAAAACAAATCCGAGACAAGAAAAATTAGAAAAGGTGAAAAAGGTAAAGCAATTATATTTAGCGTCGGCGGGATTTCATTCATCATAAAACGTCTCACAGAAACCCGACAGCGCGCCCGTTATCCCCACTAGCCATCAGTGCGTCCGGGTTCGAGAAACGTCGAAAAAAACGTTTGTTACGTAACTGGAAATTGGATTCGGGACTCCTCGCTCGAAAGGCCGCGCATTAATATAGCTACTCTATATTTAGCTACTCTTGCACCTATAATGACTTGAGCAATTTATAAAACGCCCGCGCATCTCTGTGTTGTGACGCAAACACGTTTGGAGTCATGTAAAGCACAAGGAAAAACAAGCCTTGTATTTTTGTCGTGCTCTACTACTCCCAACGTTTCTCCATCACGTGCACAGTACAGTAGACACACGCCGCACAAATGTTTTCCAGGCTTTGAAATATAATGTACACAACATCTGATTGAGTAAAAAGTAATTGAAAAGGCTTTCATTTTGCCATGTTTCCCACATAGAAATTGTGTTATATTAATATTCAGAAAAGCTTTCATAACAAGGGAATAAGATAGAAAGAAATGTCTGGTAACTTTGAAGTTATGATAGATTTTGATGTTCTATCCAATGAGGTGTCCGGTTTAATGACAATAATGATCACAATTAGCACCTTTTACATTCCTTAATTTGCCGTTGGCGTGCCTGTTTACTTATTTGGAGAATTAACCTAAGTAAATACATGAAACTGATTTTAAAAACGTGATTTTTGGATTGAAATCAATTGAATTCAGCTTATCTTAAGTCGATTCTAATAATCAATGTCCATTTTCTCCGTTTTCACAAAAAGAAAAACGACGTTCAACGTCGTAAGTTACGTTTGAATGGAAGCCAGACGAAAATTATGTTGAAACTAGAAATGAGTTCAGAAATAAATAATTAAACATGGAGTCTACGATTTGAAATCAAGGTATTCAGCTGATTTTATGAATTTACTTCCATTTTTTCAGCTGTACGGAATACGGATGGGTTTATCTTTACGATGTCGTCTATACAAAATAACTAGTAATTAAGCGGGCTCTACCTGTAAATCTACTTGTAATACAGCTGCAGAACTTTAAATTGTGTGCGTCAATTCCTTAATAGTCGTCACCATTTTTATTAACTCTGTTTATTTTGATAAATTAAAATCAAATACTGGTATTTCTGTTTAATTTTAATTTAAAATGTTTTTATAGTGTTTTAATAATGTTTTTACAAGTGTTAAAACATTCTTTGTTCAACAAAAATCAAGGAAAACGACTTTATTTTATGGTACTCGATTCGATGACTTTTTAGTCGGTTGTGATGTCACTTAGCAACCAGGTAGTGGCCACTAAACAGCATAACGAGAAGTTCGGGATACAAGTACAATGAACGTACAGTTACGCCGCACTAAATACGCTTAAACCTCATAAAGATTAGCACAGTGGTCAAAAGCTTGATCAAAAATAAAACGCACTAGGAGAAACGTCAATCTACTACTGACTAATCGAAAACGATTGTTTACTTAATTATCTTACTATTATTTACTATTACACCGAACTCTTGCATATTAACTGCTTTCACGGATACCTTTTTGTATCGCCGCCCTGTTCTTGATAGGAATTTGTACTTCTTGTTTAAACAAACCAAGGGCGAAAAAGGAGACTAAAAACATGAGAGTGTACTAATACGTTCTCGTCTTAAGGTGGCTCGACCCAATTTTCAAGTAGGGCTACCAGTCGTCTTTGAGTGAAAACTATTTGTTCATGAGCAGTCTGATAGTAAATTAAGTATTGCACCCTTACCAGACAAAGATCAAAGTTTATGATGACGTATGTTATATGGAGATCGGCGCTATTATGGCGATGCCTTAAAAGAATTCCCCTTTTTACACATTCTCGAGTTTAATGAGTTCTAGGCTTATTCTTGAAAAATGCTCTTGTGATCTTGTAGTTAACATCATTGCCTTTAGCTCTAGCGAATTAAATCAAATTCTGAGAGAGCGTTTTCGAAATATCATCGATGAGAGATTTTAACTGCAAAAATCGAGCGTAAACAGAACAACTTTTTAAATCTCCTACAATTAAAAAGAAAGTAGCACATCGAAGTTAATTTTTCATCTCAAATTGTTGTAAAGATATCAAATTTGGCTACTGAAAGAGACGAGAGAAATCACATTAATTGATATCGAGAAAAGTGAGCCGAACTCATGTATATGGACATGCTGAATTTGCTTCTGTTGCCCAAATTTTGCTCTATTGTTACATAAACTGCAATACTTAAAGATCCCTTCGATAAATATTGTTTAAAAATTAGTATGGTTTAGTTTAGGTAATAGTTGATATGATATAGCGTTTTCAAATTCATTGAATCATTTTACGGCTGTAAAATATTAGCCTCAAATCAGTATATTTTTCAGCCGGATACAGTGGTCGACAATTCATTGATGCATGATGTAGCTCTTTTGTTTTAGTTTGTCATGTTTTCGTGCATTCTAGCACCTGATGCAAATTGCGGAACGTTTCAATACCTTCCGATCACTCTTCCGAGATATGGTAATCGCTAGAAAGAAACTTTTTAACTGTACATTTCTTTGCAGCATGTCAGCACTTCGTTCTATTTTTACTTTGTCTGCCCATGATTCAGCTTTTGACGAGTTTCCATCTGCAGTTGTGTGACAAAAAGTTTCTTTCCTTTTTGGCATTCTTATGTATATTTAGTTTTAGCAATTACCATATTTCGGAAGAGTGCTCGGAAGGTAATGAAGCGTTCCGTAATTTGCACCAAGTGTTGGAATGCATGAAAACACGACAAACTAAAACAAAAGAGCTACATCATGCATCAATGAGTTGTCGACCACTGTATCCGGCTGAAAAATATACTGATTTGAGGCTAATATTTCACAGCCGTAAAATGATTCAATGAATTTGAAAACGCTATATCATATCAACTATTACCTAAACTAAACCATACTAATTTTTAAACAATATTTATCGAAGGGATCTTTAAGTATTGCAGTTTATGTAACAATAGAGCGAAATTTGGGCAACAGAAGCAAATTCGGCATGTCCATATACATGAGTTCGGCTCACTTTTCTCGATATCAATTAATGTGATTTCTCTCGTCTCTTTCAGTAGCCAAATTTGATATCTTTACAACAATTTGAGATGAAAAATTAACTTCGATGTGCTACTTTCTTTTTAATTGTAGGAGATTTAAAAAGTTGTTTTGTTTACGCTCGATTTTTGCAGTTAAAATCTCTCATCGATGATATTTCGAAAACGCTCTCTCAGAATTTGATTTAATTCGCTAGAGCTAAAGGCAATGATGTTAACTACAAGATCACAAGAGCATTTTTCAAGAATAAGCCTAGAACTCATTAAACTCGAGAATGTGTAAAAAGGGGAATTCTTTTAAGGCGTCGCCATAATAGCGCCGATCTCCATATAACATACGTCATCATAAACTTTGATCTTTGTCTGGTAAGGGTGCAATACTTAATTTACTATCAGACTGCTCATGAACAAATAGTTTTCACTCAAAGACGACTGGTAGCTCTACTTGAAAATTGGGTCGAGCCACCTTAACGCGCTGATGATAAAGGACCAATGCCAAAGCTCAGCAAAGTTTGACCATCTTTCAGTTCTAACGGTATAACAATAATAATATCAAAACGTAACAAACTGAAAAAAACCACGAATTTTTATCTAAGTCGGCATCAAAAAACAATATCAGTTATAATTCAAAGTAACTTGTATATCACGTGACTTGGTTTCCATGGTAACAGGCACCTTGAAAATATTTATCTCGGTGAATTGATATACTGGCTAGGTTTGGTTGGTATACGAGGAAGTCTAGAAGAGATATGCATGAATAAATACCTCATTTTACCATATTTCCTCAAAAAAGCCATGCCTAATATTAATGGAGCTGAGATTAAAAATGTTCAAGATTTACTTTAAGTAAATCGATGCATGCACTTGCTTTGCGATCAATTAATTCAATTCGGCACCTTGTTCGGTGCCATTTCGTGAGCAATTTCACAATTTTTGGGTTGTTCACCTTTGCCAAGTATTAACTCAGCCAACAGATCTTTAAACAAGCCTCTATTATGTTGAATGATGTTTAAATAAACAAATCTTGATTTGAATGACTATTTGTGGTACAGTAATTATAAAGCTGTCTATAAAAGAAAACTCAGTGTCACAATCTTCACTTGGTCATCATGAAGACCTCACTGGTGATACTTACTCTGGTCGCGGCCGCTTTGGCAAGTTTTGAAGGTAACTGTATACACTTATTTTAAAAAAATGTTGTTACATATGATATGCCTACACCACTTACCCAGTAAAGGTGAATGGGTAGAAAATATGTACTCCTAGTTTCACACGAATATCAAGCTCTCCTTCAAAATTGTTTTTTGTTTTTGATCAGAGAATAGAGGAATTGAAGAACCCGACCTCTTTGAGGGAGATATCAAGCTTACTGAAGATCAAAGAGCAGAGGTCGAGGCAAGAGGAGAAAGAGCATCCATCAACTACAGACTTTGGCCCAATGCTGAGATTATTTACGATGTAGAATTATCGATAGGTAAGAAATGGTAGTTCTTATAGTAGGATCATGCCCTCTGCTAAGGTCACAAGTAGAGTTTTCTTTACAGAAAATTGTTTGAATTTATTGTTCATGTCTACAGAGCGTGACATTTTTTAAAAAAATTCTGATTTTTTCGACATAAAGTGAATCGAATTAATAACAACTATCTTGGAATTAAAATATTTCAACAATAGTTCACTTTTGATATTCTGGATAAGTGATCACGCACAAAGTAATTCAAGACGAGGCTCGATCCGGGGAATATATTAGCCAGTTACTCACTGTTTCCCGGAGCTAGCCTCGTCTTGAATCTTGTTTTCTGCGAGATTTCTGATCAGCCAGGATGTCGAAAGTGGGCTATTGGATGCCCTTTTTGTTGTTCTTACGTTTTTAGCTTTTGTTTAATTGTTTGTTTTGTTGTTGTGTTCGTTTCGTAATTGTTTTGTTTAGAAAGATGAGCACTAATATAGGATATTGTGATTTTTGGTTTATTTCACAGCTAGCGAATCCCTGGCTATGACGAGGTTGAACGAAGCTATTGCAGAATATCACCAGAAGACCTGTATCCGCTTTAAGAGAAGAACCACCGAAACAGCTTATGTATCTGTGTTCAGAGGAGGCGGGTAGGTTTTAATGGGTCACTTAAACTTCGTCAAATCAGGCTTAAGGTGTTTACCAGTAGTATTTTGGCAATCGATTTTGACAAAACTTCCAATTTTATTTTTGAAAATTGGTCAACTTACATTTGTCCGATCAAAATGATTTTCACACAAGATACTAAGGAGGGATTGAAGATTTGATTGATGCCATTTTTTTGTCCATGACGCGTTGCTATGGCAACGAAAAACAAAGATCATTTAATTTAGTTTTCCTAAAATATCTCCCGTTTTTGATGAGCTCTAGAAAAATGGCTATATAGGTGTTAAACTTCACTTTCTTGCATAGTTAATTAACCAACTCAAAATCAGAAAGTTTTATCAGAGGGATTTTGAATAAATCCCGAAAAACTTAATCATTAAATTTGGTAACTCGAAATTAAAGAACGAGAAAAAAATTCCAACTTTCACAAAATAACTTTTAATTGATGTCAAAAGTTGCCAAAAGTCTTTGTTTATTGGTCCTGTGAGCGGCTTTGATGTAAGTTGTTCCTTTGAAAGCGCTAAAAAAGTGGAAACTGGTCGACCATTCAAACAAAAGCACAGTCGACGAGAAAAATTATATCTCTTCAAAAAATACATAAATTTGCAAGCTTATAAAAACTAACAATGTTTTATACCGCTGAAACAGTACATTCTTGTAACATCTATTGACCTTGCATCGTAGGTGTTGGTCATATGTTGGGCGAACTGGTAGGAAGCAACAACTGTCTCTAGCTAGGGGATGTTGGCACAAAGGAATCGTTATCCACGAGTTTGGTAAATACGCAATTCTATATATAGCATAGTTAAGTTGATATTACATTAGATAACTAGTGGATGTTGGTACAAAGGAATTGTTATCTATGGGTTTGCAACAGAAGGAGACTAGCGAGTGAACTAGTTTGGGCTGCGTCGGCTGTAAAATTAAAAATACATCAAGGGATGAATGGAAATCTGTAGCACCGTGTAAAAATGAGATAACTTACTGACAGTTCAAGCCTTGGTCCTTCTTTGGAGTAAAAGGAGTAATGAATTCATGGATGGGTTTATATATAGCTATAGGAGTTGAAAAGTACTGATAAGTAAATAGGAAAGCGAGAAATAGGAGGAGTACCGGATGAGGCAAATCTTGCTGTAATAGAATAGTTTCTTTTTTTTTTGCTAATTTAAAAACTGCACAGTTTCGCATTCAAATGATTTTTTGTGCAATAATATAAAGTGAGTTCTTTTCTTACCAGTTCTTTTGCATTTGATCAGGTCACGCTCTTGGTTTCTTCCACGAACAATCCAGGCCTGACAGGGATAACTACGTCACCATAAAGTGGGGGAACATACAGACAGGTAGGTACATTACTTGGGGGAGTGGGGAGGGGAGGGTATGGGTAATGAACATTTTCCCATCTGACGACTCTCATGAAAGAGAGGATTTCGTATGACTGTGAAAACGACACTGCACGGTCACGGCACGGTTACGACATGTACAGGAATTGCGAATGTTTCTATAGACAAAACGGCACTGACACGTCGATCCACGATAAGGCGCGGTCCGTTTCACACTGATTACGAATTGTGCTCTATAGAAATCACGGCACTAACATACCAGCATCTTTAATCATAGCGCGCGTAGCAAGCGTTTCAGGGAAATGGGTTTAAAGGGGATTGGGTTTCCTGTGTTACAAAAAGCAGAGTTCCCTCCCCCTGTCTTTGGTTACACAGGAAACCCAATTCTCTCTCCCTTTCTCCCTAAAGAAACGCTTGTTAAGCAGGCTAATTGGGTCAGGGATGATGTTTTGAAGCCGACCCAAGGATTTTGCCAGCCCCAATGGTGATGCACTGAAAAGCTGAACGTCTTTAAAACTCCCCCCATAAAATGAACACTTTTTAAGACATACACCACTGGCTCGTACATTGTGTATCTCACAGAGATATGACGATTGAAGAATTAATTATTTTGTCTTTAGGAAAGGAAAACAATTTTAAAAAACACTCTTCAGGGATCGACTCTCAGGGCACAACGTATGACTACGGCAGCGTGATGCATTATAGTGCAAGGGCATTTACTAAAAATGGACAACCGACTATCGTTCCCAAAAAGTCAGGGGTAATTATACTCTCTATACTACTTATGAATGTTTAATTGTGTTCTTCTCCATCAATACCAACAGCGCAGACTCAATAAATAGTTCTGGCAATCAGCGATGTTTCTCTTTTCTCACAATCAAGAGATAAATGCGCCAAGCATGCGTGCTGTGTTCACGAGAGATAGCATGGTCGAGTGTGATATAGTCTATTCCGACGCCTTTCATCTCTGTGGCTTTCCTGGTTCGTTCCCCACTCGAGTATTTGATTTGTCAATAGACTTAAATCCACCCTGTTCCTCGCATGTCCTCCAATACCCCCCTCCCCTCCCCCCTCTATCAAGAATGACCTGGCGTGAGTTGGTAGTCGAGGGTCTTTTAGAAAATTCAACGTATTAAGGGGTTTTTCAAAAGAAAGAAAACATGACGCTATCAGGGTTACAAGGGAGCCCGAGTAAACCAAGCTTGCTTGCAAGGGCCATCTGGGCAATTTTGCACACTTGCTCGTTTGACGACTGCAGCGCAGATTTAGACTCGGTCTATCACAGGTAGCCCGAGTAATAATACTGTAAATTATTCAGTACTGGAACCACATACCATTCGAATACGAGTGAGTAAATGCACGAGGATTCCATGATAATAATTTGCATGGATATTTGCCCAACAGATGTACAGTGAAACGTGTATATAACGACTACCCTTAAAACCTTGGAAAGTGGCCGATATATAGAGGTGGTCGCTTAATAGAGGTCTCTCTTAAGAGTTCAGTTAGTGTGAGCAAATAGAGTGATTTTCATAAACCCGTGAAATACATTTTAGTGTATTTAGTACTATTAGTCTCTAATTCCTTTGTTTTCTATTGTTTGAATCTGGCTATTACTAGCTAATAATTAACTTTTGTTTCACAGGTTTATGAAAACCACTCTATATAGAACTTTGAAATTAGGTCGTTATATATAGAGGTTTGCACTGTATTACAAGTATTATTATTATCGTGTCATTAACGTAACCTCAATAGACCATTTCACGGTTGTCGTGGCTCAACCTCAGCCTCGACAGCGTGTAATATATTCTTTAGAAATTGACTGCAGCCCATGGTAATGTAAGGAATGCACACATCAACAAACAATCGAAACACTTTAAAATTCCACGGGCTGTAGTCAAATTCTAAAGAATATATTACACGGTGTCGAGGCTGAGGTTGAGCCACGACAACCGTGAAATGGTCTATTCCTCAATATATAGTTTCATGTTGTAATCTATTTATCATTGAGGTTACCCTTGGTCAGCGACGTGGACTAAGCAGCATTGATACAACCCAACTAAACAGAATGTACAAGTGTGGACCAGGTATAGACCAAATTTCAGAAACCTAAGCAATCAATGATTATGGGTCTTTCTGCACGTACCGCAAACCTTTGTTCAGGTTTTTGTTCTTGGTTAGCTTCGCTCGTTCTATTGTATAACTTAGAGTCTTTTGTTGTTTTTATTGAATTATGTATAATGTGACCGGTACATGCAGAAGGAATCATGATTATTAGATGAAACGATACAAATTAACTGCGTTGATTTATTGTTAATCAAGGCCCTGTCACAACACCATCAACGACCACACAACCATCAAGCGGTAAGTTACAGAAATTTAGATTTCAAAATCAACTTCATGTAAAAACTTAGTTGTTCGTTTATTGATTTAGGTTTCAGTTGCAATTTCGATCGGGATACCTGTGGATTTACTCAGAGAACTGGAGACAAGTTTGATTGGACAAGACGAACCGGAAGTACTCCATCTAGTGGAACAGGACCCTCTGGCGATCATACTTCTGGAAAAGGTAATAAAATAAGATTTGAGATTTTGAAAATATATTTGCGATCAAATTCATTAAATACAAAAGAGAGCATGACAAGGCCCCATTTGTATGAATGGTGGATAATAGCTAAATTTACTGGAAAATTTCATCACTTTATGTACAGCATAAGGATTTATCCAACGCATATTCTTGGTTTGCACTGACGTCATCATAAAAATTTTCGGGCTTAATATAGAATATTTTTGAATAAAATGTCTTGAATCTAAAAAAGCAGTTAAAGGTTTGTATCTATACGAAATTTTTAGTCATAAGAATATTTTGATAACGAGATACGAGCGATTAAATATCTTCATTGTTTGGTGTGAAATGTATGGGTCCGCCATCTTGGTGCACAACCTTTGTACACCAACATGGCGGACAGTAAAACGCGGGACCAAAATCACGTTAATATCGCTATAATTCGTGTTTTCTATTCAGATATTCACCAAAACAAACTTATTTATCACTTACAAAGTTAAAGTCGTATGTTTTGAATCACATTTGCCTATATTTCTGCGTCTTTACGATATACGTGACAGTGTTGCGTGACAGAAATTGACTCGCAATAAATCGAAAACCATTCATCGAAAGAACTCAGTTTTTTGTGTGAGGACTTTTCTTAATGATATAAATAAAATATCTAGGAAACAGTTTCGTGTGATGAATAGTTTAGATTTTAGCTTTTCGATGACGTCACATGCAAACCAAGAATAGTGCTGTCTACCCTTCGTGCAACTGAGGCCAGGATACTAAGCTAAGACACGCATCACGTGATGAGGCAGGTTAACCCGCTTTGGGCTCGTCTGTTTTGTGACCAACTTGCGCTTGCCGAAAGATTTTGAATTTTACGAACATTTGTACTGTGTATTCACTCCCAGCACGAATTGGAGTCGGTTGAAATATGTGATTAAGGAGTCTGGTGCGAGTTCTAAAAATAGCCCAAACAGTAACTTTGGTCTGACAAAGGTTTTTATATGGGCGCGCGAGGAATATCGTTAAACAATGGTCTCCTAATTATGCCAATTATATATACTTTTGTTGCAGGTTACTATATGTACATTGAGACCTCGTATCCAAGAGCCAATAATGATAATGCCATCATCGACAAGATAGTAACTCTCAGTGGTAATAGCTGCCTCCGATTCTACTACCACATGCTTGGTAGAGATGTGAATGCATTGAAGGTTAAAGTTGGAAATAGCGAGGTTTTCAGTAAAACTGGAAGTCAAGGAAATAAATGGCAATATGCCGAAGTTCGCTTATCTCAACGTGGAAGTCAAACGGTAAATAAATCATTGTAATAATGATAAAAACAATATATAAAAAGAATTTTTATGGGGTTTCGATTCTCCATGACTGGTCTCTGCTCCCCATCCCCCCCCCCCCCCCCCGGGGGGGAGGGGACTTCGCTTCATTTTCAAAATTCTGACCAGCATCCCTACCCTCCGGTATATGGGAGTCCCCCCTCCACCGGGGGGTGTCTGGCAGTTTATCTCATGGAGTCTTCAGTGTTATTCGGTAAAGTGATAATCATTTTATGAGAAAGAATCAAATACTAGTTAAGCTCCAAAATAAACTTCATGCTGTTGCTTTTCTTCATCTTTTGATAGATCTCTTTTGAGGGAATTCGTGGTAGTTCTTGGCAGGGAGACATTGCCATCGATGATGTTTCCGTTAGAGAATGCCCTGGTAGGGACAAAACTTCATCAAAACCCCTGATACACTTTGCAAGAATAGCGCGCAACTTAGTCTCCTTCGCAGCCGATTTTTGTATCGGGATCCCTGTCCCTCCCAAAGAGAGGAAGGGACAGGGATCCCGATACAAAAAACGGCTGCGAAGGAGCCTAGCGCAACTGTGTTGCGCTTAATTTTCAAATTTAATTTTACTACTACTTGGCTGAATATGCCACTGTAAAGTACCTTACCTAAAATATGCCAACAAACCACTAAGCGACATGAGTTTGTTTTTCGTCCCTGGCAGAAAGTACAGTGGAACCCCTTTAATAAGGACACCGTCGGGACGGGAAAAAATGTCCTTATTAACGGGGTGTCCTTATTAACCGAGGTGTCGAAAAAGCTTAGCTTTAATCGGGACTTTGAAATCTGTCCGAATAATTTCTGAGTAAGCCTCTGATAAGATCTTAATAATATCCCTGGGTTGAATGAAGGGCCATAAAAATCTTTTTATTAAACATCTTAAAACTGTTTATGTTAAAGGCTTTAGATGCGATTTTGAACAAAGCTGTGGATTCACTCAAGCTAAAGATGATAAATTCGACTGGATGAGAAGAAGAGGACCAACTCCTTCATCAGCAACTGGACCAAGCGGAGACCATACTAGTGGAAGTGGTTAGTTGAGTTCATTTTAAAGGCTCTAATAATTCTTTAGGTGGATTGTAACGAAGATTAAATCGTTGGTCGGTCATTACTGGTCATTTGGATATATCGCTTTTTAAAGCGAGCCAAAACGGAAAAAAATGATACGGAATTTATGATATCCCGCCGCAAGTCTCAGGAGGGGTCTACACTTATGCGTTTTCCGTTTCGTTCATTTTTCGATGTGTTTTGACCTTGGAATTCCGCCCTGCAGACTATAAAACGCTGTTTTGTTTTGTTTTTGTTTATTTTTGTTTCGTCTCGTTTTGTTGTTTTGTTTTGTTTTGTTTTGTTTTTCGATCAAGGTACGGAGAAGATACGATCTCAAATTTATCCGTATTACAGTGCTACTTCCTCCAATCTTCTTCATCTTCTTCTATACCCAATCCCTCTCGGGTCTCTGTGCCTATGTAGACGCCTACGTAGTCTTAAGGCCATTCTCCACTCATCGCAGAAATTACTCGCAGCGAGCCAGGGAGTACCCGTTCGGAATAAAATCTATTGTTCAAAAATGATCGCTGCGAGTGCTTTCTGCGATGAGTGGAGAATGTGCTTTAGAAATGACTAAATCACCAACGGTAGACTGGTGTGAATAAGAAAGTCGTGAGGTTCATATACAGTCAGTTGTAGACCTTCGCGTCTTCTCGGATAAAAACGATAAAACGTAGGTCATCGTTAATATCCTTTTTCCACATGCATATGTTTTTATGAGGAAAATAAAGGCAAAACGACTCGTAAGCATACACATCCATATTGCCTAACTTTCAGTATTCTGAACCTCTTTATGTTGACTTACTTGATTTCCTGGCTTTCTAGGCTATTACATGTACATCGAAACTTCCTATCCCCGAAAACAGGGAGACAACGCTGTTCTAAACAAAGTTGTCAATATTCGTGACAACACGTGTTTAACGTTCTACTACCACATGTATGGACACCATATCGGTACACTTAACGTCCATGTGGGTGGCTCTAAAGTCTTCTCAAAGAGTGGACCACAGGGTAATCAGTGGCATAAAGAACAACTCAAACTTACACAACGTGGTACACAAACGGTCAGTAAACTCTGAGATCCTCCTCTTTGCTATACTGTCAGTATACTGGGAGTTCAATGATCATTTTCACCTGCATTGGGGGGGGGGGGGGGGGGGGATGGATTGGGCGGGGATGTTCGTCGTACCTTTTAGGGGTTAAGATCAGTGATCTGGTACCTTTAAGGGTGTCCCAGATTTCAGTGGACTACTAGAGACTTGGCTGGGTGTTTTTCGGTAAATAGAATACCTAAAATAGGCATTACATTACTGGGACAATTTTAATGATCTGACTTGTGTTTCTTATGCACATCGAAAAAGGAGTTCTTATGCTTCAATTCTTCGATTTTTTGTTTGCTTTTGAATTGGCACTATTTTGGGATAATATTAAGTTGTTGCCACTCCCACTCAGATACCTTTTAGGGGTTATTTTCAAAAATTCCGCCGAGCATCCCCGCCCGCTTATATATAGGAGTCCCCTTCAAGCATTTTCAATGATCATTTTCCATTGGTTAATAAAAAACCTGCATTCCACCCGGCTTAAACCCGCCCCTGATCTCTACAATTAGTATAGCCCAATTATCTTTCCTGGTACAATTTGATTATCTGCAACTTGATTGTATGTTATTTTCAAAACCGGCACAGCTGTCATTTGAAGGCATTCGAGGAAAACAATATACTGGCGACATTGCCATTGATGATATTTCTGTAACGCCCTGTAGTGGTGGTAAGTAGATATAGTGGTGGTGTTGTGTGACAAATAATCACAATTCACAAATATATAGTAATTAATAACATGCGACAAATGTGTCACACACAAAAATGCACGGAAACTGAAGGGGAAAGATGATTATGTGATCAGTCACATAGATGTTACAATTGAGTACTGCTTAAGAAAACAAACACTATTCTGAGCACAATAGTCCCCTTCACAGTTCCCTGTGCCATCTTGAAAGGTACTAGCCGTGCCTTTGCATCGAAGCGAGACGAACGGTGAGCGTGCAATGAGACCTTTTTTAACACCTAGCAGGGTAGTAACGAGGTATATGGGATCAGGGATCAGCATTATTTTTAGGCTCAGGGATTACATCAGCGTTATTTTCTGGGCTCAGGGATCAGATTTTTAGCCTTGGGATCGGGATCACTGTCTTTGGAATCGGGATCACAAACGGTTTTCAGGGATCACTTTTTTAAGACGGGATCAGGGATCAAAATTGCCCTTATTTTGGGGATCAAGGATCAGATTTTTAGCCCTGGGATCGGGATCACTGCAAAAACTATATACCTCGTTACGACCCTGCATGACCTAGGACAATTATTCACAAGTCTCTATCATTGCAAGCTCACCGTTCGTCTCGCTTCGATGCAAAGAGAACTGTGAAGGGGACTATATATTCGCTATTGTCTTTTAATAAAATGTAGGGGATCGGTGAGAACAACAAAGTTTCACCATTCGTTGCAACTCAGTCCCGCCGCTAAAACAGTATCATTATAGGACTGGAGTTAGATACGTGTAGTTTTTGAAACTAATAAATAGGATACTCCTGTTACTTTCTGGTCGCAAAACCTGTTATAAAACAATAATTGTAAATTTTCAGTGCAAACTCCACCTCCTCCAGCTACACCTCTACCTCCAAGCGGTGAGTACTTTTTGAAATTATCTTTAATACTAGGAATTATCGCGCGACTTACGAGTATAGTGTTTTGAACGTTTTAAAACTGCGCGAACCTTAACTGTACAACAGCTGGTTCACTCCAACTACTCTAAACAAAGGTTTCAATTCGAGGCGTCGGGCAAAAATTTCAAAAAGTATACAGAAACTTGCTCGATAGCTTCGAACCCAAACCTTTGTTCAAAGCCACTGAAGTTTAATGCCAATATCAGCTACTACAATATCTATACACTTTCATATATATATAGCTATTTCAATTAACGTTGTCGCTGAAAAAAAGCCTAAGCTAAGGCTTTTCAACTATTTTTGTTTACGACAACTTCGCTTGTAGGCTATCTAAGAAATTAAGGGAATATGGTCCAAGTAGTGAGAATTTGCAAGCATACAGTGAGTTTCTTATTGTAATATGTCACGGTGAAAACAAAATTTCATGATTTCCGCTCTCAAAGCTTTAGGCTTTAGGCTTTTTTCAGCGACACGTTAATTGAAATTAGCTATATATATCTTTAGTCTTCATATGACCAATAATCGAAATCGATAAATTGAGTGTACTATTGTGATCGTAAAAAATGAATATGATGGTTAATTTCTAAGTATTGTTCAAAACGACTTAACTCAAGATGATCTCTGTTTTCTTAGGTTCCTGTGGTACACGTCCCCATACACGTATTGTTGGAGGTACAGCAGCTAAACATGGCGACTGGCCATGGCAGGCTCAGCTCCGTACGACATCGGGATTTCCTTACTGTGGTGGCTCACTGATTCATCCACAGTGGATTTTGACTGCGACTCACTGCGTCTCTGGTAAATCAGCGAGCTCAATTGTCATCAGGTATTGTCAATCCGTACTTTGCCGTTGGGAAAATATTTGTGGAAGGAATTAATAGGAATAGGGGTGGAGTTATCAACAGAAACGTACAGTAGGCTGGCAGATTCTTTGTCTTCTCAATAATTTTCGTAACCAGAGGAACCACTCCTAACATGCATTTAAGGCGCTTTTAACTACTCCATTCTCCAGCACAAAGCCCTTAACACTGGCTTAGAAGTGCACCCTTTTCTCCCTATGTACCCAACCAGTACTCAACACATAATTGGAACAGTGTGCTAATATAGTGTCCGAGTACAAGGTCTTTCACTCTAACTGGAACAGCATAGGGCTATACCCAGTACCAGTATGTGTTGTATTCCGACTGATGGGTCTGTTCCCTTGGTGTGTGCTGTTAGGTCTCTAATTCTCTTGGAGATTTTGAAATGAAGGGTCTAGCATTTCGCAGCCCACGAACGCTAGCTATCGTGAGGTGATTCCGAGTGCAACAATGAAAACTGAAAATCAGTTGAATAGTGCGTTACTTGCATTTGCTTGTAAGAAATAATGGAAATCATTTGACTTTCAGAACATATTCTAGAGGGCAATAAATTTCTGGGTTTATTAGATTGGTTGGCGTTAAATCTCAGGAAATTCTATCTCAGTCCCGTTTAGCAGGCAATCAGCTTCTTTTTTACTGTTTATTTTATTTCCTGCGTGCGCTGACTTTAATAATACGCATATACGTACAGTTGTCTCCGTCACTCATTACACGACTATAAACAGGCAATCATAGCTATTTGTAATTCTTCTTTAGGCTTGGAGCTCATAGGCGTGTCAACACCGTTGGAACAGAGCAAGACATCAAGGTTTCAAAAGTGATTACCCATCCAAGCTATCACAAACCAACGAGATATTCCCATGATATTGCTTTATTGAAACTTGCCAAACCAGCCATTCTCAACAAGTAAGTAGATGTCAACTGCATGTCTACATAAATAGCTGAGAATCTAATTAGCCAGTAACAAAACGAGCAGGGGAATTGGACCAAGTTTCTTAAATACGAGTTAAACAGACTACATGATAAGAGAGAACACATAAAAATAGTAAGAATTGAAAATTTGATCATGTTCGAGCAAATAGAAATAGAATTAAGATGTTTCAAAATTTTCTTAAAATACAGAGATCTATGGTTTGGCTGGACGTTTTGGCTGGACACCATACATTTCTTTGTAGTTTTGGCAGGGTTTGAATGCTCATAACATTGCTTGTATTAAGTCAAACATCCCCAAACTTGGTCAGCAAGCATGTTGTATGCTACTTTTTCATGTGATGGGGTATTTTTTCTGGAACCTTAATTAAGTTGGTTCCCTTGCTCTTTTTGTTACCGGCCAATAATTTTTTTTACTGATACGAGAGCCATCTTGAATAAACTAATTTAAACAAAATTATGGGATGCCCAGGCAGCAAAACGTACTTGATTAGCTGTATTTTGGGCAATTTTGGAAGAAAATCGTTTCCTTCATGATGAAAAATTATTCTAATTTCAAAATATAGTTAGTACAAACTTCCTTCTACGGAAGTAGAAATCTCGTTCGATGCATTTCCTGATATAACTTGTGTGATTGAAATCGGTTTGCCCCCTGGGCATCCCACAATATTGCTTGAAATAACATTTTCAAAGTGGCATCCACATTGATATATTAAAAAGATCTATTACAATATAGTAAGCAGTACGTACAACAAAAGTAGATCTAGGGAGGGCGTGGTGGGTCTCAAGAATGTCAGCTCACGAATGTTGGCTAGTTTCTGCGCATGTGTATCTTCGAGATTATTTCCTCCAGCCTACAAGCTAGTAAGGGTTTGGATCATGCCAGGATCATGCATCGTACTTTTCCAGCTGCGCTACATTTCTAATGTTTGGTTGTGAAGTCCATAGTTATGAAGTATAAACGTTAAAGTCCTCACTGTCTTTACAAGAAGCTTTAGCCTGGCAATCTCATATGCTTTTAATTTTCAGCTACACTACTTAAATTTCTGGTTTTCGGTGATGAATTGTACAGTTATGCAGTTCAAATTTTCACCATATTTGTTGTATAGGAATGTTAACCTTGTGTGCCTACCCGAGAGTGTGCCAGCACCTACAGACGGCAAGAAATGCTGGATAACAGGATGGGGACGCCTCTCTTCTGGTGGAGCCACGCCTGACTATTTACAACAAGTGTCTGTTCCAATTGCAAGCCGTGCAAGATGCGATAAAGCCTATCCAAGCAAGATTCACGATTCTATGATCTGTGCAGGTCTAGACCAAGGAGGCATTGATTCATGTCAAGGAGATTCCGGTGGACCAATGGTGTGCGAGACTGGAGGTCGCTTCTATGTTCATGGTGCCACTAGCTGGGGCTATGGTTGCGCCTCCCCTGGCAAATTTGGTGTGTACGCCAAAGTCACATATGTAATGAAATGGATCAAGGATAATATGGCAAACAATTAAACCATCTGGAGTGTCACTTAGATTAGTTAAGGCTGTTGTGAAAGATCTTTTAGTAGAATAATTAGATTAAATGATGCAATCAAGCCTATTAATTGTTCTTTGCCTGGCGATTATTACCTACTACTTGCCTGCAGCGGTATATTCAATAATACTCTATTGTTATTGTTGTTACGTTTCCCAGTCCATCTCCAACACATCTTCACTGACATATAGACAATAATTAAAATTCTTTTAGGCGCGCGACCGCATAAGTGCATTGCATGAATAGTCCATTTCTACAACACGTCCATTGAAGTGCTATTTCACCTTGTTGGCGGGCCATGGTCTTGAAACAGCATCTCTGCAGGTATTTCCGCAAACGTTTTGAAAGTCACGCACCTTTTTAGCCATTAATAGCTGAAATGGCTAAACCACGAAGAAATGTGGTAATATCTTGTTTATGTTGGGAAAACTAATGATGTACATTTACGACTAGATTTTTCGTAAGATTTGTCCTGTAAAGATTTGATTAAGATTTGTTAAAAGCGAAAGTGAAAAAATGTAAAAAAATAGGAGCTGAAAAAAGTGTGCATCATATAACATGCGTCAGTAGTATCTATAAACTTGGACAGCCGAGGCCCGGCCCACGAGACATATGCCAAAGATGGAATGATCTAACGCGTGCTAAAAGAAAATAATTTCATAAACGACTTCAATATTAGTTTATCAATATATAATTCATCTACCGATTAATTGAAGATGTGGACGTTTTAGGAGCAGAAGATATTGCATGTAATATTTAAACGACTTTAAAGAGACTTGTAGACTTTAAGACTTCTTCTGTGTAGAAAAGGTGTCGATTAACTCTGTTTTAAAACAAGATTTCCTTTATTCTAAAAGATCTCAAAACGATATCCATGCCAATTAGACGCATCCAATTTGCCATGTTCCCCAATAGAACTTCCGCGTTTCTTAAATTAAAGGAAGGCTTTCATGAAAAGAAAATCAGATATTGAATAAAATAGAAAAATATGTGTTACCTTTTAAAGTTATGGCAGATTTTCATGTTTCAACCAATGAGGTGGATGGTTTAAACAATATCACAATTAACACCTTTCTGCATTCCTTGCCGTTTGCTTGCCTAGGTCTTCCTCGGAGCGCTACTTAATATTTCTTGCCTGAAGAAACTGCGTGTAGACAAACATATTTCACGTCATTGACCATTCACTGACACCCCAGTGAGTTCCAATAGAAAATATAACTTCTATTTTATTGGCTTTGGCATTTGCCCTGATAAATTTTACTTCGAATTTTCAAAATCAGCAGGCCTTTTTACGCAAAATAAGCTTTGGTTTGTACTTGCCAGCTGATAGCGGTGGTATAAGATTACTAGACTTTTTGGATATCAGTCTCTTTTTGATATTAACCTTTAAAGGTTAAAACCTTTCTTTTTAATTGAAATAAATTAAAAAATAAGCATTCAATGTAATAGAATTCATGTTCACATAAATGTTCACATAAAGAAATTGGACCAAAAAAGCGGAAATGCATTATCTGTATTTGGATAATGCATGATATCTCAGATTCAGACCACACAGACAGAAAGAACGGCAAAGTAATTAAAATTCCCTTGGGAACTGAATTTTTTTTCAGTGTTGTTCCGTAACTAGATGATAAGGTTTTAAACTTAAATGCTCAAGACTGTAAAGGAAAATATTGAGACAAGGAGACTAATCAGTCTATATATAAGTGAACTGAAGTTGGATGATACTGCATGCAGAACTAGAAAAAGCCACAATGTTGATCTGACTTAATTAATTTGCCTGTACATATAAAATCACAATCAAATAAATATATATCGAAATTAATTCAGTTCCTAACTGAATTAATCAAATAAATATATATCGAAATTAATTCAGTTCATAACTATAGCCCTGTTTATATTTTGGGGATAATTTTTACCGTCCCCGGGGAAAAGAAAACAAAAGAATTATCCCGGGTACCACCTAGCAGGAACAACTGACCTGTCGACTTCATGCAAACAAGGAGTGAGCCAAAACGCTACTGGTTTAAATGAAAGCGATTTACTACCAGGGCCCGGTTGTTCGAAAGCCGATTAGCGCTAATCCGGGGTTAACTCTAAAAAAACATTCGGAGTTAATCCTAGGTTAACGCTAATCCACTTTCGAACAACTGGGCCCTGGGCCGTAGCCACCGGTACGGTTAGTCAGGTTTCAACCGGACCAACTTTTACCGTTAGAACCATTGTCATTGCAATTTTGAAAGCATGAATTCGTGAAGGAAAACGAAAAAACCGGACCAACTTTTAAAAACCGTACCAATGTGAATTAAAACCGACTGATTGATAACGCACATTCGGAAATTTTAAATCACAAAGAATTATTTTCTTTTATTTTTTTTATTATTTTTTTACATATACAGGCACAAAAGTCTTTAGATCTAAAGGCACGTGGCGCCGGATACACCTTTTTTTACCAAAAACAACTCCCACTGTAATTAATACTTTTAGAACACCATCTTTTTTACCAAAAAAATCAACTCGCAATGCAACTATACTTAGCTAAAATACGTCATCATTTAAAAGCAAGATCGCGTCGTACGTAAATAGTCAATTGAATCTACAGTCATTTAGTGATTATCAATTCCAGTGTGTTTTGACATCAGCCTTATCGTTGAAAATCAGAAATAAGTCATAACGGTAGGCGGTGTCTCCAAGCAATTTTCTTTTCAACACTACTACTTGATCATAACGAGTGAACTGGAAGAAAGACACAAAAAAAACTACACAGTTTCTATTGGAAATGTATATGCGAATAATCTGGAAACGTTAAATTTCCCAGCATACATCATGCAGAAATAAGGAAATGGCCATGACTGCAGTTTTGTATTTAGTCTTGATCTTGACAGTTAAATCAACTTTTGTAAACACAGACTGTGGCTCTTGGCTCTTTCGTGAGTTAAGCGCAACACTGCAAGGACATTTACATCGTGTGACACCATCCGGGCCTTTAATAACACCCCAGAAGTTCATTTTTTACTTGAAATACTTTAAGCTAGCTGGTTTAATAGCTACTCTCCAAATAAAATTGACTAATTGTGAATATAGTGAATAGGCTTAGAAAAGTAAGCCTTATATCATTTATTATAAGAGGAGAATATTGGCGATATGCAATTGAAAAATAATTGGTAGATGTATATACAAACTACACTTCCTGAGAAATCAATGAATTGTTGAATGAACGAAAAATGTGCAATCAAATAAATTTAGGGGATATTTATAGAAAAAATAAAAATAAAAAAGAATGTACCAAATCAAAGTCTATAAATGAATAAAATAACGACCCTATGGCATGGTGTATGGATAAATAAACCAACAAATGATCAATGAAAGGCAATCAACGCAAAAACAAATCCGAGACAAGAAAAATTAGAAAAGGTGGAAAAGGTAAAGCAATCTATGATATATTTAGCGTCGGGATTTCATTCATCATAAAGCTTGTTTCCCAGGAAGCCGACAGTGCGCCCGTTATCCCCACTCGCCATCAGTGCGTCCGGATTCGAGAAACGTCGAAAAAAACGTTTGTGATCTAACTGGAAATTGGACTCGAGACTTTTCGCTCGAAAGGCCGCGCATTAATATAACCAATTTAGCTACTCTTGCACCTATAATAACTTGAGCAATTTATAAAACGCCCGCGTATCTCTGTGTTGTGACGCCAACACATTTGGAGTCATGTAAAGCACAAGGAAAAACAAGCCTTGTATTTTTGTCGTGCTCTACTACTCCCAACGTTTCTCAATCACGTGCACAGTACAGTAGACACACGCCGCACAAACGTTTTCCAGGCTTTGAAATACAATGTACACAACTACATCTGATTGAGTAAAAAGTAATTAAAAAGGCTTTCATTTTGCCATGTTTTCCACTGATAGAAATTGTGTTGTATTTATATTCAGAAAAGCTTTCATGACAAGTGAATAAGATATTATTTAAGATAGAAAGAAATGTCTGGTAACTTTGAAGTTATGATAGATTTTGATGTTCTATCCGATGAGGTGTCCGGTTTAATGACAATGATGATCACAATTAGCACCTTTTGCATTCCTTAATTTGCCGTTTAGTCTTAGTTGGAGAATTAACCTATGTAAATACATGAAACTGATTTTAAAAACGTGATTTTGGGATTGAAATCAATTGAATTCAGCTTATCAAGATAAGCTGATTCAAGATAAGTCGATTCTAATAATCAATGCCCATTTTCTCCGTTTTCACAAAAAGAAAAACGACGTTCAACGTTGTAAGTTACGTTTGAATGGAAGGCCTAACTAACTAAAAAGAAGCGTTCTGTTATCCATGTACTGTACTTAGCTGTATGTGTATAAAAGACGAAAATTATGTTGAAACTAGAAATGAGTTCAGAAATAAATAATTAAACATGGAGTCTACGATTTGAAATTAAGGTATTCAGCTGATTTTATGAATTTACTTCCATTTTTTCAGCTGTACTGAATACGGATGGGTTTATCTTTACGATGTCGTCTATACAAAAGAACTAGTGATGTAGCGGGCTCTACCTGTAAATCTACTTGTAATACAGCTGCAGAACTTTGAATTGTGTGCGTCAACTCCTTAATAGTCGTCACCATTTTTATTAACTCTGTTTATTTTAATAAATTAAAATCAAATACTGGTATTTCTGTTTAATTTTAATTTAAAATTTTTTTATAGTGTTTTGATAATGTTTTTACAAGTGTTAAAACATTCTTTGTTCGACAAAAATCAAGGAAAACGACTTTAAATAATTATTCTATGGTACTCGATTCGATAACTTTTTAGTCGGTTGTGATGTCACTTAGCAACCAGGTAGTGGCCACTAAACAGCATAACGAGAAGTTCGGGATAAAAGTACAATGAACGTACAGTTACGCCGCACTAAATACGCTTAAACCTCATAAAGATTAGCACAGTGGTCAAAAGCTTGATCAAAAATAAAACGCACTAGGAGAAACGTCAATCTACTACTGACTAATCGAAAACGATTGTTTACTTAATTATTTTACTATTATTTACTATATTACACCGAACTCTTGCATATTAACTGCTTTCACGGATACCTTTTTGTATCGCCATATTTTTATCTTCTCTTTATCTTATTTCGCCTGTTCTTGATAGGAATTTGTACTTCTTGTTTAAACAAACCAAGGGCGAAAAAGGAGACTAAAAACATGAGAGTTTACCTATACGTTCTCGTCTTAACGCGCTGATGATAAAGGACCAATGCCAAAGCTCAGCAAAGTTTGACCATCTTTCAGTTCTAACGGTATAACAATAATAATATCAAAACGTAACAAACTGAAAAAAAACACGAATTTTTATCTAAGTCGGCATCAAAAAACAATATCAGTTATAATTCAAAGTAACTTGTATATCACGTGACTTGGTTTCCATGGTAACAGGCACCTTGAAAATATTTATCTCGGTGAATTGATATACTGGCTAGGTTTAAACCTATATATTTGGTTGGTATACGAGGAAGTCTAGAAGAGATATGCATGAATAAATATACCTCATTTTACCATATTTCCTCAAAAAAACCATGCCTAATATTAATGGAGCTGAGATTAAAAATGTTCAAGATTTACTTTAAGTAAATCGATGCATGCACTTGCTTTGCGATGAATTTATTCAATTCACCTTGTTCGGTGCCATTTCGTGAGCAATTTCACAATTTTTGGGTTGTTCACCTTTGCCAAGTATTAACTCAGCCAACAGATCTTTAAACAAGCCTCTATTATGTTGAATGATGTTTAAATAAACAAATCTTGATTTGAATGACTATTTGTGGTACAGTAATTATAAAGCTGTCTATAAAAGAAAACTCAGTGTCACAATCTTCACTTGGTCATCATGAAGACCTCACTGGTGATACTTACTCTGGTCGCGGCCGCTTTGGCAAGTTTTGAAGGTAACTGTATACACTTATTTTAAAAAAATGTTGTCGGGCAAAAGACTACATGATATGCCTACACCACTTACCCCATAAAGGTGAATGGGTAGAAAATATGTACTCCTAGTTTCACACGAATATCAAGCTCTCCTTCAAAATTGTTTTTT
This sequence comes from Telmatactis stephensoni, assembly GCA_029948255.1. Classification (NCBI taxonomy): domain Eukaryota; kingdom Metazoa; phylum Cnidaria; class Anthozoa; order Actiniaria; family Isophelliidae; genus Telmatactis; species Telmatactis stephensoni. Next base: position 49,189 of record JALIZF010001879.1, read on the forward strand.
GTTTTTGATCAGAGAATAGAGGAATTGAAGAACCCGACCTCTTTGAGGGAGATATCAAGCTTACTGAAGATCAAAGAGCAGAGGTCGAGGCAAGAGGAGAAAGAGCATCCATCAACTACAGACTTTGGCCCAATGCTGAGATTATTTACGATGTAGAATCATCGATAGGTAAGAAATGGTAGTTCTTATACTTGTAGGAAACATCATGCCCTCTGCTAAGGTCACGAGTAGAGTTTTCTTTACAGAAAATTGTTTGAATTTATTGTTCATATATACAGAGCGTGACATTCTAAAAACATTCTGATTCTTTCATAAAGTGAATCGAATTAATAACAACTATCTTGGAATTGAAATATTTCAACAATAGTTCACTTTCGATATTCTGGATAAGTGATCACGCACAAAGTAATTCAAGACGAGGCTCGATCCGGGGAATATATTAGCCAGTTACTCACTGTTTCCCGGAGCTAGCCTCGTCTTGAATCTTGTTTTCTGCGAGATTTCTGATCAGCCAGGATGTCGAAAGTGGGCTATTGGATGCCCTTTTTGTTGTTCTTACGTTTTTAGCTTTTGTTTAATTGTTTGTTTTGTTGTTGTGTTCGTTTCGTAATTGTTTTGTTTAGAAAGATGAGCACTAATATAGGATATTGTGATTTTTGGTTTATTTCACAGCTAGCGAATCCCTGGCTATGACGAGGTTGAACGAAGCTATTGCAGAATATCACCAGAAGACCTGTATCCGCTTTAAGAGAAGAACCACCGAAACAGCTTATGTATCTGTGTTCAGAGGAGGCGGGTAGGTTTTAATGGGTCACTTAAACTTCGTCAAATCAGGCTTAAGGTGTTTACCAGTAGTATTTTGGCAATCGATTTTGACAAAACTTCCAATTTTATTTTTGAAAATTGGTCAACTTACATTTGTCCGATCAAAATGATTTTCACACAAGATACTAAGGAGGGATTGAAGATTTGATTGATGCCATTTTTTTGTCCATGACGCGTTGCTATGGCAACGAAAAACAAAGATCATTTAATTTAGTTTTCCTAAAATATCTCCCGTTTTTGATGAGCTCTAGAAAAATGGCTATATAGGTGTTAAACTTCACTTTCTTGCATAGTTAATTAACCAACTCAAAATCAGAAAGTTTTATCAGAGGGATTTTGAATAAATCCCGAAAAACTTAATCATTAAATTTGGTAACTCGAAATTAAAGAACGAGAAAAAAATTCCAACTTTCACAAAATAACTTTTAATTGATGTCAAAAGTTGCCAAAAGTCTTTGTTTATTGGTCCTGTGAGCGGCTTTGATGTAAGTTGTTCCTTTGAAAGCGCTAAAAAAGTGGAAACTGGTCGACCATTCAAACAAAAGCACAGTCGACGAGAAAAATTATATCTCTTCAAAAAATACATAAATTTGCAAGCTTATAAAAACTAACAATGTTTTATACCGCTGAAACAGTACATTCTTGTAACATCTATTGACCTTGCATCGTAGGTGTTGGTCATATGTTGGGCGAACTGGTAGGAAGCAACAACTGTCTCTAGCTAGGGGATGTTGGCACAAAGGAATCGTTATCCACGAGTTTGGTAAATACGCAATTCTATATATAGCATAGTTAAGTTGATATTACATTAGATAACTAGTGGATGTTGGTACAAAGGAATTGTTATCTATGGGTTTGCAACAGAAGGAGACTAGCGAGTGAACTAGTTTGGGCTGCGTCGGCTGTAAAATTAAAAATACATCAAGGGATGAATGGAAATCTGTAGCACCGTGTAAAAATGAGATAACTTACTGACAGTTCAAGCCTTGGTCCTTCTTTGGAGTAAAAGGAGTAATGAATTCATGGATGGGTTTATATATAGCTATAGGAGTTGAAAAGTACTGATAAGTAAATAGGAAAGCGAGAAATAGGAGGAGTACCGGATGAGGCAAATCTTGCTGTAATAGAATAGTTTCTTTTTTTTTTGCTAATTTAAAAACTGCACAGTTTCGCATTCAAATGATTTTTTGTGCAATAATATAAAGTGAGTTCTTTTCTTACCAGTTCTTTTGCATTTGATCAGGTCACGCTCTTGGTTTCTTCCACGAACAATCCAGGCCTGACAGGGATAACTACGTCACCATAAAGTGGGGGAACATACAGACAGGTAGGTACATTACTTGGGGGAGTGGGGAGGGGAGGGTATGGGTAATGAACATTTTCCCATCTGACGACTCTCATGAAAGAGAGGATTTCGTATGACTGTGAAAACGACACTGCACGGTCACGGCACGGTTACGACATGTACAGGAATTGCGAATGTTTCTATAGACAAAACGGCACTGACACGTCGATCCACGATAAGGCGCGGTCCGTTTCACACTGATTACGAATTGTGCTCTATAGAAATCACGGCACTAACATACCAGCATCTTTAATCATAGCGCGCGTAGCAAGCGTTTCAGGGAAATGGGTTTAAAGGGGATTGGGTTTCCTGTGTTACAAAAAGCAGAGTTCCCTCCCCCTGTCTTTGGTTACACAGGAAACCCAATTCTCTCTCCCTTTCTCCCTAAAGAAACGCTTGTTAAGCAGGCTAATTGGGTCAGGGATGATGTTTTGAAGCCGACCCAAGGATTTTGCCAGCCCCAATGGTGATGCACTGAAAAGCTGAACGTCTTTAAAACTCCCCCCATAAAATGAACACTTTTTAAGACATACACCACTGGCTCGTACATTGTGTATCTCACAGAGATATGACGATTGAAGAATTAATTATTTTGTCTTTAGGAAAGGAAAACAATTTTAAAAAACACTCTTCAGGGATCGACTCTCAGGGCACAACGTATGACTACGGCAGCGTGATGCATTATAGTGCAAGGGCATTTACTAAAAATGGACAACCGACTATCGTTCCCAAAAAGTCAGGGGTAATTATACTCTCTATACTACTTATGAATGTTTAATTGTGTTCTTCTCCATCAATACCAACAGCGCAGACTCAATAAATAGTTCTGGCAATCAGCGATGTTTCTCTTTTCTCACAATCAAGAGATAAATGCGCCAAGCATGCGTGCTGTGTTCACGAGAGATAGCATGGTCGAGTGTGATATAGTCTATTCCGACGCCTTTCATCTCTGTGGCTTTCCTGGTTCGTTCCCCACTCGAGTATTTGATTTGTCAATAGACTTAAATCCACCCTGTTCCTCGCATGTCCTCCAATACCCCCCTCCCCTCCCCCCTCTATCAAGAATGACCTGGCGTGAGTTGGTAGTCGAGGGTCTTTTAGAAAATTCAACGTATTAAGGGGTTTTTCAAAAGAAAGAAAACATGACGCTATCAGGGTTACAAGGGAGCCCGAGTAAACCAAGCTTGCTTGCAAGGGCCATCTGGGCAATTTTGCACACTTGCTCGTTTGACGACTGCAGCGCAGATTTAGACTCGGTCTATCACAGGTAGCCCGAGTAATAATACTGTAAATTATTCAGTACTGGAACCACATACCATTCGAATACGAGTGAGTAAATGCACGAGGATTCCATGATAATAATTTGCATGGATATTTGCCCAACAGATGTACAGTGAAACGTGTATATAACGACTACCCTTAAAACCTTGGAAAGTGGCCGATATATAGAGGTGGTCGCTTAATAGAGGTCTCTCTTAAGAGTTCAGTTAGTGTGAGCAAATAGAGTGATTTTCATAAACCCGTGAAATACATTTTAGTGTATTTAGTACTATTAGTCTCTAATTCCTTTGTTTTCTATTGTTTGAATCTGGCTATTACTAGCTAATAATTAACTTTTGTTTCACAGGTTTATGAAAACCACTCTATATAGAACTTTGAAATTAGGTCGTTATATATAGAGGTTTGCACTGTATTACAAGTATTATTATTATCGTGTCATTAACGTAACCTCAATAGACCATTTCACGGTTGTCGTGGCTCAACCTCAGCCTCGACAGCGTGTAATATATTCTTTAGAAATTGACTGCAGCCCATGGTAATGTAAGGAATGCACACATCAACAAACAATCGAAACACTTTAAAATTCCACGGGCTGTAGTCAAATTCTAAAGAATATATTACACGGTGTCGAGGCTGAGGTTGAGCCACGACAACCGTGAAATGGTCTATTCCTCAATATATAGTTTCATGTTGTAATCTATTTATCATTGAGGTTACCCTTGGTCAGCGACGTGGACTAAGCAGCATTGATACAACCCAACTAAACAGAATGTACAAGTGTGGACCAGGTATAGACCAAATTTCAGAAACCTAAGCAATCAATGATTATGGGTCTTTCTGCACGTACCGCAAACCTTTGTTCAGGTTTTTGTTCTTGGTTAGCTTCGCTCGTTCTATTGTATAACTTAGAGTCTTTTGTTGTTTTTATTGAATTATGTATAATGTGACCGGTACATGCAGAAGGAATCATGATTATTAGATGAAACGATACAAATTAACTGCGTTGATTTATTGTTAATCAAGGCCCTGTCACAACACCATCAACGACCACACAACCATCAAGCGGTAAGTTACAGAAATTTAGATTTCAAAATCAACTTCATGTAAAAACTTAGTTGTTCGTTTATTGATTTAGGTTTCAGTTGCAATTTCGATCGGGATACCTGTGGATTTACCCAGAAATCTGGAGACAAGTTTGATTGGACAAGACGAACCGGAAGTACTCCATCTAGTGGAACAGGACCCTCTGGCGATCATACTTCTGGAAAAGGTAATAAAATAAGATTTGAGATTTTGAAAATATATTTGCGATCAAATTCATTAAATACAAAAGAGAGCATGACAAGGCCCCGTTTGCACGAATGGTGGATAATAGCGCTAGTATCCATTGGATGAATCTTTATAAAGTGGATAAATTTTTTGGAAAACGCCATCATTTTATCAACATGGATAAGGATTTATCTACCCTTCGTGCAACTGAGGCCAGGATACTAAGCTAAGACACGCATCACGTGATGAGGCAGGTTAACCCGCTCGGGCTCGTCTGTTTTGTGACCGCCAGCAACTTGCGCTTACCGAAAGATTTTGAATTTTGCGAAAATTTGTACTGTGTATTCACTACCAGCACGAATTGGAGTCGGTTGAAATATGTGATTAAGGAGTCTGGTGCGAGTTCTAAAAATAGCCCAAACAGTAACTTTGGTCTGACAAAGGTTTTTATATGGGCGCGCGAGGAATATCTTTAAATAATGGTCTCCTAATTATGCCAATTATATATACTTTTGTTACAGGTTACTATATGTACATTGAGACCTCGTCTCCAAGAGTCAATAATGATAATGCCATCATCGACAAGATAGTAACTCTCAGTGGTAATAGCTGCCTCCGATTCTACTACCACATGCTTGGTAGAGATGTGAATGCACTGAAGGTTAAAGTTGGAAATAGCGAGGTTTTCAGTCAAACTGGAAGTCAAGGAAATAAATGGCAATATGCCGAAGTTCGCTTATCTCAACGTGGAAGTCAAACGGTAAATAAATCATTGTAATAATGATAAAAACAATATATAAAAAGAATTTTTATGGGGTTTCGATTCTCCATGACTGGTCTCTGCTCCCCATCCCCCCCCGGGGGGGAGGGGACTTCGCTTCATTTTCAAAATTCTGACCAGCATCCCTACCCTCCGGTATATGGGAGTCCCCCCTCCACCGGGGGGTGTCTGGCAGTTTATCTCATGGAGTCTTCAGTGTTATTCGGTAAAGTGATTATCATTTTATGAGAGAATCAAATACTAGTTAAGCTCCAAAATAAACTTCATGCTGTTGCTTTTCTTCATCTTTTGATAGATCTCTTTTGTGGGAATTCGTGGTAGTTCTTGGCAGGGAGACATTGCCATCGATGATGTTTCCGTTAGAGAATGCCCTGGTAAGGACAAAACTTCATCAAAAACCCTGATACACTTTGCAACAATAGCGCGCAACTTAGTCTCCTTCGCAGCCGTTTTTTGTATCGGGATCCCTGTCCCTCCCAAAGAGAGGAAGGGACAGGGATCCCGATACAAAAAACGGTTGCGAAGGAGCCTAGCGCAACTGTGTTGCGCTTAATTTTCAAATTTAATTTTACTACTACTTGGCTGAATATGCCACTGTAAGATACCTTACCTAAAATATGCCAACAAACCACTAAGCGACATGAGTTTGTTTTTCGTCCCTGGCAGAAAGTAGTTCCAAGGTAGAGTCAGGCGCTCGTGTGACGAAATCACATATGTAAACACACCCTACGAATAATACTAACCAATTAACCAATACTAATTTATCTATTGTTTTATGCACGACCCCACAAGCTACCAGCTTTAACTATTATCGTGTGGAAATAAAGATTATTCATTCATTCATTCAGTTACTCTTTGAGTTACCTTACCTACACTAAGTGGAATCTAAAGGTATTTTCAATTAGAGGAACCAGCTTGCAAGATCTCAGGTTTTTAAAGTGCCCCTAACCCCTCAATCGGTTGAAATTTTGATAATCTTTTCTTCATGAATGGAAAATCTTTTAGCCGCATCCACACAAGCAAGTTTTCCTGGACACGTTTTCCTTACCAAGTTTTCTGGTCATTGAAAAACTGTCAAGGAAACCTTGCTATAGCGCTCGTGCAGATGCGAATTTGCAATTGTGGTTTATATTTCTAGAAGCATTTGAAATCTAAAACATAAAAATAGAGTGATATCAATCCAGAAATTATTAAATATACAAAACTACTTGAGATAATATATTTTTACTAGTACCAGTCCAAATAACGACGAACCTATTTAGAACTAGCCGTTCTGACTGATTAAGACAACCAAAATTGAAATCTATAGCTACCCCTCATTTTCTCTCCCGACTTTAATCTATGTGGGGAAGGGGGAAGCTACGTTACCTCGTATCGATTATTGAAGGTTATCGAAGGTTACAATACATAGTTTAGGCCTACTCCGGGTCCGTACGAAGTCGTACAAAGTCGGCTTAAATCGCTCAAAGTCGTCTTTAATCTCACAAAGTCGCCTTAAATGTTCCATCGACTTTTTGGCCAATTTTTGTTTAAATCGCCTAAAATCACCCTAAGTCCCCTTAAATGCTTAAAGTTACGGCGACTTTAGGGCCCGGAGTAGGCCTTAGTTTGGAGTAATACGTAGTGGGGTTAAACTAGTATGCTGTTCTTATATGATACAATATTTCTATTTTTATAGGAACTCCACCACCCCCACCAAGTAAGCGCATTTCTAATTTTCACTCTAAAAAAACGGTCTATATTTCACCTTATAATTGCTTTAGCCGCTAAGTAAAAATACTAAACCTGTAAAATATTTTACTCAAACAAAAAGTAAATCATATATGATACAATATTTTTGTTTTTATAGGCACTCCACCACCCCCACCAAGTAAGTGCATTTCTAATTTATACTCTAAAAAAACGGTATGTATTTCACCTTGATAACTGCTTTAGAGTAAAAATACTAAACCCGTAAAATATTTTACTCAAATAAAAAGTAAATCAAATAACAAAATGTTAAAATGCAATATTATATGTATGGAATTGTAACTCCGGGGAGTAATGTAAAGTGACGTAACGTAATGTAACGTAATGTCATGCAATGTCATGCAATGTAATGTAATGTAACGTAATGTCATGCAATCTCATGCAATGTCATGTAATGTAATGTAATCTGTGTAATGTAATGTAATGTCATGTCATGTAATGAAACGTAATTTTAGAAAATGTAAGTAATGTAACGTAACGTAACGCAATGCAATGTAATGTATTGGAACGCAATGTACTGCATAATGTAATGTGACGTAATGTAGTTTGAGAAAACGTAATGCAATGTAACGTAACAAAATGTAATGTATAAAGTAACGTAATGCAATGAAAGGAAGTAATCCAATGTAACGCAATGTAGTTTGAGAAAACGTAATGCTATGTAACGTAACGTAATGCAATGTAAGAGAAAGGAAGTAATCTAATGTAATGTAATGTAGTTTGAGAAAACGTAATGCAATGTAACGTAACGTAATGCAATGTAAGAGAAAGGAAGTAATCTAATGTAATGTAATGTACTTTGAGAAAACGTAATGCAATGTAACGTAACGTAATGCAATGTAAGGAAAAGGAAGTAATCTAACGTAACGTAATGTAATGTGAATGTAATAAATGTAATGTAAAGTAATGTAAAATGACGTAATATTATTAAGTAATATAATGTAACATAAACTAATCTAATAATGAGTATTATATCAATTTCTTTCTTTCACCCATGATAGCAGCAAAACCAACAATGCCATGTAAGTCCAGTAATTTACTCATTTAAACTTTAAAGCCCCTATCATCCATATTTTTTAATTTTCAAACTCATTTCTTGTTGGAGAGCATAATGAAGATCTTTTATCCTGTTTTTCCTAGACCCATGCATATTTTCTGAGATATAAAGGTATCAAATTTCAAAATGCAAATGTGATGACGTAAAAGAAGTCAACACTGCCAACTTCTCATGGCTTTTACAAAAAGAGGTCTTCAGTTTGATAGCTTGAGTTTTCACTAAACAACAGGTTTTACCAATGGAAATATTTTACAAATGGAAAAATTCAAGTATCTTAAATTATCTTGTTTTTGTATAATAAATGATGACTCCTTTTTCTTCGTAACCTTGGGGAATTATTCGCTTGTTTCTATTAGCTCCCGGAATAAAAGTCGCACAAAGTCGCCTTAAATCGCATAAAGTCGGCCTTACTTCCCATCGACTTTTTGGCCAATAGGCCATGTGCACTAACAGGTCACGTGACCCTAGCTCCCCTAAATCAAGTGGCACCGTCAAAATGAACACCAGAAATAGAAAGATCACCTCGATACTGGTACAAGTGCACATTTTCAGCTCATAAGATGCAGGAGAAACGACAGTAAATTTAAGGTTGGATATTTTCTTAAGATTCATTTGGAAAAACGCGTTGGATAGCAAGCTTATGCCATCCAACGCGCTTTTCCGAACGAATCTTAAGAAAATATCTAATCTTCAATTTACCGTCAGTTTTTCTCTTATTCATCTTATAAACTGAAACTTTGCACTTTTACTAATATCGAGGTGCTCTTTCATATTTTTTGAAGTTCATTTTGATGGTGCTTCTTGATTTAGGGGAGATAGGGTCACGTGACCTGTTAGTGCATATGGCAGTAAATGGCCTATTTATGCTTAAATCGCTTAAAGTAACCCTAAGTCATCTTAACTATGCCCAAAGACCTTAGTTTGTAGTAATACGTAGGCGTTTACAGTCAAACCACGTCAAGCGTGCCCCCCTAGAGTCCATTATTGAGTTTATTTTTGAAAATTTGATTCCATTCTTCAATTTGAACTTTCATTTTTAAAACGAAGATTTGAACATTCAAAACAATAATAATTTGAAAACTCGATTGCTGATTGGATTAATAAAACAAGAGACTGTCCTAATATGGATAGCACAGGCAACCCGTCAGATTCAAGATGGCGGCCACTATGGCGCGAAAGGTGAGATCGTCTTGTATACTTTATTTAGCTTTTTCTGCAAAAACACTCGATAGTATTATATAATTCCACAATCTCTTGATTTATTAATCCAATCAGCAACCGATTTTTCAAATTATTCTTGTTTTGAATGTTCAAATCTTCGTGTTAAAAATGAAAGTTCAAATTGAAGAATGGAATCAAATTTTCATAAGAAATAAACTCAATAATGAACTCTAGGGGACACGCTTGACGTGGTTTGACTGTAACTGTGATGTCCTTTATATGATACAATATTTTTTAATAGGCACTGTACGACCACCACCACCGACAAGTAAGTGTATTTCTATAATTTTCTACTCGACTACAAAAACGTTCTATGTTTCAGATCACCTTGATAATTGCTTTAGAGTGAAAGGACGGGTCATATGATAATGTAATTTATTATTCAATTTTCATACACTGTACAAATTCTGATTTTCTGATTGGTCAGTTTGTATCACGTGACGCGTTGTTATGACGTGACAACACGTCACGACGTATTAATACCGACGTATTAATTTTATATAAAATCACGCGTGCCTGTTATGAAGGTAAACTGGTCTGTGGCAAATGTTGGGGGGCTGAGAACGAGTGCTTTGATTGTTCACTTCCGGTCACTTCAGACTGTGTTGTTGTTTAGTTCCTTTTGGTAGGCGAATGAAGAAATTTGTGCAAAAAAAGGACGTGTAAATTTTAAATCTGGCATTCTGTTCTACAGCGAGTGTATTTTCCATGGCTTGGTGACGTTGCTTAAGAAGGCTGAGGCGTTTTACGGTGATTTTTGTAGATTTAGAGGATCGTGAACTTTGTAAGCCGACTAACGCGACATGGCGCGTACGAACTAACAAATTCCAACTGCCAAAACTTTCACGAAATTTTTCAGCTTACCTGAATGTGAGAACTCTTCCATTCAGTCCCAGTAAGTACTACCAGCTAGTCCTACGTGGCTTAGGCAGGATATATTCTAGTTCTCATAAAAAAACACACAAGATTTTTGCACTTTTTTGGATGATTGTCTTTGAAAGTTTATCAAACTTATGTTCGATTTACGGCAAACTACAGGTGAGTAAATTGTCCCATTTTTGGTTCAGTACACGGATATGACTTCAGTTTTGTGAAAAATTATAATAAAAAGTTCATATGATTCTTGTTGTAGTAATGTGAAAAGTTTCTTATCATCCGTCGCGATTTTTTTCCTCTGTAAATACGAATCAACAAAGTTTGAAGTTTTGATTTTACATGTGCTTCATTCACCAACCAAAGTTTTTCAAAACGTCGTTCTCCGGCCATGTACCCTGAATCTCGATATGGCCATGTAAAGTATGTCACTCAACAATTGTTGTGTTGCTTAGGCTATATATTATATCCTCAGGAATACAGGCTTACGAGTAGAATCGCCATAAAATATTGTCGGTGGTCGTGTTTGATCTTGTTTCTTCGTCATTTCGAACAACGGCTTACAAAGTTCACGATCCTCTAAATCCACAATAATCACAGAAAAACGCTTCAGCCTTCGTAAGCAATGTCTCCAAACCGTGGAAAATACAAATGCTGTAGAATGGAATGCCAAATTTAAAATTTACACGTCTTTTTTTGCACAAATTGCTTCATTCCCTTCCCAACAAAAACAAAACAACATCACACTTCTGAAGTGACCGGAATTGACCAATCAGAGCGCTCGTTCTCAGTCCCCCAAACATTTGCCACAGACCAGGGTAAACTCAATTTCATTGAAGTTTTTGGAGCTTACTGAGATCAACATATTTCAACGGCTTAAAAACAGAGTTCGCCGGCTTTCCAAATTCATCTGTCTCTGTTTTTAACGGTAAGCTTACGAAGTTCTAACTTTCATTCAAACTGTAAATTCAGTTTTTGGCGTGTTGTTTTTGTCAAAACACTATTCGCCGGCTTTGCAAATTCATCACTATAATTTTTGTTTTTTAGACTGGCTATCCAAAAAATATCCAACAGAAAGTCTGGAAATCCTTTCCCCGCAACTTCTCTCAGATGGGGTAAAGAAATTTTATCATGAATCGAAAAAATCGCCAAACGAGTACTTCAGCCTTCGGCTGTCGACAAACGAAAACTACTTCTTCCCGGCTTCATGCACCAAGGTTTAGCAGCGTTTCAACCGTAAGTCGCCAGTTTAAACCTATATCCAAAACTCCAGCGATAATTTTCTAGACCTTTCACTTACCGAGTTCTAGGACTCAGTGCTGAATCACTTAACGATCCAAAAAAGTCTGAGTTCTTTGTTTATAAGACTTATGGACGATTTCAATTTTACCGAGCAAGTTGTAAACATGGATTCTGAGAACTCGTTTATTATTGTTGTATCACGGTACTTTTCTCCTAGTTTTCTTCTGAAAGGTTTATTTTAATTTGTATTGTTAAAATTACCAAATGCTATTAAATAAATTTTGAATAAGTCTTACTATTTTGGATGACTTGAGTTAAGCTTATTTCTAGTGATCTTAGATGTCGACTGACAGTTTTAGCCTGCTTCTGCAGTGTATTCAAATTGAATAATAAAAAGGTTAACGCACTCTTTGCTCGTGAATTATCGGGATTTTATCTTCACTCGTTTACTAACAATGAACTCGAAATTTTTTCATACTGCACTCGGCTAACGCCTCGTGCAGTATTTAAAATTTCTCGTTCATTGTTAGCAAACTCGTGAAGATAAATCCCGATAATTCACTCGCTGAGTGCGTTAACCTCTAAATAAGTACATAAGATTAATCTAATAATGAGTATTATATCAATTTCTCTCTTAATTCTCTCATTATAGCAGCAAAACCAACAGCGCCATGTAAGTATATAGTACTGAATTTACTCATTTAAACTTTACGTTATTGTACTTTCTATTGTACTACTAATTCAAAATCTTTCTATTGTACTTGCCGACAAACATGGCTGCCACGAAATCTGTACCTTCGGTTTAGTGAGTGTTTAGTGTTGTATTTGTTTTTTGTTTTCTTGTTTTTCTGTTTTTGTGTGTCTAAATATGTTTCATATTGATTATTAACTTAACTCAGTACCGCCACTGACCATTTGTTCGGAAAAAACTTGGCTCTAACACAATTTTAGCTTTTTAGTTATTTGTTAGAGCCAGTACCTTAAAAATATATGATCTCTTTCAGTCTATTTTTTGTTAAAATGTAATACTGTATGTCATAGATAGGTGCAACTGATAAAAAAGTTGTTGTTGTTGTTGTTGTTGTTGTTGTTGTTGTTGTTGTTCTTGTTAGTGAAATGACTCCAGTGACATTGGTATTAACAGTAGCTCTATTATTTTGACCACCAAACATGGCTGCCGTGAAATCCCTCTCTAGCATGCAAAATTAAAATGTTCGCGCTGTCTTATCATATTTTACATCCCACACCTCTTCGGAAACTAGGGGGAACTTTTCGCTTGTTTCTATATTAACACCAGGAATAACAATACCCGTGCCGGGGAACGTCTGTAAGAACTTGTGAGAACATTCGGAAGTCCATAGTCCAGTTCCGAGATATGCTTCATCTTCCCCATGCAAAGGATTTAGAACTAGGCTACGTGTTTAAACATTTGTCTTGTTACGAATAACTGAGCTTTATGCACGTAGCCTCGTCTTGATACTTTTGTATGTGGCAAGTGAGGTGAATCTCGGAAGTCGGATATATTTATCTTGGTTTCTGATTGGTTAACCAACCTAATTACGTCGACTAATCAGCTGATATTCGGAATAATTTCTGAGTAAGCCTCTGATAAGATTTGAATAATATCCCTGGGTTGAATGAAGGGCCATAAAAATCCTTTTATTAAACATCTTAAAACTGTTTATGTTAAAGGCATTAGATGCGATTTTGAACAAACAAGCTGTGGATTCACTCAAGCTAAAGATGACAAATTCGACTGGATGAGAAGAAGAGGACCAACTCCTTCATCACAAACTGGACCAAACGGAGACCATACTAGTGGAAGTGGTTAGTTGAATTCATTTTAAAGGCTCTAATAATTCTTTAGGTGGATTGTAACGAAGATTAAATCGTTGGTCGGATATTACTGGTCATTTGGATATATCGCTTTTTGAAACGAGCCGAAACGGAAAAAATGATAACGAATTTATGATATCCCGCCGCAAGTCTCAAGAGGGGTCTACACTTATGCGTTTTCCGCTTCGTTCATTTTTCAATGTGTTTTGACCTTGGAATTCCGTCCTGCAGACTATAAGACGGTGTTTTGTTATTGTTTTTTGTTTTGTTTTGTTTTGTTTTGTTTTGTTTTGTTTTGTTTTGTTTTGTTTTGTTTTGTTTTGTTTTGTTTTGTTTTGTTTTGTTTTGTTTTGTTTTGTTTTGTTTTGTTTTGTTTTGTTTTGTTTTGTTTTGTTTTGTTTTGTTTTGTTTTGTTTTGTTTTGTTTTGTTTTGTTTTGTTTTGTTTTGTTTTGTTTTGTTTTGTTTTGTTTTGTTTTGTTTTGTTTTGTTTTGTTTTGTTTTGTTTTGTTTTGTTTTGTTTTGTTTTGTTTTGTTTTGTTTTGTTTTGTTTTGTTTTGTTTTGTTTTGTTTTGTTTTGTTTTGTTTTGTTTTGTTTTGTTTTGTTTTGTTTTTCGACCAAGGTACGGAGAAGATACGATCTCAAATTTATCCGTATTACAGTGCTACTTCCTCCTATCTTCTTCATCGTCTTCTATACCCAATCCCTCTCGGGTCTCTGTGCCTATGTAGACGCCTACGTAGTCTTAAGGCCATTCTCCACTCATCGCAGAAATTACTCGCAGCGAGCCAGGGAGTACCCGTTCGGAATAAAATTTATTGTTCAAAATTTAGCAGCGAGTAAAAATGATCGCTGCGAGTGCTTTCTGCGATGAGTGGAGAATGTGCTTTAGAAATGACTAAATCACCAACGGTAGACTGGTGTGAATAAGAAAGTCGTGAGGTTCATATATAGTCAGTTGTAGACCTTCGCGTCTTCTCGGATGAAAACGATAAAACGTAGGTCATCGTTAATATCCTTTTTCCACATGCATATGTTTTTATGAGGAAAATAAAGGCAAAACGACTCGTAAGCATACACATCAATATTGCCTAACTTTCAGTATTCTGAACCTCTTTATGTTGGACTTACTTGATTTCTTGGCTTTCTAGGCTATTACATGTACATCGAAGCTTCCAATCCCCGAAAACAGGGAGACAACGCTGTTCTAAATAAAGTTGTCAATATCCGTGACAACACGTGTTTAACGTTCTACTACCACATGTATGGGCACCATATCGGTACACTTAACGTCCATGTGGGTGGCTCTAAAGTCTTCTCAAAGAGTGGACCACAGGGTAATCAGTGGCATAAAGAACAACTCAAACTTACACAACGTGGTACACAAACGGTCAGTAAACTCTGAGATCCTCCTCTTTGCTATACTGTCAGTATACTAGGAGTTCAATGATCATTTTCACCTGGGGGGAGGGGGGAGTCCGACGGCCGGAAATGGGCGGGGATGCTCGTCGTACCTTTTTTGGGTTAAGATCAGTGATCTGGTACCTTTAAGGGTGTCCCAGATTTCAGTGGACTACTAGAGACTTAGCTGGGTATCTTTCGGTAAATAAAATACCTAAAATAGGCATTACATTACTGGGACAATTTTAATGATCTGACTTGTGTCTCTTATGCACATCGAAAAAGGAGTTCTTATGCTTCAATTCTTCGATTTTTTGTTTGCTTTTGAATTGGTACCTTTTTGGGATAATATAAAATTGTTGCCACTCCCACTCAGATACCGTTTAGGGGTCATTTTTAAAATTTCCGACGAGCATCCCCGCCCGCTTATAATAGGAGTCCCCCTCAAGCATTTTCAATGATCATTTTCCATTGGTTAATAAAAAAACCTGCATACCACCCGGCTTAATCCGCCCCTGATCATACAATTTGTTTATCTGCAACTTGATTGTATGTTATTTTCAAAACCGGCACAGCTGTCATTTGAAGGCATTCGGGGAAATGAATATTCTGGTGACATTGCCATTGATGATATTTCTGTAACGCCCTGTAGTGGTGGTAAGTAGATATAATGATGGTGTTGTGTGACAAATAATCACAATTCACAGATATGAAGAGTAATTAATAACATGCGACAAATGTGTCACACACAAAAATGCACGGAAACTGAAGGGGAAAGATATGTGATCAGTCACATAGATGTTACAATTGAGTACTGCTTGAGAAAACAAACACTATTCTGAGCACAATAGTCCCCCTCACACTTCCCTGTGCCATCTTGAAAGATAGCCGTGCCTTTGCATCGAAGCGAGACGAACGGTGAGCGTGCAATGATAGAGACCTTTTTTAACACCTAGGACAATTATTCACAAATCTCTATCATTGCAAGCTCACCGTTCGTCTCGCTTCGATGCAAAGAGAACTGTGAAGGGGACTATTCGCTATTGTCTTTTAATAAAATGTAGGGGATCGGTGAGAACAACAAAGTTTCACCATTCGTTGCAACTCAGTCCCGCCGCTAAAACGGCAGTATCATTATAGGACTGGAGTTAGATACGTATAGTTTTTGAAACTAATAAGTAGGATACTCCTGTTACTTTTTGGTCGCAAAACCTGTTATAAAACAATAATTGTAAATTTTCAGGGCAAACTCCACCTCCTCCACCAACAACAACTCCACCAGCTACACCTCCACCTCCAAGCGGTGAGTACTTTTTGGAATCATCTTTAATACTAGGAATTATCGCGCGACTTACGAGTAGTGTTTTGAACGTCTTAAAACTGCGCGAACCTAAACTGCGCAATAGCTGATGTCACTGGTTCACTCCAACTACTCTAAACAAAGATTTCAATTCGAGGCGTCGGGCAAAAATTGCAAGAAGTGTACAGAAACTTGCTCGATAGCCTCGAACCCAAACCTTTGTTCAAAGCCACCGAAGTTTAATGCCAATATCAGCTATTACAATATCTATACACCTTCATATATCTTTAGTCTTCATATCAGGGTCGTGACATGGTACGTGGGATCAGGGATCACAGGCTTGGGATCGGGATCTCAAGCCATGGGATCGGGGTCACAAACGTGGGATCGGGATCAGTAGTCAAATCAACAGGATTCAGGGATCAAAATTTTCACAACTGGGATCAAGGATCAAAATAAGAGAACTTTTGGGATCAGGGATCAAAATTTTCGACCAAAAAACGGGATCACGAGCGAAAAAACGTACCATGTCACGACCCTGTCATATGACCAATAATCGAAATCGATAAATTGAGTGTACTATTATGATCGTAAAAAATGATTATGATGATTAATTTCTAAGTATTCTTCAAAACGACTTAATTAAAGACGATCTCTGTTTTCTTAGGTTCCTGTGGTACACGTCCCCATACACGTATTGTAGGAGGTACAGCAGCTAAACATGGCGACTGGCCATGGCAGGCTCAGCTCCGTACGACATCGGGATTTCCTTACTGTGGTGGCTCACTGATTCATCCACAATGGATTTTGACTGCGACTCACTGCGTCTCTGGTAAATCAGCGAGCTCCATTGTCATCAGGTATTGTCAATCCGTACTTTGCCGTTGGGAAAATATTTGTGGAAGGAATTAATAGGAATAGGGGTGGAGTTATCAACAGAAACGTATAGTAGGCTGGCAGATTCTTTGCCTTCTCCATAATTTTCGTAACTAGAGGAACCACTCCTAATTAATATGCATTTAAGGCGCTTTTAACTACTCCATTCTCCAGCACATAGCCCTTAACACTGGCTTAGAAGTGCACCCTTTTCTCCCTATGTACCCAACCAGTACTCAACACATAATTGGAACAGTGCGCTAATATAGTGCCCGAGTACAAGGTCTTTTATATACTCTTATACTGGAACAGCATAGGGCTATACCCAGTACCAGTATGTGTGTATTCCGACTGATGGGTCTGTTCCCTTGGTGTGTGCTGTTAGGTCTCTAATTCTCTTGGAGATTTTGAAATGAAGGGTCTAGCATTTCGCAGCCCACGAACGCTAGCTATCGTGAGGTGATTCCGAGTGCAACAATGAAAACTGAAAATCAGTTGAATAGTGCGCTACTTGCATTTGTTTGTAAGAAATAACAGAACTCATTTGATCATGACTTTCAGAATAAATCCTAGAGGGCAATAAATTTCTGGGTTTATTAGATTGGTTTGCGTTGAATCTTAGGAAATTCTATCTCAGTCCCGTTTGGCAGACAACCTGCAGCTTCTTTTTTAAGTTTATTTGATTTCCTGCATGCGCTGACTTTAATAATACGCATATACGTATAGTTATCTCCGTCACTCATTACACGACTATAAACAGGCAATCATAGCTATCTGTAATTCTTCTTTAGGCTTGGAGCTCATAGGCGTGTCAACACTGTTGGAACAGAACAAGACATCAAGGTTTCAAAAGTGATTACCCATCCAAGCTATCACAAACCAAAGAGATATTCCCATGATATTGCTTTACTGAAACTTGCCAAACCAGCCATTCTCAACAAGTAAGTAGATGTCAACTGCATGTCTACATAAATAGCTGAGAATCTAATTAGCCAGTAACAAAACGAGCAGGGGAATTGGACCAAGTTTCTTAAATACGAGTTAAACAGACTACATGATAAGAGAGAACACATAAAAATAAGTAAGAATTGAAAATTTGATCATGTTCGAGCAAATAGAAATAGAATTAAGATGTTTCAAAATTTTCTTAAAATACAGAGATCTATGGTTTGGCTGGACGTTTTGGCTGGACACCATACATTTCTTTGTAGTTTTGGCAGGGTTTGAATGCTCATAACATTGCTTGTATTAAGTCAAACATCCCCAAACTTGGTCAGCAAGCATGTTGTATGCTACTTTTTTATGTGATGGGGTATTTTTTCTGGAACCTTAATTGAGTTGGTTTTACAAACTTGGACCCAGTCCCTTGCTCTTTTTGTTATCGGCCAATAAATTTTTTTACTGATACGAGAGCCATCTTGAATAAACTAATTTAAACAAAATTATGGGATGCCCAGGCAGCAAAACGTACTTGATTAGCTGTATTTTGGGCAATTTTGGAAGAAAATCGTTTCCTTCATGATGAAAAATTATTCTAATTTCAAAATATAGTTAGTACAAACTTCCTTCTACGGAAGTAGAAATCTCGTTCGATGCATTTCCTGATATAACTTGTGTGATTGAAATCGGTTTGCCCCCTGGGCATCCCACAACATTGCTTGAAATAACATTTTCAAAGTGGCATCCACATTGATATATTAAAAATATCTATTATTATAAGTAATACCATGACCCTGAGGGATATTAGTGATTAAATGTCCCCGAAGGCGAGGGAGGTTTAGTGGAAGTCCCGAGACCGTAGGCCGAGGAAATAAACGAAATATACTTCGCTGTTTGTTCATCCAAAACTTGAAAATATTATACAATTCTTTTACCAATTGTGTGTAACCCTGTTCTCTGGGGACTTTCGAAAATAGATTTCTTTGTTATATACTTACCATGAACAAGTATTTATAGGTTGTTAATCAATTCGAAAGCTAAATGCTTTCTTTGTGTCGTTATGCTCATGCGTAAAATAGAATGCATACATCCCACACGCGTAAGAGTGTGCAGTGGTAAGAGGTATCGGTGCGTTAGAAAGTTATAGAGTTTCGGGACAGCGTGCAAAGTTGTCCCGATCGTCCCGATGATTGCGTTAAATGAGGGACAACCACTCATGAATAACATGAGGGACGATTAGTTCTAATCGTCCCTCATTAATTATGGATGAGGGATGATTAGTTCTAATCATCCCTCATTCATAATTAATGAGGGAATATTAGAACTAATTTTCCCTCTTTCTATTCATGAGGGAGGGATGTTAGCGATTAAACGTCCCTCCAAAAACAATAGATCCCGAGGTGATCATGGTATTACAATATAGTAAGCAGTACATACAACAAAAGTAGATCTAGGGAGGGCGTGGTGGGACTCAAGAATGTCAGCTCACGAATGTTGGCTAGTTTCTGCGCATGTCTATCTTCGAGATTATTTCCTCCAGCCTACAAGCTAGTAAGGGTTTGGATCTTGTCAGGATCATGCATCGTACTTTTCCAGCTGCGCTACATTTCTAATTTTTGGTTGTGAAGTCCATAGTTATGAAACAAACGTTAAAATCCTCACTTCTTTACAAGCAGCTTTAGCCGGGCAATCTCATATGTTTTTACTTTCAGCTACACTACTTAAATTTCTGGTTTTCGGTGATGAATTGTACAGTTATGCAGTTCAAATTTTCACCATATTTGTTGTATAGGAATGTTAACCTTGTGTGCCTACCCGAGAGTGTGTCAGCACCTACAGACGGCAAGAAATGCTGGATAACGGGATGGGGACGCCTCTCTTCTGGTGGAGCCACGCCTGACTATTTACAACAAGTGTCTGTTCCAATTGCAAGCCGTGCAAGATGCGATAAAGCCTATCCAAGCAAGATTCACGATTCTATGATCTGTGCAGGTCTAGACCAAGGAGGCATTGATTCATGTCAAGGAGATTCCGGTGGACCAATGGTGTGCGAGACTGGAGGTCGCTTCTATGTTCATGGTGCCACTAGCTGGGGCTATGGTTGCGCCTCCCCTGGCAAATTTGGTGTGTACGCCAAAGTCACATATGTAATGAAATGGATCAAGGATAATATGGCAAACAATTAAACCATCTGGAGTGTCACTTAGATTAGTTAAGGCTGTTGTGAAAGATCTTTTAGTAGAATAATTAGATTAAATGATGCAATCAAGCCTATTAATTGTTCTTTGCCTGGCGATTATCACCTATATACTACTTGCCTGCAGCGGTATATTCAATATTAGTATTCACCAACATAAGGGCTATTACAAATCCTGCATTCTGATTGGCTCCCTAACCTCGGGCTATTGGTGATAGCCCGAGTTGAGAGGAAGCGCGAGTAATAATATCAATAAAACATTTTTCTCTCTTTGTTTTGTTTAGTCTCATTCACCTTTGGCCCAATATGTTGGTGAATACTAAAACAATTAGACCTCTCGGCCTCATGGACTACGAGTTTGAATAGCCCATTCGGCCTACGGCCTCATGGGCTATTGATTCGTAGTCCATTCGGCCTCGAGGTCTAATTGTTAAATATTCCATTGTTATTGTTGTTTCCCAGTACATCTCCAACACGTGTTTTATCGGTATAAAGATCCTCCCCTACGGCTCGGATCTTTATATCCGATAAAACACTCTCTCTCGTTCTTTATACTATACTTAAAATTCTTTTAGGCGCGCGACCGCATAAGTGCATTGCATGAATAGTCCATTTCTAAAACACGTCCATTGAAGTGCTATTTCACCTTGTCTTAATTAAAGAGGGGGAACTATCATGCATAATGCCCGGCGGGCCATGGTCTTTAAACAGCATCTCTGCAGGTATTTCCGCAAACGTTTTGAAAGTCACGCACCTTTTTAGCCATTAATAGCTGAAATGGCTAAACCACGAAGAAATGTGGTAATATCTTGTTTATGTTGGGAAAACTAATGATGTACGTTTACGACTAGATTTTTCGTAAGATTTGTTCTGTAAAGATTTGATTAAGATTTGTTAAAAGCGAAAGTGAAAAAATGTAAAAAAAAGGAGCTGAAAAAAGTGTGCATCATATAACATGCGTCAGTAGTATCTATAAACTTGGACAGCCGAGGCCCACGAGACATATGCCAAAGATGGAATGATCTAACGCGTGCTAAAAGAAAAGAATTTCATAAACGACTTCAATATTAGTTTATCAATATATAATTCATCTACCGATTAATTGAAGATGTGGACGTTTTAGGAGCAGAAGATATTGCATGTAATATTTAAACGACTTTAAAGAGACTTTTAGACTTGAAGACTTCTTCTGTGTAGAAAAGAGTGTCGATTAACTCTGTTTTAAAACAAGATTTCCTTTGTTTTAAAAGATCTCAAAACGATATCCATGCCCATTAGACGCATCCAATTTGCCATGTTCCCCACATAGAACTTCCGCGTTTCTTAAATTAAGGAAGGCTTTCATGAAAGAAAATCAGATATTGAATAAAATAGAAAAAATTGTATTACCTTTTAAAGTTATGGCAGATTTTCATGTTTCAACCAATGAGGTGGAGGGTTTAAACAATATCACAATTAGCACTTTCCTGCATTCCTTGCCGTCTGCTTGCCTAGGTCTTCCTCGGAGCGCTACTTAATATTTCTTGCCTGAAGAAACTGCGTGTAGACAAACATACTTCACGTCATCATTGACCACCACTGACACCCCAGTGAGTTCCAATAGAAAATATAACTTCTATTTTATTGGCTTTGGCATTTGCCCTGATATAAATTTTACTTCGAATTTTCAAAATCAGCAGGCCTTTTTACGCAAAATAAGCTTTGGTTTGTACTTGCCAGCTGATAGCGGTGGTATAAGATTACTAGACTTTTGGATATCAGTCTCTTTTCGATATTAACCTTTAAAGGTTAAAAACCTTTCTTTTTAATTGAAATAAATTATAAAATAAGCATTCAATGTAATAAAATTCATGTTCACATAAAGAAATTGGACCAAAAAAGCGGAAATGCATTATCTGTATTTGGATAATGCATGATATCTCAGTTTCAGACCACACAGACAGAAAGAACGGCAAAGTAATTAAAATTCCCTTGAACTGAAATTTTTTTTCATTGTTGTTCCGTAACTAGATGATAAGGTTTTAAACTTAAATGCTCAAGACTGTAAAGGAAAATATTGAGGACAAGGAGACTAATCAGTCTATACATAAGTCAACTGAAGTTGGATGATACTGCAGAATTAGAAAAAGCCACATTGTTGATCTGACTTAATTAATTTGCCTGTACATATAAAATCACAATCAAATAAATATATATCGAAATTAATTCAGTTCATAACTATAGCCCTGTTTATATTTTGGGGATAATTTTTACCGCTCCCGGGGAAAAGAAAACAAATGAATTATCCCGGGTACCACCTAGCAGGAACAACCTGTCGACTTCATACAAACAATTAAGGAGTGAGCCAAAACGCTACTGGTTTAAATGAAAGCGATTTACTACCAGGGCCCGGTTGTTCGAAAGCCGATTAGCGCTAATCCGGGGTTAACTCTAAAAAAAACATTCGGAGTTAATTCTAGGTTAACGCTAATCCACTTTCGAACAACTGGGCCCTGGGCCGTAGCCACCGGTACGGTTAGTCAGGCTTCAACCGGACCAACTTTTACCGTTAGAACCATTGTCATTGCAATTTTGAAAGCATGAATTCGTGAAGGAAAACGAAAAAACCGGACCAACTTTTAAAAACCGTACCAATGTGAATTAAAACCGACTGATTGATAACGCACCTTCGGAAATTTTAAATCACAAAGAATTATTTTCTTTAATTTTTTTTTTTTTACATATACAGGCACAAAAGTCTTTAGATCTAAAGGCACGTGGCGCCGGATACACCTTTTTTTACCAAAAACAACTCCCACTGTAATTAATACTTTTAGAACACCATCTTTTTTACCAAAAAAAAACAACTCGCAATGCAACTATACTTAGCTAAAATACGTCATCATTTAAAAGCAAGATCGCGTCGTACGTAAACAGTCAATTGAATCTACAGTCATTTAGTGATTATCAATTCCAGTGTGTTTTGACATCAGCCTTATCGTTGAAAATCAGAAATAAGTCATAACGGTAGGCGGTGTCTCCAAGCAATTTTCTTTTCAACAAAAATAAGCGAAAACTGAGTTTCCGAAGATGGAGAAAGAGACCATTTTTGAAGATATTAAAATTAGGAAAACTATTGATATATATATATTTTGCTGGTTCCGCGACATATTGTCGACCATTTAGATTGACTTCTTTCCGTTTATTAGATAATTCCCCCGCCACATCGCTTATCTCATGTTACTTGGGTTTTGCACTTAATTTAATTCAGTATTATAAAGTGTCACGTACCACAGGAAGGCACAAAGCTGCTCTTGACTGCTAACAAGCCAGCGAAAGTTGTTGAGCATCTTGTCAAGGTAAGTTGAAATCCTTTTCTTTGCACTTGTTTAATTTTGTCATGAGAAACGAAAAGCTTTCAATAAGGAACCATTGTTTAATTTGGTTTATTTGGATGAGTACTGGAAATGCAACGCTTTATTTGTTTAGAGGATAAGTACAATGCAAGTATAAATGTCTTAATCTTTAACTCTAAGTATCAATTTGTACCAATTTGTATCTCAACCTGAAATGAAACTGATTTTTCATCACGAAAACTTGAAATAATCAACGATTTGTCCCAATTTATAATAGGACGCAGCATGGCCGAGTGGTCAGAGCGTTGGTCTCGTAATCTGGCGGTCCCAGGTTCGATTCCCGCTTTGGCCACTAGCTTAGACTGAATTTGTTCCGATTTCGATTAGTTCAGATTCAGTTTCTCGGCCATGCTTGTAATATAGCCAACTGGTTTGCCTCCTTGCCAGTTGGGATTCTTAATCCATTTATGTTTGATTTATATGATTTAGTTATAGCGCATTTGATCATTTCGCCATGAAAAATGCGCTCTAGAAGCTGAATAATTTATTTATTTATTTCTGTTTGATGAAAATTGGTTCAAAGCCAAATAAGGTATTTGAGCGATTTTTGGTGGAATTTTCCCTAGTTATGGCACAAAATGCACTGAAAAATCTCAGCTTTGACTGAATCAATTCAGTTCATCAACGAAGTAAAATCTATATTAACAATCGCTCGCATACTTTGACATTTCAACGTGTGCATGCTGATTAATTAACAAATAGATTCCAGTGGAGCACGGACTGTTGCTATATAGATCAGATGGGAGATTGGAAGTATATTAGAACAAGCGACCGCTGACCGTCTGAACATCGGGCTACATCGGTTAAGGATAGTGTAAGAAATAATCCTGCTAGATTAATTACGTTTGGTCTATATTCATCTACTGTTGTCTTGTTATATTTAAGGAATATAAAACGCGCGCGCATGTCTCTGTACTGTGATATAAACACGATGGAAGATGTAGAGCAAGAGAAAAGCAAGCTTAGGAACACGAGGCGTAGCCGAGTGTTTCTCTTGCTTTTCGAGTGCTCTACATCTTCCAGAGTGTTTATATCACAGTACAGAGACATAAGCGATCGTTTTATATTGCTTTTATAAAATATTTTCGACGTTTTTTGAGCGAGCCATGTCTCTGTCCTCTGATATAAACATGGTGGCCAGCCAATCAGCGCGCGCGTTATATCTCAATTATTTTATATTGATTGTAATATTTCTTATAGGGACTATACTACTCAAAGTGCTGACCAAGATGAAGCTCTTAATCAGCTTGATGACCGTTCTTTTACTCGTGAAAACGTCCTTCCTTTATCCTATCGCAGGTATCACTCAAGCGTTATTGACGTTTTGTTAATGTTTATAAGCTGTTTCTCTGATCTAAACGTACTTTTTTATCGATGGAAATAACGTACATGTTAATCAGTCCTTTTTGGCGCTTATCGCGAGTTGGTTGATGATATTGCCCCAGTTACAGCAAGTGAACTGGAAAAAGAAAAAAACACTGGAAATATGTCAGCGTGTATGTGAATTACGTTAAATTTCTCATACATTGGAAATAAGGATATGTTATTTGCCAGTTTAGCCAGCGTCTTTTTTTCTATTCTTTATTGCATTTTTACAGCCTGATTATCAAATCAATGAGCTTTTATCAGGTATTTTTAAATTCGTAAAACAGAAAAAGAATTACCATAGCTGGAAAGAGAATGTTAAAATTAGCAAGACAGTGAAGTTTGAAGGAATTAAATCCAAAACTCGCGAGAATATGAAATTTTGAAAAGTGTGAATTTGTAAGAAAACCTTCGCTGGTAGGCATCTCTTGCCTACCAGCGAATGTTTTCATACAAAATTTCGATTTCGGAAAATTCATATCTTCGTGAGTTTGAAAGTTAATTCATTCAAACTTCTCAGTTTTACTAATTTTGACGTGCTCTTTCCAGCTATGGTAATTATATTTCTGTACTGTGACTTTTGGAATTACATGATAAAAGCTCATTACTTTATGAATTCGAAACGCCGGTGTGTTTGTTCGTTCTCGAGAGACGCTCATGTTATTATTTATGTGGAAAAAATAAGAATTTTGGATGCTTTCATGACTTAGTTGATAACTGCTTCTTGATCACAACAAGTGAACTGGAAGAAAGACAAAAAAAAAAACTAAACAGTTTCTAGTGGAAATGTATATGCGAATAATCTGGAAACGTTAAATTTCCCAGCATACATCATGCAGAAATAAGGAAATGTACGTTGTTCGGTAGTTTAGCCAGCACCTTTTTTCTATTCCTTATTGCATTTTCACAGTTTTATTATGAAACCAATTACTTTATGAAGCGCCAGTGTATTTGTCCATTCTCTAAAGACGCTCATGTTTATGAGGAAGTAATAAAGATTTTTGACTGTTTTCGCGAATTGGTTGATTATATACATGCCACTTGAACACGTGAACTATGAAAAATACCGGAAAAACATATCTGTGCAGCCATTGAATATGAAAGCGTACAACATTTAAATTTCCTTTTTTCCTGATGAAGATATTGCAATTTGTGTGGCATGAAATTTTTTAAGTATACCTTGAGGTTAGGTTTAGTGCTAGAAATAGTACAACCCAAGGTAATTGAAAACTCATTTCTGCAAAGTCTTTCTAATCCTTAGGTACTTATACAATTTCATATACCACAAACCTCAAAAATACATTGAAAACAACGATATCTCATTCATCAGTCTATCCAGCAGTTTTAAGAATTCGGATTGCATTTTTACAGCCTTAATATGAAGTTAATTACTCTATGAAGCGCTGGGCCATTTGTTCATTTTCGAAGGAGGATATCATTTAGTTAGAAATACTTTTAGTGACATGGAGAAAATCGCTACTCCGACCTGGATTTTCAACTAAATGATGTGTTTTCCTGTTATAGGAATGGAGGGCACTCTCCGGATAAGCGCGAAAACTCAGCTGCATGAAAAAGTGCTCCGGCGGCAAATCAAGTCATTATTTAATGGTTAACCGTCAGTTATGATTAGCAATTTTTATTTTTTATGTAGACAAGGGAATACAAAAGCGCACATACGAAGACTGTTACGATATAGCTGACCAAGTATAACTGTATGTTTGTCATCTACAACATAAAACCATGTGATGATTACTATTCAAAGAACTGTGCTTTTAGCTGTGGGAAGTGTAAGTATAATTCTTATTTATCGTAACTATTCAAAAACACCTTGTCAACTAGCTTACTAATTAACCTCCACGAGTCCACCAAATTGGGATTCAATTTATCGTGTTTTGGCAGTTATGAGTTGATTGTGCGCGGGTGGGGGTCTTTGACTCAGCTGGTGAAGTTATTGCTATTGCTGTTATATATATATTACATATTAAAATCCTACGTTTAGGTATTTATATTTAAAATATAGATTTTTAAAGAGCTTTTTCATGCATCCTCATATTTCCTACTAGTGTATTCTTCTTGTGCTAGGAGTGAGCCCTTGGGGACAAGGCCCCTCTGTTAGAAGGGAAATCCCTCGGGGACAAGGTCTCTTTGTTGGCAGGGAAATTTACGAGGTCTCTCTCGGGACTGAGGCCCCTGTGTTAAAAGTAACTCCTGCGTACTCCGGTATTGGTAACATACGATTAGCTCTCCCCCTCTTGTCCGTGTAGGTGACATTATATTTAATCAATTTAATCTATCTATCCATCAAACTGTATTTTCGAGGTACATTGTTTACATTCTGTTTGTTCAACAATTCAGCATTTTTAATTCAACAGTCTTCCGTTGCTGGCTGGATCAGAGATCAGCTGATAAAGAGTATTATCTCGGTCTATAAATAATCTTGACGGCTAAATATTGCCTTTACATCTCATTTAATTTGGACACTTGTTAGCCAAATACTCGATAAAGATTGCCACAAATGTCAGTGAAACCTGTTTAAGAAATACAGATCAGTGATCGTCAAAAATGCGACTTGCTATAGTAGTCTTATAGTTCTATCAGTTGATAACAAGTTCCTCTATCTTGTTATCTTGAAATACAAACTAATCTTAACGTCCAAACAACGCCTTTCATCTGCCATTAATTTGTCAACAAAACACTCGATAAAGATTCCCACAAAAAGGGAAATGTCAAACTGAAACCATTACTATATCTGATCAACATCGTATCTTCGAGGCTTCACTGAGATCTTTGTTCAGTTACTGATCGCCAATTTGTTCAAATTGTTATTTCCTGTTCAACTTTTTTGATGAAAATTAGAAAAATGGAGGTCCACTGATATGATGGCTACCCTGTGTGAGGCAAAGGTATCTCTACCGAGTCAAAATTGTTTCCAAGTTAATTTGCTAGCTAAGACCCGATCCAAACAGGATTGTCTTGATAATGATTCGATTATATTTACCGTCAAAAGGAAGGGATGGTCTTTTAATCATGAAAGGGGAGGCAGCTTTGGGGTCGCTTTTACCTTAAATGCTTTCGAGTTAAGGTGATTATCCATAATCCACACATACGAATACAAACGTATTTCACAAAGACGTAACCCCAGGCAACAGTGCCGAACAAAGTATGGAAACAACAAATGACTCTCCAGACATAGATTCAGATAGAGCAGATTTCGTATGGCTGGGAAAACAACACGGTCACTGCACGGCACTGTACGGCAGGAATTTCGATTTTTTTATAAACATCACTCCAGTGACACAGCCACGGAACGGCGCGGTAAGTTCCTCCCCACTCATACGAAAACCGCTTTAAAAGATCAGCTACCAAAACAATTGAAGCAGACACATTATTGGAGCAGACACATTGTACTTTAATTTTTTTCTTACGCAGGTTTTAAGAAGAAATAAGTCGAGGAAAGGTCTAACGAATGGCAAGCCTCCTTCTACTGTTCAGTCCCTCTACGGTGCTAACATACAATGATTTGACCTAGTGTAAAAACAGCGTAATATGCTAATATCGCTCTTACTTAGATCTCTACCAATATAATGTTGTTGGTTTAGCGGCCGTATATAATAAAGTACTCTAAATAGTCACATATCGAATTCAACTGTGTCTCTAAAGTTAAAGTGCTTTGCATTTCCCGAGCGTAGGGTTTAAATGGCTTAAATGGTGTCTAATCCAACATTGTATACGTACTCGACTATCTAAAATTCAAAGTAATAATAAAAAATTGCCCAACTTTCCCGCCTTCCTTGGCCTGATTCTTCCGATCTTAAGCTTCCGCAGCTTTTTAGGCATATAGAAATAACTCCTTTCAAAATTCCGACTTTCCCGCCTTGCATATAACTTTTCTAGCTCCTTCCGATCTTGTGCTGCCGTAGCTTTGAAGTATAGAAATAAGGCCAAACTTTGGCTTAAGGATTACAGTATTATTTTGAGAAATCTATAGTTCATTGTTGGACCGGCAGCGCTGTGTTTGAAAGGGTGTGGTGAGATCTGCTTTGACGGAATTACCACTCGTCTGAATTCCACTGAAAAGAATTGGGGTTTTATAGTTACTAATAATCGCCGATTTATCGAGACTGAGGGCTATTATATTGGATGTAATGCATTGCCATGGGCGATAAAAATCACTAGTGATTTTAGATGCATGGTAGTGGTTCGTTATAAAAGGGGTTAAAATCCATTTAGTTATGACTGTAGTGTAATTTGATGTGGAGTGAGACCACTTCATTCTAACATGGTCCTGTATTGTAAAACGTATTGGTTAGAAGAGGTTTTCCTGTAAGAGAGTCCATCCCAAGTCGTGGTGGGTGTCGTTTTGTGTCTCTTCATTTTAATTGGTCAAAGTTTTTGTCTTATCCAATCACACTGAGATTCTGTTTGGCCCGTACTTTTCAGTTGGTTACGTTAGCCGCAAGGGCGATGGGATGTTAAAAAAGGGAAAACGACTTTATTTTATGCCCGTAACTGGAGTGATAACATAACATCGATTGGACTATGTAAATTGAGGGTGTCGTTGGGCTCTTTAATTACCTCCATCTCTCCATCACTGCTCCGTCTTAGCTTAAGCGTGTTGATGAAAAGAGCTAATAAAAGCTATACAGATAAGAAAGAATCGAAGTGTATAGAAAACAGGCCTAACTACGGGCGCCTAGCGTCTTCGCTTTGGATCTCAAGTGGACTCGCATGAAACCATCGAAGCGGCACCTTTGCTTCCTTTTGGAGGAATACAAAAACATATATATGAAACTCCTACGAGACCTCTTCTATTTGCATGTACTATCAAAATACTGAATATAATATATACAATGCGATTTAAAATATTAAGCTATCGTTGAAAATCAAGATAGAAGTTCTGTGAAAATTATTAACAATATAGTACACATAGAAATGGTAAAGATATATATCAATTGAATGATGTAACTGGTAATATATATACAATATACATGCAAGCAATATACAAGTATAAATCAGCTCTTAGGCCTACGTCGATCCTCTTCTATTAGATTTTAGCGGGAAAAAACGGTTTTTGTCAACTATGAAGACTTCTAGCTAGTTGCTATTTCGTGACACAGGAAGCCATTAAAATGTTTCCCGCCATATATCTTGGTGCGCGCCTCGCCAACATGGCGAGTAGAATAATCACGAATTAATATCTAAATGCGCCAGCCTACTAATCATCTTCATCTTATCTTTTTCGTGTAGCCAACGTTGTTTACTGGTGTTGTATTTCATAGTAGTATTTCCTGCAGAGTCAGTATTGTTTACTTTTTCTTTTCCTACGAACGTTTTAGCTCGGTGCACGGAAAGATTCGTCACTTTTTCCTTATTCGTGTTTTTACTTTGGCGTTCATTTGCTTTAATCGTTTTTACAAATATCATGCTGTTATTATTCGTCTTGTTAATTCGTCCTGCACTATTATGAGCTTTTTGTCTCTCAAATTGAGATTTAACTCGATTGTTTAACTCGTCACCTTCTTCTTCTACATCGTTATTGCTCTTCTTGCCATTTCTTCTTTCCTTACTTTCCTCATGCTGCTCCTGTATTTCCAAAATATTTTTGTCTTTGTTTCTTTGCTGCTGCTCCTGCTGCTGATTTTGAGAATCAATATGATCCTCTATTGTTCCCTGCCCATACTCGTTAACATCCTCTGACACCTCATTTTCTATGCAATAATGGTTTTCTTCAATTGCTTGTTCTACTTTTTCATTCACATTTTCAAGATTTTCAGAATCTCCTCTGTCCTTTGATGATTCAATAACATATTTCTCTCCTTGATCCTCATTTTCCACACTCTTAGTAACACATACTGAAGTGTCCACTTCAACAGACTTGGCGTCATTTCCTCGCGATCTTTTCCTCTCTTCTTGTACCATTGTTTTAGCAACTGCTGCAATGACCATGACCTCGACCCAACCCTTCGATCGTAACTCTTTTTTCTGTGAAATTTGAAGACACTTCCGATATATTCTCTAAAGCTACATTGTTTACATTACCCAGCCTTTCTGATTTTTTATAGGATGTCGCCCCTTGCTGGAATTCCAGATCGCTAACAATTTCAAAATTTTCTTCAATGGAAGTTCGAATTCCGTTGCCAGTTTTAGGCACTTCACTTGACGGACGCTCGACTATCTGGACTTCTCGCCAAAGTTTTTCACATTCAACTTTCTTTTCCTCAGAAGTTGCCGATTTTCCTAGCCAAATACCGCCATACTGAAGTTCTTCTCCCTTTTTGTTAGTATTACCATCATTCAGCTTGAATTCCCCAGCATGTTCACAATTTGTATCTGATACGGCTCTTGCCTTGGTATTATAGCTAGTTTCAGGAGCTTTGGGCGATTTGTTAGATGCACGGTTTGAGCGATTGTTTGAATCTAGGTCCAAGTATATTGTTACATCTCATCGTGGAGTCCCTGTGTATTCTGCTTAAGCTGAAGCGTTTACAGAATTCAAATACTTTATGTGGTTCTTGAATCACTCCAGTAGCTTCTCTACTTTCCAGTTCTTTTGAGTGCCCTCTGTCGCGCATCCTTCCACTTCTACCAGGAGAATTCCATGCCGATTTTGTTTGTGGCACTTGAACTTCACTCGTGACAGTGTTTGGACATTTCCAGAAGCACAGGGTTCCTAGTCATGCATTTTCTAAACTGTTCACTTTGGATGCTGTAGATGAACGGGTTTAGAGTCGAATTGATGAGCAGAAACAGGTGCGTTATAGGTTATTAGAAGGATCCAAATAAGGAATACTTTGCACAAAATTGCTGACCTAACCAAAGTGTGAGATTAGGCAGCCAGCAAATGGCATATATAACAGTAATTGTGATGACTACCTTTGAGACACGCTTGCGTGACATTATGATAGCCTTGCGTGACGCATCGAGGACCCTGTTGTGCTTGACCCATAGATCGTAGACCACTCGCCCATATAAATAGCCCATGGTAACTAAGGGGATTGGACCACAAGCAAAAAACCATAGGAACGCCCAAGTTTTCTTAACGGTTTTGGACCAGTCATAGAAGCAAGCTTTTTTCAGTGAATCATAACGAATGCAGACAAAGTCAGGCATTATGAACACAATAGCGTACAACCAAGAAAATACCAGGACAATCTTGAGCTTAAACTCCGTGAGTCTTCTACGTGTGCAATGGGGGTGAATTACAGCACTGTAGCGCTCAAATGCGATAACAATGAGGGTGAAAACTTGCACGTGAAGCCCCACCCACGAGATGGTTGCAAATGTCAAGAACTTGCAAACACCATCAGAGAGCTCTAAAGACTTCTTAAACACGTAACGGGGCAAAAGAAAAATTGCCACAAGGGTGTCAGAAACTGCGAGGTTAACCAGCAACCAGTGCATTGTAGTTTGAAGGGAAGGATTTCGTAGAACAGACAAAATGACGAGTAGGTTTCCCGCCATACTGATTGCCGAGAAAAGCGCAAACAAAACTTGCATTGTGACACCTGCTTCTGGTGCTCCTTGCTCATTTAACTCCTTCATTTCGGTTGTAGTATTATTCAAAGAAGAAGAGTCGAGGAGAAATCCAATAAAATTCATCGTGAGACTTGCGTGCCTCTTTGACGGCTTGCTGCCGCCAAGGTGCCTTTTGAAAGCTTACTTTATTGATATGTTATGAATTCGGTTTGTCAGCGTTCTCGTGTACAGTGAACATTCATCGGTGATGTTTCTCGCCGGACGGATTTCCTGCAGGATAAATTTAGCAACAGAATTAAAAGAAATGTCCGTTTAGAAATTACATTTTTCGGCGTAGGTCTTTATATCATGCCACTAATTCATTAAGACGAAAGCGCGGTGGGCGAAGTTCCTGAATGATGGATTCAGCACACACAAAAAAATACAGGATAAGCTACAAAAAAATACGGACCAAGCTTTAGCCTAGATCGATCCATACCGCTTTTCCTCAATTTTTAAATCATTTTCTGAGATCCAAAAAAATATCATAAAAGGCGGAGAAATATCCGTATTCGGTTTGCTCGATCAGTTATTTACTAATTTGAGATGATACAATCGATTTAGTTAAACTGAACTAGGATGACGATATCAATTATTTTCAAAAAATAAATGGAGAGATCGAGAAAAGAAAACGAAATTCAAATCATCAAAAAAGGAAATGAAAGTCTGTGATTACAATAAAGATTAAAATGAATTCGAAAGGACGCGAATCGTTTACGCAATAATGCGCAAATTAAATACATCGCTTCTGACATCGATTTAATTGAACATGTAAAAGACTTATATCCAACGTACCTGTATGATTTATTTTGAAGAAAAGCTTCTATCTGATCAAGAACTTGTATTTATAGAGTCTTTACGTGAGAAACGTTCAGCAGTTTAATCGAGCAAAACAAGTGAACTCAACGACGTCGAACTGCAGCTGCGTCAGCACTCAAGTTATGGTAGCAACTAAATTGCATTTTCTTGTATTGACACAAACAATAAATCTATTTTCTGGCAGCAAACACTACATTAAAGATGTTGATTTTGATCTAGATTGACTGGTGAGAACAATAAATCAGAATTATAAAGTAAAGCGATAATGAAGGCTATTCGTAGAGTTGGTCTTCACCGGATTTACGTACAAAGAGGTTTTTTTTTTTTTTTGATTGGAAATTTCAATTCATTGATGAGCAAGCGTCAAGAATCTTGGCCACTCGTCTCGTTGGCACTAGTGACTTGTACTTATATAACAAGCAACAAAGCTAAGTAAACAATGAGCAAACTATATTATTTATGACAGTATTTCTTCCGAACAAGTCAATGTTGTCAAATCTTTGCTATCATTGATATATGCATCAGCCTAGTTTCATTGTAGTTTGAATAAAACATAAAATATTTCGAAGTAACTTAACCAGGATTAGTTTACAGCTAAGCCAGTTTGTCCCATCAACCTGACAGCAACAGGGAATTCCTCCTTTATATATCACTTCTGTCGCATTAATCTAATTGGCTACTGCCCTCCAATAAATAAATTACCGACTAATAAAGTCGACTGCTAATCTCAAATATGGTCATCCGAGGGACCACGTTGGCACAGAACGCCTCTACTCAGTTTTTTTTTTTTGTGTGTGTGTGTGTGTCTCTCTCTCTCTCTCTTGATATCGATCTCTCTTCTTCTTCTTCTTCTTCTTCTTCTTCTTCTTCTTCTTCTTCTTCTTCTTCTTCTTCTTCTTCTTCTTCTTCTTCTTCTTCTTCTTCTTCTCTTCTTCTTCATCTTCTTCTTCCTCTTTTTTTTCAGAGATTGCGCGTTTCGAAGAAATTTGGACCAAGTTGAAATACAGCAGACTTCCCAGACCACCGGGCACTGGCCTGATTTAGCACAGCCTCGTATCTTAAGCTACACGCTTGAAATTTTGATGACAAATGCATTATTACTGACAGAAAATTTGTTCTTGTAGACAGGCCTTTTCCACCTACGTGGAATCAAAATCCATTTGACACAGAAAATTTGTCTTTACAACATCTATTCCTGTAGAAGGTCCATAGACTCAAACTGATCTTAGACCCATGCTATTCAGCAAACTCTTGCGTGTGGGCTGAACCGACTGACATATACCCAAGCTACTTCACATAAAGTCAGCAGTTGAGTCAGTTGAGGCACCGAACTTTTTAATTAATTTTACAATTGAAAAAATTTGGCAGAACATATGGATAGTACTTGAGCTATAGGCAATGGAAACCTTAGTTATGAAACTTAAAATTTATCGATTTTATTTGAAAATCTTTTGTTTATTTTCTTTGCCACATAAAACGCTCGTATAGCTCCTAGCAACAAAGGACTTCCTCAAGGTGCATACTCAGTTAAATATGTACGTCAACGGCTACAATTGAATAAAGAAAACCGCATCAATAGTTATAATTGTATTCATGATAGTTCTTTGACTGATAAAGTATAAATCAAGCCACAAATATTTATTTACATATTCTGAGTTCTGAATGACGCAGACCGGAAAGCAACTAATGAACCAAAGCATAAAACACTTGGAACGCAAAATACTTGAAAAAAGTAAGCGTTTTTTCAAGTTGAGTTAAATGAGAGAGTGAAAAAGTGACAAAACAATTCAAGAGCGAGCTGAACAGGTGGTACACCCTTTAAATTTCTCTAAAAAAAATAAGATTGGGATATCACTTCTATACAGGGTAAAACTGTACTTGTTTTTTCTGAACATAGTTTGAGTTTTGAAGTTGCCTTTCTAGAGGCTTTTAACTGACTTTACAGTTTGTAAGTTTTCTTCAAAATTTTAGAAAAGGTGAAGGTACGCAGCTGAGGTTTGTGATGCCAATGGAAATCGAAGTGCTGATCTCTTCAGATCTGCATTTTGAAAGTTCGCTTGACTTGTTCGAGATCCATTTGTAGAAATCTCCTTGAAAAAAAAGAAAATATATGTGTCTAAGATGTCTACCAGTTATTATGAGATTGTGATTGACTCAAAAGTAAAGCACGCTATGTGAAAGCACCAGAGGATGTGATCGACATAATTTAAGCAATATACACACGACGTGGATGGAACACTAAATTGACAAAGCAAATTTTAACAAAAAACGTACGTAAAATAGAAAAAATACAACGTGCATTGCTTTCAGCTCAAATAAATAGATGAGCACTGATTCCTTTTAGTAGTTATAAAATCAAGAGACGATTAAGGGTGCTGGGACGTATTTCTGGAGACCGTTGCTAGGGAAACTTCATATTTTTGTAAATCGGCGAATATTTGGATTCAAGCAGTGCTACTTATGAGGTAATCAACAATCACAAATTTCTTGAAATGACGTCATCGTAACAGAAAATTTCTATAATTTTTGCCTTTTCAAAGCATTTTCAATTCTTACATAGTATGGCTTTATTCTTCAAGGTGCACAAAGTGACGTATGCGTTTTTCATTTCGTTGACAGATGAATTTTTTAGAGCTCTTTTTTCGTCTTCGTGAAGACATTTTTGCTGATAACTTTGCTATTTTACACTTTTCTAGAAAACCCATCCGTTACTTTGTAGAACATAATACATTAAACATTTCAAGACAAAAATAATTATTTTAACTGCAAACTCCTCAAAGACTACTAGAATTTAAAAAAAAAGAAAACCAGCTGTTTGCGCATGCGCACTGGAGATTTCAGATGTTCGGCGCTTTATAGTTCGGCTGTATCATAATGAACAACTTCAATATACTTATATTTGGTTTTAAGACTTTCACTTACAATGTCTTGACCCATTATTTTGCTTAGCTTCGGCCTACTGATAATTTGAGAAATTTGTAGCATATTTTGTTGAATTAATTTCAATGAAAAATTATATTTCTCGCTCTCTCGATAGAAATGCGAACCTTCAAGACCCAAAGAAACGGGGCATTCCAAAAGTGACATTTCCTCAAAAAATCATAAAATCGAAGACGTCAATGAGCTCTGGCATTCGCTTTTACAGCCAACATAGCAACCACGTTGCTTAGTAACGAAATATATCCCGGCACCCTTAAGAGCCTAACATATTTTTTTCGGCCAAGTGCTTCGCCTTGTACTATTTTTAATCAATTATATTAATCTTTGTTTGCTTGTTTATTATTATTTTTGCTTGCTTTTTAATTTTATTGTTATTGTTTGTTTTTTTTGTTTGTTTGTTTGTTTATGTGAACACGTCATCATTAATTTGTCAATATAAAATATTTTGCTACTTCAGTTGTTTCTATGGTAATGAGTTCCATCACGCGTCGTTGCCTTGGTGATTCACAGGAAGACATGTGCGCGCGATGTATTTAGATGACGTAATAGTGCGCGCTAATTAGATTGACAAGTTAATTTCAATAAGTGAAAATGATATTCAAAAGCTTGAGAAATATGACTTGATGAATAGGATAAGAAATACTTTTCAAAGATTTCAAAATTACGTACGGAGTAAGATCCCCGTACGTAACAGGAATGCTAATAATGAAACCGGGAACGGAGACGACAGTGAGAATGTACGTGCGTCCGTGCGAGATGGTGCCAAGAAATCACCAAAAAGAAACAAGAAAACAAAACCAAGAAGATTTTCACGCAGAAACAAGGTAAAAAAGCATGGCGCCAAGCCACTGTTTTTTTAGAGAATTTTTAGGAGAAACAAAAGCAACGACCTTATATCTTCACCGAGTGCGTTTCTAGTTTCTGATAACCTAACTTATTATACATTACAGATTGCTCCCCAAGTTACAAATGTCACAGATGCATCATCTCCTGCAAAGTGTAAAGATTTCTCCATCTTTCTGGCCAAAGATGCCCAAGCTCAAGCTAAACAAGCGGTGGATCTCGAGGCTCAAAGACAAGAAACTAAGGACACAAAGGATGAACCAATAGTATTTGAAACGGTCGTACGTCTAGATGATTTTATCAAACATGGCAAAGACGCTGCACCAGTCGATCTAAACAGAGATTCACAAGATAGTAGAAAGGAAAGTGAGAACATCCTTCCCCCAATAACAACTAATAAAACTATCAAGAATGAGGTTGAAAGCTTCAAGATCGTCAACCAAAAAGAAAGTACGAGCATCAAATCAGAAACCAAGCTGCTCTCATCCCAAAAAGAGCGTTCACAGCCCAATGAAACCAGACCTAGAATGGATACAAGAAAAGAAAAACTCCCAGATATATTTTCCATGCAAGGGCCTCTTGTAACTAGAAAAGTTGTCGTTCCAGAGGAGGAAGAACACATAGTGACGCTGGCACAACGTCCGTCCGAGAAGGCGCTCACATTGAAAACAGACAAGCAAAATGGCATGGAAAAGGACAAGGACATGAACAGATCCAAAGTCGTCCTACAACCTTTGACAAATCAGCAAAAACACGAGACATTTACCGAGAAATGCCACCCATTTCAAGAGTCTTTGGTCGAATTTGAAAACCAATTGAATGAAATTTTCGGTGATGACAACTTTGATGTAATGTCTTCAATCAGGAGGCAAGTTTACATGTAGCTCAATTGGTTAGCGCGCGGCTCATGCGTCTTCTTTACATTTTGTGTAACTTTAAGCAGTTTTAAATACACTTTAAACGGAGCAATAATTGACAGTAAAGAGCGCACCTTCGGCTTCCTGGGAGACAAGCTTAATTCCAGCTGAAGGAACTTTCGACGCTTAATATAGTGCATTTTGTTTTACCTTTACAGATGGACCGATCCCATCGACCTACCTAATTGTGAATATGGACCTAAGGAACAAGCAAGGAAACAGGTCCGAAACACCCAGGATTTCAAGAACTCCGTAGGCTTTGTGGCACACCCAAAAGAGACGGCTCTTGAAATTCAAGCCGGGAGTTGCAAACTTCATAGGAAGTCGGACACTACGGCTGTACAAAAGGTAAAGACAAGAGCAATATTGAATCCACCGTAATGTGTAGCACCAACATTACTTAACATTTGAGATCATTATTGGAATTCACACACAGGAAGCCTAAAACGTATACTTACAACTAGAATTACGGTTGAAAAGAGAAAATTAAATTGGAATCTTTGGTTAATCATGGATTTTAATTTAGACAATCTTAGACCGAGCGGTCTGTCACCTCTGGTTCCTGGTTCGATTGCCTGACGGGCCGGAATACCCCATATGCGACTAAAATTTGTTAGTTTGTTCTATACCTTGCTACTAGCTAGAGTATTTTTCCGGCTCCTCTGGATTCTTTCCTTGGTAAACCGAACTAGTGAGCCGGGAGTGTGTGCATAGAATATATTAGAATGTAGCCATGTGTGTGAGTACTGTGTCCCCAATTAGTTTCCTTGGCTTACAGGGGTTTATCTCTCGTTCCGACGTTTGTGCTCGCGCGCCTGCGGCGCTCGCCTGTGGCACCTGACTCAGTAAAGCCGGAAAGCGAATTAAAGCCCCTGAAGCCCAGGGTGCCAATTAGTGGTCATACTTGTTAAGCACTTATTTAGTATATTTTTTTACAAGGCAACGAGACTACGTTCAAATAACAAGACAACTGGGGATACAGTCAAAGTCAATCCCAAAGAAAACGTTTTGGCCCCTGTTAATAAAAAGAAACCTAATTCCGACCTGGACCCATTTTGGAAAACTCCCGAGAAAAAGTCAGTCAACACACCATTAAAACAACAGAGCCTTTTAGATCTTGGAAAGAAAGTTCTACCAGGAATTTTTCCAGACGAAGGATGTCGAGTAGCGCCTCTAAAACCACTGCAAGTGACGGATGATAGTGACCTTAAGCCCGATATTACATCAACCAAAAGTGAGTTTGTGAAACCGATAGTTTCCTTTTCTCAGAGTGCTTGTCCTAGAGACTTGGCAAGACTAACACTTACCCTGCCCAAAGTTCCTGGTATCGTTTCACGTTGTACAAGCCCAAAACAGTTAGAAAAACAAATACATGTAACTCCAAAAATTCCTGGCATTAATCCGCGGTGTCAAAGCCCAGATGCAAAAGATTTCATACAGCAATGCAGCCTTATTAAGGAGGACAATTCAACGAGTTCTAAACTAGAGCTAACTCCCTCAATACCAAGAGTAAGGGATGCGTCTAATTTGGCTCGAAAATCTCAAATGCGTCAGCTTTACCAACTAAGTGATGAAGACGAACTTGTCAATTCTTCGTCTTTCACTTCGACGCAGAATGGAACCACTTCCAAAAAAGGTCAGCATACATTATGTTTTGATTTTCTGTCGTGAATTCGATTCTATTCCTGCAATTGTGGATGTGTAGATGTAATTGTAAGAGTTGTTACGCCCAACGTAACCCAACACTTGTTTGCGGGTCACTCAATGTTTTTTTATATTCATTGGTTTTCAATCTAATTTAGTGCCAACACAATCTTCATTTGTATCAAGAGTTCTAAGTCCCATCCAAACAAGAGCATTGGTTAATGAGTCTAACTTGGCTCCTCCCATGCGTTCGCTATTCAACTATGAAACAAGTGAAGACGAAGAAGATGAACTTGACAGTCCTCCATCTGTTACTGCGACGCTCGATCAAAGCTTTCCCAAAGAAGGTTAGAATGCATTGCACTTAGATTTTTCTGTGTAGTGAATTTGCTTCTTTGCAATAACTAACGCAATGTTGCAAGAGACGTTACGCCGAATGTAACAATCGTGCGTAATGTCGCATTTTCAAGTGTTTTGTCATATTATCAGGTGCTAATTGTGTCCTGGTGAATTATATTTGATATTTATATTTAATCTTAGGACGAACCCTCTCAACGTTTAGAGTTCTAAGCCCCATCCAACCAAAAGCAAGGGCCGATTTCAGTGCGTCTAACTCGGAACGACAGTTAATGCGTCAGCTTTACCAACTAAGTGATGAAGACGAACTTGTCTATCCTTTGTCTTTCACTTTGACGCAGAATGGAACTACTCCCAAAAAAGGTCAGCGTACATTCTACTTTGATTGTCTGTCGTGAATTCGATTCTATTCCTGCAGTGACAGTTGTGATGTTTCAACAGTTGTTGGACCGAATGTGACAAACGCACGTACTTGTTTGCTTGCATTGTCACTCAATTCTTAATATTCATTTGGTTTGAATTTAACTTAGTGCCAACACAATCTTCACTTGTATCAAGAGTTCTAAGTCCCATCCAAACAAGAGCAATGGTTAATGAGTCTAACTTGGCTCCTCCCATGCGTTCGCTATTCAACTATGAAACAAGTGAAGACGAAGAAGATGAACTTGACTGTCCTCCATCTGTTACTAAGACGCAGAATAGAACCATTTCCATAAAAGGTTGGTTTATATTGTACTTTAATTTTCCTGTGCTGTGAATTTGCTTCCGTCTTTGCAATAACTGACGCAATGTTACAAGAGACGTTACGCCGAATGTAACAAACGCGCGTAATGTCGCATTTTCTCTCAATTAAGTCGTTTATCATATTACCAGGTGGTAAATGTTTTCTTGTGATATCTATATGATATTTGTATCTAATATTAGGACCAACACGCTCAAAGTCAAGAGTTCTAAGCTCAATCCAACCAAGTATAAGGGATTTCAGTGCGTCCAACTCGGAACGACCGTCAATGCGTCAGCTTTACCAACTAAGTGATGAAGACGAACTTGTCTATCCTTCGTCTTTCACTTCGACGCAGAATGGAAACACTTCGAAAAAAGGTTAGCATGCATTCATCTTTGATTATGTTTTGTTTTGTGAATTCGATTCTATTCATGCAATAGCGGATTTGAGGTTGCGAATGTAACAAACGCGCACAAGGCTCTTAAACAATAGAAATCAAATGTCGAAAGTAAACGGTCCCGTTTGCGTGCACATCAAAAATCAAATTCTACTGCAGTTTGGAGATTCTGTTCGAGAGCCTTAGTTGCGCGCGATGGCGTTGTTACTTAAAATAAGACGCTATAATAGCGTTTACTTGGGCTATACGAGGAAGTTCGAGTAACAATTAAAGCTTGCTTGCAAAGGCCACTTGGGTAACTTTGCACACCTACATGCCCGGTCTACACAGGTAGCCCAGTAATGAACCTATCTAATAATGATTTGGAGTTAATAATTACTTCTTATTAACCGAAAGCGCAGTTATTACGGAAAAATATCAGACCGAGGTCTTGACAGTGCGGACCAAGCCCGTAGGGCTTTAATTGTTTAAAAAATATATTTTAGTCTCAACTGAATTCATCTTACGCGTAGTTAATGCATGAATTATCCAAACTTTTAAAATGGTTTAAAGTACTTAACTTTACTGATGTTTTAAGCCTTCAAACTTGTCACAAGGTTGTTGAAATGGGAAATCAGTTTTGATGATCATCCAGCAAAAGAAAAACCGTAAAATCCATAAACAGTCATTGGCGTAACTTCTTGACTTTGCAAAGAACCCTTATGCACTTAGAAATGTCCACGGAAATTTATTCTTTTATTTACTCTTTGTCTGTTTATTTATGAAATCGTTCTTGCGGTTAGTGGACTTTGATTGGTTCGCCGATTTCCCCAAGGGTTTGGAACAGTCCTATTAGCATCACAATGAAACTTCGCCGAATAGACTACCCCGATTAGACATTAGAATTATTAAGTGTCTAGGTAGCGCAGCGGTCTAAGGTGATATCTAAAGGTATGGATTAGGGTCCGGATATCGTCTCCCTCCCTGGCCTTCGGGCTAAGTTAACTGTTATATGTAGCACCGGGATAGCGTGGATGGGGCCGAAATCTTCATCCGTAACGTAAGTCGATTCGATGTCTCAGCTTCTTTGAATGTCTCGGGAGAATCGTCCCAAATTTCATTTTTAGCTTTTTCCTATTTTTTCAACTATCTAGTTATTCTTTCCCCATTTCCGGGGGGTCAATTTAAGAGTTACAGATTCGAGCCCTGTTGAGGTCGGAATATTTTTCTTTTTTTCCCTTTTTACCCTTCCTTTTTACTCTCTTTTTTCTTTTTCGGTTTCTTAATACTTAGATTTTAGCATTTTCTGTGATTTTTGTATATTTTTAATTTTTTGCAATCTATTCTAATATAAATATTAAATTGCATCATTATTAATTTATTCAAATTTTGTTCAATTTATTTCTTGAATATGTTACCTATTTCTACTTGACTAGTTTGTATGGTAAACGTGTTAATTTCGTGAGAGATTTTAATAGTCTTCTTTGTTTCTAACTTTAATAGCAATCTGTACTCATATTCCTGCCAATATAGTGCCCTCTCAATTTAAACTGTTTTAAATTAAAGGTACATTTTGTCTTCTTCTTATCTCACCTCGTTCTATGAGCGAACGAACGAATGAACGAATGAATGAAAGGATGAATCAACGAACGAACGAATAAATGAGTGAACAAACCACAGGCACTCCTGACGCGCGCTATGAATATTGGTTTAGCTAGGTTACCTGTGTCATGTGGCAATTTATTAAGACTACCAAGAGACTATAATACTAATCCCCTGGCGGGCTCGAATTGAAATGCCGATTGTTTGAGAACCTTGCGCACGCGATGGCAAAGTTACTAAAATAGCCTTTACTAGTCGCCACGAACATCACACAGATATTAATACTGAGTTTCACTCTCTTAGTATTATGATCTCTTGGCTAAGCTTATTCATTATCAAGTCTTGTTGTTGTTTAATTGTAGTTGTTGTTGTTGTTGTTGATGTTGATCAATTCTATATTCTTTTTTTTATTATTATTTGAGCGGGTTCTAATTTAACTTAGCGTCACCTTCTTTTATTGAGTCAAAAAGTATATAGAACTTCTGACGCATCCAAGGTTGAGCTGGACCTAAGTATAAGCCTCATCCGCCAAAGCATAAGGGTTTATAGCCCGACCCCTCCTGTAAAACATCAGCTTAGCTTTAGTGCGGGTCGATCACTTGGTGAAAATGTTCACCTATAAGCTAATAATGAGCCTAGTGTCCTCTGTCCATCACTTGGACGCAAAGTTTTTAAAAGCTCAGCACCCCAGGGGTGGGTGTGTGTGTGCGTGGGGTTTAGGAGGGTAATCTCGTTCCCAGGCCCTTTTCCCTTCGCTTGAGGTGGCTCCACCTCCAAGCGAAGGGAAAAGGGCCTTGGAACGAGGTTGACAGGAGGGTCGTAAGAGGGATACTCATGCGGATATTAAAGTGACACGGAGAGGTTCATATTCGATTCGTGCTCTTTAATAGCCATTATTTTTGCAAGATGTTTATTATAAGAGGCCTGGGATTTTTCAGTATACTTCACTATATATAATTATTTTTCATGGTTTTTCTAAACTAGGCATCCAAACTCAGGCAAAGTTTCTAGATACTCTGGCATACGAGCACGCAACAGCGAGAAAGCAGACAAGGGCTTCTAAGCAAGTTTTATCATTCGTACCTGAAAGGCTACAACCCCAAGACAGGAACCAACTACCGAGTATTGAGAGACATCATGGAGTCATGAAAAGACAGGACTCTAGAAAACGAAATATGGAGCTTGAAATCATTGAGATCTTGGACTTTGACATGGAAAGTGATCACGGCGATAGTTATTCTTAATCAGTGACTTTTATCAGATGGCTGTGAATTTTATACTGAAAAAAAAACCGCCAAGGAGTTATCAGTTACCGTCATGTTGGCATGACAGTGGCTTGTTAATAGTTATTTGACACTTAAAATGTTCAAATAACTATCAAAAAGCCACTGTCATGCACAAATAACACTGTAAATAATTTTGAAAACCATGTAAACAGTTACTGATTTTTCTATATAAATAAATAATTGTGACTCTGACGTCGAAGATCAAATCAAATCATGCGGCGTGCATTTTCCAAACACAAATCGCAAAACGTACGTTCGTGTTGTATAATTGATGCAATCTCGGTCGCTGACCAAGAGGAACGCAGGCTCTGGATACCAGATTGTTATCGATGAAGATGGAAAATTGGACAGATACTTAGCTGTGGAGATGGGTGGAGGAATGAGGAATGGGGAAAACAAATGTTGTCTTCAGCATAATATATAGTAACAGCAATTATGATTTAAAGGCTAGGGTACATGTGCAAAAAATTGTGCAAAACGGCTGCGCATGCGTAATTTTTCCAAAACAAAATTGCACTGAAAATCAAACACAACAGCATAGCGAGTCTATTCAC
This sequence comes from Telmatactis stephensoni, assembly GCA_029948255.1. Lineage (NCBI taxonomy): Eukaryota > Metazoa > Cnidaria > Anthozoa > Actiniaria > Isophelliidae > Telmatactis > Telmatactis stephensoni. Next base: position 93,717 of record JALIZF010001879.1, read on the forward strand.
TACTTTTACAAAACGTGATCATTAGTGAAATCGTATATCAGGGATGTATCCGGTTTATATTTCATAAACAGAAATGTACAGGTTTAAGTACTGTATGTTCCTTAGGCTTTCAGTGGAAGGAGTAAACCATTTCAAGTATACAAATTAGAATGCTTCAAGTTTACCATATTTGAACGTTAGACACTTAGAGAAAGTCTTACATTTGCGTTAATATGATCAACGTTTGGGAAATGGGTAAATGGGTTGTTTAATATAGTCAGCCGGAAACTGTAAATTATATTATTATGGTTCAGTGTCGATACGCGTACCTTTTGAATTTTGTACGGAGAAAATCGAGCTTTTTCCCTTGAATATTTACTTCAAAATATATGATAAAACAAATAGAACATCTTTTTCCGTGCTCTGTTCATTAATAAAAATACAGCACTTAGGAAGTGCCGAGAGCACGAAAGAAGTGTGGAGAGCACTCGCCTACGGCTCGGCCTTCTTTCGTGCTCTCGTGTTGCTCCATTCTCTGATAAAGCACAAATGTAATGTTATATCGTTCAAATTGATATCATTCCTGCAAATGTCTTAATATAATATATATATATATATATATATATAATATTGTTATATACCAACTGTCAAAGTCAATTTTTTCCGTGCTCTGATTGGGCGAGAGCGCATCACGTGAACGTCAACAAATTTTGCTGTTTCCCCAGCAACAACTCTCAGCGGGCAACAGTGAGTTTCTACCAGGAGTTTTACTGACCGGTAATAACAAAACCGGAAGTTGATTGAGCTTTGAAGGCGGCAGCGCGCGTTTACAAATTCATTCATGAGGCAAAACTCGTGTTTATTGTCAAACTTTTAAGACCAATATACAACATTTATGCCGAGAAAAAGATGATAACCAACCAGGAATGTCACCAAAAGAGCTACAACAATTCTCCGAAAAATTAAACTGTGTGAAAAAAGGTCAGTTTTGTGAGAATTTTGATTACTGAAAAACTTTAACTGTAGACAGCGACGTCTTGCTTTTTATTTTGTTCTTTGACAGTTGGTATATAACAAAACACTTTTCCGCCTCGGGAAACATTGGCGGTCTCGGGACCACAAAACATACTGCTTTCCCGAGGTCCCAGTCAATAAGTGTTAAATATACTTACAGTTCTTGCAACACTAAAACTGTCTTTGTCGCGACTATTATAGTGGACCATCTACAACCCTTGACAACAAAAACATTATCGATAATATTTTGAAAGTCTTTGAAATTTGTCATGCCAAATTTAAACCGTAATTGTCGTTTTGGGTCGGGATGCCTTTTGACAATTTCTCATAATTACACTACGAACTGAGCCGACTTACTTTGTAGTATTTGTTCTACGCGGAACACTTCGCGCGAACTCCGCACATGGCTAGCCTCCCGGCCGCAGGCAAAACCGTTTTGTTTTCGGAAAAAATCCCCAACAGCGTTTTGTTTTCGGAAAAAAGCCCCAACAGCGTTTTGTTTTCGGAAAAAAATCCCCGACAGCCGCTTTTTTTTTCGAAAACAAAACTGTTGCCTGCTAGGAGGCTAGCACATGGCACTGTCAGGACAAATTCACAGAGCTTTCTGTGAATGAATATCAACTCAGAAAAGATTTAAAACACTCAAACGTTTACCGTAGAGAGACAGAGTTATAAAGAAAAGCAATAAGTCTGAGAGAGATACTAAAACTCACCACATTTTAAACAGAACCAGGATCTTCAGCATTTGTTACCGGGTTTTGTAGAGTGCAGGAGCTTGACATAGTCACGTGATAATTACGAGCTTTCAACCAATGAGAACACTTGTGGGAATATAATCAACTGACACGTAGGACATTTTAAAAGGGTTTTCCGGACTTCAGAATATGTTTGGTTAGTCTCTTGTTGAGCCAAGTTCTCATTCCTGTCCTTATTCCTCAGTGGGAGCTTTGGTTGGGATTCCTGTTTGAGAACTGTTCATACAACAGGAAACCCAAACGACTTTGAGAAACAAAGATGAGGTCCATGCTGTGCGTGAAACGCTGGAGTCGTTTGAAACCCGTTTTCAAGTACACAAATTGTAAAAAATGCTGAAAAAGCCCCGTTATATTATATGTTGCTGGTAAATTGTCGAGACGCCTTTGAAGTCGAGCTCTTTAATCCGGGTTTAATGGAGAGTTTTTCAGTTTAGGGCGGGAAAACAGGATCGTGTCGAAAAGTTTGACATTCCTCGTGAAATATGGCTGCAAAGTGGATCAAATTAGAAGATTATGATGTCTCTCCAACAATGGGTTTTGTACCTGATAACCCTTTGGTAAGAATACAAACCTTAACGTGGCTAGAAGATTGTGCAAAGGAATATAGCGATAAATACTTCGTATACTGATGTTGTGCCAACAGAGAGTGATAGCTAGGCTATCTTTTCAAAGCGACTTGTGAAAAGTCAATGTGAAAATGCTGGCACATTAGCATTGCAATTCGTTTGCTAGTAAACATGAAGTATCTCTATATATCATTAGAAAACAACGAACAATTTCCCTAATTTGCATGCAGAGAGGAGTGCATGGTTCCCCCTTCCCCTCCCCCTCCCACCTTCCCCATCCACCCCCATGGCCCTGCCTGTTACCTGCAATTTGCTGGCAGTCTGTGTTTTTTGGGGATCTCCACCCATCACACTGACCGCTAGCAATGCAGACTAATATTGGCCCCTGATATATTGACTGACACACTACAGCTGAAAGAGTCAATAAGAGGCATTAATAAAATGCGCAATGTTGAGAGCACTTGATCTCTAGATGACTGAATTATATCAAGACATGTTCCATGGTACTCCAGGCTTATGTGCTTTACCTGTTTGGTCATTTATCTGTCATTTTAAATGCATTTTTAATAATTAAGTTATTATTATTTATTGTGTCTGGCACCCACCAAAGAAGCATTATTTTACTTGTATATTTTATTAACATTTGGTAGCTTAGATTGCCAGAGTATTTCAGCCCATGGGAAAATGTATGTGATGGAATTCCACAAATGGTGAAGGATGGTACAGCACGTTGTACCATAAACAAGGTAAAGACACGTATTTGACATTTAACATTTATTTCCCTTTTTATACAATGATATACATGAAATTATTCATTGACTTGGTCTGCTAATAGCCAAGACTAATCTATAGCCAGACCATGCAGTAATTTACATGAGAAGAGAGAAAGGTTTTACATGATTGTAATGGTGGGCCTAGCTAGTTCGGATGCTAGCTCTGTGCTTTCCAAAGGTTATACCAAATTAAATTAACTAGGTATATGATCATTCTTCTCTTGAAACACCCCACCACAGTGACTACTTTATCTGTTTCTAAAGTGGCTAATATGGAGAGGTTCATGACCAAAATAGATCCGCAGTGCATTAATAAGTTTAAAGTAATTTGTAACTGTAGCTGAAATTAGGATAAACCTTGTAGAATATTGGAACAGGCAATATATACAGTGTATATGGTATAATGTCAGGTAGTTGACTTTACTCTAACCACAGTCTCAAAATCAAACTCCTGACTTCTAAGGCAGAACGACAGTGACTAATACCTTAATCTTAAAACAACCAGTGGATTATTCAGGAGCGTATCCAGAATATTTCAAAGGGGGGGTCACACTTTCCATTTTCCACCAAAGGGGGGTCACACTTCCAATTTCTCAATCTTTCTCCAGTCAAATTCTTTTATTTCTATCATTTTTTTGTTTTCAAAGGGGGGTCACAGGCACCCTGGGACCCCCCTGGATACGCCCCTGTTATTCACATTTGCTGGTTTCAACTAGACATGTAAACACTAGTTCAGGCATGGTTATTACAATCACATTTTTTTAATTTGATAAAAACTTGTATTAAAAGCTTCCACTGCTAGATGTTAATTTACTGTCATCAGAAAAGGAGTGGCATAGAGCTCATTTGCTTTTAACAGACTTAGCCTCAACTTATGTCTGGGGTGAAGGAGAGAAAGGAGTTGTAAAGGTATGAACTTATGTGCACTAGATCTGATATTGTTTGAACATTAAAAATTTATAACAACCAATCATCAACCCAATGTATGTCCAAAATCTGGGCTGCATATTTCATAGAAAAGAACTTTTCTATACTGGAACAGCTGCATCAGTCAACCCGTGCAGTACATGTTCTAGCAGTTTGATGAGGGAATCTTCCCAGATGATGTAACATGTATAATTTAGCCTATTAATAAAAGCTTTTGTACCCAGGGTAGAGTGCACTCGACTGCTATAAGCTATATAATATCTTTTGCACTAGACCCTGATTCATGATGTATTACAACTTAGTATTATTTTTGTGACAGACAGCAATTCAGGATATAATTCTATTTACAGGTGCTGCCAAAGCACATTGCTGTTCCTTTGGATAGGGTTTCAAGACATTTAGGTAAATTATGGCTGATCCCAAAATGCCTAGTATATAGTAATGAAGGAGCATGAAAGATTGTCATTAAAAGAGCCAATATTTTTCTTTTGTAGATCTACCACCAGTAATTATACATTACTCACAAGCACTTTTTAACTGGGCAAAAATTGGTCCTAGAAACAGGTTTGTTATAACTATAGTGCATAGTGTGATTCATTCTCACAGGGGCGGTAAGGGGGGGTCTCGGCACAATTCACGAGTTTCTAAAAACGGGTAGAACGTTTCACGAAAATTAATTTTTGGTTTTCACGATTCACGAAGTAAAAAACTTTCTCAAACCAAATTATAACGCGTTTAATAATTGGAAACATGTTGAGTGTTGATCGCGTACGCTTTCGTTCCATCGCTCTTGTCCAAGCGGCAAAGTTTTATCTCAATGCATTGTCCTAAACCTCTCTTTTCGGCTTCTTCCCTTAGACCGTAGTCTCCCTCGCAGCCGTGTTTAGCCTCGTCACGCAACCTACTTAGACCGGCAAATTCGGCAATCTCCTTCTTGTATTCAGTCCACTAAACTCAAGTCTAGCTTAAGGGGAACTCTTATACGTTCTTTACCACCAACTGCAAACGTTTGGGCAACCGAACTACCGCATTTAGGGTCTACAAAGTAGACAATTCCATCTATCATGTCCATCTCTACCTGATCGGTCCGATCGCTACAGCGTGCAGGACACCTGATACCTGTGATACAGTAGATAGCCAACGTATAAAACTGGTCAAACAGGTCAAAGAAGACCTGGGTATGAATTCCTGGTCTCAAGTATCACTAACAGGATAAATCGGATTAACAAGATGGCTGAACGAAGCCGCTGTTATCGTGACACCTCTGACCTCTTCTCTAGTTTTTATTGACAACGGATAATTGTTGATCTGTTCCTTAACTAACAGAAGTCACGATTCACGTGGAAAAACAGCAATGTTTCACGATTATCGCAAAAAATACATTGATTTTCACGGGTCACGACCGTGGGCTGACGCACGATTCACGGCTTTTATTTTTCTCTGATCACGGTTCACGAAGAATTAAAAAGGGTCTTCACGGCTTCACGAGAAAACCCCTTACCGCCCCTGTTCTCAGTAATTACCCCCTTTATTTTCTGTTCAGTAATGCATGCAGTACATGCCCTTTGGGGGGTGGGGAAGGGGGGTACTCACTTTGTCTAAGTGGTAGGGGGCATTTTATAGGCTGTTGTGTTAATCACCAAATAATGTAAATTATACAACAGTGATGCAGCAGAACTGAAAGCATGTAAAGGTGCTGATGGCTGCCACTATGCAGTCCATACATAATTCTGGAGTACAGCTCCACACACACCAGCTACGTCATGGCCTACTCTCCCCCTATAGAGGTGTGGGTTCTTTAATGTCACTCCAGTGCAAGTTGTGAAGCGTGGGAGACAGGGCCTACAACTGAGCCAACTGGGCAGCCGTATGTTGGCAGTTGGTTTTAAAATTACCCCTTTTGAATGTATCCATAAATATTAAAAGAAGTTTTCAAGCCATGTTGATTTCAGTCCCTAAACAGTACCATATACATGTATGATTAATTTTTTTTAAAGTTTTATAAATTGACACTTGGTTGTATGATTTCAACGCTTTGTTCTCAAGAGATTTGTAAAGCATCATCAATACAGTCATATGCCTTCTTTCATGTTTGTGTAATAAAAAATGGAGTCCTGCTCCATAACTTTTGAGTAGGAACCACGAGCGGGTTCACATTGGAAACATTTTTGACCCTAAAAAAAACACTGAATCACCTCTATCCAGGGGCAGATTCAGGGGGTTCTTTGGGAGTCCAGAAACCCCCCTTTCTCATTCTAAAAATAAAACTTTTTTACATTTGAGAAAGAAAAATATCAAGAACGATACACAGCCGTACTTTTTTACTAATACCCAGGCAACTAATAACCTGTATTTATTGTTTTGTACAATATAAAATGTGAAGTCTGAGCCATGGATCCACCCCTGCTACCACTCAGAGGGAGTACTCTCTCTGGGGAGTAAATATCAGACAGCAAACAAATATGAAACATTACCTGCATTTTTGGCTTTTAGAAAACAATAAATTATGTAGTGCTTAATAATTATTACGTCCTCTTTTCTTCAGTGAATGTCTAAAGTTGATCAATACATTTACTGGTACAAAATCAGAAGAAGAATTCTTTTTAACTGCTCTTGGTATAGAACTAGAATTTGGTAAAGGAGGAGCCCTGGTAAGAAATAAAGCAAAATGAAATTCAGTTGAAATTATTACAATGTATGTACTGCATTATTTATTAATAGATCATACTGATTTGTTTTAGGCTTTGATTAATGGACAACAGGTAATCTATTGCTTCATATTTCCATTCTTTCTTTCTTTCTGTTCTTTCTTTCTTTCTGTTCTTTCTTTCTTTCTTTCTTTCTTTCTTTCTTTCTTTCTTTCTTTCTTCCTTCCTTCCTTCCTTCCTTCCTTCCTTTCTTTCTTTCTTTCTTTCTTTCTTTCTTTCTTTCTTTCTTTCTTTCTTTCTTTCTTTCTTTCTTTCTTTCTTTCTTTCTTTTTTTCTTTCTTTCTTTCTTTCTTTTTTTCTTTTTTTCTTTCTTTTTTTCTTTCTTTTTTTCTTTCTTTCTTTCTTTCTTCATGTACATGTCAGATTATTAGTATTTAGAATTTTCATTTTCTTTCTTTATACTGTAGTATGTGTTCATGTCTTCATTATTATTTATTCACTCATCATTCATCCATCTACCTAACTTTTCATCAATTCATTCATTCATTCATTCTCCCATTCATTCCTCCATTCATTTATTCATTCATAACCATTTATTCTTTCATTCATTCAATTCATACATTCATTCATCAGTTTTTATATCTTAACTCTATTATACTTCATACAAAATTAAAGCCAATGATGGTGGCTAGGTTGATTAGTTACAGCTGCTGTATTAAAGCATCTTCTGAATACTAGAAAGATAGTATGGATCAGGAGTCTCCTGTGTGGATCTACAGTTAGCTGCTGAGCACTTCTTCCCTCACCCCACCCATTTACTTTTCTCTCAAATTTTTGAATTTTCTAGGTAGTGAAAAGTGAGATATCATTAGTGCCAAAAATCAATCTTGCTTACCCTCCCCCATATGCATTGTAAGGACCAAAGGTCAAGGTTTATTTCATGTCTTCTATGTCAAACCTTTTCCCTCTGGAGGGAGGGGAGGGGAGGCAAAACATAACCTCTTGCACAAAGCAGAAGGAAGTGTTCTAAAAAACTGAGGCTCCACAATTATTTTGATCATGACAGGCCGTTCTTGATGATAACATCAACCACCTTATTACTGAACTCACAAAGTTACAAGAAGTGATAAAGAATATGACATCAGCGCTCCTGAAAATCCATGGTAAACAAACTTTTGTTGTTCATGGTGGTACATGTAACTTTCCAAAGTAGGTGGTTGAATGTGGCTGCAGAAAATGGAGGAATTTTCTTAAGCCGCTTAACTTGTATAAATGATATAATAAATGATTGTGTAGTTCCTAAGAGTGTGGCATTCTTCAGTCTTTAGCACTAGCATGTAAAATAGGAATTCTGATAGAGTTTCATGTGGGTGATCTCTTCAGGGGATTTTCTCCCATTTCTTCAACTGGAATAATTGTTTTAAGAACCATTCTTTGGTCTTTTCACTAGATATTTGTGATCCAAAGGAATTCTTCCACTTGCTGAGACCATTTTTAATCTGGGTAAGATAGTTCAGTGATTATTATTTTAAAGAGCTTCAAAGTGATATCTATATACAGTTGTAGGTGCATGTTTAAATCAGTGACAGCACATTACCAGTGCTTTTCTATGACTCCTCCTATTTAATAATTGTGACTACATGTATAGATGGAGTGAAGGAACTGTGCTGGTGGATGGATTAATCTACGAAGATGTTTCCACTAAACCAATGAAGGTGAGTCTCAAAATCTCCTATATTATAGCAATCATGACCACACCCTTTTCTTCTTCACCTAATATGAGCTCCTCCTTAAATATCTATCAGGAATCAGTAACATGGTATATGGGATCAGGGATCAAGCCCCAAATTATGGCCAGGATCAGGGATCAGAGACCAGGGCTCAGGGATCAAATGGGTGGTATCGAGGATCGACAGGGACATTGGGTCAGGATCAGGGATCAGCTCAGTTTTTTGCACCAAGGATCAGGGATCAAAAATTTCTAAAAAAATAATATGGACTCAGGGATCAAAATTTCCGTAAAATCCCGGGATCAGTGAGATGAAAATATACCATGATACGAGCCTGATCTATGGCCTTGCTGCTATTCACTACATACCCTGGATACCAGAGGCCCACCTAGGATTGCAGAGAATTGATCCCCTTGCCTACCTAAAAAGGATCATCAATCCAAATTATGCACACTACAAAGGAAGTCCTAAATTATCAAAAATAAATAAATTAAATATCAAAAAGGACTTTGGACCTCCCTATTGCTCTTAAGCCTGGGTACCCTTCTGGATCCTACATGTAGGTGTCTGGCACCCAGAGTAGCCATACACATGCAAACTACATGCTTCAATGAGGTTTTGTTGTACATCAATTCATCTTTGTGTGGGTGTGTCTCATTATTGCAGTTTCCTGGAGGTAGTGCAGCTCAAAGTTCAGTCTTTCAAGCCATTGATGGCTTTCTTGGAATAAAACACAAAACCGAAGAACGGTAAAAGCGTTTTAACATCTCGAATTTATCAGCGAAATTTGTTTTTCAAGTCCAAATAAGTCTTGTAATTATAACTTTGAATTCACCTGTAGGAGAGAAACATTTTCTAGACAAGATGAGGTTACACATGCCTCCCAAACACAGGGCATTTATTTCGGCAATTGAAAATGGTCCATCGGTAAAATTTTATGGTATGTAGTAACTGATAACACTTGTGTTGAGAGTTTTGTTGTTATTATTATTATATCGCAACAGACCATAACAGGGGCGTATCCAGAATATTTCAAAGGGGGGTCACACTTTCCATTTTCCACCAAAGGGGGGTCACACTTCCAATTTCTCAATCTTTCTCCAGTCAGATTCTTTTATTTCTATCATCTTTTTGTTTTCAAAGGGGGGTCACGGGCACCCTGAGACCCCCCTGGATACGCCCCTGCATAATACTAAGAGAGCGAAACTCACGAATTGATGACTGCGCGATGTGGTTGGCGCTGAAGGTTATTTTTAGTAACAGGAAGTGGACGCAAAATCGTGCGCATAAGGCTCTCAAGCAATCGAATTTGATTTTTACGCGCTGGCAGATACCAACCGTTTCTCCACCGGCAATCAAATTTCATTGTGTTTGCGCGTGATGGCGTCAATTTGCTGTTACTAAAAATAACTTTCAGCGCCAACATCAATACCTGTTTCGCTCCTTTAGCCCGAGTATGATAGTCTCCCTCGCAGCCGTGTTTACTCTCGTCGTTGCGTGACGAGGCTAAACACGAGGGAGACTATTAATATTATTGTTTCACAAAGCTTACCAATGTTGGTTTTACTAGTGTTTCAGAAAAACGATAGCAATTTAACAGAAAAGTACAATGGATGCTTGAATGCGTTACAAGAATATCGCAATGTCCATATCAGAGTTGTTGTCAAGTATGTATTGAAATTCTATTTACGTAAACGTATATTACGGGACGTATCACGTATGACTAAATTGCGTAACATATCCCGGCGATATAAGGAGCAAATGTAGTTTAGTTGACTAGTGCGCGACGTATGTACGTAAAAAGGGCATATTACGTATTGCGCATGTTTTACTTAATATCGTAACATACAAGGAGTAACCTTGTGCGTGGCATATGTACGTAAATTTGGCGTATTGCCAATACACGTTTCACTTAAATACGTAACATCCTTAACAGCTTTCTCGCCAACATGACGAGAGCGACTGTTACAATGGAAATACCCAATAGGAAGCAGCGTTATTTTAACCAATCATAAGCGTCTTTTCGAAATACGCCAGAAGTTATGTTACACAACAGAATTTTACGAATTATCCTTCAACATTTTTGAGAATATATTTTACTCATTTTACATGTATCTTTAACATTTTGAAATATATCTATCTTAGGTTATATCTATATCTATTCAACATGGTTCACTGAGGTTTTATTATCGTATTATTATCGGGTAATTAATCAAGGTGTCTTGGTGTTGGGTAAGCCTTTTTAGGTTTTCCCTTTCCTCTAAGTTATTTGCTTTTGCTACTTGCTATTTAGCACTCTCCAAGCTTTCTACATGTTCCGGTTTACTTTTAGGTGATTTTCGGCAACGCCTCTAGAACGTATATCCACGTAACACTGAACTGGGGTGCACCTGCTGTGGGCGTAAACTCTAGTTGGAGAACGCACTCCCCCTGTTCACCTACGATGCCTTGACACCTTTTTCAACTTTAAGACACAAGTTTTTGGAAGAAGTACTGAACTCATCATGGAAATATCTATACCAATAGTAGCAGAATAATTTTTACTCTGCATTGTTGTAAGTTTCATATATTTCTATGGTAAGAACAGTACCCCTTCCTTTGATAAGAGTTTTTCGATAAACATGTTCATTTCACAATCTGTACAGGGAGAAATGGTCCTCGTTGCTACGAGCATTAACCAATCACGGTCCTCGTAGAAATGACGTCAAATCTTGCCTGTCAATCAACTAGTTTTCTTACTTAAGCTTGTGAACTGCTATAGCTTATTGAGTTGAATTAGAGTTGAGTTAAGTTACAACACGATTCGTGTGGCTGTTACGCAGACGGACTAAACGAGAATTTTTACCGGATGTGACGCAGGCTAGAGAATTTTTACCGGATGTGACGCAGCTAGAGAAGTATGTGCTCTGATTGATTGAAGAGTATGTATCTGAAAAGGTGAAGCATGGAAAATCTTCAACAAAAATTCCTCGAAATGGTTGGTGTACATGACCAGCAACTACATTCTCACGCTTTGGAATTGTTTTTCCTGTTTTAGAAAGTACTGAAGTTTTTTTATTCTAGATACATTGTTTGCCAAGGTCATAAAAATTCTGAATCAATGCTTTCTGATCATGGAACAGGAGGCTCAGGTAAATACAGTGTTTGAATGACCAATAGATACCCTGAAGCATTAATTAGTATTGAAATTCAGTACATGTCCTGATGTATGTTGATGGATAGGCCTAAAAACCTGATAGTGCTTGAGGGATGTTTGAAATGAGAATAACATGAGGGGATGGGAAAATAAGAAAATAAGAGAATGCTAAACAGTGGATGAGCTTATCTTGCAAGAGTATTAATTTGTTGTTGAATGTAGTTTTCGTATATGTGTTGTGATCTGTACGGTAGGCGATAGTCTGAGAGAAGATGTTGGTTCTAAAGATTTTTCGCTTGTATGAAAAAAGAGAAAGAGTGAGACAACCATAGCAACAGCGAAAATAAACAAATAAACAAAACAATACAAACAAACAAAAACAAAAAACTAACTAAAACAGATTTTTCGCATTGTATGAAAAAAGCGAAAGCAGCTTGCGACAACCATAGCAACGTACATCCAAACAAACAAACCACACCACACCAAACAAAAACAAAAACAAAAACAAAAACAAAAACAAAAACAAAAACAAAAACAAAAACAAAAACAAAAACAAAAACAAAAACAAAAACAAAAACAAAACAAAACAAAAACAAAAAACTAACTAAAACAGCCAAACAAACGAACGAAAGAGCAAACTTTTCAAAACGATCCGAAAAAAGCAGAAAACAAAACAAAACAAAACAGAAATTCAACGTAGGAATAGTCAAAGCAATGGCCGTCCGAAGGGCTTGTCGGAACAACATGTTTCTCTGACAATGATAGATGGGATACGATAATGCACGATGTGAGACAGTTGTACTCGCAGGCAGTTTCAGTGATAAATATTATGCCTAACTATGCAATACCTCTTCTTTTGTAGATTTGTTACCATTTTTAAAAAAGATTCGCAGTGAAACTGAGGACGAGAAGATTTAAAGTGAAAACGTCAAAATTACTAAATAATTAATGACCCAATGAAATTAAAACTAGATCGAAATGTCTGGATTTTTAAAATATTTATATGAGACGTAATGAGATCTTTGTAATTATATATTAATACTGTTCATGAAAAGTAAAAAATAAATAGTATCTTGTACCTATTTTCTAGTGCAACGTTTTTCCCATCCCATCCCATCTCATCCCATCCCATCCTATCCTATCCTATCCTATCCTAGGACATCGGAAGGAATCGCCTGCTCTGCTAACTCGTTTATTAGACTTTGCACAAGAGCTAATTACAAGCTAAGCAAGGGTTGGTACTACAAGGCGGGATAGAGCCAGGCCAACCAGAAAGGCTTTCCTTAATTGGTCGGAGTGGCTAGCTGTCAGAAGGAGTTCCTTACTCGACCACTTTCCTTACTTACAATTAGGGCTGTACTTTCCAATCAACACTGAGTCGTACCTTGAAACTTGCCTCGCTAGTTTGTACAAAGACTAAAGAGTGTGCGAGTGTAACAAATATCGACAGTCCTTAAATAACAACTATACCAAATCTAATTTCCTGTTTACATCACGTTTGGAGTCAAAGAGAAAGCCTACGTTGGTCTGTTTGGGTTATAGTGAAAGAAGGTGCGTCACACAAGTCGAAACAAGACACAAATCCTACAATCAAAACGGTCAAGGTTACAACACTTAAAATGCTTAACTAGTAAATTACTCAAAACTACATTGAGGTTAATAAATAAATAATTACTGGAAACCTGTAGCGTAACACGTATATGCACCATTTCGTAATTGAATTAAGCAGTATAAAACATACGCGCATGTCTCTGTACTGTGATATAAACACGATGGAAGATATAGAGCAAGAGAAAAGCAAGCTTAGGAACACAAGGCATAGCCGAGTGTTTCTCTTGCTTTTCGAGTGCTCTACATCTTCCAGAGTGTTAATATCACAGTACAGAGACATAAGCGATCGTTTTATATTGCTTTTATAAAATATTTTCCACGTTTTTTGAGCGAGCCATGTCTCTGTCCTCTGATATAAACATGGTAGCCAGCCAATCAGCGCGCGCGTCATATCAAATATTTTATAATTTGAATTTGAAAACACTTCTTTTTGCTACTTTCGTTTGCACCTAAACGACGTTTTGATCGCTAGAGTGCAAAAACTAAAAGTGTGAAACATAAATATTACTAAATAGTGCTAAATCATGCTAATTCTATTGTTTTGTATTGTTTAACTAGTACTATTTAGTACTAAATAGTACAACGTATTGTGCGCTTTTAGTGTTTGTACTCGAAAACGTGTAATAGTCAAATACGGAACAAAAGAAGACATGATTAGAGTTTACTTATGTGTATTTGTTTTTGATATTTATGTAAAGGCGTTGTTACACGATGAAACGTTTCTCTGAAACTTGCCTCAATCGCCGTTGCGAGACAAGTTTCACAACGCATTGCACCGTGTAACATGTTCATTTAGCTGAAACTTTCCCCAGTCGGTTTCACGAGACGGTTTCACGAAAAGTAGAGCTTTGTCGCGAACAAGTTTAATTTTAGGGCAAAATTCGTCTCGCATCGGCGATCAAGACAAGTTTCAGATAAAAGTTTCAGAGTGTAACAGCGCCTTAACGGGTGTATGAAAACCACTCTATAATCAATGTTCATATAGCCCAAAAAACACCTGATTTAATTTAAACGGTGTTTTATATAACGAACGTGGGTATGCATACAACCTTTACTGCATGTCACGAGATAAACGTTTTGAGAGTGCGTGACATGTCGAGCCACGGTTTGATATCACGCATCATCGCCCGGGATCATCGCGTATCTGTGTTCGCATAAACAAGAACTACAGCAGACGAGAGTAATATACTGCAAAATTGTTCACCTTCGTACGCCTTGTAAAATGGCCGCAAAGTGGATCAAATTAGAAGATTACGGTGTCTCTCCCACAACGGGTTTTGTGCCTGATGAACCTTTGGTAAGAATACATAAATGCTCCTTGACTGTGTGTAGTTTATATAAAATTGTTATGCAAAGTATTAGCTAGTATTGTTCAGCATTAAATGATATGATTTTAGTACGTTAAGCGACTTGGCGTTGAAACAGAGACTTCAGTGGTGCAGCATTTGGAAGCACTGACTTGCTGTACGTAGTTTCTGTACTGTACATGAGTACTTTAATTCATGCAGGGACAAACGGTCTACAAGCAGTTGTACTAATTTGATTTGTAAATGTATTGTTGGATATAGCTTAGGTTACCAGACTATTTTAGTCCTTGGGAAAAATTGTGTACTGAAATGGCACAAATGGTGAAGGATGGTACTGCACGTAATCTCATAGAAAAGGTAGGATAGACTTTTGAAAAAGAATCGTATTATTTCAAATTGCAAAACCGTCTTAATCATAACAATATACACAATATAAAATATACACAATATACGCCTAAACAATATATACAATAAGTACCTAAAACTTGCAGGCAAATTATTTGAACCAAAAATATTTTTGTTATCAAGACACTCATTCAATATCAACTATGACCGCGTGACAGTCTTCCAGTGAACGAACAAGATGACTAACTCAGCTTGCAAGGGTAACCTAATTAAGTCCTTTATTGGTTGACTTGACTTAATTACATCAACCTGCGCATCCAATCTAACTATAACTGACCCGACCTGGGTTTTTTTAGCACCTAGCGTGAGAAACCTGATTCACACTTGGGTGTCCTACAAAGGTTAAATTTAGGAATAAGGACTGATGAGTTTTTAATTTATGCAGGTTTCAGGATCAATTGATTTCTTGGATTCACAGTTAAAGTGCCCGTAACCCCAAAATTGAAATTTTGACAATCGTTTGTTCATCAATGGAAAAGCCTTATGGTTAAATAATTCTGGATAAAATCATCTCCTTTCTGAGGATTAAGCATTTGAAATCTGAAAATGCACTGAGCACCAAGAGCGTAACGCTCATCGAAGGGGTCTATGTCTATCTTTTATACAAATTTTGTATGTCTATGCGGAACAGAAAAACAAAAAAGAAAAATTAATATGAAAAATTACTAGCAATGTGGTAATACAAATACCATTTTTAAAACAGCTTCCATTGCTGGATGTCAGTTCACTGTCATCAGAGAAGGAGTGGAATAGAGCTCACTTGGTCTTAACAGACTTAGCCTCGACTTACGTCTGGGGTGAAGGAAACAAGAACCCTTCAAAGGTACGCATAGACACGTACACTGGAAATTTTTGCTCATTTCTTATCATAGGAAATATGTAGGAAATATCGAGGAAATTTGGACAAAATGCAGGAAAATACATTTTCCTACATATTTCCTAGGTATTTCCCATCATAGGAAATTGTATTTTCGATCCTAGATATTTCCTACCTTTTCATTTTCCTATGATAGGAAATATGTAGGAAATTACATTTTCCTATGAAAGAAACGGCACAAAATATAGGAAAATACATTTCCTACATATCTCCTAGATATTTCCTATCATAGGAAAATGAAAGGTAGGAAATAATATCTAGGAAAATACAATTCCCTATGATAGGAAATATCTAGGAAATATGTAGGAAAACGTATTTTCCTACATTTTGTCCAATTCCTATCATAGGAAAATGCTATTTCCTACATATTTCCTATAATAGGAAATAGACAAACATTTGCAGTGACGTGGCTACACTTTAGCATGTACGATGATGTCGTGACCCAATTGTGGTAAGGATGGAGCAGAGGCGGATCCAGGGGGTGTCCATAGGTGCACCGGACACCCCCTAGCTCCGTACGAGATGACGTCATCAGATTCCATTGTTAGGAGGCCGCCATCTTGGATATGACGTCATCTCTCAAGAGGCCTATTTGGGACACTCACTTTGTAAAATCCTGGATCCGCCCCTGTGGAGAGATCGGTTTTGTCTTACCTCAATACCCGCCTTCCATGCACCTAATGCCTTGTTCCCCTCACTAGTATCAAAGATATCCTTTTCTTTATAGGTGCTACCAAAGTGTGTTGCTGTTCCTTTAGTCGCAGTCTCAGAACATTTGGGTAACTGAAAATAGATGTAATGTTTAAGGCGTACTTAGGACCCTAAAGTTGCTTTAAGTCGCGTAAACTTGCCTTAAATCGCACAAAGTCGCATTATATCGTACCACGTCGCATTAAATCGCCTTACATAGAATGACTTGAGTAAAAGTGAGCACAGTGGATAAAACACTGATTATTAATGTTTTTCCACAGATCTGCCACCAGCTGTGATCTACTCTTCACAAGTACTTAATAATTGGAGAAAAACTGGTCCTGGAAGTAGCTATAGGTTTGTTAAGGCCCGGTAATACGAGCAACAAAATCGTGCAACTTGTCGCGCAACATTGTTGCGTTTCAAGTTGCAGAGCAAATGTTGCTCGTATTACCACCCCGCGCGCAACAAATTTTCTTTGTTGCAAAAAGTAGGCAATGCTTCTACTTCGTGCAACAAAGAAAATTTGTTGCGCGCGGGGTGGTAATACGAGCAACATTTGCTCTGCAACTTGCAACGCAACAATGTTGTGCGACAAGTTGCGCGATTTTGTTGCTCGTATTACTGGGCCTTTAGTCATACTGTATCATTCTCTTCAACCGTTCGTCCACTCTCATTCATCTTATTTCTTCTATTCCTCTTGACATCTTCATTCCAATCTATACATCATCAGTTGAACCCTTGGGTAGGCGAGGGAAAAAGGAATTTGGGCAGCACGTTGCCAGACATGAAACACTCGTTAAATTTCACTCTTGATAACCAACAAATGGTGTTGCCAGGCGCGAGATAAATTGCAGCATGTATCGCCCGCGGCTAGACTTAGTAGGCTATATCTCAACTACGCCGATTTTATCAATGTAGTGTCTGCATGTGTGTGTTTTTTAATTGCATTTCAGTGATATCAAGATGATCAATAAATTCAGTACGACAGACTCGGAAGATGGATTCTTTACAAATTTTCTCTTGGTAGAACTGGAGTTTGGTAAAGGGGGACCTCAGGTAAGATCAGAATTTCACTGAAATAAAGCAATACCACAGTACTTTTACAGTGGCTACTAAATAATGGTGGTACGTGTTAAAATTCGGTTTCTTTCTTTTAGGCTTTGATTGATGGACAACAGGTATGTATGTGAATTTGGTCAATACTACAGTATAATCTGCCGCTGTGCTTCTCTGCACGTGACGTGCTTCTGGAATGTGTTTTATCGGATAAAGGGCTTGTAATTTCCTGGCATAGCCATTTTCCTTCCTTCCTTCCTTCCTTCCTTCCTTCCTTCCTTCCTTCCTTCCTTCCTTCCTTCCTTCCTTCCTTCCTTCCTTCCTTCCTTCCTTCCTTCCTTCCTTCCTTCCTTCCTTCCTTCCTTCCTGTTCTCCTATAGATTGCCGGAAAAAAGTTTCATCAGATGACATATTAAAGTATTAACTTTGTTGTTACAGGCTGTTCTTGATGATAACATCGACCAACTTATTACTCAATTTACAAAGTTACAAGAACTGATAAAGAATATGATCTCAGCATTTCTTACAGTTGGTGGTAAATTGATTTTATATAAATGCTATCGGCTCTAATTCGAAACTGATATCAAAAAATAATAATGCTAACTCCGCCTATATTCTTGACTATATATACTTTATATTGCATATTTTTCGCCGTGGTTCTGTACTCTAGTATAGCTAAATGCCTATAGAAGACGTAAAAAGTGTTGAAAACAGTAGTCACGCCACTTAACGTCGTCTCATGGCGTACTTTTTTGTTCTCACCATTGTGACGTCATCTGTGCATCTATTTGAGCACGGACGCACGAAAATGTATCTATTTTTTAGATGATTATATTCAGTGATATGATCATAGTTAGACATTCAATTAATTAGCTTATTAACGTCATAATGTGGAATGACGCTGCCCTTAACATCCGAGTCCTAGGCTAATGTTAAAAAACGCACGACAAGTTAATGATATTTGGTCTTTCCTGGTGTTTCTAATAGATGTTGCTGATCCAAAGGACTTCTATTATGCGTTCAGCCCGTTTTTAAAGGGGTAAGTTACCAGTTATGTCTTCAGAAGACTTCAAAGTACGGAATGTGAAGTGATAAAAACGCCCTAAACACATTCGCGGGATCTAGGGCAAAAAGGGAGAAGGGAGGAAAGGGAAGAAGAGTAACAGGAACAGATCAAATTTGGAACCAACTATAAAATGAGCTAGGGCTGTGATGACTCCTTCTCCTACTTCTTACTAATATAAATAAACGTAGTCAAGGAGAAGTGGGGATAACTTATTGTCGCGCGGGTGATTGAAAGGGAAACACTTTTTAGATAGACATAATTATAACCTTTTTAATTGTGCCAGTAAAAGGCATTCGTCTTCATACAACAATTCCTGGAAAAATTCAAAGAGCTCCAAGGGAAGATTGTACTATTGTGATGATTTCTAATTATTAGATGGGGTAAAGGAACTCCACTTGAAGATGGACTAATTTTTGAAGGTGTTTCTACTGAACCTATCCAGGTGAGTTTTACAAGCCCATAAAGTTAACCACGCCCAATCCTCGACTTTATCATCTAATGCTACAGTCCAATCTTCGACTTCCACAATAGAGGTGATTGCGACTTCCACAATAAAGGCCCGGACACATGATGCAACTTTTCTTGAAACTTTTTCTGTAACATTGTGCGCATCACAGAATTGCATGCTCACCGTGTGTCTACCCTGCAACATTGTGCGCAACACAGAATTGCATGCTAATCGTGTGTCTACTGTGCAACATTGCGCGCAACACAGAATTGCATGCTCACCGTGTGTCTACCCTGCAAAATTGTGCGCAACACAGAATTGCATGCTCACCGTGTGTCTACCCTGCAACATTGCGCGCATCACAGAATTGCATGCTCACCGTGTGTCTACCCTGCAAAATTGTGCGCAACACAGAATTGCGTGCTCACCGTGTGTGCAACATTTGCGCGTATCATCGCGTACAACAGCTGTAGGTTACATCTTTCTTAAATCGAGTGACTGTGTCCTGAACATGAGTTCATAGAGACGCCTAGTAAATTCGTCAATCTTTCACAACCAAGCAAGTGACTTGACATTTGTTTCAAGGTGAAATTGAAAATGTGCATCTTATTGTGCTAGTGATGAAGCTGGTTGTTCTGTAGTAGATTCCAAAACCTACCAAAGAATTTTGGCAAGTTTTGACTTCTAATGTAAAGAATGCCGCGATCGGTGCAATGTTGTTTGGTAGGTGCGGGTGGCTCGGCACTTATAAAACTATCTAAAACAGCGATTTAGACTAATAACAGAAGTACACAAGCGGGTGTTTCCCTTAGTAGGGCAAATGATGCAAGCCATGCCTTGATCATGGGGCTTCTATAGTAGAAAATGGTCAAAAAAGCATTATAAACCGGGTATTTGCCGAATTCAGACCGCTTAGTTCCTTACTTAACGAACAGCCGGCCAAGAATTAGAAAAACATCACTGGAAAGAACGGCGAGCCATTGGTATTTTGAATCAGCAACAATTTCCTTGACAACTCCTTATAAATTTTCAAGTGCCTATCCTAAAAGTGGCATGGTTAGCCGAGTGGTGAGAGCACACGCGCCCTTTCACCGCTGTGGTTCGGGTTCGAGTCCCGGCTTGGGCATCGGATTATATGTGAATTGAGTTTGTTTGATGTGTTGTTCTCTACCATGCTACGAGGGTTTTTCTCCGGTTTTTTCTCCCTCATCAAAAATCAACATGTGAGTTGAGCGTTGTATACAGAGGCAGTGAGTGTGAGTGCCAGCAGAAGAATAGCCACTACGTGGATCTGCTGTAGAAGATTATTTATATATTTTTATTTTTTATTTATTTATTCCTAAAAATCTGGTAAAACGATGCCCAAAACAATTTGGGCTGTGTAAAGGGTTAAAACGTCGACATATATTTTACAAAAGCAATATAAAATGATTGCTTATGTCTCTAGATACTTATAGATGAAGATTACTCGAAAACGAGAGAAACACTTGGCCACGCATCACGTTCCTGAGCTTGCTTTTCTTGTGCCCTACATCAGCCTCCCATCGTGTTTAATTAAATCACAATACAGAAACGTGCGCGCGCGTTAAATAAGATGAGATTCACTTTATTCACTACATCATTTAATGCATGGATATTTCTTGTCCTTTCAGTGCATCAGCGCAAGTGCAGCACAGAATTCCATCTTCCCATGCATTGATGGATTTCTTGGATTAGAACACAAAACCGACAACGGTTAAAGCATTTTTCAAACCAATTTCCATATGTTGTTGTTGTCGTCGTCGTCGTCGTCGTTGTTGTTGTTGTTGTTCTTGTTGTTGTTGTTGTTGTTGTTGTACTTTCATTCAACTCGTTATACCTTATCTATACAGGAGAGGAACATTATCTCATGAAAATAAGAAAGCACATACCTACCAACTACAGGGCATTCATCGCCGCAATCGAAAATGGCCCGTCAGTTAAATCCTATGGTATGTAACAACACTTAAGGTTAAGTAGACATAATATAGTTTTTAGAGCCCTTTAGAACCTTTATACACAAACGTGTAGTTTTGGAGTTCCTTTTTAAAAAGCGAATTTCTTCCATTCCCCTATATATATGCAGCTATACTGGTATGCGCTGTGGGATAGGGTATAGTTTTTCAGCTTCGAGAACTGGGGTAGGGTATCTTTTTTTTTCCTTTTTAAGTTTGGGATACGGCACTGTTTTGGTCTGGGATAGGGTATGGTTTCCGCAAGGACACCACTATCAGTTTACATCGTCTTAAGGTAATTTCGTAGAAATAAAACCAAACATATATTTTTTAAGGAAACTTCAGTCGTACAGTTACTAACTTAATTATATCCATTTTGAAATCACTGGTGATTTCTGCAATCTGATTGGTTAAAAAGTGTGCGATTAATTCCTAAATTGCATCCTTTTGCTTCATTAATCGCATCTTTTTTTCCAACCAATCACAAAACAGTGTCTTTTATTATCAGCTAATCATATACAAGAATCAAAAAAGCCATTTGATTGCTGTCAAGCTGTGGGATTTTTTTTCCTTGAACCTGTTTTCACATTTTTGTTAAAAAAGTAGAGCAAAAAAGTTGAGATTTCAAAATGGATATAATTAAGTGGTAATCAAACTTCGTGTCGTGCAATTTTGGGCCAGAAATCATACTCGTGATTATCAAACTTTTGTAATCACTCGTATGATTTCGGCCCAAATTGCACTCCACTCAGTTTAATTACCGGCCATTATTAACTTTGCTAATTTCAAAAATCAAATAAAAAGGGGTATCATTCGTAGAATCGTACGCAATAGAGCGTGCGCAATGCAAAACTACGGAATTACCTTAAGTACGCTATCAACTAAACAAAGAGCTCCATACTAGAGGCCAGGAATTGTTTATTAAACAAACTGTTGTTATTAATCTGAGATAGGATATATATTTTCAATCTTTAGTCTGGAATAGAATATTGAAAAGCAAAAGTTTAGGTCTGCGAGTAATGTTTTTGAGGTGTCTGCGCCACGCCCCTACCCAAAAATACCCTTAGTGCTCCCCACCCCACCCCGATCGGGCTTAAAATTTGAACGATTTTTGACCACCAGTAAAGACTTGATCATCTTTCTCATATTTTCAGTTTTACAGAAAAATGATAGCGTTTTAACTGAGAAATACAATGGATGCTTAAATGCAGCACAAGAATTCAGGAACAAACATATTAATGCTGTTGTCAGGTATGTGTTGAAATTGTACTCTAACGCACTCTGATTGGCTAAGAGCATTATTGCAAGCTTTAAATCATGAAAATCTCCAACGAAAACTGCTGGTGTAAAGAGGGAGGGCGTCTATGATGTTATAAGCGGACAAGACATCCCTCTTTCCCTCCCCCCTCGCCTTGACGCCGTGGTCCCTGAGGATCAGACAATTACAACATGGAGTTTTAAAGCCGTCATATTACAATTCGATGTTAAAATTTCTTTCTGTCTTATTATTTTATTTCGGGTTTAGTTGTTATTTTTTTCCGATTCTAGATTCATAATAATTCAAGCCAATAATGATCCCGATTTTGGGGGTTTCACAGCTAACACAGGTACAAATCGAACATTTAAACAGATCCTTACTGCTTTGTTACTGTTTAGAATATATATATTAATATTAATATTTATATTGTTTCTGACCCTCACTGTAATTCAGTTCATACTGCCAGAGTGATGAATAAACATATCTATCTATCTATCTATCTATCTAGAAAAGCTCGGTTTTGCTCCGCGTCTTTTTGCAACCGTTTAGTTAAAGTAAAAAAACCTAATATATAGTTCTACTAGCTTGCTGCCAGTGTAGTAAGGGTGGGTGAAGGGGAGGGGTAGGACGGGGAATCCCCAGTGTCCACCCCCTCCCTCTAGGGCCGTTACTACGTGCACTATCAAACGGTACGTTTCGATTTGTACCTCTACAGGTCCGTTGCCATTGTTGAAAATGGTCCGCAACGAAACTGCGGAGGCGAAGATTTAATATGAAGAACTTCACATTAATCAAAAAAACTGGATAATTTTTTAAAATACAGAAACTTTTAGCAATTTTTTGATAATTTCTATGCGCATTATACATCCAAAGTGTTAATATTAAAATGACAATTTCAAAGGAATAACATTTCCTTTGAAGACGTTTTTTTATAAATCAGCAAATCAGGTCATTCAATTACAGTTTCCACATACCCAAACGACAAATTTGTAATTCATACACCACTTATGCAATCGTTAATTAATCAGAACCAATGAGGGACTATTGTCATAAATATCTTCTAATAAATCATGTGTAAACAATTTAAAATAATAAAATATCTGAAAGATAGTATGAGTAGTATAGTAGGAAGCATACGGGATATCCAGACGACCCCTCCCAGCCAATAAGGATCAAAAGGGCCAAAAGCAGTAGTTTGGAAATTCATTGAGGACTAATACCTGCTTTCCTAAGTACAACAGATTACAAGGTCACTGTATTCCAATTTTTAATATTCTCACTTGGTATTATTTCAATATAAATATAAGTGATGAAAACTGAATTAGCCAGTAACAAAACGAGCAGGGGAATGGGACCAAGTTTCTTAGATACGAGTTAATTCGCAAACAGACTTCATAATAAGAAAGAACACATAAAAATAAGTAAGAATTGAAAATTTGATCATGTTTGAGCAAATGGAGATAGAATTATGATGTTTCAAAATTTTCTTAAAATAAAATGCTCATAACATTGTTTCTATTAAGCCAAACTTCCCCAAACTTGGTCAGCAGGCTTGTTGTATGCTACTTTTTCATGTGATGGGGTATTTGTTTCTGGAACCTTAATTGAGTTGATTTAACAAACTTGGACCCAGTCCCTTGCTCTTTTTGTTACCGGCCAATTCGACTACAGTCATTCCCACTTTTCCCCATAGAAACTAGGTTTTCAACGCCCTTCCAGGTATTCTAAAATCTCTTCTTTACTGAATCTTGAGGGAAAAATGGGACGTACTGCTAAGTCTAAAACTAAGCTGCACTTTTTTACGTTGTGACCACACTTTGATGTTACCACAATTGTTAACTCAACTTTATAGATTCGTAGTTTAAAAGCAAGGTCATCCAACAAAGTCGAAAGCGACCCAAATACGGGCGCTCGAAACCGCGAGCAACCCCCAGTCTGCCCTGTCCTTAATTTGTTTGCCCCAAACGTACTCATGTATGCTAGTACTCGTAGATTCATAAAGCCGAAAATACTGGAACAAAACCAATAAGTGCCTTGCTCTGTGCTCAAGGACGTGGCTACATGCATATTCCGAAATTCCGTTTCATTTATCATAGAGTGCTAAATGTTTTTTTCGCCGATGTTTGTTTGTTTGTTTGTCTGTTTGTTTGTTTTCAATTTTGCGGCTAAAATTTCTCTGTTATCCTGATATAAAAAGGTAACTGACTAGCCAACAAGGTACGCGCACGTGTTACATCTTAAATATGATAACATATTCATGATATAATACCAAAATATATTCTATAGGTCTATAAAACGGTCAGTTGCGCCCCTTCATTGTGATATAAACATTTTGGGAGATGTTGAGTACTTGAAGCGCAAGAAACGTACTGTTCTTGTGCTCTACACTAACATGTTTTTATCACAGTACAGAGACACGCGCGCGTTTTAGTAAACTACTTCAATATATTAAATAAAATATATATTTTAGAATACACAATATATAAAGGTCGTGGCTAGATGGGATCCTCGCAAACAAGGCTTGGTTAGGTTTAGGGTCAGTATTTGGGAAGACTTTGTAGAAATAAACACTCAAGTACCTTGGGGTTAGGTTTAGGGTTAGTATTAGGGAAGACTTTGTAAAAACAAAGCCCTAAACTAGCCTAAAACTAACCAAACCTTATTTGCGAGGATCCCATCTAGACACGACCATATATAAATAGCATTATTCCGTAGATATGAAGCATCCGAAGGATAGTATATGTATTCAGAAAACCCAAATTCAGCCAATGTAGCGGTTTCTGTCCATTACAAGATGTCTTCCTTACACGCTGACTGTAGTTCCCATGGCAACCGTTTTTACGAATTGCGTAACGCGTTACATCACCATCACATAATCTTTGCTACGTTGCATAAGCTACCATTACCACGTTATCGCCACGAATAAACAGTTGATTGACATGACGTCGTTTGAATATCAAGAACTTTCCTTTCCCAACTTCCATTCGACGAATTGTACGTTTTTCATTATCAATCACTGGCGCATCACTTAAAACTGTCACACCATCCTTGTTCTGTTCCAGAATATTCTTTGAAGTAAGTTCAGAAATAACAGAAGTGTTCTGTTTTAGGCTTTGTTCGAATCTACGAGTTTATCAAATTGTTTGTTATCAGTAGTTTTCTGTCGCTTTGTTTTTCCTCCAGTTCCGTCTTCCTGTGAAAGTTTTCTTTTCTTAATTTGCACTTTAGAAGTCGTTTCCTTCTTAGGCTGCATCTTTTGATGCGACTTTTTTAACAGTCCTGATATCTTTTTGCGAACGGCTACTGATTTTTCCTGACACTCCACGTTTTCCAAATGGTCCAAGGATGGCAGACCTGCCCTGCAACGTTCGCTGTCCAGTTCTGTTTCTCGCCAAAGGTTACGGATGACTGTACAAGTTGCAGACGAACTAGCAACAGGCGTAGGTAACAGCCCAACTTTTTGAGTCATCTCTGGTGTAGGCAATAGTCCAGACTTTTCGATTTTTGGTGTTGGTAACAACCCAGTCTCTTTGACTTCAGTAGCCATGTTTAGATTTTGCTCTTCTAATGGTTCATCGGCATGGAGTGGTTTAATATTTTTAGAACGTTCGTCCTCAGATTTCCGAGTTTCAACGAGCTTTTTGGCTGGAGCTTTTGTCTTTAATTGTACCCTTAATTTCGTGTCCGTTTTGCCACCTGCGCTTCTGTCCTTATCTGTTTCAATGTCTTTTGTTTCTGTTTTACCGTCACGGTTTTCAGTCTCTCGCGTAGTCTTGCGTTTTCGTTCCAGTTTACCGTCAGACTTTGATCTAGCGCATTTCTTGTTTGAGCTATTCTCTCGACAAGGGAGTCTTAATTTTTCTCGAGAGATCACGTCTTTTCGCGTTCCCTTTGATTGGTTTTCTTGAACATTTCCCAAGCTTGCTTTTCGCGATTGTTTCGCGTGTTCTTTACTGATAATTGTTTTGGGAGGCCTATCACTAAGTCGCTTTTGTTCTTCTGTCCTTTGCTTCTCTCTTGAAGGTCTAGTTCTTTCTTGGGTCAGTCTCCGCCTGCTGTCCTGACTCGCCTTGATCTGAATCCACCTGGGCAGTGACACTACTACTATCACTGTCCTTACCTTCTTTACTTTCC
This sequence comes from Telmatactis stephensoni, assembly GCA_029948255.1. Classification (NCBI taxonomy): domain Eukaryota; kingdom Metazoa; phylum Cnidaria; class Anthozoa; order Actiniaria; family Isophelliidae; genus Telmatactis; species Telmatactis stephensoni. The sequence continues at coordinate 120,073 of JALIZF010001879.1, forward strand.
TGAGGTGGTTTTAAGTTCTACTTCACGACGAAGTACTGAGGTATCTTTACTGCTTTTATCATCGACAGCCTTATGGTCCTTCGAAACTTTCACAGATGATTTTCTTTGAACACGATTGCCTCTCTCCACTCTTCTGTCCTTTCTCTGTTCTACCCTTGTTCTTATCTCTTTCATTTTTATCAACATCAATACTTGTCTTTTCTTTGTCAGTAGATTCTTTTAAACTCTTCAACGAAATAGACTTTTTTAGAGCAGGAATAAGATCTTCACTTTTCTTCCTATCTTTCTCGGCTTTACTCTTGATCTTCTCGCTTTCAGTTTTACTGACAAAACTAGTCTTTTCTGTATCAGGCTGTTTTAATCTCTTCAACGAAGATGACCTTTTTCTAGGGCTGATGTCATCCTCTCTTCGCTTCTTTTCTTTATCCTGAGCGTCCGTCGCCTTTTTCCCCTCAATTTTCTCTTTAATCTTGTCTTTCTCATTTTTATTGTTTTTGGAAGCACCTAAGGAACCTTTCCTTTGACTGAGTCTTTGCACTGGTTCAATTCTTTCATCCTTTCTTGTATCCTTTCTTTCTAACTTCTTGGTGTCTGCAGTCCTTTCCTTGGAAGTAGTTCTTTTACCCTTGGTACTTTCCAATGACCTACTTCTTCCCGGATGAACATGAGTCCTGTCTTTTCCGTCCCTTTCCAATTCTCTCTTTACCGCAGTTTTCACACCTTTTTTCTCTTCCTTCACTTGTTTTGTAGACTCCTTTTTGCGTTCGCTCGAATCACGCCTTTTCTCGCTGACACGATCCCTCCGCTCACTTCTACTCGTATCTCTACGTTGTTCGTCTCTCGACGACTTTCTACTTTCTCTTTTAGCAGTATCTCTTTTGGATTTCTCTTCACTTCTCCCTTCGTCATTCCGCCGCAATAGTGGTCTTGATCTCTCTCGAGATTTCTCTCTTTTATCCTCTGTTTTTCGTGAAGTCTTCTTCATGGAAGCTCCCTTGTTACCAAGTCTGTCCCACACAGACAACTTTTTCGTTTCCATCGTTTCCCTTTGTGGATTCTTTGTTTCTACATCTTTGGGTTGAACGACTTCGTCGTCTTCATCACTCGATGTAATTTCCCCTTCTTCCTTTTCGCTATCGACATTTTCGACTTTTTCTGGAATCAAAATATGCATGGGGCATGTTAGGGGTAAAGCAAGGGGGTTTCACGAGGGCGCAGCAATTATTTTCCACAACTGGTTAAAAAATACCTTCTCACTCTCCCTCCCACGGAAGGCTTTCTAGCACCTAAAACTGCGGTGAGATGGCTTAAGGGGATCCCTTCGCAAAACCTCCTTTGGCGAAGATTTGTTTTTTATAGTAACGCAAGTGTGGAGAATTTTCTGTGAGCATCATGCCGCAGAGAAGCTTAACTAGCGGGAGGGTAAGACAGAGCGACAGGGAGGGACGGGGAGGCAAAAAGGGAGGAAGAGAGGGAAGGAACGAACGAACGAACGAAGAGAAGGAAGAAACGAAGGAAGGAAGGAGGGAGGGAGGGAGGGAGGGAGGGAGGAGGAAGGAAGGAAAGAGCGACATACATATAGGAATAGACGAAATGGCTTTGCCAGTTCAAGCACATGGTCATTGACTTTTGTAACATGTGCTGGCTCATAAATGAGCCGTTGAGTAGTGATTTTTATTACACATTCCAACAGCAGTCTGGCTTGCAGTTGTTCTCGAGATCCACATTTTCCATTCTGCTTCTTCTAAGAAATCCTCCATGGGTTTTACAAGAAGGGTATTGAGCTTACAAGTACTTCACAGTTAACATACAAATACTACTTGTATATGAGACACTCTTTACGAAAACGAGGCACCAAAGAACTAATAAACATAAAACTGGAAATAGTAACAATATCACAATATACAGTACACCTGAATAACATACAACGCAAACACACACAAAAAAACACTTAAACACATATACAATACAAATGATCGCAATATACCATGTGCACGAATCAAAAACACTAAAAACACATCTACAATTCAAATCACGATATACCACACAAATCATTAAATAAACACGAGACCATACACTTCCTTACTTCTTACCCTCTTTTTGCTCTCTATAGACAGCCACATTTGTTACTTTAGTTTCCTCTGTGTCTTTCACCAAATCCACTTCTTCTTCTGTTTTTGCAACTACAGTATCTTCTCTTTTTGGATCACCGTTTTGTGTTTGCTGTTCTTCTTTTGCGCCCACTTTTAGTTTCATCATTTCTTCGCTATCCTTTAATTCACTTTCTTTGTGTTTTCCCAGATCTCTTCTTTCTCCTGCCTTTGTTATAGGGTCATTACATTCATCTGTATCTTCAAGCTCTAGTACTAACTTTTCTTGTTCGTCATCTTTCAGTTTTCCCATACCATCCTTTGACCCTTTTTCTTTGTTCTTTCCATATTCCAACTCTTCTTTTTCTTCTCTTATCTTTGTAGAGTCGGGGTATTTATCTGTTACATTATCTTCAAGCTCTAGTACTAAATTTTCTTGTTCGTCATCTTTCAGTTTTCCCATACCATCCTTTGACCCTTTGTCTTTGTTCTTTCCAAATCCTAACTCTTCTTTTTCTTCTCTTATCGGCTTTGTAGAGTCGGGGTATTTATCTGTTACATTATCTTCAAGCTCTAGTACTAACTTTTCTTGTTCGTCATCTTTCAGTTTTCCCATACCATCCTTTGACCCTTTTTCTTTGTACTTTCCATATCCCAACTCTTCTTTTTCTTCTCTTATCTTTGTAGAGTCGGGGTATTCATCTGTTACCATATCTTCAAGCTCTAGTACTAACTTTTCTTGTTCGTCATCTTTCAGTTTTCCCATACCATCCTTTGACCCTTTTTCTTTGTTCTTTCCATATTCCAACTCTTCTTTTTCTTCTCTTATCTTTGTAGAGTCGGGGTATTTATCTGTTACATTATCTTCAAGCTCTAGTACTAAATTTTCTTGTTCGTCATCTTTCAGTTTTCCCATACCATCCTTTGACCCTTTGTCTTTGTTCTTTCCAAATCCTAACTCTTCTTTTTCTTCTCTTATCGGCTTTGTAGAGTCGGGGTATTTATCTGTTACATTATCTTCAAGCTCTAGTACTAACTTTTCTTGTTCGTCATCTTTCAGTTTTCCCATACCATCCTTTGACCCTTTTTCTTTGTACTTTCCATATCCCAACTCTTCTTTTTCTTCTCTTATCTTTGTAGAGTCAGGGTATTTATCTGTTACATTATCTTCAAGCTCTAGTTCTGACTTTTGTTGTTCGTCATCTTTCAGCTTTCCCATACCATCCTTTGACCCTTTGTCTTTGTTCTTTCCACATCCCAACTCTTCTTTTTCTTCTCTTATCTTTGTAGAGTCAGGGTATTTATCTGTTATAACATCTTGAGGCTCCAGTTCTAATTTTTCTTGTTCATCGTCTTTCTTTTCTCCTAAACCGTCTTTTGACTCTTTTTCTTCGTGTTTTTCTGATTCTTTTTCGTCTTCGGTCTTTGTGCTAGAGTCAATGTATAAATCGGTTACAATATCTTCAAGTTCTTGTTGATAGAATTTCACATCTTGGCTTTCTTCTTCCACATTTATTCCCACTTCTAGCTCATGTGAATCTACATCTCCTGTACTCACATTCTGCCGCATATTTTCATTTATCAGAATATTATCATGGTCATCATGGTCCTGTTCTGCCGATCCTTTTTCATTGGCTTTCACTTTTATTCTTTCCTCTTCTTCGTATACTCCAATTTCTGGCTCTTTTCCAAAATCTGCTCTTAGTTCTCCTGTCTTTGTAATGTACTCAACACCATCATTCCTGACATGATCATGTTGTTCTTGTTCAGACGTTTCTTCATCCTTGCCTTTCTCATATGATATTCCTTCTTCGGCTTTCGAACGATCAACACCTTCCTCCTCCTCATTATCAGTTTTAAAAGGAATTTCTGGCACCAGTTCTTTCTCTTCAAGTTTGTCTTCATTTCTATACATGTACGTTTGGTCTTGTTCGACAAGAGAGGACCCTGGTTCATCTTCTGCTTTCATTATTGCCAAATTGCCTGTTGACTGGTCAGTTGGAAAGCTCTGTATTCCTTGAATGCTGAAATTTGTTTCCAAAGGAGAATTTTCTGATAACAAAGCAATCTCACCAGTATCTTCTTTGGATGCTGGTTGTTTGACAAATGAGTTTTCATCTTCAACATCCATTGTTCTCACACTCTCTGGTGATTGGTCTGTTGATATACTATGGATCTGGGTATTTTTATCCAAAGGATTTGGCAATATATTATTAGTACCACAATCTACTTTGAAATCTGGTTGTTCAAGCAATGATCTGTTTTCTTCAACATCCAAGGCTATCATACTACCCAGCGATTGATCCACTGATTTGCTATCAATTTGAGTCTCTAAAGCAGTTGGCAAGAGATCTTTAGTATCATCATCTACCTTGAAGTCCAGATGTTCAACCAATGACACATCTTCTTGAACATCCATTGCTGTCATATTGTCTGATGGTTGTTCCATCAATGTGCTACAGATTTGTGAGTCTGTTTCTGAGGGAAGGTTCAAAGGGTTGTTTGATTGTGATATATCCTCAATAATTTCTGCTTGGTCTGTGCTTCTGTCATCAGAAGCTGGTTGATCTGGATCAACGTCCATTGCTATCATATTGTTTGATGATTGTTCCATCAGTGTGCTACAGATTTGTGAGTCTGTTTCTGAGGGAGGGTTCAAAGGGTTGTTGGATTGAGATATATTCCCAATAATCTCCTCTACTTGATCTGTGCTTCTTTCAACAGAAGCTGGTTGATCTGGAACTACACTACTTACTTCTCCTTCTCCTGATGATCCATATCTTTCAGTTGCACAGATGTCATCTTCATCTTGCACCACTATTTTATTTTCTTTACTACCTTCTTCTGCTATTGAAACTTCATGTCTTATATCATCCATCCTCTTTGTACCTATTTCATCAACCTGATTATCTGGTTGGTTTGGTTCAGATTCATCTGATTTAACCACTTCATTCTTATCCTTTCCTGTTTCTGATCCTTCATCCTGAACCTCAGAACCACCTCTAAACGACAAAGGGGGTTGCCATGAGGCACAATGTCTACTGGCTTCCTGATCATCAAGAATACTACATCCAATGTCGCCATACTTTTCTGCCTCTTCTTCTTGATTCTGTCTCACAAGCAATGAACTGTTATTGTCTTCACTGGGGAGTTTCTGGAGATTCAACATTGAAGATGATCTCTCATGAGAAGTTTGGACTCTTTGCCCAATTTGATCTTTCTGTTGCCCTATCAAATCATTGTCAGTATTTAGTTTTGATACATTTCCACTTTCTTTCTCATCTGCTCTTAAAATTTCTTGTTGGAATGCTAAAGAGGATCTTGTTGAAGTTGTGTCTGGAATCAAGTGTGGAAAAGATAAAGGAACCTGGAATTCAAGATCGTCAGGAAGCCTTACTTCATCTTGCTCCTCTGAAGTACTTTTATCTGAAGGTTTAGGCTGGAAGATCCCTACAAGAGTAAATTCCATATCCCTTGAAACATCATCATCATGAGCTGGAACTCTAACAGTCAAATCTTGAGAAAACAAATAACTTGGTTTTTGGGAATCTAAATGAAACCCATCTGTTGAGTCAGAAGATAGAAGTGATTGGTCCTGTATTTCTGTTGTATTAATTTCAATGTTTTCTTCTGTTTCATGAGGGGCAACTCTAGAAGGCCTGACTTCTTTCTCATTGTTGTTGTTGCTGGTATTAGTTGACAGGTTTATGGTATCCTCTGGCTCACGTGTGTCAGAACTCGTGGGTTCTTCTTTGGAATTCCTTTCAATACGACTACTAGATGGAATACTTTCATTTGTCTGTAGGTGGGCTGCACTGTTTGTAATGGAAGTGGATGCAGAATTATAGCTTAATTGCTTAAAAAAAGAAAGAGAATCAGTAGGAGTACATGTATTATTATGAGAACTCTCTTTTTGTAATTCTTGTTTAGTTGAAGTTAATAACAATGACGTGTTTTTTTTATCTTGAGCTATATTCATGGGACTTTCATCAATCTTTTTGACTCGACAATTCTTTTTCTTTTTCTTCTTTTTCTTTTTCTTTTTTCTTGTTTCTGTTCCCATCTCTGCAGTGTTGTCAACTTTTTCTTCTTCTTCCACTGTGTACAACTCATCGACATCCATTAAGGCCTTTGAATATTAAAATCATTAAATAATTTGAACAAAAAGTGTGGTTACAAAATGTTTAAAAATTTCTAAATAGACTTTTTCCAAGATAGCAAGACAAAGAACTTCAAATTGTATTTAGAACAGGAGTCAGATTGTTTTTGGACAGTCAGATTGTTTTTGGAAAGTGATTATTAATCGAAATGCCCGTATTTTTCAATTAATAATCGAGTTTGACGTGCCAAATTAAATGCGTATATGAAGATTCTGCTTTTTACGCGTACGAAAGCAGAATCTTCATAAAACTTTAATTCTTTGTTCTGCAAAATGCATTATGAACATATTTACTTTTTTGACGTTCTCAAAAATTTCTAATCACTTTATTTTCTGGTTGGTTGCTGTGGTTGTCTTCAGAAGTTTTTCTGGACTTGGAAAGCCAATTTGAAGTCAACTCATTTTTTTGTTTACATATAATGACAGCCAATCATCAAGCGAGAAACGTTTTCTGCTTCTCCGCCCGCTTTTCTCCGCCCTCATTTGCATATTGATCAAGTACGATCCGAAAATGCATTTTTGTTTATCTGTGCCGTAGTTTTATAATTCACAAATCAAAAGTTATAAATTACACAAGTCATAGTTAGTAGAGGGGACCCTCTACTAACTATGCACAAGTTAAATTACACAAGTTTATAATAATCTGGAGTTTTTTTCGTCAAGTTAAGAGGGGATTTTTTTCAAGTTCGAGCAGTGAACGACAAAATCTCCTGAGTTGAAGAATAGCTGTTGTACAAAGCTAAAATCATTTCTGTTAGAAAGTTTAAGTTGTTTGTAAGTAGTTTTGGCCGATGAAAGTTGAATCAAAGTGTTAATCCAAAGCGAAAATTTGGATCGAAAATGAGGTTTAGGCCTTCATTTGCTCATTTGCTGTATGTTTTCTTTACATTCAGCTTGAAAAAGCTTACTCCCAACACAACTTCAAGAAAAAGTCTTTGTACAGTTCAAAAATCTATTGTAAACAAGTATTTTATCTTCGTACATCAGTTTTTAACCGCTAGAAAAAGGATTTGAGTGTTAATCCAGAACGAAAATTTGGATTAAAATTCGCACGAAGGTCTAGTTTTTGGCGCTTTTCGCCATTATTGCTCGTCATTGGAAAAAATCTCCTCTTAAAACTTCTGAGTTAAAAATTCAGGATTTTGTACATTCACGCGAACAAAACTCCGTAAAATTATAAACTTGTGTAGTTTATAACTTTTGATTTGTGAAGCTACCAAAATGCATTTTTGAATCGTACTTGATCAATATGCAAATTAGGGCGGAGAAAAGAGGGCGGAGAAACAGAAGTAATTCTCGCATGGTGATTGGCTGTCGCTACTTAAACACACCATGATTGGTCAAAAAATGCGTCGACTTCAAATTGGCTTTCCAAGTCAAGAGAACCTGGAAGTACAAAGTGAATAAAAATTTTCTAGAACGTAAAATAGGAAAAAAATATTTGTTTGTTTTTGAAAGTGAATTCACGTGAAAAAAATTCCGGGTTATTATAAACTTGTGTAATTTAACTTGTGTAGTTTATAACTTTTGATTTGTGAGTTATAAAACTACCGACACTGATAAATAAAAATGCATTTTTCAATCGTACTTGATCAATATGCAAATGAGGGTGGAGAAAAGCGAGTGGAGAAACAGAAAACGTTTCTCGCTTGATGATTGGCTGTCATTATATGTAAACAAACGATGATTGGTCAGGGATTGGTCAAAAAATGAGTTGACTTCAAATTGGCTTTCCAAGTCCAGAAAAACTTCTGAAGACAACCACAGCAGGCAACCAGAAAACAAAGTGATTAGAAATTTTTGAGAACGTCAAAAAAGTAAAAGTCTTCACAATACATTTTACAGAACAAAGAATTAAAGTTTTATGAAGATTCTGCTTTCGTACGCGTAAAAGCAGAGACCTTGTTCCTCGCTCAAGATTCTATAAAATCATAAACTAAATTGTCAGTTTTCGGCTCTGTCCTGACAACTACGAAATTCACTCAACTGCTTTTTGAAATGAGCAGTCTATTGACTTGCAAGCTCGGAATGAATTTGGCACATCAAACTCGATTATTAATCAAAAAAATACGGGCATTTCGATTAATAATCACTTTCCAAAAACAATCTGACTGTCCAAAAACAATCTGACTCCTGTTTTAGGGAAACCACAAAATGTTCTAAATAAATGCAAATGATCCAAGGGAAATATATTATTGTTTGAGTTTAAGGTACAGTAGCAAGATCTTTTGAATGACTGAGTTGAAAAGGTTACTCATTAAAACACTATCCCACATTAGAGTGTCACACTGCACGTACATTTACAGTGGGCAGTATGTTTTTTCTGTGTACAATTTACATGTTTGTACACATACATTTACAATGTGAAACTCTAATGTGGGATAGTGTTTTAACGAGTAACCTTTTCAACTCTGTCATACCAAAGATCTTGGTACATGTACAAATGTACAGTATCAGCTTTGTACTATCTAAGTACTGCTTTTGTTATCATTGTATAATTACCTAAAAATAAGCAAACAAAAACAAACAATTACAGTGCATTTCACATAACTTTTGACAGTAGATTTCCGAAGTTCATTCGGAAGTCCCGAAGTTCGTATCGTACTTGGAAAGTTCACAATGAACTTCATTACGAACGTACAATACAAGTACAATACCAACTTCGGAGCTTCCGAACGAACTTTGGAAATCAACTGTCAAAAGTTATGTGAAACGCACTGTAATTATACCACTTTTCATACTTACTAGATTCATGTGCTTGTCAAAGGCAATCACATACCCAGTCAGAACACTTCTTAGACCTTTATATTTTCTTATCCATACATGTACCTTATACCTTTCTTTTAGACATTTATAGAGTATACTGAATGGACCAGACACACATTCTGTAAAGAAATCATACAGAGGAAAACTATATGCTGAGTTGATGGAACATTTAGGATTTGAAATACTTTTAGCACATATGACAGGGTCACACACAACTGAGCAAGGTTACTTAGAAGTGGCTCTTAGAGACCTGTCCCCTACACTAGTGAATAGTGGTATGGGTTCCCCATCGCATTGGCTAATGAGTAATGAAAATAGGCCTACAGTTTAACATCTTTATCTGAGAAGAGGTCATAAAATTTAAGTTGACAGTAATTAAAAATGAAGCACCTTCTCAGTTCTCTGAAGATCCTGAAACACTTGACTGCTCAGAGTGTTCATCCAACTAGAGATTGAGTTCAGTGCTACTAATCCAACTGATCCAACTAGATGGTTGTTGAAACAACATCCATTATAACAATAATTATATAACTATTTCAAAAAAGTTGTCCTTGGTTTTGTTGCATTTTGCATGCTGCATATTATATACTAAGACCAACATGCATTATGGATAACAGGTAATTAGGTAACAAGAGGGTTTAACAATAGTGACTCGGTTTCATCTGAGGTCAAACCTCAGTAGACTTGAAGGCATGAAAAACAACAGAATTACTTCCAATCCATAATGCGTTTTTGTCTTAGAATGCAATATGCAACTATGGACAACCTTTTTTGAAATAAGTATATAAAACTTCCCAAATCAAAGTGCATATGCTATTCTCTCTTCCTAATAAAACAGACAGCTTTATCCCCCCCCCCCTTCCCCGCCCCCTCTCCCCCAACACACATATGGTACTGACACACAATTTTTCCTCCAAACCACCACCCCCCCTCCCCTTATACATCTCCTTTAATCGACTTTACTTTAAAAATTCTATTTTAACCATTCCATTTCACGGCTTTAAATACCTTCCATTCTCTCCAAAACATTCTTGTACTTCTTTTTCCATCGTCTTTCTTGACCCAAATCCAACGTCGTTTGTTTACCCGCCAAAACAGATTTCACTACAGAAACCGAGGCTTCTGCCTTCTCTTTGAGTAGCACATCACCCTCAATACTTCCATCTGCTATTGCCGTTAACCTGGCACTGATATCAGATGGTTGATATTCTGGTTTTAGATTTCTTGTTCGTTTGCTTGGTTCAGAAACTTTTCGCGCTGGAACAACTTGAGGTCGAACATTCGTCTTTTTCTCCTTGATAACACGTGCATATTCAGCGAGATTATTGAATACTTGTATATTAGGGACTGGAGGCTGTAGATCTTTCGTGTATAAAGCCCTAAGTGGGTCAAATCGGTCAGAAAGAAAGTCTAATCTTTCATCTTTCTGCAAAGAACGTGTGTCCTTTCCGTCCGCCATATTGGTTAACTAAGTTCCAGTCCTCTAGAAGAGGAAAATTGTGCAGGAATCCCACGCAAATAACATTTCCACCATCCGCCTGTATGAATGACTTCAAGAACAGAGTACCTCACACACACTACTCTCTGACCTTTTTATGAAATAGATATATATATATTCAGCATTTTACAGTATGCATCACAGTTTTACTGTAATATCATCTCTTATCATTCAGGGCCCGGTTGTACGAAGGTTGGATAAAGTTATCCACTGGATAAGAGTTGTCCACTGTATAGATTTTGTATAGATTTATCTGCTGGATAAGGATTTATCCGCTCCCAGGTAAAGGCTATTGCAACATCATGAATCAATATGAAAGTTATATCATATCGCCATTATATCAAGACGACAACTTCACCAAGTGTCATGGATATGGCAAGAATTAGCAACGGCATGAAGTTTATTACATTATGCCTGTCAAATACTAAGAACTGGGGTGGAATACTGTAGAGTGATTTTCACCGGACTGTGAAATAGTTACTAAGCTAATAGACACTAATAGACTCTGCACCCATTGTTTTCTTTTGTTGCAATACAACTATTAGACACTATTAAACACTGACTATTAGTAATCGTTTCACAGTCCGATGGAAACCACTCTAGTGTTAAGTTGTGTATAATGTACATGACAGTCATAAAATATGTAATAGCACAATAACACAACAATGACAAGAATGTTACATTGAAATAGATTTTATTGTCTTTGGTGAGCACTATTTTACACCTTGTAGCCGCGGCTCTTACGGCGGCCACGAGCACGCTCAAACTTTCGTCCCTTAGATCTGACAAATGGCCTGTAAGAAAAAACAAAAGACATAATAAGTACAGAACTACTTCAGCAGACTGAGGTCAAGCATTTTGTTTTGATGCTGCAACATTTCAGACTTACTTAGTGGTGCTGTGTGGTACACCAGGGGCAAGTCCAAAATGCCTCTCTGCTTCTCTTGCCTTTCTTGGTCCTATACAACAAACAATATCAATGTTACAAACATGCATGTACTATCAAAGGAAGTCTTAGAATGAGTTGGTAGTAACTGAGAATGAGTTTGTCTTAGAATGAGTTAGTGTAGTGTCTACATCAGAGTTCACAATGTCATCAAGTACCCTTTGGGTTTAAGAAGACCGTCGTGACAAGTTATCATCATATGTAGACATAAGGGCCACTTATACAAACACAAATGTGTTATATTTTATATGTAATTATGACTCACATAAGACAACACAAAATCTCTGTATAAATGGCACTGTTAGTCCAAGACATAGGTAAGTGAGGAACAACATTCTAAGCTGTCTTAATTTGTTGGCATCTCATCTCAGACAAAAAGTTTTTACATCTTATCTAACTCACACCTAAGATATGATGCCTCATATTTTCACTTGTATGAATGCCCCTATTATTGTTTTGACATCCAAAGGTAAATGCAGGCCATTACATAACCTTTGTGAGTACAGTATTGAGTTTCTCCTAAGACTCTACTTGCCTCCAGAATTCTTATAAGACAGGGGTATAGACAGCTAGGATACAAATGAGGTGGAAGCTAGCTTGGCTCTACGGTTTAATTTACCACATGTAGTACAATGGAGACAGTTATTTAGCCAGCGATGTTAGCCCTTAGGGGATTTCCAAGTATTTAAAACAAAGTGTTTTCCATGAGATATCATAGCACTTGCTATACATCTACGCTCAAAACTTCCTTGAAGCATGGCTAGTTAAAGAGCTAACTAACCTATCTGTGTGATTATTTGGGCACCAAACAAAAACACAGCTGACAAATTGATACTACGTCAAATACTTTTTGACATAGATTACAAGGCTACCTTATATATGAGCTTGGGCACCCAAATTTTTGTTTTAGAAGCCTGCACAAAATGGCTCAGCTCCTAACTTAATTTTGGGGACCCAAAGTGTTCCCAATATCTTTTCTTAGGCTGCAGCCTTGTACAACTATAATGTAATGACGACTACATGTGGCAATGTAGCAATCAAATTTTGTACTTCAGACAAACATACCTTGCAAAAGCACTGTGTTCTGTCCCAGTGGGGCACGTAATGCCAGCTGGTCAAAGGTTATAATTTCTCCACCAGCTTTGAGGATTCTAGCACGTGCAGTTTCAGTAACACGCAAGGCACAAATCTAAGAGAGACAAGTCCCAAAATCAAACACATAATCAAAACAAAGTCCACAGGGAACTAGATGGATCATAAAGAAAATGGAGGGTACTAGTGTGCACAAAGGATGGATAGCACTATCCTCTGGATAATCTCTGTGGATAAAATAATGGTTCTTCCAATAACTTTATCCACTGGTGAAGGATTTATCCAGCAGATAGGGCTAATCACCCTTCATGCAAGGGCAGAGTATTTATTTATACCTTGAGGGCAGGAATTTCAAAGATCCTGGCATCATCAGTTACAGTGCCAACAACAACCACAGTCTTGCCTTGGACACCAGATGCTCTCATCTTACGACACTAAGACATCAACACAGTAAATTCTAAATAATGGTTGTACATATTTGGTTGTCAGCCTGAAGAATGACTGGACATATTCCAATGAGTTGCATTCTTCCATAGCTATTCGATAATAATCAGCTGAAAGATTTGTCCTATTCTGACAGTGAACTAGTAGTTCACAAAATTAATGTCTTGGATATTACTACATTTCATGTTATATTGAAATAAAAACAATCAAACCGCTCAATTACAAGTAAGTATATTGCAAGTGATAATATGATTTACTACTGTGTTACCTACAACTATTAAAATGTCTAAAAAATGTACTTACGATTCGCGACAGAGCCAATGGGGGACGGTTTTTGCGGCTCATACAGAGTCTCTTGAGGACGACTTGGTTGAAGGGAGCATTTGTACGACGGGCCAGGAATCGGTAGAGCTTTTACGTGAAGAAACATTTTGTATTAAAAGGAATCAGAGTTTGAATTTGGTAAATTAAGGAAACTAACCTTCACAAGTAACCTGATGTACAGGTTCTCCGACACTGGTTCCCGACGATAGTCCTTCTTTTTGTGCTTATGCCTGATATCAATCCCCTAAAAAATAATACAGGGACGAAAGCGATATAAGTATAGTTTTAGGCTTTTACAGTGGAAATGACAAAATGTTTGCGATTGATGAAGATTGAAGGAGATTTTTAGAGCTTCTTCCTCAAATGTCTTTCTCACCATTTTCGAGGCCGAAGAGGACGAACGGCCGCAGTGTTTTTTGGGAAATGTGGTGCCAACATTATAAAATAGAGTAGGGAGGGGAGGGTTAATTAAGAATTTCGTGACATCAGTTTTTATAAAAGTTTTTCTTTGTTTTCATTGTATTTTGAATATATGTCAGTCTAAATCAAAGCTTTTATTTCAATCAAGTTAATTGCAAGCTAAACTCAGTAATTTACAATGATATATATATTTTATATTTTTGCAATTTTAAAAGACTTATAAAAACGGCGATAGCTATTCTTTTATTTTCGATATGAATAGTTTGAAGTAGAAAAATTATTGAACGAATAAAAATCGACGGTAAAAACGTTATCTTCTCTCACGTTTTCAAACTAAAATGGGGCTAAAATGCTTCCGTCGACGAAAGTTCTGGGTTTCCTATGTTGTTGACAAAAGCCAAGAAGAAGAAGGGTAGGGTAAGTCAATATTTTGCTCAAATACGTGGACATCAAAATGGCGGATGGATGAGTGACTAAAAGCTGCACACGTTTTCAATATCTTAGTTGTTAGAAGACATCTTTCGGGCTTCAAAATGGCTGTCCACCGTCCTACATTGTTTAATCTTATGAACAGTATCGTAGGAGTCAGTGTTCTGGCAATACCATTTTGTTTTTATCAGGTAATTAAAGTAAGGTTATCTCAGCTATGTCTATCAGTAGACAGTTGGATTGAATACAAAAAGTCGTTGTACATGTAACGGTACCACAGTAACATCGGTCTTCCAAAAACTTTTAACACTCATTTTTGTCAATAAGATGTTTTGCTTTCATTTGTGTTAATTTGACTTTCTTTACATAGAGTCGAGTTTGAAGCTAAGTACGTTTCACTCGAGTACTCAATCTGGCCGCAGCCCGACTGCCATAAAACACTAAGCTTTATGGTCATATTTGTTCGATAATTCTTGTTAATAATAATTGTTTTATATTATCTCGTCAAATATTCACTTTACTACTGATTCACATTACTTTTTCTAGTTCCATCCCAATATGTGATTGGTTTCACGTCGTTTTATATTAAACCGTCATTAATGTCTCAACTCATGCATGAATTAATTTCAACACTCTTTCAAAGCGCTAAATTCTTTATAGTTCTGTGTGGTTGCCATAGAAATTGCGTTGTATAAAATATTGCAATAGTTGCTTTTGTCTCAACATTTAACAAACAATAATAGAAGAAATTATTTGCCTTATTATCGGATTTTAATTCCCTTTTGAATGGTACATGTATATGTTTTTACCACTGCTTGCGGGGTGTATGTTTTGAGTGTTTGTCTGCAACCACTGGGGTCCAAAGTGTGGTAACAAACATATGATATGTACAACACGAGTAGCTATTCTGTATTAGATATACAGATACGACGTGCATGCAAATATCTGATACAGAATGCACACAAATATTGTATTATACTGTATTACTTATCAAATATCTACAGACTGGAGTCATAAAACATCATATTTGACTAATATTTCCTAAGTTTAGCAAATTTTGGCCTTTAAATCCAAATTAAACTCTACTTACTGATTAAAATGTTTTGGTATCCAATTTAGAGAACAACATTGCAGTGTTGATTTCTATCAATTATTGTTTTCCCTAATGAATTATTAACAACAACAACAACAACAATATGTTTATTTAGTACCACAATTACATGAATAAATATTTTACATGAATATAACATAAAACGGAAATTTAGGTACAAGCCACCTATAATAACCATATCTGGCTAACCGAGATAGGTGGCTTACATTTTGGTTATTACAGTTATTATGGTCAGATGGATTATTATGACAAAAAGATGAAAATGTAGAAAAAAGAAAACATACAAAATACAAAATACAAGATAGAACGTCTATAGAAAAATACATAGATGGATCAAGTTGATATTAATTAGAATGATTGTATATATTATATTTATAATAAGGTTGATAGTCACCGCTTAAATACTATCAACCTCTGATGAAACTATATAATTAATCAAAGTTGATAGTACTTAACTAGTGCGAATTAGTTTGTATTTAAGATAGCGAGAGTATAAGGAATATCTTTAGACCAACATCGATTGAAATACTAATCGACGTAGGTCTTGAGCAAATCGTTGCTAAGCATTTCCTTAAATTTTGTCCTACTTAATTTTTAACTTTAATTTATTAATCAGTTTGATAACTACACAGTCATGTAATTTATAGTAAATGTTTTAGCTTCATTTACATACATGTATTTCTTGAATGATGTGATTTACGCTGTATATGCCAATGTTACCCTTCTTTTAACATTTAAACTGATCAATCAAAAATGTTTTTTTTTTAATTTTGAAATGCAAACAGGAACAAAATTTCACATTTACTGCATGTAAACACTTGACTGTGTACAAACCACAACTACAGACAAAGTGCATCTAGAACTTGGGAGATTATGAATATTTAGATTAAAAGTTCTTTAAGGACATTGAGATAAAATTATAGAAGTACATGTACATGTATAACAGACTTCTTGAAGAATGAAAAAAAATATGTTTTGACCCTTTAATTCTAATGAATGTCTAAGCGTAGCCAAGAGGATCCACTTATGAACAATTGTGATGATGCGATTACAAAACCATGGTTACTAAATGTAGACATCGTGCATATATAAACTATGTTTAGTATAATAATACACACTTAAACATAATCTATAATCTGTGGAGGTTTGTGTTTTTGATTTAGCCAGTAGAAGGATAAGAAAAAATTATTTGAATCCTGAGTCACAGGCCTAACCAAAATTACAATAATTTGTAGTTGACATCACATCATTTTGAGTTAATAACACTTCATATTTGAAATTTGAGTTTACTGGATGTTTAAAAGTAAGATCAACAAGTACACTCACTTGAGTGACTGCCTTTAGGAATCAGGTAGCTAATAAGATTTTAAGTAATGTATGAAGAATATCAGGACGTGATATATGTACATGTACATCAGTGAATAAAGATCCAAGCCAAAAGATTGTGTTTATAAATTCCAAAAGTCATCCATGTGATAAAAGAGATAGAGGTTCAATTGCAAACAAAACATAAGATATTAAAAACAACTTAACCTTAGTCACGTTTTGAATTCTGGTACTAAAACAAGATTTCCTGTCAAATCTGTTTGCTGACAATCTCATAAATTTCACACAAAGATAACCTTGATTAAGACTTTTGATGTATGTAATATTGACAGTACATTCTATTTTAAAGGCCCTTACACATGACTGTGACAAATTAAATTTTTATCACAGATTGTTTTTCTCTGAGGTACATGAGCAAAGTTTGTATGACCAATACATTTGTCATAATTATGAATGTGTCAGATCAAAATAATTTTCTCATCCACTTGAGCAAATAATGGGACGTGCACTAACAGGTCACGTGACCCTATCTCCCCTAAATCAAGCAGCACCATCATAATAAATGCCAGAAATAGAAAGAGCACCTCGATATTAGTAAAAGAGCAAAGTTTCAGTTTATAAGATGAATAAGGGAAAAACTAACAGCAAATTCAAGATTAGATATTTTCTTAGGATTCATTTGGAAAAAGGCCGTTGGATATGGCACGAGCTTGCCATCCAATGTGTTTATCCAATTGAATCTTAAGAAAATATACAATCTTAAATATACTATCATTTCTGCTGTATTATATCTTATGAGATGAAACTTTGCACTTTTACTAATATCAAGATGCTCTTTGTATTTCTGGCATTCATTTTGATGGTGCTCCTTGATATAAGGGAGATAGATAGGGTCACGTGACCTGTTAGTGCAAGTCCCCCATTATTTGTCAGTCAAAGAGTTATTTGTCACAGAACATTTGAGGATTACTTAATTCTGGTATCATATTGAGTGCAGTTCACAAAGACAGATTTAAGTGACCAAACAATCAAAATCTTCCAACTAGCTTCAATTGAAGTTGCTAAAAGCAATGGTTACGTTAAAGTGCAGACTTTACAATGTAAACATCTATTCAAGAAGTTTTTGTGACCTCTTTTGCTACAAGGGACTTTTGCAAGGACAGACAATCAAAGTTTGGGGTTTCTGATTATTCAAAGTCCTACCAAATGCTACTGACTCCATATTTTTTCTGAATGTTGATTGGTTCCAAAGTTATCTATTGTTATAGATAATAATTTACTTTGGAAAACTGAGATGATGGCAATAGTGGCTAGCAGTGCAAGCACTAGTAGTCACAACAATGATCTTAGTTCTACAGAGCGATTGAGAGCACGCGCCTACTGATACAAGATGTTGACAATCCAGCCTTTCCAGATTGATATTGAGGAATTTTGTTGACTCATGGAACTACCTTGGGGGACACACTTTTCAAAGTATCTGAAGACATATTGGACTAGTAAAAAAGATTAAGCAAAATTAGCTACATTTAAATAAAGAAAAATGTGATTAAGAAGAGATGTGCAACAAGTAATGAATGGGAAATCTGTAACACTATATAAAGAGAGAGTACTTCCACTATCATTTCAAGCCTCAATAATTAAGGCTTGAAATAATTATTAGCCCTTTTTTATTAGCCCTAATTATTAATTATTGGCCCTTTGTTGGAGAAAAAGCTATTTTCATCAGAATTAAATCTTTCCTTTTATACTCCAACAAATGCTATTTCTCAAAACATCACTGATGTGAATTCTTTTTATATTTGGATAAATTGATATTTAATTTCCCTTGATTGTTTTACAATGTAGTGTGGTGTAATCCTTGGTGTTTTGGCCATGTTGCTAATGATGTATTTCACCAAGAAAACGTGCTCATTTTTGCTTCTGTCAAGTCAAATTGCTAGAAGAAGAAGCTATGAATCTCTAGGTAAATAACAAATGTGAAGAAATTAGAACTCAATCAGAGATCAATAATGAAGGGTTCCATGTGAAAACGGCCTAAGTGACTTTTTCATTATATTTTTCAATGGTATAAAATGATATAAACTGACTTTCCTATGCTGAAAAATTAATCTCTGGACATCCATCAAAAAGTCACTTAGGTCATTTTCACAGGGAACCCTTCATTATTTCATCATTCATGCATACTGGTTGTCAATTGACTATGCAATCAGACATCTCCACAGTGGTCCCCTTTGGGGACAGATAGTGGCTGTTTTGAATAGGTAGCCATTGAATGAAAATCTCATGTAACAGTAAATGAATGGGTGGGATTGACAGCAGGGGTAGAAAGTGCTGGGGCAGTTGCAGATAAGTAGTTGTTGTAGATAGGTGATTATTAGTACATGTTTGACTGTAATTCAATGTGCCTTTCTTTCAGCTCAATATACCTATGGTAATGCTGGAAAACTAGGCGTCGAAGCGTGGTATGAGATTTTTTTTAGTTTTTACAAATGTATTGTGTTAAATAATATAATAATGTTAAAAGTAAACGTTTGGTCATTCAATGAACTCATTTCCTATTTTCTTTATTTCAGTATTATTGGCTTAACATTTGGAACACTATGTGCTTTTAATGTTATCATTGGAGACCTTGGACCCAGTATAGTTCATAATTTATTTTTAGTTGAGGTATGTCAGCCCTTGGGGAGGGAAGGGGGGAAGGGAAGGGAGGAGGGGTACTGGAAAGAGGGAAAACAAGGAAGGGCCTATACAGCAAACCTCTTGGTTTTTGCTAATTAATGTTCTGTAATCATGGCAGACTAAATTCCCATTAGTTATAAAATAGCAGAGTATTATATAGACTACTGAGTTTGCAGGCATTGTAGCTGACAACTAAATGGAGTGAACACTACTTTACTAATACTATTTATTTATTTTCAGATAACACCTTCAGTTAGAGCAACTATTATGATAATTCTAGCCTTTGGTATAGGACTACCATTATCCTTAATGAGAGACATCTCTGCATTATCAAATACTAGTGCTATGTCTATACTTTTTTACTCACTGTTTGTTACTCAGGTAATGTGACAATACAGTAATACAGTAGAATCCTGATTTTCTCGAATCCTCAGTTTCTTGAACCTCCTAATAACTCAAACCAATTGTTTTTCCCCCCTTAGATTTGTTTCACTGTAGTCTTACCCCTGATTTCTCGAACTTCCAATTTCTTGAACCAATTTTCATTTCCCTTGGAGGTCCGAGAAATTGTGATTCTACTGTACCTGGGATTTTGTAAATTATAAATTTGCTTGGCAAAAATCATGCTCGTTACCCCTGCAAGTACAGCAGGGATACACTTCAATGGGGTCAAACTGACAGCAAATTGCTGGCTTCATCCATTCCTTTGGGAATCAGAAGACAATAGAGCGGTAGCCATGTTGGATGAACAAACAAGACAGTGATGTTAATGAGAAATCTTTTGTTGAAGTTCATCCAAGATGGCTACCGTGACGTTACCTGCAACCCAAGAATGGGACATGAACTACATGAACTCCATTTATTAGTAATTATAATAGACTCTCAGAGCATAGGGCTGGTACTAGGATTCAATAGGACTAGGACTGACTTAGTCCCCTCACTGTCTATCAGTTAGTGATTTTAGCATGTAGTACAAAGAGAAAGAACAGAGGATGTGAGTTGGGGGGTGGGACAGTATGTGGCAACAAACCACCTAACAACAGATTGTCACAATAATATTCCATGTACAACTTCCAGTAATCAATATGAGTTGGCAATAGCAGGGATTCGTTAAGGGCTGGGCACCGGACAAATTGACTAGATGTGGGGGCAACTTTGATAGGTTTTGCCCAGTTGTCTTTGACAACTAGGTCTACTTTTGGTAATAAATATTTTATTTCTTGCCATGGTATCACAGCCACATGCCACACAATTCAAAATCTTAATAAACCCCTGCAATAGACCCCTGGTGCATATTAAGCCCTATTAACCCACGTATAATTATTATGATTAATAATTATTATTATTAAGAAAATTTAAATTCAAAAATTGCCTCACCCACATTTACAGATATTATTGAAGCTACATGTATTCTGTTACTTTCAGAGTAAGCTTATAAAATTTTAATGTAGTTTTTATTAATTTCAGGTCATATTTAATTCTTTGCCTCATTTCTTTGCCTGGGAATGGCTACATAAAATCAATTTTTGGAGACCTGCAGGACTTCTGCAAAGTTTACCTATCTTCTCTTTAGCTTTTGCCTGCCAACCGTAAGTACTGCACTAACAATATTTTTACATTCCTGCTATTTAACAATTAGACCTCTCGGCCTCATGGACTACGAGTCAATAGCCCATGAGGCCATAGGCCGAATGGGCTATTCAAACTCATAGTCCATGAGGCCGAGAGGTCTAATTGTTTTAGTATTCACCAACATATTGGGCCAAAGGTGAATGAGACTAAACAAAACAAAGAGAGAAAAATGTTTTATTGATATTATTACTCGCGCTTCCTCTCAACTCGGGCTATCACCAATAGCCCAAGGTTAGGGAGCCAATCAGAATGCAGGATTTGTAATAGCCCTTATGTTGGTGAATACTAATTACATGTATACCCAGAGCTGTCCAGGTATTTTAAAAACTCATCTTTACTTAATCTGGAGGAGCAGCAAGTGATAACATCTGCGCATGTCTCCAACTTCTATTGTCTTGGACAAATGGATAATTTTGAAAGGATAATAATTATTTTTAGCTGTTCATACTTCTGCACTCAAATGTAATGCTCCAAAAAACTTTGGGAAGACTATATACGACTCTCTTTATGAGAGAGGTAGCCCTAAGCCAGGTTAAAACCGTAATTGAGGCCACTTCCGTCCAGCAGCTCGCGCATACTCGTCATGTTATCACTTGCTGTTATCTAGAGGGAAAAGTGGGGCTGCTTGCAGTCTACCCAAACATTGGGTGCTAAACACCCCATTTTCATAAGGTGGTAGTGCTTGGGCACTCCCTGCACCCAAGGCTCTGCTACCTATGAAGTATTCAGTTGTACTATATAGTTTTATATAACATATAGCTTTATTGTTTGTTTGATTACTTGTAGGCAATTGTTTGGGCTTTATGACTCTTTACCAGACCCATCTGTCAAGAAAATGGAATCTGTTGTCGGTCTAGGCATTCATGTTGTGGCTTTGGTTTATCTAAGTGTAAGTTATATTATTATATGATTGAGTCTGTTTTCTTTGTTATTCATAGGACTTTATATCACTAAATTCACGATGATTATATATTCAAGGGTTTTATATAGAGCTTCTCCGGGATGTATCTGTATAAATCACTTGAATTTATAATTCCCGGGATTTATCTAGATACATCACTTGAATTTATAATTTCGTTCCATACTTCCTTAGATGATTTATGTGTGGACATCAAGACTTAGAAATTTTCTTAGAAATATACTAAGTAGCGATTTTTGGTGGAAAAAAAGTCTTTGATAAATGACAGAGATTCGAACCCGAGACTTTCCGCACTCCTATACCCGCTTTTAACCACTATACTACTGAGCTAACTGATGTAATCTTCTCAACAAAAAAATCTTTTGTGTGTTATCATGAAGTTCGTTAGTGTTTCTCTGAATAGAATTGAAAAACAATTGTTTAAGGTTTCCTTCTGGGAATTCGGTGACAATGATCTAATTAGTGATTGTCTTTTTGAATCGCTTTTGTGTGAAAACCTCCTCAATCATATAATAAGGCAGATAAATACCTCGAAGCTCGGCTTTTATCCATATACATCCCTCGGGCCTACGGCCCTCGGGATGTATATGGCTAAAAGCCTCGCTTCTCGGTATTTATCCCTTCCATAAAAGTTTTATAATATATATTTATGATATACATTGTACCCTTGTTGATACATGTGCTCTGATTGGCTGAAAGCTGTGCTTTATCAGAGAATGAAGCACAATTCTGGTGTCAGCAGCGTGAGCTCGACCGCACAAGCACACCTTTTGGATTTTTGTACAGAGAAAATCAAACTTTTTCCCTTGAATATTTACTTCAAAATATCTCATAAAACAAATAGAACATATTTTTCTGTGCTCTATTCATTAATACAACATGCAGGAAGTGCTGACAACACTCAAGAAGTGTGGAGAGCACTCGCCTACAGCTTGTGCTCTTCTTACATTTTGTTTGTGCTCTTGTCACTTCCTATGTGCTGTATTATTGAACAGAGCATAGAGAAAGCTATTTGTTAAATAAAGACCACATACACGACATATGATATATACATACATGAGGTATATGTACAGTACACAGAAAATAAAGTTATGTGACACCTTACCTCCAAAAGATATAATGACTCTGAGGTAATAGAAGATGTTTATGATAAATTAGCTGTTGTATCTTCTTTACAGGTTGGGTTTTTCAGCTATGTGTCATTCTATGATGTGGGAGTAGCTGGAGATGTTTTGACTAATTATGGAAATTCTTATATAGCACAACTCTTAAAATTAGGTGTGTACTGCATATGATATATCTAGCGGTTTTCGTATGAGTGGGAAACTGACCGTACCAGTTACGGTCAATGCACGATACGGTTACAGCAGGAATTTCGAATGTTTTTGTCCATATTACGGTACTGACAGTCACACGGTCACGGTATGGTACGGTCAGTTTCCCACTCATACGAAAACCGCTCTATGATATATGTACATGTACATGCAATAATTATGATATAAGATATTTAATATAATTATGATATATCATACATGTATGACATATGGTATGATATGATATGATATGATATGATATGATATGATATGATATGATATGATGATATGATATGATATGATATGATATGATATGATATGATATGATATGATATGATATGATATGATATGATATGATATGATATGATATGATATGATATGATATGATATGATATGATATGATATGATATGATATGATATGATATGATATGATATGATATGATATGATATGATATGATATGATATGTACTGCATACGATATATGATATATGATATATGATATACATGTGTACACTGCATTGGATAACATGCTAACAACTCAACAACAATCTACTGACAGAGTCCACACTGCTGAAAATTTACTAGTAAACACTACTGATGATCTTCCAATCATTTCCTACCAATTATACAAGCTTAGCTAAATAAGTTTTACCAACACCCTAGAGTAGACTTCATATGAGTGTGAAAACAGCACCACACAGTCGCGGTACGGTTACGGCAGGAATTTCAAATGTTTTTATAGACAACACGGCACTGACACCATCACGGCATGGCATGGTCCATTTCACACTCATACGAAATCTGCTCTAATGACACCATATGAAGAACCTACTGACACCCTAACAAAAACCTACTGACAACCTACCAGCACCCTACTGATTCTTGGGTTGCATGTGACGTCACGGCAGCCATCTTGGATGAACTTCAACAAAAGATTTCTCATTAGCGCCACTTGTTTGTTCAACTAGCATGGCTACAGCTCTATTGTCTTCTGAATTCTCAAAGGAATGAATGAAAGCCAGCAATACTCTTCCAACAACCTAGAGTAGTTTTGATGTAAGAAGATTTAGCAGCTACCTGGTTTAGCAATTTTTTTGGGAAATGATTTTTTCTACACTGTACAATGGACCAAGAATACCCTAGAATACTAATTTTTGAGAGTACAAAATTTAGCAATTTTGAGGGACTATTTGCTAAAATTTCCCAAATTATGTTGTATCTCCATTACAAGTGATTTAACCATTGTTGTTGTTGTTGTTTTTTTTTTGTAGGATTTTCAATGTCAGTTATTGTTAGTTTTCCTCTCATGGTATTTCCAATGAGAGCAAGTATCAATTCACTTCTCTTCCCATCCCAGGTAAGGCAACTTTACTAGCACTAATCAAATACTTTAACTCACCTAAAGGTCCACAAACAATGCAACCATTTTTGCACCTTTTCTGAAAGAATGTACACAACAGAGATCAGTTTTCATATGACTGGGAAACAGTACGGCCACCGCACAGTACAGTTACAGCACGGTTACAGCAGAATTTTGGAATGTTTTTATAGAAATTATGTTACTGACATGGTCACAGTATGGACCATACCATATCCACTATGGATATGTTTCATGCTGTTTCGCATGTGTCTATATGTATAGCCCATGCATACTATGTACATATACGTCCGTCTTTATCTACATAAGCATAAATGATCCTCTATCCATGATATTCTATTTAAATGTGTTTTTACATGTGTATAACTTTTATAAATATTTCACTTAATAATGTTTCATCTTTATTTTCTTAGTATTGAAGATGTAGAGCTACCCTGTAGATATGCTTCAATAAATCGTTATTATTATTATTATTATTATTATTATTATTATTATTATTATTATTATTATTATTATTATTATTATTATTATTATTATTATTTCCCACTCATGTGAAAAATGCTCTAGTTGTATGGTGTGTCCACTCCTGAAATAATTGCATACAACAGTAAGTTGCAAGTTTACATGTAGGATTGCTTTCTATCTATGATACTTCTGCAACTTTTGCTGCAGTGTTGTTCACAACATTGCAGGGCCAAACTGTTCCTGCAATTACAATTTGTGCAACAGAGTTACACTGTCCACCCCTGCAATATTGTGCACAATGTGCAAGGGTGGGACAGAGTGCAACTCTGTTCCACACAATATTGCAGAAACAGTTTAAAATGTATTGTGTGTTCAGGATGTGAGGAGGGGAAATCAAATATCTTGTGCACTAAATAAAGCCTGGGTCTCACATCCCCTTATCTATCTTAGTTTGTTTTTTATGCATCATTTGTATTTGCAGACTGCTGGAACTGAAAATATGCCAGGTGGACCAGGATACATGCCGCAGAACCGATTTGTGTATATAACTGTAACTGTCAGCACACTAGCCTTGATGGTGGGAATACTCATTCCTCAAAGTAAGGACTACTGTATTTTTAGTTTTACTAGATAAAAATCCAATTTGTACCAATCTGCACCATAAAGTACATGTAAGTGGTCGATAAGTGGTTGGCAAGTGGTTGGTATGTGATCAACAAACCAAGTTACTGAACACTTACCGTAATGTGCAGATTGTTTACTATTACCAATCCAATAATCATTTATTTGGTGGTGCTATTGCCAGCATTAAAGTAGTTTCTGTGTGACTGAAAATGGCTCAGTCACAGCATGGCAAGTGAATTGTCAATGTTTTTATAGACATCTCGGCAATAACTTGTTCACAGCACAGTACTGAATCATTTCTCACTCATATGTTAACTTCTCAATGCAATAAATACAGTATCTGACCCAGAGGACAGCTCAAATCAGTTTCAATAAGATTGTAGAATTGGTTGGGAATAATCATCATAAACATAGGTAGAAAGAGAACCAACAAAATAAGCTCAGTCTTGATGAGTGCCATGGATTCTACCTGTTAACACAAATGATTAAGACAAGGGTTTTACTAGCAAAACATTGTGATTCCTTTATTGTTCCCTTTTTTTTTAAATTAATAAATGTACATGCCCCTTTCAAGCTGAACTAGAGAACTAGGTCTACTTACAGTCTACTAAATACATGATCTAATTTAAGAATACTTTGTCAACAGTTGAGGTAGTTCTTGGTCTAACAGGAGCAACCATGGGTATCCTAATATCAATGATCTTACCAGCTTCCATGTTTCTACATGCTGTACAAGAAACCAAGGGAGAACTCCGCAATATAGCCAAGCTAGTATTGTTAGTAGGCTTTGTGTGCCTCATAGGCGGTACATATGCTGTTTTAAGCACAAGTGAAAGCTCCCATCATGGCAATGAACAACCTATGATTAAAATGGTTAAACCCACCATTGAAGTAAAGAACTCTGATATCAAACTGACAAAAAGTTTGCCTAACATTAGTGGTCCTATCAAACCAATTCAGTCAGTGACCCTTGCACCCAAAGCAGTCAATCTAGGTAAAGGTGTTGAGTCAAAAGAAAGCAAAGGAAAGGGAAATGAGGGAGATGATAAGAGGAAGGAACCTGCATTGCCACATGCTCCAGATGTCAAGGTATGTATGTTTTGGTAAGACTGATTATTCCATTCATTTATCCTTCTTGCATTCTTTCTTTCTCTCTTTCTTTCTTTCTTTCTTTCTCTCTTTCTTTCTTTCCTTCTGTCTGTCTTTCTGTCTTTAATTGGTTTATTCATGATTCTTATTATTCATATACTTAGTATTCATTTACTCATCCATTATTCATTCATTCTTTCATTTCTTTCTTTCAGTCTTTGATTGGTTTATTCATCATCAGATATTATTCCAGCCTATTCCTATTCCTATTTTTGTCATTTATCCTTTTACTCATTTTTTCTCATTTATTTACCCATCCATACATTATTAGGCTGATGATGTGGCAAAAGGAAAGAAAGAAGCTGGACCTTTGGACAAAGGTGCTGCAGATGCTTTGAAAGAGAAAAAACAAGTTGTTGGTGACAAATCTCCTAAAGTAATGGACAAAGCAGAGAAAAGAGCTGACCCACTAAATGAGAAACGACAACTGATGAGCACAGATGATGCCAAGGGAAATGACCCAGTGGAACCTCAAAAATTGCCTCTTAAAGTTGCCACAAGTTTAGATGCTGAAAAACAATCAAATAATAACAAGCAAGTTGATAGTAATTCAGTCAACAATTCCAAAAACCTTGACAACAAAGACCAAGGAAAACCAGAATCCAGAGAAAAAAGACATTTGGATGATGTTCTTGAAGAGAATAAAACTGGGAATGGAATTAGCAAGGAATCTGGAACACTGACACCAACTAGTACTCCCGCTAAATCAGGAGTCTCCCCTCAAACAACTCAAGAAGGTAATGGTGTTGTTGTAATCAAACCTACAACAGCATTGCCAACAAGTAGTGGACCATCCTCTAAAAGTAAAAGTATTGAGGCATCAGCAGTTGTTCCAAGCAGTGGCTCTAAAGAAATTGTCCAGGGTAGAGGCCTCAAATCTCAAGACATCACTAGCCGCAAGCTCAAATCTGTTTTACAATCAATGTGGGAAAAAAGAATAAGAAAAGAAAACCATAACAAGGTATTCTGAGATTTCCTATTGGATTTTCCAGTAAAATGAAATAAAGTAACTTGTGTAGGATTGAAAATGCTCGGGAAAAAATCCGAGCCCCCAGCGGGAATCGAACCCATGACCCTCCAATAACCGGTTGGATGCTCTAACCACTGAACTATGGGAGACTCATATGGTGAGCAGGTCAGTGGTTAGAGCATCCAACTGGTTATTGGAAGGTTGTGGGTTCGATTCCCGCTGGGGGCTCGGATTTTTTTCCAAGCATTTTCAATCCTACACAAGTTACTTTATTTCATTTCTCTGGGTGGTTGGTTGGTTCACTAAATTTTTCAGTAAACCTCATTTTTCATTAACATCTCATAATATGTATTCATTGCAAAATCCTTGTCTTGTAGGCTGGCATCAGTTGACCACTGGAAACACAGGGATCCCATGAAAGAATATTAATAGTTTTTTATTGCTTAATTAATACAAAAGTCTGGCACTCAGAATTTTTTTAATTATTCGATGTAATATTTTACATACAGTCATATAAACTCTCCTCACCATCAACTTAATAGTTTGTTAGTAAATTTGGTTACAATAATCAGGTTAACAGGAATTTTTGCATTAGAGACCAGCACTCATACTAGAGAGTATACATCTCATGGTGATAAGTATTATTTAAAGACCTGTAAATACTACAAGATTAGACATATATTAGCTATCTCTTTGGGCCAAACAATAGTAATGTAATTAGACCTACTCTCATCAATTCCTTTCTTTCTCACCTACCTCCCTCCTTCACTCCTTTCTTCCTTCCTTTCCTTCCTGCCTTCCTTCCTTCTTCACTCCCTCCTTCACTCCTTTCTTTCTTTCTTCCTTCCTTCCTTCCTTCCTTCCTCCCTCCCTCCTTCACTCCTTCCTTTCTTCCTTCCTTCCTTCCTTTCTTCCTTCCTTCCTTCCTCCCTGCCTTCCTACCTCCCTCCCTGCCTTGCTGCCTTGCTTCCTTCATTCCCTCCCTCAATCCCTCCTTCCTTCCTTCCTTTCTTCCTTCCTTCCTTAACTCTCCTTCCTTCCTTCCTTCTTTCCGTCCTTCCTTTACTTTCCCTCCCTTCTTCCTTCCCTCCTTCCTTCTATCGTTCCTTCTTTTATCCTTCATTGCTTTTATGCCCCGGTTTCTGGTTGTGTAAACTGATAAAACAGATATTGCTATGTCCAACTAAGAAATACATTTGTTATTACATTTCAATAGGAAAAAAATATTAAATAGATAGAGCTCTCTGCCTGATTGGTGACTTTTCTGACTTACAATCACAGTGCATCAATCATTTTTTAACTGGTATATACAGTGTATCTGTTATTGTGTCCAGCATTCTTTCCCATGTACATTTGTTCTAAATGTTGACCAATGAATGGCTATGTATTAGAGCGATATCACTAAAACCGTGAAACAAGTACTAACTAAAAAGTACAAATAGTACTAATGAAACAATAGAAAAGAAAGGTTTTTGCTACTATTTGTCTCTATTTAGTTACTAAGTTATTTCACGGTGTTATCGCTCTATATGAAAACATTTTCTGATTGGTAGTAACTCAATATTTAGTTGTTCAAAAATGTGCAACAAATAGTACTAAATAGTGCTATATTGTCCCTTGCATGCATAACAGTTCTGACCGTCAAATCACCGATCCTTCCCTCTGTTTCTGGGTTGAGCAAAGCTGATAAAATAGATGTTGCTATAGCAACCTTAAGCAGGAGATTATGCTGCAATTTCTCGCGTTGACAAGGCAGTTTTAGAGATTTCCTTCCGCCTCTGTAACAACGTTTGCAACAACTTCTCGCAACAAAAAAATTGTTGCAGAAAGTTCAAAAGTGAACATTTTTCTGCTACACAAAGGATATTGCACGCCTGGTGAACGTTGTAGAGCGATGAAGGCGCTGCAATTTTTCTCTGCAACAAAATTTAAAATTTCGTTGCCCGGACGGGATGACCCAACAAAATTTGTATGGGAGGGGGAGGGGGAGAGGTCTCTGAAATGTCTTTATGAGGAAAAGCATTGCTTTAGAAAAAAATGTCAATTTGTGCAAGACCATACACCGATTCGAAGTATGGCGGCAAATTTGAATAACTATTGTTTCATACTGAGTAGCCTCTCATTCATGTGAAAACGCTTTTGTGTTTCCACGCGAACACGAGGCTAGTCAGTCCAGAACAATAGTTATTCAAATTTGCCGCCATATTTCGAATCGGTCAATGTCAAACTTTTTCAAGTAATTGTGGCTACTGCTGTTAAAATGTTTATAGACGAATTTCAGCTGACACCATTGTTCACATACATAACTAGAGATTTCATGCCTTAAACAGATTTAGTGAAAAAGTAGCAAATATTTCACTTAGTAATATATGACAATTTAAAAGCATTCGGCATGAACACTTTTGGAGAAAAAAGGTTTTAAAAGATATTTCAAACTTTTACAAAAACTTTTATGGCAACTGTACGCACGTCTGGATGGCAACTTTCAAAATAAGTGCGACAAATATCTTATAAAATAATTTCAAACGGTCGCATTTATCGCTACTTGTAATCAGTACGATGTAACATTGGGAGATGTAAAAACACTCAAAAGCAAGGATGCTGCCACACCTGGTGCCTCCTTTCCCTCAAATTGTTGGCAACGTTCATTAGACGTGTTTCGTGCAATCAGAAATTTTTATCGTTCACTCTCATTCTAATTCCTTACTGAAACATTTCCGTTTCTCTTGCCTAGCCTCCATTAGCTCAAGCAGTCTCGTTTCATAAAGGGACTATGACGTCAGACTATATTGACGTGTTTCTGGCCCAGACAATGAAAGTTTCGTTCTGACACATCTAATCCCTTTTCCAGTTTTCAGTTTCTTGTAGAATTCGAAACGACGCCTCGTGAATCTATAACGTTTTGACCATGTGTGACGTAAAATGTTGGTAAATAAGAGTTCACGAAAAGCCATTGTAAATTTGTTAAATTTTTAGGGTTTAGGGCCAGGATTAGAATTAACCCACGGTTAAATCTAAAGAAAACCATTCATTTTAATCCAAGATTAGCCTTAATCGCTCTTTGAACAACCGCGGGCTCAGGTTTCCTTTAAAGACGGGAAAAATAGTACATCGTCTAAGGCCTTTCTTCTTATTTTAGCTTATTTTCTCAATTTAGTGCATCATTTCGAACGGACACTTGCCATTAAAATTGATGAAATCTTGTCAAACTGCTGAAAGTCTCCAACATTTTGTTTTACATTAGTTGTGATGAATGAGACAATTGTATTGACTTGACATATTGTAAGTGCGAGATATTGTTAGACAAAACGACTCGAAACCATGAAATATTCACCGTCTCCAACTGAAGTTTACGTGGAATCAAAATACCCCAAACAGACCCAACTCTGCAGTTCCTTCAGCGACTAGTTAAAAGGTAAGAACCGATTGTCTTTCTTGACTGTTTTCCCTTAAACTTCTCTTTTATTTAAAACATGCCTTAATATTGTTGAATATCTACTTTCCCGCCTGTTTCACAAAACGTTCTTTACACCAAGCAGGTGCTTGTACGCCTCTTACGTAAAATCACTCTACTTAATTCTAGCTAGAAAATTCTGTTTACAAATAAATTCGGCAAAATAAGAAAACGTTAGATATTTCAGAAAAGGTGTTGGCGTCCAAAGTTCTGACGAAATTATTGTGTAGCAAGGCTGGATAGTCAAAATGTATGGGACTACCCTGAGCAAGAACTTTGTTAAGTTATAAATCCAAGGTGAGGTGCACATGGTCGATATTTCTAGAACTATGTCGTGTCGCGATCGGTCAATTTTGTGCGAAATTGAAATATTGTTTGGTAAAAATTCTTTCTTAATTCAACTGACAAAAAGGAGAAAATTATTGTGATTTCTGTCATTTTCTTTGACTTCGGTAGCACTCTAGATATATAGTGAAGCTCGAGCGCCGAAATAGTCATCAAGCCTTCAGTTGTTTAATGATTGTGTCCAGTGCAACCTTTTACTTTGAAGGTGAATAGTTGTTACAAAACTGCCTCTCCATGACGTAGCTTGCTTATATGCATGAGCTAAGAGAATCAAAGACACTGAAAAGAAACATCGCCATACAGCAGAATGCGACAATTTTGTTCGAGAAGACCGTAAGTTGTTGTTACCTAAAAGAATATAATGACTTGGGCTTTTGATACGGCATCTAAATAACGTTTAAAAACGTTTAAAACAAATGAATAGTTAGAGAAACATTCTGGTATATTTTTTACTATGTTCAATAATTTTCTCTCGGAAAATCAAATTTCTTCTCTTTACTTTGTGCTTCGTGACGGAGGCTTTGTAAAGTGCAAAACTGACCGACTTCTCAGCGATGTAGCACCATACGTAAATTACAGCGACTTTTCATTTATTTTGCATTTTCCGGCGAACGTCCTTAGAATAAACGGCATCCTAACTAACCCAACCGGTTTTACAGGTATTGAAATGTTGCCAAAAATTTGGCAGTGGTTTATCGTTCTGACATGCGCAGTCATGGCACA
Source organism: Telmatactis stephensoni (assembly GCA_029948255.1). Taxonomy (NCBI): domain Eukaryota; kingdom Metazoa; phylum Cnidaria; class Anthozoa; order Actiniaria; family Isophelliidae; genus Telmatactis; species Telmatactis stephensoni. Next base: position 152,329 of record JALIZF010001879.1, read on the forward strand.
TGGACTGACCAAAGGTCCTGCAAGAGGCGAATGCAAGAGAATGGCTTTGTTCAAGAAAATATCTCAAGGTAGCATGTATACAATTTGTCTGCGCATGTCTGTGTTTTGGGCTTGAAATTCATTTGCATATCGAATGCAAGAAATTAAATGTTGACACGGAATATTTGGCTGGCTATCTCGTTCTTCAAAATTATGTTCAACTACCGAAATACTAAGATAACTGAAACATGAGCAGTCTACCTACCGCTAGTGCGCTGTGGATAATTATCCAAACTGAAGGCACTCCAGATGGGAAAATATCGCGCGTCAAAGTCAGTAGAAAGTTGTGAGAAGAACCACAACTCCGCACTTTCGAGTAATATTGTGGACGCAAAATTTATATGTAAGGTACGTTAAGCAGTGGAAGCCATTAACAACAAGTTACTGTGTAGATTAGACCTGATAAAGGTATTTTAGACTCCATCGATCGTTTAATAATTAGCCATGTTTACTGGAATGTCGTACTTTTTCGCTCAAAATTCTTGCAATTCACTTTCAAAATTTTACATCTTAGACTGCGCCCCCCCAGCAAATTTATTTAGTAATTCGCTTTTTCCACGTTTCTTTCTTGCAAAACTGAGCTTTTTTAGTCGTGGTCGTGGTCCCTACATGTGATCTAAAGCATTTTTGTGAACGTGTTTCCAAGCACGTTGTTTGCATGCAAATTTCAGCGATGAATTTATTGCTCTTTTATAGAGTATAAAACGCTGCTTCATACGGCACAAACTGTATGCCTCACCATGTATAAAAATAGGTCATTAACTTCTAGATAAATGTTGCAGATTATAAAATATAGGCTACCGAATTTAGTCAATTTTAACAAGGCTTGAACCCGGCTGTAAACATTGCTTGAAATCACATGGAGGGACCAGGAATTTCCAGCAAGAAAGCTCTGGTTTACAAAAACGAAGCATGGAAAAAGCGTATTATTAGATAATTTTGCTGGGGGGCGCTGTCAAAGATGTAAAATTTTCAGAATGAATTGCAAGAATTTTGCGCGAAAAAGTACGAGATTCCAGTAAACATGGCTAATTATTCAACAATCAATGAAGTCCAGAGTACTCTCATTGGATCCAATTCCAACAGTACCATGTTGGTAATAACATCCATTACTAAATTTACCTTATATATACATGAATTCAACGCCAACATTATAACTCGAAAGTGCGGAGCTCTGGTCCTTCTCACAACTTTCTACTGACTTTGACGCGTGATATTTTCCCATCTGGAGTGCCTTCGATCTGGATAGTTATCCACAGCGCACTAGCGGTAGGTAGACTGCTCATGTTTTAGTTGTCTCAGTATTTCGGTAGTTGAACATAATTTTGAAGAACGAGATAGCCAGCCAAATATTCCGTGTCAACATAAAATTTCTTGCATTCGATATGCAAATGATTTCAAGCCCAAAACACAGACATGCGCAGACAAATTGTATACATGCTTCTCAAGGTAAAAAGATCTGTGATGAATCGCGTCCTGTCATTCGCCCTATTTCTTTTTCCGTAGATTTGATCCGTCCCTCGTAGCTTAATCATGTTTGGAGTTACTTGAAAACTAAAAGTTTGATAATGGCAATATGTAGAATCAATCAATCAATCAATCAATCAATCAATCAATCAATCAATTAATCAATCAATCATGATCAATCAATCAATAATAAATACATAATCTTTTCACAGCAGCATATCTACATAGTGGTTCTTCGTCTGCTGGCACTCACACTCACTACCTCTACATTAAATATTTTACATAAAACGCTCAACTCACATGTTGATTTTTGCTGAGGGAGGAAAAACCGGAGAACCGGGAGAAAAAGCCCTCGTGGCATTGTTCAAACAAACTCAATTCACATATGATTTATAATATACATACCTTTATATACCTTTTAAGGTGTATATGATGTATATTGCCACAATATCCGTAGTTGATTTTCTCGAGAGAATGATTACTAGATAATATATACTTGGCTGTCTGTTTGCTAGTTGTTGGGAGTGGCCACGATATTCCAGCACGTGAAAAATTAAGGACTGTGCATATAGAGTAGAGTACAAACCACTAAATGTGTGCAACATAAATAGTACTAAATAGCACTCAATTATGCTAATTCTATTGTTTTCTATTGTTTAATTAACACTATTTACTACTAAATAGTGTAAAGTTTTGGACACTTTTAGTGTTTGTACGCTATCAGCAAAGACTAAATTCTATATCTAGGTCACATGTTGGCGGGTCACGTGATTGTAACACATGACGTCACTAGTTTCCACGATTGCGCAGATCAGTGTTTACGAACAAACGGCTGTAAATCGTACAATTACCAAGAAACAGGATCCCATCTTCACATCTGTCAATTAAGTAATCATTCCAAGGCCTCCGTGCCAGCATCAGATTACGTCATTAAGGCAGGATACTCGTATTATGACGCTGATGATTACGTAAGTACCGGATTAGTGAGAAAATATTTCATTTCTTGAGGTAATCTGAAAATTTAATTTAATGAACACAACACACTAGACCAAGTTAGCTTTTGTGAGCTGATCTAGAATAGAAGAAATGGTCGACTACTTCGACTGCAGCAACAACAACTTTATTTTTACCTTACACAGTTACATCAATAAATTACAATAAAATATTAAACATAAAAGAGAGCTAATTGCTGCTTGAAATAACTGTTGAGTTAATCGAGCCAAGCAGCAACTAGGAGAGGTTAATGAATTAAGGCGATTGTTGTTTTATATATGGGTACTAGGAATTACATTAATTTCAAGTACAATCGCTATGGCTAGCAACATATTGCTTACTCAGTGTTAACACTGATCCCCTAGCAACAAAAGAAGGCTCTGCTAGCAGTTTAGTGTTACTGTACATAATTATCAAACAATTTATGTCAGATTTTACCCGCATGTGCATCCAATCCTTGTCAAAATGGAGGAACTTGTAGTTTAGATGGATGTACTGACGACTATGAGTGTAAATGTGACGAGAGTTATGCAGGACAACACTGTGAGATATGGATAGGTAGGTATCGAACATGCCCTTTGCTTGCTATCCTAGACCATCACAACAATAACAAAAACTCAGTCACTATTTGTTTTCAAATAGGACAAAACGGCTCGTCTACTGCGTTTCCAGGAAGATCTTGTTTCTACATCAAGGCCTATAGAAAGGATAACGGTGACGGTGAATATTGGATCGATCCAACGAAGTCTGGGAGTCCCTTCCCTGTGAAGTGTGACATGACAACAGATGGAGGTAAGATTTGATGATTTTCTTTCTCTAGCACGGTAATGACACTCCCTTGCTGGATAAAATATAAAGATAAAACACTATTTTGACTAAGTACTGAGTTTCGTCATTACGAAGCTGTTCTAAAGTGTTATCATGGCAGTCAGTGGAAACGCCCTTATCCGTATGCCTAGGCATGTTTTATTTTTTTTCAGGCCTGTCGTTATTGTATTTTTGTTGTTGTTGTTGTTTTGTTGTTGTTGTTTGTTGTTGTTGTTGTTGTTGTTGTTGTTGTTGTTGTTGTTGTTGTTGTTGTTGTTGTCGTTGTTCTCAGTTCACTGCTGTATATTCACTTTAATCTGGATTGTATCCACGGAAACTCTACATGTAGATTAGCATGACGTTGAGAAGGAATTAAGTGAACAAGAATTTATGGATGTAAAACATCCATCCATTTAAATATCCTTTCTGTTGCAAATCTGATGCTAAGTCTTTGTCACTCATGTAAAAAGCAGAATAGAGAAATAGAAAGTTCAATTTTTCTTTTGTCCTGAGAAGCTTCAATTCACAATGTTGGGATCCGTTTTAGCTGTTGGGGCTATCGGCAAAGTTGGTTGTCATTGGGCGCGTTTGTACATGGTTCAACACTTCCATGCGATGAATATGCCAATGACATTATATTGTTGTTCTCTGTTTCTATAGGAGGGTGGACAGCTATAAAACTGAGGACTTTAGGTTCATCTACCAGTTCGAGAAGTAATTTACTTAATGGATATCGTACCGTAAGAAGCCTTAAAAGTTATGAGTACATTTCACCAACCGGACTAAACGTCATGAAGACTGAGATGGGTTTCAATCAGATACGCTATTTATGTGCCGTAAACAGTCTGTAGGGCGTACAGTTCACGTGATGACGGCCTTGAATGACCTTGGCTTTGATGCAGTCAGGTAAATAAAGCCTTAACTTGATTTTGATAATTAGGTCCATGCTCGTTTCAATCATGCATTTCTGAAAAAAATTGATCGAATTCACGTACACAATCAATTAACACCTGTACCATGTGTATCCCCTGGCCTCCATCCCACTCTCAACTCGGAGGACTTGCCTGCGGAGCACTCTTCCCAACTCTTGCACCATTAACAAAGGTCTAGATTGTAGGTTTTATCTTAAAATTCAGTCGCATAAAACTTTTCTTCTTTTTCATGCAGATACTTTGTTGTATCCAACTCTCAACTAAGCAAAGGCATGTGGTTCGCACGTTGTTTTACCGGACGACACCTCAAAGTTGTCTAGCAACTGTGACAAGTGGGGAAAATTTCCAGGTGGTAGCACTTTGGCCTAACAGATGGGGCAATGGTGATTACATAGGAAGTTACCGACCATATTGTCGACCTATGTGGTGGAATAACAGGGACTTCTGTTTCGTGATGAGTGCTTTTCGGTGTGATGATTATTTATCAAACAATATTCAAAGCGGTGATTATTGGAAAGTGTATGTACGCTAAATGAAACAGTAGCAGTGGCAGCCAGAATCACTCTCTCACTGCACTATTCATTCAATCAAGTCACGAGTTACTGAGATCTCGTGCCGATTATGATTGTCTGAGCTCGTAATTCTAAAATAGTTCACTCGGAGAAACATTGTGTGATTGGTTTATTATGCAGATGGACATTTCTAGTGGTCCCTTCTAATTATGCACCAAGAGAGCATAAATATTTATGCTCTCTTGTTATGCACTTAAATTCTGACAACATTCGATGCACTGAACACCATGATCTATCACGGCAAATGAACTTCAAACTGGCAAGAAAAAAATCTAACATTGTACACCGGAGGGGATGGCAATTCAGTTGCGGAAACAAACTGCACAAATTTAGAATAAATAACGCGTGTATTTGGAAGTTCTAGTTTCTGGAAATAACGTAACTAAAACAATGGACTGCCTGAAGCCTATCAACATTTTGGTTTTACAGCAGACTACTGCATGATTCGAGCACTTTACGGAAAGAAATTTGCCTGCCAAGGAAATACACATGTTAACTTTCAAAAACCGGCGACCCCGATACAAGTCGGGTATCGGTGCATGTTCAACTATCGTAAATGAAACTTGATCCAAATTTCTTAGAGCCAGGAACTTTCGTGATGACGTCACGCCGTTGAAACATTGTAAAAATGTTTATCTGTAAAACGAGTTTAGAGCCGGTCTACAAACATGAAAGTGTTGGTAGCCCTAGCAGGATGGATCACTCTCTTGGTTTTAGTGTCGACGTCCCCAGGGAAAACAAACAAGTGATTAGCCCTAGTGCTGGAGTGGTTTTCATTAGAGTGGTTTTCATTAACCCGTCAAACAAAGTGTATTAGTTAAAGTGTAATAGTCGAATGACCACAAAAGAACATCTTTGTGTATTAGGGTGTGATACACCAAAGTGTGTTTCACGGGTTATAGAAAATTACTAGGCCTATTCCGGGCCCTAAAATCGCCCTAAAATCGCCCAAAAATCGCCCCAAATAATCGCCCTAAATCGCCTTAAGTTTTGAGCATCTTTGGGGATAATTTTGCTTAAATCGCGGCTAAAATCGCCTACGATCGCCCAAAATTACGGCGATTTTTAGGGGCCGGAGTAGGCCTGGATTACTCTAGAGACTAGCTCGCTTAATATAAACAGGACTTTAGTCTAATAGAGTTGTTTTTGTTTTGTGTTGTTTTTGTCAGTTTTGCTTTTTGTTTTGTCTTTGTTTTTGTTTCGTTTTTGTTTTGTTCTGTTTTTGTTTTTGTTTTATTTTTAATTTTGTTTCGCATGTTTTGTTTTTGTTTTTCAGTTTTTGTTTTTGTTTTCCTTGCCAAAATATAGAAATGTTTTATGAAGATTGTCCATATACATTGTACATATATCTTTGTGCAGATAAAACAGATTTATAAAATTTGTGTGGAAAACCTTCAAAACTCAAGGTGCGTCGAAACATGGAATGTTTGATTCGCGTTTCTAGTCGTGAGATTCAAATGATGACGACAACAGCCCTATTATAGAATTTCAATTGCCAATTCCCATTTTGATTGCACTATTCAAGCACTGTTTTCGATAATAGAGACCTTCAGATTGACGTTTACGGCAAACGGCAACCGTCAAACGACAAACTTTAGCCGTCAGTGTCCTCGGCCGTTTCAGTTAACTTAAGTGAAAATATTTGCATTTTCTGTTAAGAGATTTGCTCTTTATTTGCTTGTTGGGTTGATTTGAGGATTAGAAAATATAAATATAAAATCAAGGTCAATTTTTGCCGTTTGTCGTTAGCGCACTATATAAACAGCTTGGGTCCTTGGTGGGGTTGCCACACCTCTGTGACTTTTAGCGGTTAATTTTCCCCACCTTTTTCTGAAGAGACTTCACTCTGTTAAAATAGTTTCTATGGTTACGCCACCCAATCAAGCTGTATACCAGTGTGGCATAACCGTTGACTTTAGTAGAAATAAAATCGCCACAATAGTGGCCAATTTCAGTCCAAACATGTGTCACAACTTTGCTGTCTCTTCTGCAAACTACTACATCCCCAAGCTGACATGATCGACATTGCTTTAGTAGCAAAGTTTCGGAAATGGCGCAATATAAAAATACTAGTCATACAATGGTTATACCGTGGAATATCCCACGTGTCACTTGTATTTTCTAGCATACCACGTGGGATATCCACGGTTTACCACGAAAAACCATTGTATAACTATTAATATTCTTGCAGTGACATGCATGTATGTTGCTATAATGCAGTTATTTGAGATACGATAATGACTAGTAAAAGGATTCTGGTTCATATAATAATTCAGTAGTATTACGCGGGATCTAATTGGCGACAACCGTGTGTGATTACAGTACACTTGCACATATGACGTCATATATTCTTACGCGCGCTCTGATTGGCTGAAATATTTCAAAAATTATATTATGTAAAACAAATAGATTCCTTGTTTTACACCCAATTTCAAAATTACGCGACCTAGTGGCGATCAAATTGTAACGACTAGAATTTGTAAAATTTTAGCTTTCTAAATTCAGAAACAAAACAAACTTGAATTTATTGATAGAACATTTAGTATTTTCCGACTTTTGATGTAAATTTAAGCTTGCTTCAGGAAGAACGAATAGTCGGAGCTTTGATTGACGGCAGTCAAAACACTGAAAAGCCATTCAAGTGTCGTCTGCAAAGGTCGTGTAATTTTGAAAATAGGTGTAATTCCTTGCGTCTGTTCTCTATAATTACTCCACTCGACAGACTTCTTCTGCACTTAATTGTTCTCACCACATGTTGACGGCATCTGTGTATCCCTGTTAACTGAATCTATACTGATTTGAATAGCTAGGGAGTAAAACTTGGTTTTATGATATTAATTTGGGAGAACCATATATTCATGAATCTGATATAAATTTAAAATTCTACGGATATGATGTTATTTCGTTGATTTACGAATACATTTTAATGTATTTTAAAAAACGTAGAGAAATAACTAGTAATTTTCTTCCTGATTGTCGATATTCCTTAAAGTTATTTTAAGCGAGGAATAGGGACCCAAGTATTGACTTATCTGGCAGAACAGTCAGAAGACCTGAAATGTTAGATTTTAAAATAAATCCGTACCCAAAGCAAAAATGGATGGTTTTGTAAGGCTAAGATAAAAACTGAGCTGATCCTTGAGATAAACAACGAATCTCGTATTTTAACATAAATAGAAGAAGTTTGCCACTGATTGACTGTAAAGTAAAAATGGGAGATGTCAAGGAATGGGCTTCCTGTGTGTAGCAAATAAGCACATGGTTTTTCCACTAGCAAAAATTTACTTTTTAGCTTAGTTTAAGTATATGTAAAGACTCTAAGAGACGCGTACGTTTACAACAACCTGCATGAAAGCTGGCACGTACCCCAAGATCTCTCCCTTAGTTGTGCGGCCCACACAGGCTGATTATTGACGTCGTCATTTTGTCATATCTTAGCTACAACTCACCATGCAACTCTAAAAGCATAAAATATTTATACTATCTAAATATAATTGTTTAAAACGGTCGATTGCGGAGAAGCCAACTTTACAGTTGTCCAAAATTCATCATTGGCTTAGTATAAAGGTGAGGTTTGATCTTGGACAATATTTGTCGTTTATAGTTTAATATTTGTTGTCTTTCTTGACTATTTGTTACTATAAGGCAAATCGCAATCATTTTTTGTACAGGGAAAATCTTCATAAATAAACTTAACAACTAAAACAACAGTAATTATCATATCTATGCATGCAAAGGAGTTTTTAGAACATCATGTATGAAGCAATTTTTAGTTAATCTATATTGTTGTAAAGTGGGGTCAAAATGCTTTGTAAATCCACTAACGGTTGGCCTTGAGAACTCCACATTTGGAGCTGATCGTGAACTTTCTTTTCAGAGTACAAAGTTGCATTTTAGGATGTCTAAAGTCATAAAAAATGCCAAATATACTTTAATAATGACCGAAAAATTACAAATAAAAGCTACAAAATATATTTTAGGTCAAGTTTTCATTTCCCAAATATGGTCAAAAAGCGCCTTTGCCTCATTTGCATAATTTGAATATTCCGGAGCATGGGACCCGTGCTACACGTTTCAATCCCCTTATGAGTTTCTGGTGGGGTTTTATTTTTGGAAGCTCACTAATTTCAAGCAATATTTTGTGCGCATATCTTTCTTCAATACTGTTTTAGACTATTGATAATTGAAATGGTAATGAGCTTTTATCATGCAATTCCAAAAGTCACAGTGCAGAAATATAATTACCATAGCTGGAAAGAACACGTCAAAATTAGTAAAACTGTGAAGTTTGAATGAAGTAACTTTCAAACTCACGAAGATATGAATTTTCCGAAATCGAAATTTTGTATGAAAACATTCGCGCCTACCAGCAAAATTTTCTTACAAATTCACACTTTTCAAAAATTCATATTCTCGCGAGTTTTTGGGTTTAATTCCTTCAAACTTCACCGTCTTGCTAATTTTAACATGCTCTTTCCAGCTATAGTAATTCTTTTTCCGTTTTACGAATTTAAAAATACCTGATAAAAGCTCATTGATGAAAGGTAATGAAAGACTAAAAGAAGATAATATTTGGCATTACGTCAGTCTTTGAGTCCTTAGGACTTATTTATTCACATTTTATTCACCATTTAGTTAAGTTAAGTTAAGTTATAATAAGTTAAGTTAAGTTAAGTTAAGTTAAGTTAAGTTAAGTTAAGTTAAGTTAAGTTAAGTTAAGTTAAGTTAAGTTAAGTTATAATAAGTTAAGTTAAGTTAAGTTAACGGTTAAGTTAATCTATATTGTTGTAAAGATGTGGTATATTTTTAGAAGCTCGGCTATTTTTATTTCAAACAATATTTTGTGTGCATATCTTTCTTCTATACTGTTTGAGATAATTAATAATTGAAATGAAGGTAATGAAAGACTAAAAGAAAATAATTGACAGTACGTCAGTCTTGAACATCCCGACTGAAAAAATCTCATTTTCGCGTATTTAAGTTTGATTTGAGCCCTTAGAACTTATTTATTCACATTTATTCACCATTTAGTTAAGTTAATTGAGTTGAGTTGAGTTGAGTTGAGTTAAGTTAAGTTAAGTTAAGCTAAGTTAAGTTAAGTTAAGTTAAGTTAAGTTAAGTTAAGTTAAGTTAAGTTAAGTTAAGTTAAGTTAAGTTAAGTTAAGTTAAGTTAAGTTAAGTTAAGTTAAGTTAAGTTAAGTTAAGTTAAGTTAAGTTAAGTTAAGTTAAGTTAAGTTAAGTTAAGTTAAGTTAAGTTAAGTTAAGTTAAGTTAAGTTAAGTTATGTTATGTTAAGTTAAGTTAAGTTAAGTTAAGTTAAGTTAAGTTAAGTTAAGTTAAGTTAAGTTAAGTTAAGTTAAGTTAAGTTAAGTTAAGTTAAGTTAAGTTAAGTTAAGTTAAGTTAAGTTAAGTTAAGTTAAGTTAAGTTAAGTTAAGTTAAGTTAAGTTAAGTTAAGTTAAGTTATAAGTTATGTTACGTTACGTTAAGTTAAGTTAAGTTAAGTTAAGTTAAGTTAAGTTAAGTTAAGTTATAAGTTATGTTACGTTACGTTAAGTTAAGTTAAGTTAAGTTAAGTTAAGTTAAGTTAAGTTAAGTTAAGTTAAGTTAAGTTATAAGTTATGTTACGTTTCGTTACGTTACGTTATGTTAAGTTAAGTTCAGTTAAGTTGTCTTCGTTTAAAGATTCCCTATTCCTCTGCTCTTGCACGCTAAATATTCTCCATTCCCGACAATTTTGTTCAGCTCGATATCCATTATTCATTTAAATATTGTTGAAACGTAGAAAGTTCAAGACGGCTGCCTTTGCTTTTCAGTTGATTAGATTTGATATTTTATATTTGCTCAAATTTTTTAACTTTGGTTACTGAACCGGCTAATCTGAGAATTTAACAGTCTTAGTCTTGATTGGTCTTCATGATATCTCTTATTCTTTTAGGAAAGCCAAAGAAATATTTCCTATTCCTTACTTTTACTTGCAAAAATTCCTGGCCAGTATGTCATGTTTAGTCTCCAAGTAATAAGCATCGATCTCATCTGGTTTTTCGAAACGTTGCTTCGTTTATTTAAAAAATGTTAACTACGAAGTTTCAGGTTCAGTTCGTTTCAGTGGACTAAATAAAACTAATTGAAGGTCTCAGTTGAAATTCTAAAACAAGCATATCATGTTCACAAACTACTGAAAAACAATTAGTACGCTCTGTCAAACAATAAACATTTAACCCAACCGAATTTACAGGTATTGAAATGGTTGCAAAACTTTGGCACTGGTTTATCGTCAGTCTGACATGCGCAGTTATGGCACATGGACTGACCAAAGGCCCTGCAAGAGGTGAATGTAAAAGAATGGCAACATTTAAGAGAATCGCTCAAGGTAACTCTCAAATATGTATTCGCTGCATGTCTACTGGACGTGTATACCTGTTTCAAAAAAGGTTGTCCTTGGTTTTGTTGCATACTGAATATTGCATAGTGCATACCAAGCATGAACAAAGTGCAAGTGGCAAACAAGAGGCAATATAACTACACATAATGTCTCTCTGTAGCCTTTCAGGTTGGAACAAAGTAGACAGTCTCCATTTTCGATATTTTAGGTATGAAAAATCGTGAAAATTATAAATTCACAATACATTTTGGTCTTGGTGTGCACTATACAATATGCAATATGCAGTATGCAACAAATCAAAGGACAGCCTTTTTTTGATATAGGTATATACGAATCGGCATTAAAGAACTTTGCATAATTTCTGTTAAAGGCCCGGACAAACGATGCACCGAGATGCACCTTTTTCTCCAACAAGTTGCGTCACGTGTTAATTGGCCACGCAATGGCAGTGTATGCTTCACAAAAAAACTTTCTGCGAAGTTTTCAGTACTAAATATTGAATTTTCCATCTAGGTCACATGTTAACTGGTCACGTGATTGCAACACATGACGTAACCTGTTTCCATGACTGCGCTGATCAGTGTTTACGAACTAATGGTTGTAAATCATACAATTACCAAGAAACAGGATCCCCTCTTCACATCTGTCAATTGAGTAGTCTTTCCAAGGCCTCCGCGCCAGCATCAGATTACGTCATGAAGGCAGGATACTCGTATTATGACGCTGATGATTACGTAAGTACCGGATCAGTAAAGTCTATATATACTGCTTAGACGTAAAGGCCCCAAATACATTTGTGGGGAGTTAGTCGTCCACAGCCTAACCACTAAATTGGGAGCACGCAGCGCAACGTGGTCGGGTTGCAGGCTTGTAGATGGCGGACTAGGCAGCAGTCATACTACTTTAATAATTGCAGTGATTGCCTTTGTCTGCAATTAGTTGTATGGCGGTAACCTAAATATCAGAGAATATTAAATGTTATACTCTATAACGAGCGCCTCCGAAAATAATAGGTTTCCTCTCTCTCTCTCTAGCACTGAAAGTGCTGGTCATAATAGCCTGGTGGTACACCGCCAGCTTTTCAACAAGGAAAATGGCAGTATTTTCCCGTCAATTCGAGCAAGTTTTCGACTCCTTGCTAAGAAAAACTTGTCAAGGAAAGTTGCTCATGTAGAGGTAGTTTATTACTGATCAACCGAAGTCTGATGGGCTCAGAGAGAAATGTACGTCGGTTTATAGAGCGTTTTCACGTGACGTCATCAGCTAGTTAAAATCAAAATCATGTATCAAAAAAAGCTGGTTAGGTCATATCATTTTTCTATGCCATCAAGGAAATACTTTCCTGTAAGTTTGGGCAATTTCTGATGCTCCGCTTTCGAATAATCAGTGACCTAAGTTCTGTCACGCCATACTGTCACGCGTTTTCGAATCGCATAAAATCATAACAATTTACCACAAATTTTACATCAATGGGTTAGTCAATGAATAATCTTAATTGGTCTAAGAATATTTTCAGCAAAATAAACAGATTATCCCTGGTTTTAGTATCATTTCAATGCTCAGTGTTGTGGCCGCCATATTGGGGTTCCAAAATGGTACCCCAACAAGGCGGCTGCATACATTCTTACCAAATATTCAAGCAAATTAAAAAAATCATATCTTGGTAACGAACAAACATTTTGACTCTAACTTTTTCAGATATACACAGTTTTCGTTGTTCTTTCAGATACAATTGCTATGATTTTGGTCAGAGCTCTGGAAAGGCCTGAAAAAAATTGAATCACGTAAAATTACGTCACGTGATCGGAAGTGAAAACGCTCTATATGCTTACATCAAGATTTATTGTTAGGTTTTCCCTGCCTGTGCACCCAGTCCTTGTCAAAATGGAGGAACTTGTAGTTTAGATGGATGTACTGACGACTATGAGTGTAAATGTGACGAGAGTTATGCAGGACAACACTGTGAAATATGGATTGGTAGGTACATAATATTGTTGCGCTGCAAGCAGTTGCAGAGTAAATTAATGTTGTTCGTATTACCACCCGCGCGCAACAAATTTTCTTTGTTGCACCACAGGTAACCAATGCTTAAAACTAGAGCTGTTTGACTTGATTTTTGAGTTGAACAATGTTGTGCGAAATGTTACACGAGTTTGTTGCCCGTATTACCGTACCGCAACTTTACACCTTTACAGAACAATTATTATTTATCAAATAGGACAAAACGGCTCGTCCACTGCGTTTCCAGGAAGATCTTGTTTCTACATCAAGGTCTATAGAAAGGATAACGGTGACGGTGAATATTGGATCGATCCAACGAGGTCTGGGAGTCCTTTCCTCGTGTATTGTGATATGACAACAGATGGAGGTAAGTTTTATAGCCTTTCCTGACGTAAAATGTAACCATGTGAACTCGTCTGCTTGTGTAAGACGTAACCATGGAAACCTAACTCTCTTGTTAATCTGGAGTGTCGTCATGGAAACTCCGATCCCTAATTCTACAGAGAATGTACCAACGTGAACTCCATTACCTATATGGTATGTAAACCATATTATCCTATTATGGGGGCCATTCACCGCTGTGGTCCGAATTCGAGTCCCGGCTCGGGCATCGTATCACATGTGAATTGAGTTTTTTTGATGTCTTGTTCTCTACCATATAGCGAGGGTTTAATTTTTTCTCCGAAGAAAAAAGAAGAGCATGGGAAGACTGAGCATGGGAAAAGCATGGGAAGTTCATAATAAAAGAAATTTCCAATAAAAATAGAGCAAATCAGATGAGATCAGAAGAAAGTTTTGCACCTTCATCTACCAAATAGGGTAGTTGTGGTATGAATGTGAAAACTACACGGTCACGTCCGACACGGTCACGGTACGGTCACGACACGGTTACGACGCCGTCACGACACGATCACGACACGGTCACGACACGGTCACGGCAAGAATTTCGAATGTTTTATAGACATCACGACACTGTCGGCACAGTCACGGTACCGGGTGCGATCCGTTTCACACTCAAACGAAAATTCTCTGTGCTACCTGCATAATGACAAATACCATTCAGAAAAGCTCAAAAGACCTTTAAAAGGTGCATTCTTTGAATATGTGGAACAAAACAAAACTTGTCCACATAATGAGATAAATCAATTTACCCCGCTCCGCTAATACAAACAGAGTCTCTGAGCGGAGAGGTTTTAAATGAGTGGACTAAGAGTGGGATATGGGTGTGGACTAAGAATGAGAGATGCTAAGACAGGGGTAGGACGAGTCGATCAAACGATCAAATCTCAGTGCTCTTTATTTCTCTAGGAGGATGGACGCTTGTAAAACAGAGGATCCTGTCGGTTACATCTCCTTCAGATAAAACGACCATTGTTAATGGATATCGTAGCGTAAAAAGCCTCAAATGGTATCAGTACATATCATCAACCGGACTAAACTTAATGAAGACTGAGATGGGCTTCAATCAGATACGCTATTTGTGTCGCAAAAAGTCTGTAGGGCGTACAGTTCACGTGATGACGGCCTTGAATGACCTTGGCTTTGATGCAGTCAGGTAAACAGAATTACACAAATAGTTTATGATCTAGTCTAGTAAGTGTAGTAAGTTTGAAAACTTGAGAGCAAGGTGAATACTTATGTGCTTTAAAAATTGAAATAGAATATTGTCAAGTCATAATGTACTGGGATATACTTGCAATCTAAACCTTCCATTATGCAAAAGTTTGAAATGATGACTTGAACAATGCATGGGCTCTAAAGATTAGAGCATCTTTAGCCTTTTTTTTTTTCGCCAGAAATTGTTTTCTTAACTAATTTAAAAGTCATTATTTCTCGACTTGCAGTTCTTTTGGCAAGACACATCCATGAGTCCCTCGTTTTCAGGTCATCAGCGCATGCGATGATTCTGATAGCAGTCACCGCTTCTTAGGGATAATACGTTAACGGTTTGAAAATCGAGTAATCAGGCATAATTAGAAATCGTCAAAAGGTTATCACTGATTGTTTATTTACCTTTTCGAGACGTTTCGATAGCGCTACTACGATCCTCATCGATGGAATAATCTAGACAAGGCGCAAAACTGAAAAAGTCGATCGCAAAAAGTGCAGAAGCCATTTTGGGGTAGAGGCTGGTAACATAACTGTTCTAAACTAATTTTTCAAGCTAAATCCGAATATGACTGTTACCAAGACGTATTCTGTAATCTTATACGTGCAAATGACGTATTTTGTGAATTGCTACAGTCATTTCATACTAACGGCTTTTTCATGTAATTCCAAAAGTTTCCAAACCAAAAAACAATTACTATAGCTGGAAAGACCATATCAAAATCAGTAAAACTGTGAAGTTTAATTAAAGGATATAAGTTAAAAAATCAAGGAGATACGAATTTTCAAAAATCGAAATTTGTTTGTATCTCTTGCATAACTGTAAGTGTTTTCATACAAAATTTCGTTTTTTGAAAATTTGTATCTCCTTGATTTTTCAACTTATATCCTTCAAACTTCACAGTTTTACTGATTTTGATGTGCTCTTTCCAGCTATGGCCATTGTTTTTAAGTTTGGGAACTTTTGGAATTACATGAAACTGAAGCCGTTAGTATGAAATGACTGTAGCAAATCACAAAATACGTCATTTACACGTACAAGATTGCAGAATACATCTTGGTAACAGTCATATTCGGATTCAGCATGAAAAATCAGTTGAGAATAGTTATGTTACCAGCCTCTACACCCCAAAATGCCTCCAGGTATCTGATTTTTCGAAAATGCGCCTAGTCTAATTAGGGATAATTACTTATTGTACGGTAAATGGCCTTTCTCTCCTTTTCCCTGTACAGATACTTTGTCATCTCCAGCTCTACATTAGCAAAGGCTTGCGGTTCGTTCGTCGTTTTACCGGACGACAATTCAGTATTGTCTGCCAACTGCGCCAAGTGGGGAAAGCTGGCAAGCGGTACCACTATGGTAGACAGATGGGGACATGGTGCGTACTTGGGAGGCTGGCGACCATATCATCGAATAATGCACTGGGATGGTACAAGGTCAATCCGTTTCCTTGGTAGTTATTTCTGGTGCGACGATGTCACCTCGAGCAATCTTAAAGTCGGAGATTATTGGAAAATGTTTGTACGCTGATAAACCGGAACGCTGATAAACCGGAAGTGGACACTCCTCTTTCTCAAAGTGATATAGGCAGTAGTCATACTAACACTAAGACAAAGATATTACTTTAATAGCTCAAACTTATATTATTTATTCTTGAAGGATCTTCCTGTGGCTGGAACGTTTTGGCACATGGGTCCCGGCACCGCAAGTTTTTGATAACTGCGTAGAATATTTTCAGTGCTTCTATTTTAGGGTTTGGGGAGGATATCTTTCTAGTTTTTTTTATTTTTATATACTTTAGTCAAGGCGGGTACCTCGCATGGGACTCCGTGTCCCGTTTGTACCCACCTCTTGGACAGTGCCTTTGTTTTGTTGTTTTTCTACTTTCTCTATTTTTGTATTTTAGTTATGTTATTTCTGCGGTTTGTCCAATAAAGTTGTGAAAAAAAAGTGCCCGTAGACCCTAAATTGAAATTTTGATAATCGTTTGTTCATGAATGGAAAAACCTTATTGTTAAATATTTCAGGATAAAATCATCTCCTTTCTGAGGATTAAGCATTTGAAATCTGAAAATGCAAATGAGATGACGTAAAAAAGGACTTCTTGAATATACAAAAACACTAGAGATGAATTTTATACTATTTTTTCATTTGCAAAACAGTACAAAGTTTGGTGAATGTTTTTGCCACCTAACTCAAACATACTTGTTTCAAAATTGGAGACAAAATCATACAAATTCCTTTTTTTACGTCATCTCATTTGCATTTCCCGACTTCAAATGCTTAATGCTCCAAAAGGAGATGATTTTATCCGGAGATATTTCGCCATTTAATATTTCCATTCATGAAGAAACGATTCTCAGAATTTCAATTTAGGGGCACTTTAATGCATTTCTATTGGTGCGACGATTTTTCAACGATTTTTAAAAGGTTAACGCTGAGGTAACACTAACACGTATTGTGATATAGCTGGCTCATGAAAACCTTTCGTCTTAACCAAAGCTTTAATCTCTAAATCAATCTCGTACTCAGAGCCTGCGGTCCTCTCGGTCAGAGACCGACCGAGAAACGAGCTAAGAGGAAGGCAGACTCTGGGTACGAGATTGTCTCTACATGTAAGCACAGAACACTGAGCAAAATCACTTTTAAATACAAAAATGACCCCAGTCCTTTTGAGGGGCTTAACGCATAAAAGAACTTTATTCAGATATAGTAAATGCAATAGAAAATATAATATAGTAGTAGTATACTTTTATTTAAGCAGGGTAAACCATTCAGTAAATTACAATGAATTAACTGTTATCAGCTGGTGCCCTAAATAAAATTATAAATGTTACAAAGAAGGAAAACAAATAGTATATAAGATAAAATACAACAATATATAAAACTATATGATATAAAATTGTGTTAAAATTTGATTAAAATTATGAGTGCTAGCAATTAAAGCTAACAAATATTGTGATATAGAAAATACACATGCACATATATACATAAACAACCACAAAGTGCATGTACATGCAGGCATACCGCATATGCACTTAACATACACCTATTTCAAGAAACGTTGTCGGTATCAAGCCTACGCGACTCACCCGAAAAGGAGTATGGGAAGACGTTTCTAAGGTTATAAAAGCCACACAAATCCCACACAATTCCCTCAAATTCAGCTTGCTCTGACATTATACATTAAAGAACTTCTCTTGCTGATGCTAAAGTCAATACCAAAGCGGAAAAGAAGGGGAAGTTTTGCTAATACCCATACTCCTTTTCGGTCTAGTCGCGTGGGCGTGAGGGCTATCGTACGACAACCTTTTGTGAAATAGGTGTATACATATGTGCATGCATAATGTATAAAGCTAAAACTATAATACTAAATTAGTATATTATATTAGTATATGTAATAGAAACTGACAATATGTAGTCTCCCCGGCAGCCGTTTTTGTATTGGTCACCAATAGGAGGTTCCTTCCCTACCAAAAATGGCTGCTGCTGAGGTGGCTATAGACAATATGACACACTTGGAGAGATTTTCATAATAACCGATAGTCTAATTGTGATGCATGCAATACGTTTTCAATTACACTTTCAATCGCGGTTCGTGTTGAAAACTAATAACGAGTGGTTTATTTATCTATTTATTCATTCATTCATTCATTCATTTATTTATTTATTTATTTATTTATTTATTTATTTATTTATTTATTTATTTATTTATTTATTTATTTATTTATTTATTTATTTATTTATTTATTTATTTATTTATTTATTTATTATTATTTTATTTTTTTTATCTTTTTATCTTTTATTTTTTATTTATTTTTTATTTAATTTTTTTTTTGGGGGGGGGGGGGGGTTTGTAAGGTATATACTTGGCGGATTTTTTTTCGGACAATTTTTCTGTGCAGGGAATCTTTTGGGGGAATTGTCACCCCCTCCCACGATTTCTAATGGTCCAACCCTTAGTACACTCCCTTTCGGTATAACATTTTTGCAATAGGTATACAGAATACATGCTACTATCCAATGTCAGTCATAGTATAACAGGCGACGTGGTAATATAATTATAGAAGTGTCCTTTGTAGAACTATATTTTTTATTTGCACGAGTTTGTTTTTCAAAGATTATCAAAATTGCACGAGCCCGTATAGGGCGAAACTATAAAAACGTAAATTGTTATAAATTATAACTTTATTATAATTATAAACGTAAATTTTTAGACCGCTTTCTTCGGGTTGACCTTTTTGTCGTCAAGCATCTCCATTGTCCATTTTCTGAACTTGTGAATTCCGATATGCCACATTTGATTGCCTTTTATAAACCTTCCGAGTAGCTCCGAGTATGATAATTTTAAACAGCAATTTCAGTGGCTTATATTAAAATAACAAAGGATGAGTGCAACGAACGGAATCGGAATTCACAAGTTATTTGACCAATCAGAAAGCGTTTAGAAAACACCACACGGAATTATTGATTTTGATTGGTCGAAAAACAATGGATTGATCACGTGTATCATGTACTTATTTCTATGCGAGAGAGTTCGACTTCACACAGCAGCAAATCTGATATGGTAAGCAGAACTCTGAGATTTTTTATTAATTTATTAGGGGTTTTCTTCTGAACTCTTCTTGTTTATGTAAAGAGACAGTGAGGGTATTCTTGCACAAGTAAATGTTTTGTGTTTTTGTATCAAGAAAGTTTTTTCAAAGCGAGAAAAGAGTGTTTTTAAAATGCAACTGTCTCGGTGCTTCTACCGTTTCATGTGCTTTTGAGGCGTTAATGAATATTACTCGTTTTCTACAAGTTCGAGCGTTGAGAGTACAAATTTGAGTTTCTTTATAGCTACTTGAAAAATTTTATTACCTCCAAACCTCTCTTACAGTATAATTCAACGACTTCGATTACGGCTCTCGTAGAATTTCGCTATATAACCGCTGGATGTTGGAAAACCACGAGCGCACAATATAAATAGATCCATTTTCTGTCATTAGTAGCCACAGTATTGGAATATTTGCTATTTTATTTGATGCAAGAATGGGGGTGTTTTTGAACACTAGTTCTCTATCATTGCCTTCTTGGATCTCCCTGCTCAATGCTACGAAATCCTTAGGCAATGTCATCAAAGTTAAAAAAAATAACAAGAGACCATATTACTAAGAGAGCGAAACTCGGTATTGATGTTCGCGGCGGCTAAGACTATTTTTAGTAATTAATTTCGCCATCGCGCGCGCAAGGCTCCTAGAAAATCAAAATCTACTGTTTGAGAACCTTGCATATGGTCTCTTCAAAATAATGATTTTTGTTTTAATCAACTATTGATCAATTAATCGTTTTTCCATCTTTTTTCTAGCTGCTGCACCTACAGATGAAGACCACAGGGTTTAGTATGACAACAGACCTCGAGTAAACCAAATTCTAGGATATTGTTTTCATTTAGCCTCTAATTGGCTGTATTTGTTAAATTTCTCGAGGTTCTGGTTGTTTTGTGTGGGTGTGCACGTGTGTGTATGTAGAAGCAACTCGCAACATAATTCCTGTTCACTGATAGGAATTAGAATATATACTCAGAAATGGATTATTTTTACTTGTGATGAATCAAATTGTCATCATCGCTTTTGTTCAGTGTTGTTATATGTTCATATTTGTATAAGCGTTGTTTTGTGCCTGCGAAATCAGACGCCCCTCATGGCCTGCACTCGTCTGTTTGCTTGCAAATATGGCGTGTCATGTCCGGCGCCTGTTGGCTGCAGGCTGTGTTGGAGGTGTTTTGTAAAACCGTCTGTGTATGTTGCTGCTGATGCATTCTTTTCATTCTCATTTTGGCCTGTAGTCACAAGAGCAAGGGTCCATTTCATCTAGTACCCCAAAACGTATGGGAATTTCACTTAGCATTAGTTAGGATTAGGAGGGATCCATAGTTCATACATATGGACCAAGCGAGTTGCATTAGAGCAAGCTACCACATGTAAACTAGGTCGGATCTATTAGCTTTTGGATCGGCATTTCGGGCCGGGTGCAATTGACCTGCTTAGGTTAGCTTTCAATAATTGCTTAGGCCTACGAGAAGACAACTCTGGATCACCGATGGAGCCATTGGACCTGATCGACCATATGCTCTCAAATCGAGAGACCTCCTTTGTAGTCTGAGTCTGTGTCGTGATCTTTAGATGTAGAGTTCTACCATTATAGTTGCTAACTGGCCGGTTTACATACAACGCGCGTAGGGCGCTTAGATTTCTGGCGACATAGGTCTTAAGGTTAGCGCTGGTCAGGCTGCAACGTCGGTCGATACGCACAACTACTTTTACGTTTTGTATTTACCCCACTCTCCCCCCCCCCCCCCCCCTTCCGCCCTCCCCTTCCCCAAACCTCCCTCCCCGCCTTCCATTGTTGTGCGTGCCGACGGTAATGGTGGTACTCTACATTAGCTCCCCAAATTTAGTGTTGATCAGATTTGTTTTGGCCCGGCCTAACCCAGCGTAAATGACATGGTTTGTCACAAATAGTGATACCATGGCATTTGCACCTTCTGTTTCAGCCAAGTCTACCAAGAACAACCAAACTGGGTTGCGACGACGAGTGTTCAAGTACCATAGCTTTTTCATTTATAGTGGTAACTTTAGATAAGGAACTAGGGATTAAAATTTCGGCTGATTGGCAGTAGTTATAAGATTAATTACAACATGACAAAAGATGAGGTCTTGCACTTGACTTTTGTAATTATGTTTTTGAGTGGATGGCAGAACATGAGCTGTGATCCCAACTCCTTTCGTTCGACTAACGACTTACAACACACATTTTCCCTTCACTTTTTTTAATCAAATTTTTTCCCTTCGTTTTCTCTACTTTTTTCTTTTAAGTTTTTTGTTTTTTTGTTTTCTTTTTTGTTTTCTTTTGTTTTTTTGTTTTTGTTTTTTTGGTTGTTTTGTTTTGTTTTTCTCTAGGATAGGTCTAGGACTAGGATTAGGTATGTGTTTCCGGCACTGGTCCAATCGGGACCATCGACGACTTCCACTGGCTTAACTAGCAACTTTTGACGCATTTTTCAGACAAATTTGATTTCTCATTTAAAGACGAATTGGATTTCTTCTGATGAGTTGGATTTCTTAATTTAAACGATGAGTTGTTTTTTTTCTGACGGGTTGGACTTCTTTAATTGATGAGTTGGATTTCTTTTAAACGATGAGTTGGATTTCTTTAAATGATGAGTTGGATTTCTCCAGACGAGTTGGTTTACAATACATTTACCTGCTATATTATAATGGTTCCAAGACTTCATCATCCGTCAAAAACCGTGGGTCTGAACTATGGCTATATCACATCAACTACATTACAAGGAGTCCACAGCCTCGAGATCCTCACTTCACGAAACCATGGGCCTTTATTACATATTACCCGAATTACAATGATTCCACGATTTCATCACAAAAACAATGGGCGGGGCTATTTTTCAATCATGACTACCTTTTATCAATCTGTATGGGCAACATTGATACGTTAATTTAACATTATATATAGATATGTTAAAGTGTTTAATTGATTAATTGTAGATATGTTAAATTGAACGTGTTTGCGGCAATGTGTGTGAGTGAGCGTGCACCATAGATATTTACTGTACATTATCATTATTGCAAATTATGACTTGTAGTTTTTTGCAGTAATGATAACTATATTGTACACATGTGAATCCGGCAATGTGCGTGAGTGAGTGTGCACCATAGATATTTACTGTACATTATTATTGTGTATTATTGTAAATTATGACTTGTAATTATTTACAATGACTATAACTTTAATATGTACACGTGTGTTTTCGGCAATGTGTATGAACGAGTGTGAACCATAGATGTATAATCAGTACGTTATGAGTAAACACTGTAAATATGACTTGTAATTATTCAAAATTATATTTCTGTATTAAACTGGGGGAAATGTATCCTTTCCATGGGAGTAAGCGTTGACAGCCACTTTACCCCAATTTAATGATTTAATACCATGCGCGCGTTTGGGTTGTTAATAATTCTAACAATTAACTATCAACTGTAAACTACATAGCATCTCATCTAAAAGTTAGCGAAAAAATGCATATCAGGGTTGCCAATGAAAAGACGGGGAATTCTGACATTTTTTCAAGGGCAGGAAATCGTCGGGGATTTTTTCAGGGTCGGGGAAATTGAAAATATGTCACAAATGTCGGGGGATTTTGGGTTGGGATAGGTGTTAGTTGGTCTCGTAAACGTTTATTTTTGCCAGTTTCTTCATTGTGGGAAATTGATTTTGTTTCATTTTTTGTGGGGAATTACAGCATTGATATACAGTATGTAATGCATTCATTGACGTTATTCATCATATTTATTCATTATATATTGTATTCTATTGATACATTTGTTTAAATTAGTCGACTGTTATAGTACTAACAATATATAGAGTTCGAAAACTGAAGCCA
Organism: Telmatactis stephensoni; assembly: GCA_029948255.1. NCBI lineage: Eukaryota > Metazoa > Cnidaria > Anthozoa > Actiniaria > Isophelliidae > Telmatactis > Telmatactis stephensoni. Next base: position 175,574 of record JALIZF010001879.1, read on the forward strand.
TGAAACAAAACTGAGAAAATTAAATATTGTATCTTTCTTTTCTAGAAACGGTTTGTTTTGGACCAGTCAGAAATGTTTCATAGGTTCAGTATTTGAACTCTACATCTCTTCCAGCTTATACTAATTTTTCCTTCACTATTTTTCAGTAGTTTTCGACCTTTCACTAACACATTTTGTTCTTCAGGTTTTACTTACGATTTCCCTTATTGTCTTTCAGGTGTTTGCAACATTGCTCTCCATCTTCCTTTCCTTTTTGATTCTTCCCTCGTCGTACTTTTCTTATTTGATTTACTAATAACCCATAGAGTCCATAAACTCAGTCCATGAAACAAAACCTGCAAAGTTTCCACCTCATTTTTCTCGTGTGGCTATATCTTGTGTGGCTATGTGGCGATTCCTTTATTACCCATGCAGTAAATTTTCATGTATTCAGTATATGAACTCTACATCTCTTTTAGCTTTTATTAATATATTTTCTTTGTATCTTTCAGTTTTCAACGTTTTTACTAACTCGACCGTTGTCCTTTTCAGGTTATATGTTACTCACGATCATGATTTTTTTTTCTCATTTCAGATGTTTGCAACGTTGCTCTTTCTTACTTTCACTGTTAATTCATTCCTTTCTATTGAATTTTCGTACTTCATGAACTACTAACCTCGTAGAGTCCAAAAACGCAATCCATGAAACATAGAATTGATCGGAACGTTGCACTTCGATCGCTGGAATTTTCTCTTGTGTGCATGTTTGACTTTGTTATAAGACATGATTCCTACCTAGAATTGTTTTGTGGGTTTAGTATTTGAACTCTACATTTCTTCCAGGTTACACTAACATTTCCTTCTAGTGTTTTTCAGTTGTTTTCAAAGTTGTCTTAATTAACGTCAAAGAGGTTCTTCCAGTATAGTGTCTGATCTTGGATCACGTGTTGGTTACATCGTATCTTTTGTTTTTCTGTAGATTTCTCAATTCTTTTTGACAAATGATTTGTTTTTATCATTTCAGACTAGAACAAGAAGTTCCGACGGCCAGGGGAAAACACCGTTCGATTTTGTATTACTTTTGTTCCTTTTCATTTCTTTTTCCAGTCTTTCTTCTGACTATTACCACTTCTCTTCTATTGTCTTAAATTCACTGTAATTTCGAAATTAAAAAGAAAATAATTAAAACAAAATATAATATAAAGTACACTAAAATATAAAAAACTAAAGTAAAATAAAGTAATAAACTTAAAATATAGCAAAAATATTAACTTTTAATAAAATTTCTGAAAATCTTTCTTTTCTTTTCTTTTTCCTTTTTCTTTCTCTGTTTTGTTTTTGATTTTGCCATCCTTTCAGATGTCTGCAGCGACACAAGAAATTCCTGCTCGATCGATTCGGTATCCACGCACTATTGGCAGCTGTTGACAGTGATTTTTAGATGAGACCATGTACACATACAGGTAGTTCGCCGTCCTACTGTTGTATCTATCAACTTAAATGTCATTTCTCGAGTTGTTGTGTATAATTACGGATTTTTTCTCTGTTTCAGATGTTTGCAAGGACACGTAAAATTCAAGTCCAATCGTGTTTGTTGACATTCACCTACACCTTCTTTGGCTTCTGACATAATTTTACGTACTGAAGGATTTAAGCAGGTAGCTCGTGTTATCTACAAAGATGCGCACTGAGAGTAGAGCAGAAACGGGAGAGGATGGAGTACTGAGCCTTGGGGAACTCGATAAGTGAAAGGCTGAAGAGATCTGCGTTCTACTAATTCTTATGCCATTCTTCGATTTAACTTGTTTGATTATAGATTTCTTTTTTGTTTCAGATGGCCATCCAGCGCGATGTCTTTTTTCTTCAAGTCCCAAATAAAAGGAGAGTGATGGGTTACTAGCCAAGAAGTGCACAGCAAGAGCCTTATATATTCAAATAAATGCAAATTAGAACTTTCTGTAATCGAAATAACAAGGAATGTGAAATGTACCAATGTAAAATGTTTCAGTGCCACGTGATCAAATAGGAATAGTCTCTTAGCTTCGACATCCTTGAGTAATGCTCCTGGCAAGTTTCATATTGTTCAAGCAGGCAACCGGGTTCGTAATTGGCAAGTGTTTTTGCAGTCAACCAATCGCGTTGGAAAAGGCGCCGTCCAACCTGATTGAGTTCACCAAAATATTTGTTCACGTTTTCGCCTGCCTTGCTATACATTGCAAAAGGATAGCCTTGTGTAAGAAGTAGTTAGTTGATAGATCTAGACAACGCAGTAACGTGCATGTAAGATAGATATTAAAGAAGACTAATAAAAATGTCACAATTGTCGTCTAGCTGTCTCCTTAGGCCTGGTTTTCACTACGATGCAAGCAAAAGCAGCAAGTACAAGGATCAAAAATTTTCCTTCTGCTTGCTGTTGTGGGTTGCGTGCATGTTGTTTCGATGAAAACGGAGCATCGTGCTTGCGTGCGCTTGCGCGTATTTGTTGTTGTGCTTGCGTGCATGTTACCTCGATGAAAACGAATCATTATGATGCTACTTGCGCTTGTATTTGCTTTGCTAGTGAAAACCAGGCTTTGGAAATCGATGATCTTGTTTAAAGGACAGTACAGTGAGCTTTCTATAAGGTCTCAACTCGTCCGTTTCCCCTCTAAAGTTTAGCACTACGCCTACGTGTATGCGTTGGTTGCTAAAGCGAAAACGATATAGAGTGATGGCACTTAATCCGTGAAATAGTTATTAGTCCAATAGACATTAGTAGACACTATTTCTATTTTCTTTTGTTTTGATTAGACTATAAGACATTGACTATTAGATTTTGTTTCACGGATTAAGTGCCATCACTCTAACCATGAAACAAGCACCAACTAAATAGTATGGTAAACATAGTGGTTTTCATTTGACCATGAAGGAATTGGCAAATATATGGTAGTAGACCCGAACCATTTTTTTTTTTTGTTTTGTTTTGTTTCTTATCAACTACTACAAACTACATAGTCATTTTTCTTTCACCGTCAAATGAAAATCACTCTAGTATAAATCCCGATTTTGTTACTATTTGGTACATGCTATTTACTTGCCAAGTTGTTTTATGGTTTTAGTGTTATCGCTCTAACGCAAACGCTAATAATTAACGGAAAGTGCGCGTAAGTGTAATGTTTTCAAGGCCATGATAGGGATTTCACTGCACCGCAATAAGCCCTAGGCCTTTAGCATTATGTTTCATACCTCTCTCTATACCACTATCCTTTTGGAGTATCTATTGTTCATAAATTTAAGAATATAGTGTCTGTATTCTCCAGGGATTTTTAAATTTGAATATGAACGATAATTGAAGAGGATTCTGGTATAGATATGGAAAGTCATAAAGGTGTAAAGGCTTATTTCTCAACCATTTTTGAGTAATCTTGGCCTGATTGTCATACGGTCGGGAGATCAGGCGTTGGAACGAAAGGTTTCCGACAGTTTGATCTTCGGGCTAATACGTAACGGTAATACGGGCAATAAATGCGTGAAACGTATCTCTAAACTTTGTGCTGCAAATTAAAGTTAGTCGTATTACCACTCTGGACGCAATACGTTTTTTGTTGCAACTGGAGATGAGTTCTACTTTGTGCAACACTGAAAGCTTGAGAGCGCGGAGTGGGCATGCAAGGTTGCACGTTTTTGTTACATGTATTAGAGAAATCTTTTTAATTACCGTAATGCAAGTAAGTGGGGGGGGGGGGGGGGTGTTTATAATTTACATGGCACTAGGATCATCCTAGCAGGCAAATCATCCTACCCGCTATACATTTACTGCATTCTGTTTAGTAGGATGATCCTAGTACCCAAAGTGAAGACACAAATTTCCGTGTAAACAGAATGCAGTTAATGTATGGCAGGTAGGATGATTCGCCTGCTAGGACTGATCCTAGTGCCATGTAAACACCCCCTAAATCTGATCGCGCAAATTTCTGTACTTAGGGCCCGTTCGCATGAGAGATGGTGTCCCTATGTAGCAGGGATAATTCTTTTGTTTCAGTTGTGTGCTCCAGGGAAAAGAAAACAAGAGTTACCCTACTACATAGGGATAATACAAACATTAAAAGTGTGCAATAAATAGTACTAAATAGTGCTAAATTATGCAAATTCTTTTGTTTTCTTTTGTTTAGTTAGTGCTATTTGGTATACTAAATAGTGCAAACAGGGGCGGATTTAGGGGAGGGGTACAGGGTTGCGCACCTCCTCCTGAGACGACTCAGTTGAGTACTTTTTTCTCAATATTTTTCCAAAATATCCTCTCGGTAATTTCCAATTTATATGATGGTGCATCCCGTCGTAAAGTTGGTGCACCCCCTCCTGAAATTAATTCTGGATCCGCCCCTAGCAAAGTACTGCACACTTTTAGAGTGATGGCACTTAATCCGTGAAATAGATATTAGTCTAACAGATAGTGGTTTTCATAAACCCGTGAAATAAATACTAGCAGTTAATGTGTAATAGTCAAATAGAGTGATGGCACTTAATCCGTGAAATAGATATCGGTCTAACAGATAGAGTGGTTTTCATAAACCCGTGAAATAAATACTAGCAGTTAAATAAATGTGTAATAGTCAAATAGCATGCAGTGATGGCACTTAATTCGTGAAATAGATATTGATCTAACAGACATTAAGCACTATTTCTATTGTTTTCTTTTGTTTTGATTCGACTATAAGACATTGACTATTAGATTTTGTTTCACGGATTAAGTGCCATCACTCTAAGAACAGCAGAAAACAATAGATCGAATTAGGGTCTACTAATGTGTATTAGTTTATTATCTATTTCACGGGTTTATGAAAACCACTCTAATGAAATTAAAACCACTCTATTAGTAGACACTATTTCTATTGTTTTCTTCTGTTTTGATTAGACTATTAGACATTGACTATTAGATTTTGTTTCATGGGTTAAGTGCCATCACTCTATCACATTAATTATAAAACTAATAATAACATTGAAACCTAACGTCGATTGATCAGTAAGCAAAGGATTGTGCTTGCATCAAACAAGGCTCACATATTTTCATGATCACATTATATATAAAGTAGCCTGTTAACAAGCTATGTATAAACCTAATAGTAACTAATAATGAAATGATAAAGATGATTGATAGAGTGATGGCATTTAATTCGTGAAATAGGTATTGGTCTATACTAACAGACATTAGTAGACACTATTTCTATTGTTTTCTTTTGTTTTGATTAGACTATTAGACATTGACTATTAGATTTTGTTTCACGGGTTAAGTGCCATCAGTCTATCACATTAATTATAAAACTACGTCTCGGGTTTGCATAACTGTCTCGAATTCTCCCAACCCCTCTCGTGTTTATATCAGGCTATACAAACACGGAAAACGTTTTCTATTGCTTAAATGTCTAATAGTCTAATAGCCATCACTCTAATGATAATAAATGGAATAAATAAACACTAATATAATTGAAAAATATGTGGTACTTGCTGCTCAAATATGTCATTGGTCCTCCAATTCCATCGCAGCATCATTCATTCATTCATTCATTCATTCATTCATTCATTCATTTATTTATTTATTTATTTATTTATTTATTTATTTATTTATTTATTTATTTATTTATTTATTTATTTATTTATTTATTTATTTATTTATTTATTTATTTATTTATTTATTTATTTATTTATTTATTTATTTATTTGTCTGTTTGTTTTTAGCATGCAAAACAAATATCATCTTTCATAGCCATCTTTGATCGTTGTCAAAGCAACGCTGTTCAGTCGAGTTGAAATTAATTGATACAACCAAATATTTCATCTTAGACTGTACAAATTTCGTTTAAATCAGTCTATAAGAGGAAGCGAATTCAATAGAAAAACTACTACGAGCCACTTTAATTTTGCCATTGTGTTACTGTGCCGCGATATTTTTACCAAAACACACCATACAGCTCGCCTTAAAAATAAATTATTTACACCTTTCATTTAAAATCTTTTTAAAATCACTTTAAAACCAGTTGTCTGGGCACTAAAGTTTCTCCAAACTTTACAGTTCTTCAGCAGTGATGACTTGTTGAAAGGTAAGAACATGGAATACTTTGCTTTAATACTAGGTTTTCTGTTCTGCAATTCTAAAGCCCAAGTTTACGGCACAAGCACTTAAGTTAATCCTTACAAACGATTTGAAAAATACAAGAACAAATCAGCATATTTTGAAAGCCACTCCTGCCGACAGAATTAAATTCCTAACCCTTTGTAACTTTACGGCATAATGATGCTGGAACTTGAGCGTACACCTTCAAAGCTCTTTTCTGACGAAATTGTTGATATTCGCACAAATAAATACCACTTGCACTTTAAGTGGACAGCAGCTGTATTGAATTTTTTTTCCGGATATCTCCTTCAGTACATGTAAAGAAAACTTCTCAATTTTACTTTGCTTGAAACTTCCTTGCATTTCGCAATATATCGTTTGTTATTGTGGTCTTCGGGAGTTCTGAAATGCGATTTTTGGCGACGTTTAGGCGCACTTAGTGCGTCGTCTTCAGGCTTCGCGTATTACTGTATAATTATTCATGAAGGCTTTGTAGTCTGTAAGTAATAAGTCAGATTTCATACAGGTTTTTAGAAAGCTTTTGTTTTCGCTTGACATAAAGGTTTTTATGTAGAATTTTCTAAAAGATTTTTGGCGATGCATAACTTCATTACTAGTGATCTCTAATGATTCAGCATTTGACGTTAAGACGTACATTTTAGCTAGAAAAGAAACTAGATATACTCGAATACATTCAATTCGCGAGTTTCTCTCAGGGGCTGCCAGGTGAATTTATATAAAGGCGACTTGGCCCTGCTAAGTGTGATCGATAACTCTTTTGTTTGTAGTGCCCCTAGGAGAAAGAAAACAAAAGAGTTCTCCTGAATGATGAGGGGCAACTCAACTTTATATAAACAGTCCCTCAGTGACACTGCATGAGTAAAATTATTAATTATTAATTCTGAAATCGTATCGAAGACATGTGAAGAAAACTGAGACAATAAAAAATTGTAGCTTTGGTTTTAAAATAAAAAAGTGGATCATTTCATATTCAAAATGAGAATGTTCTAACTGGGTTTTTTCGTCGGTTCTTGTATGATATACAGACGGTAAAGTTTGAAAACTGTTTTATTTCGACCAAATTAAAAGATACACCTAATATTGCAAAAACGTTGTCATAAAAAGTTAAACTAGAAAAAAGAAAAAAAAAAGAAAACTTGTTGGCTCAGGCAGGACTCGAAAAAAATTAGTATACCAATTTTATTCAAAACCCAAAAAATCGGACCATGCATCCAGAAAAATCGCTGAATCGTCGCATATGTTATATATATAGTTGAAATAATGAACTTAATAATGTAAGGAGAAAACTCAGTGAGGGCAGGGGAAGGGACAGTCACGACAGAGCATGCTCCAACTAGGTGAATAATTATTCGAGTAAAATTACTTCAGTAATATAAACTGTTATAAAGTGGTCTAACCTGTATGCCACTTTTTGAACATTCTGTCCTAACCGGTTTTACAGGTATCACAATGTTGCCAAAACTTCTTCACTGGTTTATCGTTCTGACATGCGCTGTTGTAGTGTATGGAGTGACTAAAGGTCCTGCAAGAGGTGAATGCAAAAGAATGGCAAAATTCCGAAAAATTTCGCAAGGTAAAACAGAGGAAAATAAAATTCAGGATTCAAGTAGATTCAAGTAGAATTTATTATAAATTTGAGAGGTTTATTCTGTTAAGCGTCCCTCAGCCCATGACAGCACATGATGTAACTCTAGAGCTGCACTCCTAATATTTTGCTAATGTGGATGTGCGGGGCGTCAGAATCCGGTTTCTAGGCTTGCAAAATTGGTTTTGGAATAAAATTAATTAACTTTGCCGATGACAAATTATCCTGATTTTTAGACGACACGTCTCGACCGCTGACCACTTGTCAAGGGAAACAAGTGGTCAGCGGTCGAGCAGTTCCGTCTGAAAATCAGCCTAATGACAAGTAAACAAAAAAAGGCCTTCAAAATACACTCTTTCCTATCTAGGATTCTAATCACGTAAAGGTACTATAGGTTTGGTTGCCCAGTTGACCCTCCAAGACCCTCCCCACTCCCTCCCTCAGTCCTCAGATGCAGCCTAGTTTCAGTGAACTCCTTCATTTTCCATCTAGGTCACATGTTAACGAGTCACGTGATTGTAACACATGACGTCACTAGTTTCCACGATTGCGCAGATCAGTGTTTACGAACCAACGGTTGTAAATCGTACAATTACCAAGAAACAGGATCCCGTCTTCACATCTGTCAATTAAGTAGTCATTCCAAGGCCTCCGCGCCAGCATCAGATTACGTCATTAAGGCAGGATACTCGTATTATGACGCTGATGATTACGTAAGTACTACATTTGGTAAAAAATATTTGATTTTTCCGAAAGAAACTTTTCTAGGCTGACTGAATTCCAATCAAAAAGAACAGTAGTAAATCAGTAATCGTTATTTGCTATGCATGCTATGTATGTATAAGCTGATTGGCCGATTTCTTTTCCCTGAAAGTACCTTGTATATTTTGTTAAGGCCAATTTACACGGTGCAACTTTTGCCTACAACTGTTGCATGCAACTTGCTTACGACATATCTTAGTGGCTATTTACACGCGTGCAACTTTGCATGTAATACTTGCAGGCGAGTTGTAAGCTTGATTTACACGACGCAATTCGTGTTGTATGCATGTCGTAAGCAAGTTGCATGCAACAGTTGTAGGCAAAAGTTGCACCGTGTAAATTGGCCTTTAAGTATACAGCTGTTGCAATTTTTCTACGTTAGTGAGTTGCACCATGTATCCACTCTACTTCTGCAACTTTTTCTGCAGCGTTGCGCACACATTTGCAGGGGTGTCAGACACAAGGTGCAGCTTCTATATCGTGAAATGTTCCAGGAAAAGCTGCATTGTATGGCCGTGCCTTTAAATCAACTTCTTTAATAGGTTTTGCCCGCTTGTTCGTCCAGTCCTTGTCAAAATGGAGGAACTTGTAGTTTAGATGGATGTACTGACGACTATGAGTGTAAATGTAACGAGAGTTATGCAGGACAACACTGTGAGATATGGATAGGTAGGTATCCAACATGCCTTTTGCTTGCTATCCTAGACCTTCACAACAATAAGAAAACTCAGTCACTATCTGTTTCCAAACAGGACAAAACGGCTCGTCTACTGAGTTTCCAGGAAGATCTTGTTTCTACATCAAGGCCTATAGAAAGGATAACGGTGACGGTGAATATTGGATCGATCCAACAAGGTCTGGGAGTCCCTTCCTCGTGTATTGTGACATGACAACAGATGGAGGTACGTTGTATAACCTTTTCTCGCCTGGAGGCTTGTGTAACTATGGAATTCGCTTTTTATTTGCTTATCTGGTAAAATCGTGAAAACTGCAATCGTTGCACTTATTTTTAGCCACTCACGATATGTAATTTAATGTAATTTTTTTAAATACATTATTCACTATAGTGCCTTTGTAGTTGGCTCCCCGATGTTGCTGTTCACTGTAAAGGTCGCTACACACGAGGGAGCGTGCTCCTGCAACATTCTGCCGCAACCCGCTCCTGGGTCATTTTAGGACAACCAGTACACACGAGGGAGCATGCTGCGGGAGCTTGCTGCTTGTAATAATTTGCTCCCAGAGCTTGCTCCCTCATATTTAACCCGTTTAATATATCAGGGAGCATGAGCAGAGAGCAAAACTTTTTTTGCGCAACAAAATCGTTTGTACACACGAGGGAGCTTTGCTCCAGAAGCGTGTTGTGGAAGCACGTGCGGGAGCAAGCTCCTTCGTGTGTACCGGCCTTACGGTCTGTCCGATTGGTTACAGAATTGCGGGGGACCTATTCTGTGAACGATCCACTGCACACGCGTCTAAAAGCTAATCGTTTCAACAATTTTGGCAATTGCTTGTTTCATGGAAAACCAGTCGATCTCTGGTTAGCAAATGAGTGACAAAGGGCGAGGGTAACGTGGAGAGCGCTACTGATATGTCGAGACAGTGGTAGAACGAATGATCGTGGTAGAACAAATGATCAAGTGCTGTTCATTATTTCTCTAGGAGGATGGACGCTCGTAAAACAGACGACTTTTTCGGTTACATCTCCCTTAACTATAGGGACCATGATTCATGAATATCGTAAAGTAGGAAACCTCAACTCTTCAGAGTACATTTCACCAACCGGACTAAAAGTAATGAAGAATGAGATGGGCTTCAATCAGATACGCTATTTGTGTCGTAAAAAGTCTGTAGGGCGTACAGTTCACGTGATGACGGCCTTGAATGACCTTGGCTTTGATGCAGTCAGGTAGATAGAATCGTACAAATAGTTTGTCGTGATATATATAGAAAATTGAATAGGTTCGGGTGCAGATTTAAGGTAGTTTCGGACCCTTGCTACTGCGCATCTCCCGCGCGCACACTTTTATTAGAGAGCATTGGTTTTACCGTGAAGAGTCTGGGCGCTAGTAAGTGAGCGACTGAAAGCGTAGAAACTCTAACTTTAGCGGAGCTAGAAAAATAATGTCATTGATCCAAATTAGTACTGGGAAAAATGTAATCAAGAAATATTGTACACCGTATAATGTAGGTATTTGGCCTCGAACTTTTAAATTTAGTTAATCGTATCCATCGAAAAAGCTAAGCTGGCGAGAAAATCGCGTAAATTGGTGATATCTGGTATTCGTTATGTCATCGGAATGTTTTCTCTTTTGTGCTTAATACGGTGACCCCCTGTTTTTTTCTTTTTATTCGAGACAATACTTATCACTTTTTTTTATTTAAGAAATAAATACCACTTCATTGATGGGCGGGATTGTATACATTTTGTAACGCGTAATTGGGTAGAAATTTGCTTCTAGAATGCCCTTATAATCATATTTGCAACTGAATTGCCTAACAATTATCTTTAAATGACAGGATTTTAAATGAAATTGATTGATGAAATCTAATTTCTTTTAATAATATGACCATCAAACTTTTGTGTTATATTTTATAGTATGTTTAGATTAGCTTTTACTTATTGTACAGTACATACAATTTCCCGTTTTTTTCTCTCTAAGCAGATTCTTTGTTGTATCCGTTTCTCCATTAGCAAAGGCTTGTGGTTCGTACGTTGTTTTACCGGACGACAATTCAACGTTGTCTGCCAACTGCGCCAAGTGGGGAACTGAAGGTGCAAAGTGGGGAAGTACGTACCTAGGAGGATGGAGACCGTATCACCGAATGATGTACTGGGCTGGTACAGTGTCAATCGCTTTCAGTGGTAACATCTATTGGTGCGACGATCTTTCAATGAATAATCTTCAAATTGGAGATTTTTGGAAAATGTTTGTACGCTGAAAAAACTGGAAGGGGACATACCTTGATTTTACTTAAAATAGTATAGCTTCGGTCACACACTGAAATTATCGCATAGAATTATCCCTTAGCTCAAACGTAACAATGGAAAAGTTTCATGATAACCAATCAAGGCTTGAATATCCGAGAGCGAGCAAAAGCCTGCAAGAGTGATAAAGTTACAAAATTGAAATTATGTTAAGAAAATTGAAATTGTTTGTTTGCTTGTGTGATGTATGATTTGAAAGTGAATTCGAATAATCTCGGGAGTGGCAATACTTGGGAAATGTTTGTACGTTTACTTAATAAGCAGGAGCTTTTCACTCCATTTTCTTAAAGTGGTCTGTATTGGTTGATTACAATGGACACAGCTTTTTCTTAAAGTGTTATAGAGTAGTGACTTCACAAAACTAATGGACACACCTTTTTCTTCAAGTGATGTAGAGTATAGTGACTTCACCAAACTAATGGACACACCTTTTTCTTAAAGTGATGTAGAGTAGTGACTTCACCAAACTAATGGACACACCTTTTTCTTAAAGTGATATAGAGTATAGTGACTTCACCAAACTAATGGACACACCTTTTTCTTAAAGTGATGTAGAGTATAGTGACTTCACCAAACTAATGGACACACCTTTTTCTTAAAGTGATATAGAGTATAGTGACTTCACCAAACTAATGGACACACCTTTTTCTTCAAGTGATATAGAGTATAGTGACTTCACCAAACTAATGGACACACCTTTTTCTTCAAGTGATATAGAGTATAGTGACTTCACCAAACTAATGGACACACCTTTTTTTAAAGTGATATAGAGTAGTGACTTCACCAAACTAATGGACACACCTTTTTCTTAAAGTGATATAGAGTATAGTGACTTCACCAAACTAATGGACACACCTTTTTTTAAAGTGATATAGAGTAGTGACTTCACCAAACTAATCGACACACCTTTTTCTTAAAGTGATGTAGAGTAGTGACTTCACAAAACTAATGGATACACCTTTTTCTTAAAGTGATATAGAGTAGTGACTTCACCAAACTAATGGACACACCTTTTTCTTAAAGTGATATTGAGTAGTGACTTCACCAAACTAATGGACACACCTTTTTCTTAAAGTGATGTAGAGTAGTGACTTCACAAAACTAATGGATACACCTTTTTCTTAAAGTGATATAGAGTAGTGACTTCACAAAACTAATGGACACACCTTTCTCTTAAAGTCATACAGAGTAGTGACTTCACAAAAGTAATGGACACACCTTTTTCTTAAAGTGATATAGAGTAGTGACTTCACCAAACCAATGGACACACCTTTTTCTTAAAGTGATATAGAGTAGTGACTTCACCAAACCAATGGACACACCTTTTTCTTAAAGTGATATAGAGTAGTGACTTTATGTGGTACGTTTTTCTGCATCATTTCGCCGTCTTTTTTAGTTAAACTTAAAGCAACAGACATTTTAAGATAATATATATAAGAGAAAATCACATGTCACTGAAATAGAGAGCAATAATAATATGATAAGAAGCGACCAACTAGCTGAGCGTGGGCCTGAGCGTGGGCTGACCTTTCTCTCATGTAATTGCAAGTTCAAAGTTTTGTGTGTTTCGCAGGAATGCTGGAACCAGCCCACACAGCCGAGCTATAGCCCGCTATGTTTAACTACGACGTAGTGGGTGAGCCAATTCAACCTATGGATGCATGGTTTTATCAATTAGGACGCACCAGGAGACGCACAAACATAATACTAAGAGAGCACTTGTTCAACTACCTTGTGTGATACTGCATATGCTATCACAAAGGAGGGCACGAGGGTTGACGTTGTAATTGTTTAGCAATAAAGTAAAAAATGAATAAAGTCAGGGGAAAATTACTAGGGGAGTCCATCTCGCGCTCTAGTGGTAATGATGTGTGGAACCATCCCCGAACTAGCTGAGCTATTTTTAGAACGAGCTCTGATTGGCTGCTTTCACGAGCGACCAAAAGACAATTCGAAAAATTCAATCCTGGTCGTTCTACTCTGTGCCGAGACAAGACATGTAGGGCTAGTTCGGTTTTGAAGCACTTTCCTTATAGTAATTGAGCATTCCTGAATATAGATAGAATGTTTTGAATATCCTTCGACTCTTATTCTTGGAGATATTCTTGCAACAAAAATTCAAAACTGCCGGTCAATGACCTCGAATTCCTATTTGACCGGCAGTTTTTAAATTTTCCAAAACTTCCCCGAAAAAAAAACATTCGTACACCATCTTAAGTATTCTATCTTTATTTAGGAATGCGCATGTGCATAACGAAGCAAAGAAAGCATTATGAAAATCAATTTAGCTTTCGAATTGATTAACAACCTATAAATACTTGTTCATTGTAAGTATATAACAAAGAAATCTATTTTCAAAAGTCCCCAGAGAACAGGGTTACGCACAATAATATGTTCAATTGTATAAAATGTTCGAGTTTTGGATGAACAAACAGCGAAGTATATTTTCGTTTATTTCCTCGGTGATCATGGTATTGATCATGGTACTTCTTCGGGATATTAATGATTAAATGTCCCCTCAGCCTCGGGAGGTTTAGTAAAAGTCCCTCGGCCTACGGCCTCGGGACTTCCACTAAACCTCCCTCGCCTTCGGGGACATTTAATCACTAATATCCCTCAGGGTCATGGTATTACTTATAATAAATATTGAAGAAACACTTCGTTTTGATGAAATTCGCCAAAGATTATAGGTTTTTAAAGAAACCGGGAGTCAAATGTCCTGCAAATGCACAACAAGAACACAAATGAGTTTTTTTTTCCATGTTTCAGGCATACGTCTTTCTACCGGGAGATATTTTCCCGCAAAAACCGCGCCGCGCGCGCCAGCTAGGCGCCACATGCATAACAAAGACGTTGCACAGCAACGAAATATATCAGTACACCCTTAAGGTTGCTCATGGTTGCTTAATTTGAATATAGCACTCTATATATGGTCTAAAGAACACTCACACGTAATCCCAAAATTCCACAAGTGATATAGATCACGCACGTGTACAATAACAAACTCCCTAGAGGGGACTTCAACTATATTAAATGATCTTCGGGTATTTTCATTTTCATCCCTGAAAGATACCAAAATTGACGTCGTTCAAGCTATTTATCCACAAAAGATACTAAAAAACATCTCGACATGATACAAATTTACCAGCGTCTGACCGTAAGTACCCTGAAAGTCACAAAATTCCGTGATTTTGACCTGTAAAAGAGTACGACACCAGGGGTACGACGATCATCCCCGGTCCAAAATATGAAGCCAATCCTTCGGAGTTAATTACGCATGACGTCGCGAGTTCAGTCGCGTATCACACAGATAATTGTAGCGCAATTAAACGTAACCAACTTCGTCTTCCGTTATGTCACGTCAGATAAATAAAAGGAAGATATGGATGCCATTGTAGTCTTCTTCCCAGGCAATTTTTCTTCTTTTGGGATCCTTTGTTGACCACCTGAGAAGGACTTGGTCCAAGCACAGGAAACCCATCCGTTAAAAACAAGCACATGAAGCCCAAGAGAAAAGACGACAGAAAAGTTAGCGTCGGCCATCGTCAAGCGCTATTGATCTGACATTGTAAATAGCGCTGTAGAAGTAATAAATTATTATTGTTATTTTCGCCAGCTGCCTGAAACTTCACATACTATTCTTCTTCTTTAATATAAGAACGCAGCTTGTGTCAATGTTGTGTCAGCATGACTTGCTGTTCGTTGTTTTGTGTATGAATCCATTGATCGAGCCCACTTGGCTTACTAACTGTTGTAACAAATTCATTCGTTTTCATATAAAGTATTCCAAATCAGTTTTCACTCTATTTCCCTAAAACAACAGCCATTGAGCGCGGTGTAAAAACATTGTCAGTAAATCATTGTTTCGTTTTCGCCTATTGAGAAGTGTTTCAGTTGACTTTGTCATTGCGGGAGCATATTTCAACTTAAACACACCATGCACCTCCAAAACATGAATTATTTATATTACTTTTCATTTGAAATGATTTCAAAACTGATTTAAATTTGGTACGTGTTTCTACTCTATGCTAATTCATCAACACCAACTGGTTCTTCAGCAAAGATGGTATTGTAAACAGTAAAGGTAAGAATTTGGACTACTTTCATTTATATTTGTATTGTCTTTCGCATCGATCTCAGCTTCTTCATATGATTTTCCTCTACTTTTTTGAAATTTCCTATGAGAACGTTTCACAAAGTGCTCCGATACAATTATCCCAAACGTCCAATGAAAGTCGTACGCAACTCACAAATTTAACACTCACATCAGAAATTACTCATGCGAACGGTTAAACCTTTGAAAGCTTTGTAAAACAAGGGCAGGGCCGTGTTAAACAGGATTCACACCGGTCATTGAAATGCCTGAAAAAGTCATGGAATTGCATGAGAAATACTTTGAATTGCTTGGGTCAAGAAAGTCATTGAATTTCAGATTTTGGCACGTAGGATTATTCAGTTGAAGATAGAAACTGAGGGATGGAAATGAACAAAAAAAAAACAATTTGTGTCAAACACAAAAGTCTTCGGCCAATGATAGCCGAAGATGCATGAATTCTTCAAGGATTAACGATAATCTTATGAAAGTTTTGTGGTCTGCCGAAAGTACGTCAGACCGGCATCATGCAGGTGGAAACAAAAGTGTTGCATATACTCAGGGTCCCCTATACCTTTTGCGTGAAACGTGAATGGCTGATTTATTTTTACGTGATTTAAGGTCTAAAATCTTTTTGTGTCTACGTGAAAGCAACTTTTTATTTTTTTGTGAACGTGAAAGGGACTTTTTAGTTATCCGTGACGCGTGAAAAGACCAAATATTTTTGCGTGATTTCATTTTGCAAAGGGGTATAGGGGATCCTGTATACTACTATTCGCCAACGCGGAGTTGGCATAAACTACCTCGTTTCGACTCGCCCGGAAGACCTATGCAATGACATCTACTTTAAAACAACAGACAGTCACTCTCCAAGATATATTTAGACGTAAAAACACAGAAAACCATTACACATGAAATGCATGGCTGATACTATATCGTGTTTCGTATAAACAATATTTAAAACCGGTTTTACAGGTACAAAAATGTTGGCAAAACTTTGGCAGTGGTTTATCGTCCTGACATGCGCAGTTGTGGTGCATGGCCTGGCCAAAGGTCCAGCAAGGGGAGAACGCAATAGAACGGCAACATTTAAGAAAATCTCTCAAGGTAACTTACATATTGAATTCAGATTTCACCTAGTAGACTCCTTTTTTAGCCATATGATTAAATCTTGAATTCTCCAACTAGGTCACATTCTAACGGGTCACGTGATTGCAACACATGACGTCACTAGTTTCCAAGCCTGCGCACATCAGTGTTTACGAACCAACGGATGTAAATCGTATAATTATCAAGAAACAGGATCCCGTCTTCACATCTGTCAATTAAGTAATCATTCCAAGGCCTCCTCGCCAGCATCAGATTACGTCATTAAGGCAGGATACTCGTATTATGACGCTGATGATTACGTAAGTACCGGATCAATGAGATAATATCTGATTTGACATGAAATAACATGAAGATGTCAGAGGAGGTCGGCCGTTCTCGCTAAATTAAGGTGATTCATCAGTAATTCTTCTCACAATGGAAATTGGCTGAAACTTTACTTTGAAGATTTTCAGTTAGTAATGTGAAAGAATAAAAAAATATGGGGGTCTCCATGCTTGCTTAGAAAATGTTTGACTTGGAAGACTTGGTAGGGTATTTGATTGATTTGGACTGAAATAATCGTTAAGAGTGGCTCACAATTGTTACCATATTTTGACGTCATCTATGCATCTATTAGAGTACAGACGCACGGATTTGTTTATACCTACAGCAATTTTTCGTTGTTAGGTTTCCCCTGCCTTTGTATCTAATCCTGGTCAAAATGGAGGAACTATCTGTAACGAGAGTTATGCTGGACAACACTGTGAAATATGGATCGGTAGGTATCAAACATGCCCTTTGCTTGATATCCTACACCTTCACATGAACCCTTTTTATTTTAAATAAACAGGACAAAACGGCTCGTCCACTGAGTTTCCAGGAAGATCTTGTTTCTACATCAAGGCCTATAGAAAGGATAATGGTGACGGTGAATATTGGATCGATCCAACGAGGTCTGGGGGTCCCTTCCTTGTGAAGTGTGACATGACAACAGATGGAGGTAAGGCCTGTCATCTTTCCCGGCTTTCTTGGAATTACCTCCCCCCCCCCCCCCCCCCTATACGCGTAACTATAGAAACCGGCCCGGCGCCCTGCTTGTGTTTGTAGACACAAGAACTGTATTGATAGTTCAGGGGTCAAGAAATTGCTTCAAGAACTTAATTGGGAAATACTGCAAAGAAGACGAGCAGAATCAAGACTCACTCCCATTCAAGATATCAAAGGGGTTCGATAGGAACACCTCTGCCACCATATTGTATCCCGTCCCTTCATTATAGCAGACCCCGACTGCTAATACCATCCTGAGAACTGTAGAACCAGGAGGGAGGGGATCTATCTAGGCAAACGGCTGTTCATCGTTGTTGCCTTTTGTGACGTTACAGTAGTTTTCACAGGTAGCAGCGAAACGCATAGAAGACATTCAAGTTATTTAGCGCGTCGAAAATATCGATGTTTTGGCTAAAATCCCACTTATATCATGTCTTCAAGCGGTGAAGATCTAGAAGTGTTCGAATTTGGCTAAAATTGATGTGAATTGGTCAGTTATGTAGTTATTTCTTGGGCCAGAAATCCATTGTATGGACAAAATCCTCAAGCAAATTTCAACGACTGCCTAGATAAACAAAATTATTTGTAAGTACAATGGACATGGAAGTAACATTCTCCTACGATAAATTCTGATAAAGTAGGCTACGAGGTTTCATGATGTGAAATTTCAGACATTTTGGACCATGTGAACTTCATATCAATCTTTTAATTCACCGAGAATGATTCGACACACCGGCCGGTATAAGAATTAGTTTTGCTGACCAAAAGATTCTCAGCTGCAGCTAGAGAGCAAGCATTTGACCTGTCACTAAGCTAACATTCTCCAACATTCCAAACAATGAGCTGTTCATATAAGTGACTTGTATACTTTGTTTCTATAGGAGGGTGGACACTTGTAAAACAGAGGATTCTAGCTACAGACACTTTACTTCCCAATACGTCAATCACTTTTCTCGATGGATATCGTAAAGTAGGGAGTCTCACAGATACTGAGTACATTTCACCAACAGCACTAAACGTCATGAAGACTGAGATGGTTTTCAATCAGATACGCTATTTGTGTCGTAAAAAGTCTGTAGGGCGTACAGTTCACGTGATGACGGCCTTGAATGACCTTGGCTTTGAGGCAGTCAGGTAAGTTAATTTGAAAAATGTGGCAAGGGCAATACTTTCGCTTTAAATATAACTGGTACTGCATTTTCTATTTACAATATTTGTTTGGAAAACGAAAGTTACTGATATAATTTTTTTATAGCTTTTGACCACGAAATAGAGCAGATGTCGTATGAGTGTGAAACGGACCGCGCCTTGCCGTGACCGTATCATTGCCGTTATGTCTATAAAAACATAACAATTTCTGCTGTATTAAACCGTGCCGTAACCGAGCGGTGCCGTTTTCACAGTCATACGAAATCTATAACTACTCTTTCTGCAATTACACACTGCAGGCTTTGAAATAAGTCCGAGCAGATGCAAAGAGTGCCTCGATTTCTTGCATGCGAAAAATTGTCACTGCAACTTGGAAATATAGTTATTATTTTTCAATGGCCCTTTGAATCGCTGCAAAAAAGAATTAATAACACCATTGAGGTTTAAAGGCTTATTAACCGAGGGCGAGGTCTGTATGGGAAAATATCAGACCGAGCTCCGCGCAAAAAGACCGAGGTCTAATATTTTCCCATACAGACCGAGCAAACGAGGTTAATAACTTATTTATTATATGGCTTTGAGAAGTCCCGCCAAAACAATTGCCAAACGCAAACTTTTCTTTTCATCCGGGACAGCGGTCCTGATATGGCAAAATACAGACCATGCGTTAGCCAATCAGAATTCAGGAAATTATCTAGCCATATAATAAATTATATTATTTATTGCACTGTACATACCCTTTTTTCTGCTTCTCTCTATGCAGGTTCTTTGTTAACTCCACCTCTTCATTCGCAAAGGCTTGTGGTTCGTTCGTTGTTTTACCGGACGACAATTCAACGTTGTCTCCCCACTGCGCCAAGTGGGGGAAGTTGGCAAATGGTACCACTATGGTAAACAGATGGGGACATTTTGCGTACTCAGGACGCCGGAGACCGTATCACCGAATGATGCACTGGGCTGGTACAGTGTCAATCGGTTTCCTTGGTGATATCTACTTGTGCGACGATCTTTCAACCAATAATCTTCAAATCGGAGACTTTTGGAAAATTTTTGTACGATGAAAAACCGAAAGGGGAAACACTTTAATATTTCATAAAGTGGTATATTCAAGGATATTAACGCTTGGGCTTTCTGCCAACCAGCTAGTATCTTGTTTCTTAATATCTCTGTTGATTTTAGAGATATTACGTCCATTTTTTATGGGAGATGTATAGATCCTCATGTGTACAGATTGAAACCAATGGTTTTGCATTTTCTTTGTCGCGTGACTTTAGATAGTCTCCTTCGCAGCCGTTTTTAGTCTCGTCACGCCACGCGAATCAGACTAAAAACGGCTGCGAAGGAGACTAGACTATTTAGACAGTAAAAATGTTTTATTTTTTTGAAAACGGGGAGTACAACGCATTATTTTATCACGATGAAATTCACATCGGTTTTTAGTTACTTAGGGCACATATATGAATTAGTCTTTGAATGTTGTTTATCGATGTCGAATTGAAAAAGAAGACATTTGAGAAAAAGATATATGGAAATTAAATTATTTTAGTTCTAAAATAACTCTTTATATGAACTACGTTTCCGAACGGAAAAGTTTAATTTGTAAAGCCCTCTATGAGAGAAACAAGAAAACATACTATTCACCATGTTCACGAAAATCGGAAAGATCGATATATAGTTGTGTACCCCATTTTTAATCGAAATTCTCCAATCAAAAATTTGACCAAGCTTGTCACGTGACACTGACAAAAGCCAACGTGCATGAAAAACTCTTAGTTCAGGGATATTCAGTAAAAATTACCAAAACAACGAGATTTCCGTGATGAATAAGACGTGATAATCATAAAACATATATTTGAGGCAAATCAGGCCAAAGCCAAGCCTTGAAATACTAGAGGTACGTTTCGGTCACATTAACACTGAGACATGGTTATCACTTAGCTCAAACTTAACACATTTCTATTGACGACTTGTCAACGAATAATCCGCTTTAAGCTGGAGATTTTGAACAAGTGGACACACTTACAGGTCTTTATGGTCACAATAAACTCACTTTTTGCGTACACTAATTCGAATTCGGACAACACGCTGTCTCGGTATTAACGAAGACTGTACAGAACTGTATGAGGTAACTTTTAAAAAACTTCTCCTTGTGGAGAAGCACCAAATTACATTCTAGCTATATAACCTCCGTTTACAACGGTTAGGTTTAACTATCTTGTCTGGTACTGAATATGTTACCACAAGAGGTGCTGATGTTCCAAACATTATTCAATGATACCTCAGTTGTAAAGTTAAAATAAAATCCAAGAAAGTACGTTGTTAGCGATCGATGATGGGATGCTGAACATGTGAATGTTACAAACGGCAAAGTACTGTTGATATTTGGGAGCTTAACCATAAACCAGACGTTTTTGTCAACACGGACGTCAAGCGCGTCCGTACGTCATAGATGAAATCTAAAACGTGAGAAAGCCTCGAAGTTCTAGCGAGAACGGGAACCTCATCTATGACGGCGCGCACGATCAAAAACGTACACGTGACGTCCGTGTTGACGAAAACATCCGTCGTGCTTAAGCTCCCTTTTAGGCTTCGTTGCGGCCCTATTTCACTGATGGAAAGCACTTGGCAACTTGGTAATGAATTCATTCGTTTGCTATATTAAGCTAGTATTCCAACTGAAGAGTTAACTAGTTCCATTTCCCTAAATCAACAGCCATTCAACGCGCTTAAAAGGATATCGTCAGTAATTCATTGTTTCGCCTAATGAGAAATGTTTCAGTTGACTTTGCCATGCGGGAGCCTTATTTCAGCTTAAACACTATGCGGCTCTAAAACATTTGTTGTTTATATTACTTTTCATTTGAAATGATTCAAAAATCAATTTAAAATCAGCTGTTTTCACAAAAACCCATCTTCATCAAACTTTACCGTTCTTCAGCAAACTTCGAATTAATTTCACTTAATTGTTTTTCAAATGCTAGACTCTGAAAATCCAATATGTTTTGATGTCATTTTGGTTTCTGTCCAGCCAAAAATCCATGCCTTTTAGAGAAATGAGTGTGTTTGCAGTGAGCAAACAGTATTCATAACAGCTAAAATATAAGCTTCCGAGACAAACATCCAATCAGAGACAAATAAGATTTGTTAGAGCCAATTACATTGCATGTCAAAGGCACTCGAATGGGTTTTGCCCAGAGTTTTCTTTACTGCTTTAACAAATTAAAAAGTAGAAAATTGATCGCTTCACGGCCAAATGTTTAATTGTCGGATCATCTCTAATGCTCGCGATTCGGACATTATCCTTCCATATACCAACTGCCAGAAGGGGTTTATTTACCATATATATTTGCCAGAAATCTTCGTTCTACTTGAAAGACCAACGGGTTGACCCAAGTACCTTGTTTTGACTCGTTAGCTTAATTCATTCTACTAAGGAAAGAGCTATGCATTGAGACGCTCTACATTTCAAAGAGACGCTCTACATTTCAAAAAGACAGATAGAAATCTCATACAACCAAGATTCAAAGGTAAAAACACGAAAAAAGTTTACCCACATTATGTTAACATGTCTCGTTTCCTTCATAACCAATCTATGCAAACCGGTTTTACAGGTATTGGAAATGTTGGCAAACCTCTGGCACTGGTTTATCGTTCTGACATGCGCAATTATGGCGCATGGAATGACCAAAGGTCCTGCAAGAGGAGAATTCAAGAGAATGGCAACATTTAAGAAAATTTCTCAAGGTAAAATTCTGATATTCAGACTTTACAGAGGTGACTCCTTCGCCGCACAGGCCTCACTCTGACTCAATAAGACGATGTCATGGTCGCCGGGATTGTTGTTGTTCTTTTGTTTTACTTATTCATATCGTTAAATCTTAATTCTCCATCTAGGTCACGTTTTAACGGATCACGTGATGGCCACACATTACGTTGCTAATTTTCGTGACTGCGCACATCAGTGTTTACGAACCGACGGTTGTAAATCGTACAATTACCAAGAATCAGGATCCTCTCTTCACATCTGTCAATTAAGTAGTCATTCCAAGGCCTCCGCGCTAGCATCAGATTACGTCATGAAGGCAGGATACTCTTATTATGACGCTGATGATTACGTAAGTACCGGATCAATGAGATAATATTCGATTTGGCATGAAATAACATGAAGATGTTAACTTTTTTGAATGACTGGAAGAGGGGAGAATGTCAGAGAACCGCTCTTCTCTCATTGTGAGTATATTACGCACCAGCTGATTGGTCGAGAACCAACATCAAAGAAAATCACACGCCTTCTGATTGGTTGAAGTATTTAAATTAATACTATATGAAATAAGTAGTTTCCTTTTTTCCTGCGTCTGTACTCTAATCGATGCACAGAAGACTTCAAAATGTGGTGAGAAATACAGTCACGCCCCTCGATTTTGTCTTGTGGCTTACTCAGTAGCGGATCAAAGGTGGGTCGAAGGAGTCCACGGACTCCCCCTTCCCCCCCCCCCCCCCCCCCCCCCCCCCCCCCCCCCCCCCCCCCCCCCCCCCCCCCCAACACACACACACACACACAGTTGGGTTTAAGAAACGGAACTCCCCTTTGAATCCGCTACTGTTACTTTCTGGTTTTTACAATTTTCTCCGTGCATTTTGACGTTATCTATGCATCTATTAGAGTACAGATAAACAGAAAACGGGAACTTTAAGTACTTATAGCAATTTTCGTTGTTAGGTTTTCCCTACCTGTGCACCCAATCCTTGTCAAAATGGAGGAACTTGTAGTTTAGATGGACGTACTGACGACTATGAGTGTAAATGTGATGAGAGGTATGCAGGACAACACTGTGAGATATGGATAGGTAGGTATCGAACACGCCTTTTGCTTGATATCCTAGACCTTCAAGGGAAACTTTCTATTTTAAACAAACAGGACAAAACGGCTCATCCACTGCGTTTCCAGGAAGATCTTGTTTCTACATCAAGGCCTATAGAAAGGATAACGGTGACGGTGAATATTGGATCGATCCAACGAGGTCTGGGAGTCCTTTCCTCGTGTATTGTGACATGACAACAGATGGAGGTACGTAAGGACTGCTATTTCTCCTTTCTTGGCATTACACTCTATTGCACGCGTAACTATGGAAACCGGCCCTGTTTTTGTTTGTAGACACGAGAACTGTTTTGATATGGTTTAGGGGTGTTTGTTTGGTGTATTGGAAATACCACTTTCCTTATCAGTGTGATACCCTGGATTTATGAAAGTTTGAAATTTCATTAAGATGCGTTCGTTAACGCAAAACAAAATAGAGAGTACTAGGGACTGTAGGCCAGAATCTTAGCTTCGTGACGGGTGAAATATATATATATTATAACATAGGTAATATATAATGCGCGCTCTGATTGGATGATAAGCGCGCGCGAGCGTGCGTCCAGAACTCGATGGACAGCACGCTGACGGCAATGTTTCCTTTTCTTAGAGCGCGCGCCATGTATGGAGAACTTTGAAGGTCATCAGTTTTTTATTTAGGTTAAACGTGCGGCTTATTTCGTTTGTCTATCGGCTACGCCTCGTGCGACTCTTACGCTTCTCTCGTGCTTAGCAGCCTCCCGCGTGCATCCATAACTCAATGGACGCACGCTGAGTGTTGACCATTTCTTCAGTAATCAAGTAGTGATTTATTTCGTTCAACAGCAAGCAAGCATTTTACCCGTCATGAAGTCCAATACCCCGTGATATAACTAGTCTGTTGGATGGATTTGCCAAGAAAAAAGCATTTCATAAAAATGAGTTCTGTTCTTTGTTTCTATATAAGAGGGTGGACACTTGTGAAACAGAGGACTCTATTGTCTTCACTTCAGTCCTGATGTGACAGAATCCTTTCTTGATAAATATCGTAAAGTAGGGAGTCTCGATGATACTCAGTACATCTCAACAACCGGACTAGCTAGAGAGCAAGCATTTGACCCGTCACTAAGCTAACATTCTCCAACATCCCAAACAATGAGCTGTTCATATAAGTGAGTTGTATACTTTGTTTCTATAGGAGGGTGGACACTTGTAAAACAGAGGATTCTAGCTACAGACACTTTACTTCCCAATACGTCAATCACTTTTCTCGATGGATATCGTAAAGTAGGAAACCTGAACTCTTCTGAGTACATTTCACTAACCGGACTAAACTTAATGAAGACTGAGATGGGTTTCAATCAGATACGCTATTTATGTCGTAAACAGTCTGTAGGGCGTACAGTTCACGTGATGACGGCCTTGAATGACCTTGGCTTTGATGCAGTCAGGTAAGTTTGAAAAAATGTTCATTCATTAATTGTTCTCAGCCAATCAGAATGCGCGTATCGTTTTCTTCACGTGTGAGAAAAACGATACGTCCAATCAGAAGTGACTTCATTTTTGATGAAAATTTTTCTTCAACCTCGGGCTCCTCTCAGCACTTTTTATCGAAGGATTTTCAGTCTTGGCAGTTCAATTTTTAATCTTTATTCAGTAAAAATTCAAGTAGATTAGCTTATTTACCACAAAGGTCATCAATGTCATGCAGAAGAAGAGCTCTATAGGGAAAAAGATTTTCAAAACCATGCTGTGCTGCAAAAAGCGAAGGAGGATTCACGGCCGGTAGATTCGGAGTCACTGAATCAGTGGAAATTTAGTCCAATTAACTGAGCCCTTCTATACAAAAGCTTGGAGAAAAACACTGATAAATCAAGTTCAAGGTACGTTTTTCAAGTTTTGAGGGACATTTGAAACGCCAAGCATGTTTAACGGGCGTGAATTAGACCGTAAGTTTCGGTCTTTAAATACTTTGAATGAACTCAAATCCTTCGCATTGTGTTTGCTCGTTTTGTAAACAAACGTCTGTCAATGAGAAAAAAAATCCAAGTTACACAGATCAAAGAATTATGATTTTGCATTGTAATTCACTTTAGATACAAATATATATTATTTTTGTTTTGTTTTGACGTCTGTTTGTAATTTAAATTTTGTTTTGTAGGGTTTTTGTGCTTTTTGAAATCAAGATCTGGACAATGGAAAAGCAAACCATTTTCACAGCAAAATGACTAAAATTTATAGAAATCTTGATATGCATATGATAAATAGAAGACACCATGGAACGTGCTTTAATTGTACGTTTTTATTCACTCGTTATTTCAGTTGTATCATAAAAAGTTTTATGATACTTCACAACTCGTGAATAAAAACCGTACGCGCGCACTTTCCGTGAAGTATTCTCTATGTTCAGTATCAGTACTAGTAGTTTCCGGATAATAGTTCGCATAGTCAAAGTTTTCTGTAATGGTAGTTTTCTCATCTCCATTTTGAGTTAACTTATTTGATAGAACCTCAGTCAAAGCTAGTAGCTCCGTCACAAGCCGCGCCTTTGTACACGCTGTGTCCAGCGGTACAACGTTGATCTGCTATGCTCATGAGTTGCAATTTATGGCTGAAAATTAACGGCCTCATTTCCTCATTCAGACCTTCCACAGGAAGCCCGAGCAAAAAAGTCGTTTCTTCTCGGCTTCCAGTTCTTTATGCGAAGTATATGCAAGAGCGCCTCGTTTTCAAGTCCTGCATATGAAAATTTGACGGCCACAGCAACTCGTTATTTCTCAACGACCCTCTGAATCGCTGTGAGAAGAATTTATAACACCAGATTAGTACGTTACTTATTACACTCTACATACCCTTTCTCTACTTTTCTCTATACAGGTTCCTTCTTAACTCCACCTCTTCATTCGCAAAGGCTTGTGGTTCGTACGTTGTTTTACCGGACGACAATTCAACGTTGTCTGCCAACTGTGACAAGTGGGGGAAGTTCAAAAGTGGCAAAACTATGGTAGACAGATGGGGACATGGGGGGTACTTAAGACGTCGGAGACCGTATCACCGAATGATGTACTGGACTGGTACAGTGTCAATCGGTTTCATTGGTAATACCTACTGGTGCGACGATCTTTCAACGAATAATCTTCAAATTGGAGACCTTTGGAAAATGTTTGTACGCTGAAAAACCGGAAGGGGAAACACTTTAATATTTCATAAAAGTGCTATTAATATTTATCATTTTAAAATGAGCTCAAACTTAACAATGGAAACTTTAGTTCCTGATAACTAAGGCTTAAATCTCTCAATGTGAGCACAGCCCTGCTAAATGATAATGCCACAAAAATGTACGTTATTATTTTTCGCTCTAGGCAACCGCGTTTTGACTACTGTCAACTAACCAATCTCGTACCCAGAGCCTACGTTCCTCTTGGTCAGCGACCGATATACGAAAGGCTCTGGGCCCAGCTGTTCGAAATCCAATAAGTGTTAACCCAGGATTAAATCTAAAGAAAACCATTCGTTTTAACACAGGATTAGCGTTAATCGCCCTTCGAACAACCGGGCTCAGGCGTATACAAATTTTTAGTCGGCTATTCACGGACTAGGCTTAACTGCGCATGACAGTGTTTGCAATTGGGTTACCAATCTCGTTCCCAGAACCCTATTCCCTCTTACGCATGCGCATGCGTAAGATAGGGTTCTGGGAACGAGATTGTTGGGTTACCTGTAGTGGCTTCAAAATCGCTCTATTTGTGACAGAAATTCCCTGATCCAGAGCTTGTTTTTATGCTTCTTATTTCGAAATATACTCAGAGGGTAAAGAATGATATTTACATGAGTCATTTGTGTCATTTGTGTGGTTTATTTTACGATTTGAAGTCTCTCAAGTAAATTTGAATCGCTAGTAACGGCGCTAGCTCTTCGAACACCGACACACTTCAACGACAAACAGCCCACAAATCTCCTATTAAAACTGCACTAATCTCATCGCCTGCTCACATGTTGCACTGCATGTTACTACAAGAGAGGGGTCAGAGGGTTGATGTTGCAAACATTTAATGATACAATCAGGAGGGAGAGGTGTTTCCATTGCCTTTGATACATTAATTAATCTTCAGATGGAAGATTCGAAAAAATTTTCATTTAAAGGATTTAGTACCTTTTTCGGGTTGTCTTCATCCTCGAAGAATTTTAATTAAGAAAAAACAATTAAAACAAAACAATTAAAACAATTCGATGTTATCAGCATAGCCTACCCAGTTACAAATCCACAAAAACGCTGTCGCAAAACGGGGTTGACCAATTCCCCAAAAAAATTCCTGCCAAGAAAAAATGTTCCCAAAAATATTCCTGCAAGTACCCTACCACACAAAAAATATTCCTACATCGTTCTAAAAAATCCCCGCAAAGAAACATAGGTAGAAAAATGTTCGCGCCTAAAAAGGTTTTAACCCCCCCCCCCCCCAAAAAAAAAGGAACACACCCCTCCAAGGTTTCTAATGGTCCCCCCCTAATAACTGGTATATTATGCGCGAGAATCGTGTGTGATTTGTGTGAACACGCATAGATGATGTCATTAAATCGCACAGGTGCTCTGATTGGTTGAAATGTTTCAGTGAACATATGAAACAAAACATTCGTCTTGTGGCGTACTTTTTTGTTCTCACCACATTTTAATAATAATAATAATAATAATAACACTTTATTTGATTAGGGTAACTAGAATTACATTTAAGTAATTTTCATCCAGGCCCTAAGAAACATGCGAGAATAATAAATAATAACAATAACAGTTCATTATAAATAACATATAACATAAGATTTTTTTTTTTTTTTTTTTTTTTTTTTTTTTTTTGAAATATTTTAAAATGTCATTCAATGTCGCTCTTTAATTCCTTAAACTTTGCGTTTAAGTACAGTCTTTTGAATGAAGCTATACTGCTTGCATTTCTGAATTCTTTTGGTAGGCTGTTCCATTCTTTGGCGCCAGTGAAAGCAAAAGTTCTCATACCAGCATTAGTGGTAACCATTGGAACCTTTAATATTTTTTGGTCAGCGCCTCGAGTATTTAACTTGTGTACTGAATTAAATGGTTTTATTAAATTTGTAATGTAAGATGGTGTTAAATTATTCAGTGCTTTGTAAACAGTTATTACACGAAGGAACTTTATTCTTTCGTGGAATGGAAGCCAGCCCAGTTGAAGAAACAGCGGCAGTGAAGGTGTTTTGTAATCTTTGTTCAATATGAGCCTTGCTGTCTTCTTTTGTAGACGATGGATTTTGTCCAAATTTTGTTGAGATGTATTGCTCCATACAACGCAACAGTAATCCATTAACGAAAGGATGAGGCATTGACAGAAAGCAAGTCTGGCTTTGAACGTCAGATGATGTCGAATTCTACGAAATATCTGTAAATATTCATCATCAAAGATTTGATTTACAAAACGTGATTTGCGCGCGCGCTATAAAACTTTGTGCGCGCTCTACTATTATTCAACGATAAATCTAACTCGCCACACTCACCCCCACTTTTTTTAAATTGTCGCCCTCGACAATTCTAAACTAGTTATATAAATTAAACATAAGTAACGGTCGAAACTTCGACCAAGTTCATTAATGGGTGATAGGTTCTTTGTCTTGACGCCAGTCGTTTGGACCTTCGAAGAGGTTGGGCTGTTGACGAATCTTGCGTTGAGTCCTCTAGCCTTGGATCTTTATAGGTCTTGTCCTGGATGCTGCTTGTCACCTTGGGTGGACGTTCTTGATTGTTGCCTGTCAACTTAGGTGCACGCTTGGGTATCCGTCGCATACAGTATAGCACACCGTCGTCGTTGTCGTCATCATCGTCTGTCCTCATTGGGAAGTCGTTAGCTGACCTCTTTTCAAGCACTGACTCCGATGCTGATTCTCTGGATGTAGGCTGCTCTTCACGATCAAACGTAGGGTGACACACTCTGAATGAGCTACGATGGGCTCGACATGATGTACCATCGTCCACTGACTTTAAAGTGTACACAGGATTTCCACTGCCTGGTACTTGCACAACCACGTACAACTTGGGGTTCCAAGCATCCTGTATCTTGTTTCTTCCTAGAACTCTGTTTCTCATATAAACGTGGTCTCCAACGTTGACTTGAGGGTCGTGAACTTTTTTGTCAAGGTGTCTAGTGCGTTCTTCGCTACACTTCTTAAGATGTCTGGCTGCGTTTTCATATACTGTCGACAGGCGTTCTCTGTGTGCGTTTAGCCATTCATCAGCACCTTGCGTAGTGTCGTACATTTCTTCCTCTCTCCTCCCCAGCAAAAAATCGAGTGGTATCACTGGATCTCTACCAAACAGTAGATGGTATGGGCTGTAGCCTGTGGAAGCATGAGGAGTGACGTTGTAGGAATAGAGTAATTCTGGAAGGAAGGCCGTCCATCTTTTCTTCTTCTCTGGTGGTAATGTTCTTAGCAGTTCATGCATCGTTCTGTTGAAACGTTCACACTGTCCATTACCTTCTGGATGGTAAGGCGTTGTCCTGGTCTTTTTGATTCCGTACATGTTGCACAGTTCCTTGATTACATTGCTTTCGAAGTTTCTTCCTTGATCTGAGTGTAGTTGCTTTGGGACACCGTACTTGAAGAACCATTCGTTGAGTAGTACTTTCGCTGTGGTACTGGCTTTTTGGTCCCGTGTCGGTACAGCGATTGTGAATTTGGTGAAGACGTCCGTCATGACCAAGACGTTTTCTCTTCCATCCGATGACTTTTCGATTAGAGTAAAGTCAATAGCAAGGATCTCTAAAGGCTTGCTTGCCAGTAAGGTACTCGACGCTGGTCTCACTCTAGGCGTTGGCAACTTTGCTAGGTTACATCTCTCACACTTCTTGACGTACAACTCGGTATCTTTATACATACCCGGCCAGTAGCAACGTTGGCGCAACAACTGTAGTGTTCTTTCTTGTCCTTGATGGCCAATCTGATCATGCACACCTTTCAACACTCGATCTTTCATCACCTCTGGAATAACCAACTGCTTTACTTCTCCATGGTATGGGTCGTTAACTGTCCTGTATATAAGCTGGTCTTCTTGACTTAGCTTGCTCCATTGCTTAATCAAAGCCATTGCACTACGAGTTTCTTTTCTTCTTTCTTGAGCTGTTGGCTTTCTTTGTTCACTGAAGTAGTGCAATAATCTCTTTATGCTTGGGTCTGATGACTGTAGCATCTGCAACTCTTCCTTTGAGTACGATGGAAACGAAGATGTTGGCATATTAACTTGGACTGAGGTTGATCTGTTCATCGCTTCTACTCTCATAGTACTCTGTAATTCAGTAGGTAACTTTGATGCACCAACTGATATTTCATTAGCGTCGTGTACTTCGTCTTCTGAGTCTTTATTATCCTCTGCTTCTGGTCCTGTGCATCTTGATAATGCGTCTGCTGCTTGATTCGATTTTCCAGTTCTGTATTTGATTTGGAAGTCGTACAGTGCCAGTTGAGATGCCCATCGTTGTTCGACTGCACCCAACTTTGCTGTTCTCAGATGACTCAAGGGGTTGTTATCTGTGAGAATGGTAAAGGTCGATCCAAGCAAATAGTTCTTAAACTTCTCTGTGACCGCCCACTTCAACGCTAACATCTCTAGCCTCATTGAGCTGTAGTTTCTTTCGTTCTTCTCTGTCGGTCGTAACCGTCGACTGGCATAACTGATTACAACTTTACCACTTTCTTGTTCCTGATAGAGGATGGCACCTAGCCCTGTAAGACTAGCATCTGTCTCAAGCACGAATGGCTTGCTGTAGTCGGGGTATCCTAGCAACGGTGGTGTGATCAGCTTTGCCTTCAGTGTATCAAACGCTTCTTGATGACGTGGAGTCCATCTTGCTTCTAATTGGAGATTTGAATGTCTCTTTGATGGTTTCATCTCGTGTAGGCAACTGTTAACCAGTTCGTGTAGAGGGCCAGCGATTTGCGCAAACTTGTTGATAAACTTTCTGTAATACGACGCGAATCCTAAGAATGAGCGCAGTTCTTTCAGTGTCTTAGGTACTTCCCAGTTTGCAACAGCGTCAATCTTGTCGGGATCAGGGGCAATGCCTTCAGCCGATACTTCATGGCCCAGGTATGTTACCTTTGTTTGCAGAAATTTGCACTTTGATGGCTTTAGCTTCAATCCATACTTCTCGACTCTTTCCAATAGATTTTGACGTCATCTTTGCATCGAGTACGTACAGACGCAAGAAAAAATGGATAGGTTCACTATTTTGTCAAGTTTATTTTGAGCAAGTTCTCATTAAATATTTGCAACAAACATATTTTCTTAAATACAGTATGCTACTTTGAGAGTACTCGTAAGTTACCCACGCCGTTTGAGAAATTGACAGAGACCGGCTTCGTGGGATTTTAGCATGCACCGCAACTTAGAGTAGATTTCGTATGACTGTGAAAACGGCACCGCACGGTCACGGCACGGTTACGGCAGGAATTTCGAATGCTTTTATAGAAAACGCGGCACTGACACGGTCACGGCACGGTCCGTTTCACACTCATACGAAATCTGCTCTAAGATGGTGTTACACGTTACGAATCGCAACGACGATTTTTCGCGCAACAATGTTGCGTGTCGTGTAACATAGTACGCGGAACGATTTTCTGCGTAATCTTTGTCACGGCAACATGTTACGAGCAGTTATCTGAAGATGGCCGCAGCCTGTCGACCGAAATAATATAAAAATTAGGTACTACCTAATAGCGGAGCTCCCATTTAAATATAAAAATAATTTTAAATACTTTGTTTTATTTTTTTTGATGTTTTTGATTTAAATGAATTGGGCTTCCTGTGGTAATAGGCAAACAAAGATTGCATTTTGTTGTAAAAGTCGAAATAAAGATTATAGGTCAAGCTTTATTTCTTGCCCTTCAGTCTCCTGAAAATTATAAGGCTTTCAGCCTCAGTCACCATAGTGATGCTTATTCAGATTCAGTCAGATTTTATAATTGACTTTGAAGTAGTGGTTCATAATTCTCAGAAATAGAATGCAAAAATCCCTCAAACTGATTTCATTCACATAAATACTGTTCAACCTGATTTCAACATCCTTCAATTAAACAATTTAACATTGCAGAACATTATATTTAGATTTTTCTGTCTTGACAGTATTGTGGCATCTGGTTTTTGTACTATGTAGAATAGAATGACACAGATAAATAGTTGTCTTTACACAAAACAAGAATTCTCTCTTCCAGGTTCCACTAATTATGACTTTAGATGAAATTGTAAAACAACTCAAAACAACTACTACCTAAAACCAGAGCTCCAATTTCAATTTCAATATTTTTATGTTCTTGATTCAAATGAATTGGATTTCCTGTGGTAATTGTAAAAGCATTTTTAAAATAAGTTTTGGTTTTGGTTTGTATAGTGGGCTTGTAAGCTCAGTGACCTTTATTACAGTGAATTTTAATATTCAGATTCACTGTCAGATTTCATAACTGACTTTGTAGTGGTTCATAATTTTCAGAAATATAAAGCAAAATCTCCAAACCCTTTTTTAAATTGATACAAGTAATTAAACCTTTTCAACATCCTGAATATTACAGAACAACATATCTTCATGTGTCTGTCTTTACTATATTAAATTTGTGACATATCTTGTTTTTTTTTGGTTGTTGTTGTTGTTTTGTTATTTAATGTGGAATAGAATGACACACTAGCTAGGTGAATACTTGTCTCCCACTTGTCTCTTCCAGATTACACTGATAATACAGTTTTAAGTGACTATAAAAACAGCCACTCGACATTACAAGAAAACAAGGAATTAAGCATTTTCAGTCTGCATGCATTTTAAAGGTCTCGTAGGTTCACTGACAGAGCATGCAAAATTCCTTCTTTTATTCCTGTCAATTTTTTTCATTAAATTCCAGACCCAAACTTGAGCTGTATTTACACATTAGTGGGGTTGAAATAAGTTCAAAATCATTTTTTTACTTATTATTATTATTAGAACTAGTGCAAAAAGTTCACCGTAAAACAAATGTCGTTGTACATTTTATGTACTTGATCGAGTGTTTGTTTAAACTTGGCCACAGTTCAACGTGCATAAAAGTTTATTTTTTTAAAGACATCAATCCCAAATAAAAGATAAAAGATCAAATATAGGTAAAAGAGACGTTTTGACATCATTTTCTGGCCAAGGTCTTTACCTTGAAGTGCTTTCCTAATTGTTGTCTTTAGAAGCATAGTCCTAGATCCTTGTTTCACGCTCAATGCAGATGATTCTTGATTGCCAACTTTGGCTAGATTTTTAAGCAGCTTTACTGAAGGCATCTTCACGAAACGAAGAATACAAGACCTCGATGACTCGTTCATTATGAGAAGTTTTTTGAAGCTACAAATCCAACTAAAAAGTCGTCCAACTTTGAAAATGCTCTCTGTGTCCTTCGTCTTTCGAGCAGTTTTTGAAATGACACCGGGCCCGAAAAAATTCAAATGCACGTTGTTTTTCGCTTTAACCTGTCAAGATTGGCACAGATTAATGATCATGAAAATCGCTAAATTTTTACGAGGTTTCTAGAGTAATATTTTTAAGTTTTGCAAGTTAAAACTGCAAGGAAACTGTAAATTGGCCAGCGGTTACCCCTGTGGGATGTACAGGGACGTACGTACGTACGGACACTGGGCTTCCTGTGTCGGTCCATGAAAAATCAACTGGATGGGTTACCATTTTTTCTTAGGTATGGTGCTCCGCTCGCGCGGGCCTTCGGCCCGCGCGGGAGCTCCGCTATTAAAACATGACCAACAAGTATCTTCTCGTTTTACTGTTCGTAAACTCTATGCCCACAAATTCACCTAAAAACTTATCGTTTTCATCCAAAGAAAACCAATTCTTTTCATGGGATTCAAATTTAAAAGAGTCCAAAAAATAAAACCAAAATGCACAAACGAGCTGTCCCCAGAGCTACACATACTGATGTTGTAATAAAAATCGTTCCGTGGAACAACCCTTAGGACAATAATTTTTGGCGCAACGTTTTCACCCAGGAAATATTTGCTACAGTTAAGTGCTACGCCCATTGGCCACTTTCATACCGTGAAGACTGGGTACGAGTCCCTCAAATTTTGACGATGGTAACACAAAACTCATATAGTCACAAAGACCATAGTCAAGCTTTGCAAAATCCCGAAGTTTGGTGTTAATTGGTCAATATTGAACGTTTTACAGCCGTTCTAATATGGTAGAATTTACAAAGAAATGTATGGTTGTAGGGACAATATGTGGACATTTGTCCCTACAACCATACATTTCTTTGTAAAATCTAGCATGTTTGAACTGTGTATCTCTTTCAATGTATATCCGATTAACATCAAACCTCGGGATTATATACAGCTCGATGTGCTCTTTCTGACTATATGAGTTTTTTGTTACCATCGTCAAAGTTTAAGGGACTCGTACCCAGTCTTCACGATATGAAAGTGGTTAATACATGTTAATACTAATCGGTGTTTTCGTCCATGAAAAAGCCATTTAGGCTGAGAGTCATGACCTATGCATTCATTTTCTAACTTCAATGCGTGAGACTTATCTATCATTTCCTAGATCTAATATTCCAAGCACTGACCACGCAATAATTTTATCATAACACCAATGGCAATAGGTGCTATAACAAGAATATAAGCCATATAAATATAAACGCCTTTACTACTACTAGCCGAAAATTTCGGATGAACTTTTCCGTCTTTGTCTTGCCATATCCCATCTCTACATTTGTAGCTATTACCGTCCAGGAAGCCTTTCCCGTACCAGGCCTCTAAAAGTAGCAGCGGCTTTCTTGGACACAGGCCGACCACTCCCATAAAAGAACACCTTTGTAAAGGAAATACATCTGCTTTGTTCATAAGAAAGCGCTTTCCCTCTGGTATGGACAAAATCTGATGTCCTCGATCGTAAAAGTGATAGAGATCTATAAAATTACTGCCAAACAACACACGTGCAAGAGGTTCTTGGAAGGAACACTTGTCTACTATCTTTTCAACAATCTAGAAATGAACATAGAAACTGTAAATGCTTATTCAAATTGAATTTGCATGGATGGGGGCTAATTGAAAAGGAGTCTAGTTTGAGCAAGGGAGGGAAGTGTCCGAATGATATCACCGATACAGGAAAGAAAGTTTGAATGAGCGATCAAAGAAAGAATAAATGAATGTGAGATGACAAGAAAATTTGAGAGTTGGGCTGAAAATGTACATTTTGGCATATCATGAAAGTGCAGTTCCGTTGTAAGATTTTTTTCAGTTCGAAGGCATGTATAGCCACTGAAAACATTGAACAGCCATCTCAATGAAGAGAAAATGCATCCCGATTCCCCGGTTATATAATCAATATATGTACCTTCCTAGCGCAGCCGAACTTCGTTCAGTAGGTCGGGGTGTAGTTCAGTCTGTAACGCAGGGAAGTATTTCCCCTAGTGCGTAATGGTTTGATAAAATAAAAAAATCTATTGTTGTCATTGCCGTTTTCAAAAGTTTCTTTTGCTTAGATTCTTGGGTGGCCCACCAATTGGATGAAACCTTCCGAGAAGTGCTGGTCGCCTAGCGTGAAGGTACTCCACTGAACTGTGAAGTTTGTTGAATGTATTGTTATAGTTCGCTGCACTCACTCGTGAAATATTTCTTTCCACTCGAAGATAAACTCCATATCTTCGCGCGGCTATGTAATATTTATATATTACGCTATTTATATATTACGCTAGATATAAGGTCGTGGCTAGATGGGATCCTCGCAAACAAGGTTTGGTTAGGTTTAGGGTCAGTATTTGGGAAGACTTTGTAGAAATAAACACTCAAGTACCTTGGGGTAGGTTTAGCAAGGACGGATCCAGGATTTTTCAAAGGTGGGGGTCACGTGACGTTCACAAACAGGGAGCCCAAACGAAAAGGTCTTAGGTCATTGAAACTCGCTGAAAATATGACATTAATTGCTTAGACTAGTGATTTTTTAACACTTTTTATTAGAAACAAAAATATTATATTTACAACTGAATGGGTAGAGGGTTGGCATTGCTTAGTGGTATTTCAATGAATGTTAAAAGAGAGTCTTTTCACAGAAAAAAATTACTGCTGTCGCAAATTCATGACATATTCATTGATAAACACAGGGGGGTCCTGACCCCCGTGATCCTCCCCCTGGATCCGCCCTTGTTTAGGGTTAGTATTAGGGAAGACTTTGTAAAAACAAAGCCCTAAACTAGCCCTAAACTAGCCCTAAAACTAACTGAACCTTATAATATTGGTTCTGAAACTCTTCTCAGTGAGTTGGTTGTTGATTATTTGTTTTTTAACCTGATGAAGACGACCAGAATGGCGTCGAAACGTAGTACGAGAACAAAACAAGGTGAGATTGAAAGCCCAATTAAAAAACAAATAATAACTAAACCTTGTTTGCGAGGATCCCATCTAGGCACGACCTAGATATAATTGCAAATTTAAGACCCCGGATCAAACGAGAACGCAAGACGGCGCAAGTCAACGGTCTTGACTTGAGACTTGCTCGTTTCGTTTGAACACCGCTCAACGCAAGTTAACGCAAGTTTTTAAAAAACTGTCAATAAAAATCAGCTAGCTGAAGGGAAAGAAGAAAATCAGTTTGTTCAGTTTTTGTTTGAATTATTTGTGAGAGGCAATGTGTAGAAGTTCGGACTAAAAGAACAAGAAAAACAACTTGCGAAGTCTAGCATGGTGACCGTTCAAAACGAGTCAAAACTTGCATCAGCTTGCGATCAAATTGCTCGCAAGTCTATGCAAGTCGATGCAAGTAGTTGCAAGTCGATGCAAGTTGGCGACCAAACGAGGGCGCAAGTCAAAACTTGTTGATTCGCGCCTAATAGTTATTAGGAAAAGCAACTTTACTTATTAAATTTTTATCGTTTTATCGTTCTATCTATCTACCAAGATTCAAGATTCAAGATTCTTTTATTATGCTGGTTTTACAAATATTAATTTAAAAAAATTATAATTGACATATTTTAAGGCAAGGCTAATTTAACAGATAACTGATATATACTCAATCAGCTGCTGTCTTACATTAATATATTATTGGTCAAAAAAGACAGGAATCCTTATAATAATTTAATATAAAAATTAGGTACTACCTAATAGCGGAGCTCCCATTTAAATATAAAAATAATTTTAAATACTTTGTTTTATTTTTTTTGATGTTTTTGATTTAAATGAATTGGGCTTCCTGTGGTAATAGGCAAACAAAGATTGCATTTTGTTGTAAAAGTCGAAATAAAGATTATAGGTCAAGCTTTATTTCTTGCCCTTCAGTCTCCTGAAAATTATAAGGCTTTCAGCCTCAGTCACCATAGTGATGCTTATTCAGATTCAGTCAGATTTTATAATTGACTTTGAAGTAGTGGTTCATAATTCTCAGAAATAGAATGCAAAAATCCCTCAAACTGATTTCATTCACATAAATACTGTTCAACCTGATTTCAACATCCTTCAATTAAACAATTTAACATTGCAGAACATTATATTTAGATTTTTCTGTCTTGACAGTATTGTGGCATCTGGTTTTTGTACTATGTAGAATAGAATGACACAGATAAATAGTTGTCTTTACACAAAACAAGAATTCTCTCTTCCAGGTTCCACTAATTATGACTTTAGATGAAATTGTAAAACAACTCAAAACAACTACTACCTAAAACCAGAGCTCCAATTTCAATTTCAATATTTTTATGTTCTTGATTCAAATGAATTGGATTTCCTGTGGTAATTGTAAAAGCATTTTTAAAATAAGTTTTGGTTTTGGTTTGTATAGTGGGCTTGTAAGCTCAGTGACCTTTATTACAGTGAATTTTAATATTCAGATTCACTGTCAGATTTCATAACTGACTTTGTAGTGGTTCATAATTTTCAGAAATATAAAGCAAAATCTCCAAACCCTTTTTTAAATTGATACAAGTAATTAAACCTTTTCAACATCCTGAATATTACAGAACAACATATCTTCATGTGTCTGTCTTTACTATATTAAATTTGTGACATATCTTGTTTTTTTTTGGTTGTTGTTGTTGTTTTGTTATTTAATGTGGAATAGAATGACACACTAGCTAGGTGAATACTTGTCTCCCACTTGTCTCTTCCAGATTACACTGATAATACAGTTTTAAGTGACTATAAAAACAGCCACTCGACATTACAAGAAAACAAGGAATTAAGCATTTTCAGTCTGCATGCATTTTAAAGGTCTCGTAGGTTCACTGACAGAGCATGCAAAATTCCTTCTTTTATTCCTGTCAATTTTTTTCATTAAATTCCAGACCCAAACTTGAGCTGTATTTACACATTAGTGGGGTTGAAATAAGTTCAAAATCATTTTTTTACTTATTATTATTATTAGAACTAGTGCAAAAAGTTCACCGTAAAACAAATGTCGTTGTACATTTTATGTACTTGATCGAGTGTTTGTTTAAACTTGGCCACAGTTCAACGTGCATAAAAGTTTATTTTTTTAAAGACATCAATCCCAAATAAAAGATAAAAGATCAAATATAGGTAAAAGAGACGTTTTGA
This sequence comes from Telmatactis stephensoni, assembly GCA_029948255.1. Lineage (NCBI taxonomy): Eukaryota > Metazoa > Cnidaria > Anthozoa > Actiniaria > Isophelliidae > Telmatactis > Telmatactis stephensoni. The sequence continues at coordinate 214,769 of JALIZF010001879.1, forward strand.
CATCATTTTCTGGCCAAGGTCTTTACCTTGAAGTGCTTTCCTAATTGTTGTCTTTAGAAGCATAGTCCTAGATCCTTGTTTCACGCTCAATGCAGATGATTCTTGATTGCCAACTTTGGCTAGATTTTTAAGCAGCTTTACTGAAGGCATCTTCACGAAACGAAGAATACAAGACCTCGATGACTCGTTCATTATGAGAAGTTTTTTGAAGCTACAAATCCAACTAAAAAGTCGTCCAACTTTGAAAATGCTCTCTGTGTCCTTCGTCTTTCGAGCAGTTTTTGAAATGACACCGGGCCCGAAAAAATTCAAATGCACGTTGTTTTTCGCTTTAACCTGTCAAGATTGGCACAGATTAATGATCATGAAAATCGCTAAATTTTTACGAGGTTTCTAGAGTAATATTTTTAAGTTTTGCAAGTTAAAACTGCAAGGAAACTGTAAATTGGCCAGCGGTTACCCCTGTGGGATGTACAGGGACGTACGTACGTACGGACACTGGGCTTCCTGTGTCGGTCCATGAAAAATCAACTGGATGGGTTACCATTTTTTCTTAGGTATGGTGCTCCGCTCGCGCGGGCCTTCGGCCCGCGCGGGAGCTCCGCTATAATACAAATACATATTAAGTGTTATTTAACAAAATGGACAAAGAATAAATATTTATAAAGAATGAAAAAATAATAATAATAATAATAATGACAACAGGCAATGGTTGGTATAAATATAAAATCATTGACTACCGTATATGACTTAATAAAATTAGAAAATAATTTATGTTTGAAATTTGCTTTATTTTCTATTTTCGAGAATTCCATAATGTTGCACCAGCAAATCTTATGTTAAATTTACCATAACTGGTTCTTACATGAGGAAGTGCATAATTTTGTTTAGAAGCAAATCTTGTGTTGTACTTGTCTCACATGGGTGAAATACAGTTTAAATACATCAGGAAGGTTACCATGGTGATAGTCATACTGACATAAAAATAGAAGTTTGAAAATCAACAAGATCTTTGATTTTTAGAATTTCTAATCACTAAATCATTAGTAATGGACTTGTATGAGCTCTGTAATCACTAATTAAGGTTATCAGACGAATAACCTTTTTTCTTGAGATTAAAAAGAGGATGCAGAGTTGATTCGTCCATACTTAGTAGATTCGTCTGTTACCCCAAACTACTAAGCCATATCTGCATGTGAAATAGGGATATTTATTTAGTTTATACACGACCCCACAAGCCCTGGACTTTCATCATATATCGTGTTAAAATAACATTATTCAATATTATTATTATTATTATTATTGTTATTACTAGTAGATACCAACCTTGCCAGTACACGATTGTCGAGTGCGATTGTCCATTGATATGTTGTGTTGTGAAAGTGCTTCTGGTAACATAAAGATGTGGACGTTTCCATCATTAATGTCAAATGTGCCAGGTTTCTCTACAATCTCTTTTAATCTTGTAATATCTTTGTAGTCTACAATTATATCAATATCATGGTCCCATGGCAGAACATCATTAACTCGTACCAAACCAAGCAATGTCCCCCACATTAGTGCATATGAGATATCATGTCGAGTCGAGTAATCGACCCAAAAAGTCAACAACCTCAAAATCTCTCGTCGATTAGGATTGTCTTTACATGTGGATTCATTGTAAAATCGTTTCCATCTTTTCTCCAGTGTTTTACCCCAGCAGTTATTCGTCCGTAATAACTTTATATCATTTCCACGCTTGTCTTCGGGATTGGAGCATTTTGTGTCACTACGATCAAAATACGAGGCAAAGAGAACTACTGCAAACACTACTGCAGCACAACATACTAACACTACTCCAAGACGTCTACAAAAAGTCAAACCTGAAATTCTTAGTTGACGACGAAACATTCGGTGCCTTGTTTAGGTCAATTTTTCATGTCTGAACTCTCCAGAAGGCTAACGATATAGCCTCCTCCGCAGGCAACTCATGGGCTTTCTTTACCCTTGGGTTTCCTTTGTTATGCTGAGGAGAGGGGACTGGGTCCCCGGCAAGAAATGTTTTTTTTTTTTTTCGTTTTTTTTTTTTTTCCCTGGCCCCCTCCCCCCTCATCATTTTTGGCTCGCCCCCAGTCTCTCGTCTTTGCAACAGGAAGCCAAAGAGATAAAAGGAGTTGCCTGCGGAGGAGGCTAGGCTAACGATATGTTATCATACAGACACTGTTGGTTGGGCTTCCTGTGGATTTTAACAGTTGTCATTGTTTCTACGCTTGGAGCGTGGTCAAAGAGAATCGCTCAAAAACCACCATAAATCGTACCCAAATCAAATACAAACACGCCAGAAGTTTTTATAAACATTAAAATCGTTATTTCTATCATAGATTTGAGAGATATTTCTAAGTTACTGGTGAATTTGGAGGAATATTTAAAAGAAGTAGCAAATCAGCCGTTAAAATCCACAGGAAGCCCACCACACTGACACAATATGGTAAGCGCATGCGCCAGATTTCGCGGGCTTTTGCGCGGCGCAGCCGCGTCTTGACCACAGAAAGCCCGGCATGAAATATCTATTTCCAATGAAGAAATGGTCAACACTCAGCGTGCGTACATTGAGTTATGGATGCACGCAGGAGGCTGCTAAGCACGAGAGAAGCGTAAGAGTCGCACGAGGCGTAGTTCTTTTATAACATAGACAAACGAAATAAGCCGCACGTTCAACCTAAATAAAAATACTGATGACCTTCAAAGTTCTCCATACATGGCGCGCGCTGTAAGAAAAGGAAACATTGACGTCAGCGTGCTGTCCATCGAGTTCTGGACGCACGCTCGCGCGCGCTTATCATCCAATCACAGCGCGTTATATATTACCTATGTTATAAAAGCTTTATGATCTCATTGTGTAGTTCAAAGACAGTACCAAAGGATACCGTAAAATCTTTGTTTTAGCTACTAGCCGTTTCTAACAGAAAGTTTATTCAAATTGTGGCGCAGGCTTCGAAAATCATCTCTACAAAGCCGGTGAAATCCTCAAAATTGAGACGCTAATTTTGGAAACAGGAAGCCCAACGCAAGATCAAGATTAGTGTCGCTGCTCGCTAAGGCTCGCACCAAAGGCTCGCAACAATTATTTTCTTTTTGATACTGATCTGATTCAATTCTGTATAATTTAGGCACAACCCAACCCCTACGTAACGATTATGTATCAGTCAATTCCAAGACCGCCCATCCCCCCCCCGGACACACCCCGGGTCGCATTTGACCGAGGAGCTGTTCCGTATAGTGGTGAATTTGACGTGAAACGAAGCCCATCCAGGCGGGCATTTGACGACTTTTTTGACTCGATCGTTACAAAGCTTTGGTCAGCGGTCTAAAATACTAGGCTAGGATTTCTAAAAATCAATTGTTCAAGAGAACGCACATTTTTTAGGGAAACCATAGTTTAAACGTTGCTTTATTCTGTATTTTTCGTCTGATTTGGGGATACAGTCAAAAGTTTTCAGTCAAAAGCAGTTTAAAAAGCGAAGCAAAACAAATATGACGATCTTTCGCGCGCGGGCGCTTTTGGAACGATATACGCATTTTTCTCAGTACCCATTTAAAACGAAACTCTGATATAAATCAACGAAAATACCTTGAACGAAGTATTTTCTACGAAGATGTAAGGCTAAGTTTGCTGTGAAGGTGAGTAATCTTGGAGTTTTGACCTTTTTGCAGTCATGACTTCGACTGCAAACTTCATGGCGGCGAAGACAAAGAACCAGTCAAGTTTTTCTTCAGTGAGTGTCAGGTAAATCTCACGTGCACTTGGCTCGATCTGATTGCAATTATTAATCATGCCTCTATTAGCTATGATTAGGCTTACTTTTTGATTACCAAAAATATAGAATCAGTCCCATAAAAGGGCTTTTAGCTTGTATTTTTGGCCAAAGATTATGAACTTATATTTGCTACTGTATGAACCAGTTTAAGAAAACCATAGCGTCGCGTAATATCTTTGTAACGAGGTGACTTTGATAATTTTGATAACGGCCCCGGGCTTTTGTCAGATCTCCTCGCAATTTTAGCTTATATAAAATTTGTACTAACTAAAATATGTATACAAACCTAAAATGGTTGAATAAACAAACAAACAAACAAACAAGCAAACTTTACAAAAGCAAATTGGCACTGCTGGGCCTGCTCCATTTCGGCATTTCGCGCGACCGGGCCGGACTACGCCACAAAAAATACTCCTATAATATTCGATCTAATATTTAGAGCACTTTGAGGTTAATATACTCGAGAAGAGACGAGTGTGGAAGTTATATAGCGTCGGCCATCGCTAGCTGCTTTCCATGAAGAGACACGTACACCACGTATTATCTTTTTCTTACAAACGCAACTTGCTGATGGTGTCAGCATGAGTTCACAATAACTGTGTGCTGTCTACGTGACCAAACGCACTTACCTACTGTGGTAACGAATTCACTCGTTTTCTATATAATATATTCCAAATCAATTCACGCAGGACTCCTGGTTCACGCCATTTTAAACAATAGCCATTCAGCGTGGTGTAAAATATTGTCGGTAACTAACCATTGCATGCTTCGTCTATTGCGAAATGTTTCAGCTGCATGCATGACTTTGCCATTTCAGGAACCTTGTATCAATTTAAACACACCATGCAACTCTAAATGATTTCAAAACCAATCTAAAACCAGGTGTTTTCACACTAGCCTTCGTCACCAACTTTACCGGCGTTCTTCAGCAAAGATGGTATTGTAAAGATTTAAGGTAATAATATGGACTACGTTTGTTATATGTATTGTCTTTCAGTTTAATTCTTCAGATTCCGACTACATTTGAAATATTCTACAGTAAGGTTTTACAAAGTGTACCGATACAATCCGTAATTAAGTCCTATGAAAGTCGTATGCAACAAAGATCTTTTTACATGCACTAAAGAAAGTTCTCACAAATTTAACACTGACTCACATCAGAAAAAATAACTCGAATTTGTTCTTTGAAAGTTTGAAACGCTTTGTAAAACAAGGACAGATTATAAGACAGGGTTTATACTACCCTACGAGTAAGCGGCGTAAGTCGTTTGCGGCGCCGGGATCAGAAAAGTAACCTATTCTCTCAGGGTAGATTCACATGGTCATAGATCAAATGGATTTGCACTGAGAAATACTTTACTTTGATCTTGCAAAATTCATTTTGGAAAGAATGATTATTTCCCATTCAGTTGGAGGTAGAAAGTGTTAAATTAAGTCTTTGCATCAAACACCAAAATCTTCGGACAATGACTCTGTTACAGTTATAAGTAGGTACTGATATAGCGGTGGATTTCACAACGTTTCAATGCACTTTACAGTTGAGCAGCTGAAATTAATGATAGAACATAAAGTGTTTAGTTGTTGATTTTGAGTTAATGGACTTGGAATAAAAGGAAGGAAAAAGGTATGGAAATATAATGGTATTTTGTTTCTTAGTTTCTCTGTGAACCCTGTAAGAAGTAAATATGCCACTGAATATTTCTGATTCGTTCTGATTGGTATGATGTATATATCATTGCTATCTAATAAGGCATACAGAATTTAAAAAAGTAATGTTTGGTTTGGTTTAGCAGTTTTCTTTAACTTCGGCAGCTCATTCTGCAGTCGAACCTTCCTAGTTTCTGATTTTGTTTTGCAGGCACTAACTACTGATTTTTCTTTACTTTGAAGAAGTTTGTATATATTTGAGAAAAAATTATTTTAAGTCCCAATATGTACAGAAAAATTTGGATCAGTTGTATGCGGGATTTTCTGTTTCTATCTTTCTTTCTTTCTTTGACTTTCTGTCTGTCTTTCTTTCCGTTTCTTTTTCACGAAGAGTAATTTTATCAGCAAATTTATTAAAGCCTTCCTTAAATCTATTTTTAACATATGACTTTTTCTTTTCTTGAAGATTGAATTAGCTGGCCCGCAATTGTTGTCAATATTGGATACATGTGGTCTTTAAGGATTATAGCTGTTCTTATGAAAGCTTTGTAGTCTAAAAGTTCGTCCGTCAGACGTCCGGCCTCATGCAGTCGAACACAAAAGTGTCAATTTGTTTTTACAGTAACAGCTGAACATACGTACACTAATATTTGCAATTTTTGTTCTCTGACTTGAAAGTTGACCAACGGGCTGGCATAAAGTACCTCGTTTCGACTCGTTCGTTCCCCTTAAGGAAAGACCTATGCTAACTGGACACGTCTACTTTTAATATAGACAGATCAACACTCACGAAGATATATTCAGACAAAAACACACACACACAAATAATATATGCACATCAGTGCATTTGCCAATACTATATTCAGCATGCCACTTTTTGTTATAAACAATATTAAAAAACCGGTTTTACAGGTATTGAAATGTTAGCAAAACTTTGGCAGTGGTTTATCGTTCTGACATGCGCAGTCATGGTACATGGAATGACCAAAGGTCCTGCAAGAGCCGAATGCAAGAGAATGGCAACATTTAGAAAATTTCTCAAGGTAAAACTTAGATGTTGAATTCAGTTTCCGCAGATGAGACTCCTTCGTCGCACAGGTCTCATCACTCAGTGGGATTGTTTTGTAGTTCATTTGTTTTACTTAGCCAGAGTGTTGCTATGGATAGGAAATATCTACATATGATTAAATCTTGAATTCTCCAACTAGATCACATTCTAACGGGTCACGTGATTGCAACACATGACGTCACTAGTTTCCAAGCCTGCGCGCATCAGTGTTTACGAACCAACGGTTGTAAATCGTACAATTACCAAGAAACAGGATCCCATCTTCACATCTGTCAATTAAGTAATCATTCCAAGGCCTCCGCGCCAGCATCAGATTACGTCATTAAGGCAGGATACTCGTATTATGACGCTGATGATTACGTAAGTACCGGATCAGTGAGAAATATCTGATTTGACATGAAATAACATGAAGATGTTAGTTTTGTTGACTGATTCTAAGAGTGTGTAAGATCGACTGTTCTTCAGGTGTTTTATTACTGAGAACATGCGCCTTTATATAATATAATTGACATATTACGCGTGAGCTTGGTCGAGAACCGTATCTGATTAAAATAGACGCACATATGACGTCACAAAATATCACACGCCCTCTGATTGGTTGAAGTATTTTAATAAATATTACTTTTTAAAAAGATTTCCTTTTTCGTGCGTCTGTACTAATAAATGCACAGAAGACATAAAAGTGTGGCGAGAGCTGAAACAGTACTTTTTTGTTCTCACCGTATTTTAACGTCATCTATGTTGCAGTGATTCCATCAACTTTAATTTTGTTGTTAGATTTTCCGGTCTGGCTGTGCGTCCAATCCTTGTCAGAATGGAGGAACTTGTAGTTTCGGTGGTACTGACGACTATGAATGTAAATGTGTTGAGAGTTATGGAGGACAACACTGTAAGATATGGATAGGTAGGTATCGAACATGTCTCTTGCTAGTGCTGTCCTAGACCCTAACCTTTTTAATTTCTTTAGTTTGGTACTTCAACTCTAAGCTTTTACAACCGCAGCCAAACAAACATTTATTTGATCTAATTAATTAACCAGGAAACCTTTTATTTTATACAAACAGGACAAAACGGCTCGTCTACTGCGTTTCCAGGAAGATCTTGTTTCTACATCAAGACCTATAAAATGGATAATGGTGACGGTAACTATTGGATCGATCCAACGAGGTCTGGGAGTCCTTTCCTCGTGTATTGTGACATGACAACAGATGGAGGTAATGTCTTTCCTTGCCGACAATTGTTTTCTCGGATAGGGGCGGTTCAGTGCATGGGAAATACCATTTTCCAAATCAGTATGGTACCCCTCATATGCGAGGAATTATTTTACCAAAAACTGTACTCGTTCAACGTAAAATGGAGACCACTTGTTCATATGTACAATTAAACTAATCTGGGACTCTCATTATTATGAAATTGAACTAAAGATATCTTGTATGAATCTAAATATATTTGTCTTATTTAAACCGGTTTCGTTTTCGCTCATTTCCAATTAATGATAGGAAATATCGAGGAAATATCTAGGAAATTGCATTTTCCAATGATAGGAACTAGACAAAATGTAGGAAATTAAAAAATACATATCCTACATATTTCCTAGATATTTCCTATCATAGGAAATTGCGTTTTCCTACATATTTCCTACCTTTTCATTTTATGATTGGAAATATCTAGGAAATAATTATGTAGGAAAATGTATTTTCCTACATGTTGTCCAGTTCCTATAATTGGAAAATTCAATTTTCTAGATATTTCCTAGATATTTCCTATCATGCATTGGAAATGAGCAATAATTTCCAGTGGTACTAGCTCACTGCATCTCTTCATTCAGGAGCGAACGTCTAAATTAAAACAAATATCATTAATTTGGACTCTTACAAGGTTTATAATACGTCTCCCTCGCTTGCCTCTACCAGTGGCGTCACGCAACGCTTGGAGAAAGCGTTGCGTGACGACACTCGTGACAGGTGAAATGCTCCAAGTAGTATGATTCACTGATTCCGTTCAATAGCAAGCATTTCGACCACCCATCACGGTCAAAGCTAAGATTCTCCTGTATGGATCTTACAAACCGTGGAATAGCTCAACCATAGGATAGATTTTCAAAGAAATGACCAATGCATATTGCTGGGTTTCATGCAACCCAAGAATTAGTAAGTTTTATTCTTTGTTTTATAGGAGGGTGGACACTTGTAAAGAAAAGGATTTTATCATCTTCATCAGCTCCCGCTAATTCTGTAACCCTTGTTGATAAATACCGTAACGTAGGAAGCCTCGATGGTACTGTGTACATTTCACCAACCGGACTAAACTTAATGAAGACTGAGATGGGTTTCAATCAGATACGCTATTTGTGTCGTAAAAAGTCTGTAGGGCGTACAGTTCACGTGATGACGGCCTTGAATGACCTTGGTTTTGATGCAGTCAGGTAAGTTTGAATAAAGTGCAGTAGTTGTGCTTTAAATAGAATATGCTCTGCATATGACATCATCCGTGCGTCTGTACTGTAATCGCACCTGTTCTCCAGGTGCGCATATAATATACCAATTATCATATAAAAGAGAACAGACTCAACTGATAGATCGATTTTTTAGGATCGTTCATAATCTATCTAAGACAGTGAGGCCTTCGGTACGTGAATGACACTTTCCTAGCTAGCCTTCAGAAGGCTTTGAAGCGGTATTTGGATTCTCATTAGAAGAGACTAGGAATGCGTAAAATTCAGTATTCACAAGATCAAACGTTAATTTTGAAATAGTCGTATAAAAGAACCTGAGTGCATATATAACTCTTCTCTATTCAGGTTCTTTGTTAGCTCCATCTCTCCATTACCAAAGGCTTTGCTTCTCCGAATCCAAATACGCCATTAGAACCGCTGTAAGAAAAAAAAAACACAACACTAGGGATTATTACTTATAGTACTGTAAATAGTCTTTCTCTACTTTTCCCTATGCAGATACTTTGCCATCTCCAGCTCTCCATTACCAAAGGCTTGCGGTTCGTATGTTGTTTTACCAGACGACAATTCAGTATTGTCTACCAACTGCGGCAAGTGGGGAAAGCTGGCAAATGGTAACACTAAGGTAGACAGATGGGGAAATCATAAGTACTCGGGAGATTGGCGACCATATAGCCGAATGATGTACTGGGAAGGCTATAAAAGTAAACTGAGTATTTCTTTCATCGGCTCTAACTATTGGTGCGATGATTTGAAAGTAGATAATCTTAAAGGTGGGGATTTTTGGAGAATGTTTGTACGTTGAAAAAGGCAAATACTAAAACTATGAACACCGGAATGTCGAAAACCAAAAAAGAATAGAATAGAATAGAATAGAATAGAATAGAATAGAATAGAATAGAATAGAATAGAATAGAATAGAATAGAATAGAATAGAATAGAATGGAATGGAATGGAATGGAATGGAATGGAATGGAATGGAATGGAATGGAATGGAATGGAATGGAATGGAATGGAATGGAATGGAATGGAATGGAATGGAATGGAATGGAATGGAATGGTATGGAATGGTATGGAATGGTATGGAATGGTATGGAATGGTATGGAATGGTATAGAATGGTATGGAATGGTATGGAATGGTATGGAATGGTATGGAAATGGAATGGAATGGAATGGAATGGAATGGTATGGAATGGAATAATAATAATAGTAAGAATTCCAGTTCTACGACGTATTGTTTCTTCAAGTTTCTCAAATTATGAAATAAAAGTTGAAATAAAAGTTGAAATAACCAACAGAAAAGAAAAAACAGTTTTCCAGTTGTGTTATTTGGACGTTTCAGTATTCTGGTTTTCCGGTGTTCCGGCAATCCTGATTTTGGTACTATGTAATTTGGAAATGGCCATCTGCATAGTGTATAGAGCCTTACAGACACTTCTATGATACGGACAACACTCTTTGATGAAGTACGTGCAGTAAAAAACAACACCCCGTAATACGAACACTTTTCTTTGTCCCTTTGTTGTCCGTATCATGGAGGTTCAACTAATAATGTACCAAAACTTCGACTAAAACAGTGATGTCAAAAATAAAATTAGTGTTAATTTTTCCTTTCTCGACGTTCTCGAACGCCTTTCCCCATTCGCATGACTGATCACCAAACAATAGAATGAAGTCGAGGCTGAGGTGGATAAATCTATACATTCACTGTATTTTATCGACATCAACCTCGACTTGAATCTGTTGTTTTCTGTTTAGCTATGCAAATTCGGAAAGGTCTATACGGCTACTATAAACAGAATTTGACTTGTCTGTGTGCGGCGAGAAGCATAGTGCATTTGTAGATTGCTTTTCTATTCACAGAAATGAATCGAAAAATGATATTGTACCTGTGAACTGCGTAGGCAGATCAGTCGCGAAATTCTATATATTTATTAAAGATATAGTGCACGCAATGACGAGGAATTCCACCAAGCAAGTTGTTGTCTTGTCTCTCCGCGTCTCTCCGCGTGCTGTACCGGCCCTGCTGGCAGAGAGATTTTCCAAAGTTTACCCTCGCTCTTCGAGAAGCTTTAGAAAATCCCTTTGCCAAGAGGATCAAGAGGGCAGGTATATAATAGACTATGCACTGTACTGCGCGGCGTGCAGTTTTTAATTTCATATCAAGGTTATATTTTACAAGCTATTCGGTAATGTACGTCCCGATTCTTTTTCACCGTCTCGCATCGTCAAACGAAACAAACAAACATTTCGAGTAATTATCTCTCATGCTTGAAATAAAGGGTTTGCCATAAGCACAGATGATGAGCTGTTTTATTGTTGATTGAGAAATAAAGAAAATATTCTACATCAGGGAAAGAGACTTGTTAAAAATGAAATGATGACTAATAGGGCGGTGAACCGAAACCGCACATTAGGGAAACCAGTGAATCGTTGCGTTTTACAGGAGCCCATAACTAGGAGCGTCCATGATGCATTAGGTTCGCTCACCGCATTTTCGCATGATCGTGCCTATTTTAACTCGTGGATTGCAAATCTACGAGTTATAGTGAGGGGTCGAAATATGCAAATGTATCACTCGCAAATTGTTTAAACTATGTTACTGCGCATGCTCGACGTGAATGAAGGCAGGCCGAAATTTACGGGACTCCTGTGTTATTCAAATCACGATGCATCAGGATTGTATGTGAACAGAACGATTCTGTAAACAAGGTCTGGAGTGTTGAAATTCTACTCGTGACTCCGTGGAGCCTTCAAGATGGTCAGATGATTGACACGACAACTTCTTTCATTAGTAAGATCATGCCTAGAGTAGAGATTCCTTGACTTTCCTGGGACTTTCCTCGTGCTCACACTTCGGTATTAAGATTGGATGTGTCGGATCAGTTAGGGGGAAACTTGCTGATAGTTAATTTATTATTCCTTGCCACATTTTGTATTGTACTACTCTGCTTGGAATAACTTTCATCGCATCTCCATTGAGCTGTTCGATATTCGGACGTGAAAACCTTTCTGGGTGGACTTTGTACGTCGCTGTCAAGCAACAAATCGTCGCAAGTCCAAAATCAAAGTCATCCAAGCTTTTAGTGTTGTACTTTATCACCACGCGAGTAAATGTTAGAATAAAAAGCAAACAAAAACATTTTGAGTACAAACTGCCGCCTGAAACAGCCTGAAACTGGCCGTGAGTCGAGCCGCTAGTTTGTGTTTGTACTATTTGATCAAAATGCAAACATGATGTTTCATTTTATTCACCGTAGCCTTTGACGAGTCAGCTAATATTGTAGCTGTAGGCAAAACTTGTGTAACTTGGACAAAATAACACAGTGGATCTAACTGACTTTTTGTAAAATCTGGTGTAATTGATTGACTGTACACGTTGAAACGCATGTTGTAACAAATATAAATACTGATAAACGAGAGATTTATATACATTGTACGTATGTGATGGAATTGTATTTATCTGATTCGTTTGATCTATTAAGGTGTTTCAAAGTAGTTGTTGACGCGCTACACCTCTCATTTTAAATTCGCGATTTCATGGACTTCTTCTCGTCGGATCAAAATATCCTTTGGACAAATTATCAAGCAAAGATTGAATTTTTGAATGATAGTAATTTTAAGTCAATCTGTGTTTTTACAGCAAAGATAATCAATGATCGTTTAAATCAGTCTTTCTAAAATATCTCCCGTTTACGATGAGCTTTTGAAAAACGAAAACATAGGCCTAAAACTTCACATTCATGCACACATACTTATAGTAAAATCAGACAGTTTAAACAGAGCGATTTTGAGTACTAGACGCAAACATTTTTTATGCGTATTTTGCGTCGCAAAAACTAAGGTATGGCTTGTCATGCAGAAAAGAAATACTCGGCGCTCAAACATATGCGCCAAAATACTGAAAACACGTTGCTATATTGTTGTTCTTTCTCTCTGGTAAATTGCACTGGTTTAAGTGTTCATTTGGCGGAGTTATGATTTTTCTTCTGATAGTATATGGGATTCACTAGCTGCGACAATTTTAACTTTCAAGCGGCGTAAGAGATATCTCTTCAAGTCATCACTGTTTAGAGCCCAAAATCACGGCTATACTTACTCAAAGTATCATAAAACACGCAGCAGAAATTTATTAAATTTGATATGTAAAGCAACATTTTTAAATTTCACTTGAATACAGTGCTTCAAACGCGCCGGAGTAGAATCAAACTCGTGTGTACAAATGCATGACGATGGCGTGATGCTTGCTAATTATGTCACGGTACATTCCTTCGCGCCCGTGTTACGACGCATTTGCATATAGTGCCTTTACACTTCATTTCGATGCAATGCCTGCAACTAAAAGTTCGAGAAGTAAGAAAAACCGTAGACTTGCTGCACGTTTGGCAAGAGAAAAAAGATGGAGGAGCCGCAACTAATTTTTCCAATTTCGAGTTTTGTGTGATCCTAGTTCAAATAAAACCGCGGTATGCAAATGCATCGTAACACGGGTGCGAAGGAATGTAGCGTGACATAATCAGCAAGCATCACGCCATCGTCATGCATTTGTACACACGGGTTTGATTCGACTCCGGCGCGTTTGAAGCACTGTATTCAAGTGAAATTTAAAAATGTTGCTTTACATATCAAATTTAATAAATTTCTGCTGCGTGTTTTATGATACTTTGAGTAAGTATAGCCGTGATTTTGGGCTCTAAACAGTGATGACTTGAAGAGATATCTCTTACGCCGCTTGAAAGTTAAAATTGTCGCAGCTAGTGAATCCCATATACTATCAGAAGAAAAATCATAACTCCGCCAAATGAACACTTAAACCAGTGCAATTTACCAGAGAGAAAGAACAACAATATAGCAACGTGTTTTCAGTATTTTGGCGCATATGTTTGAGCGCCGAGTATTTCTTTTCTGCATGACAAGCTATACCTTAGTTTTTGCGACGCAAAATACGCATAAAAAATGTTTGCGTCTAGTACTCAAAATCGCTCTGTTTAAACTGTCTGATTTTACTATAAGTATGTGTGCATGAATGTGAAGTTTTAGGCCTATGTTTTCGTTTTTCAAAAGCTCATCGTAAACGGGAGATATTTTAGAAAGACTGATTTAAACGATCATTGATTATCTTTGCTGTAAAAACACAGATTGACTTAAAATTACTATCATTCAAAAATTCAATCTTTGCCTGATAATTTGTCCAAAGGATATTTTGATCCGACGAGAAGAAGTCCATGAAATCGCGAATTTAAAATGAGAGGTGTAGCGCGTCAACAACTACTTTGAAACACCTTAAAAGCGTCGAATACGGCACCTTTCACACGATGCAACGTACAATGGGTCACGCAATACAGGAAACCAATTTCGCTCCAAAAAGCGTCTAGTTTTTCAGAAATGAATTCAGACTTTCGCCGCACGCTAGAATGAGTCTGATGCAACACAGGCAACCAGTTTCGAACGCTCCACATAAAAGTATGCGTGTTATTCATCGAGAATAAAATTTATGGCTTGAAATTCTACCAAAGGCTAAGGATTACACAAAAGACACTTCATGAAAGTAAAAAAAAAAAAACTAAATGGGAATAACATTCAGCTCTCAATGCTTTATGGGCTTCTGCTCTGCACATATAGCTCAGTCCACGAGTTATGTCCGCCATTGGCGGTTTGATTTTTAGACCAATTAAAGGTCCACACTTCCATATAGTTATGGGTCCTGGTTTTATAAATATCCTGTGAATCTTCATCGTAGTAAAAGACGAGACTATAAAGCAATGAAATGAAAAGAAACTAAAAGAACAGATGAACAAGATGGACTGTTCTAATTCACGCTCATGGGCAACTATTGGGATACCTGTGGAAAAAAGTCGAAGGTGGTCTGGATCTGAATTAGAACCCATACCTTTTCGCAGTTTTACTCTTGCACCACACTACAAAACTTTGAAAGTTTTGGTTTTTTTCGGTTGTGTGTTGTGCCGTTTATATTTCTTTCTAAATTTTACAGTAAAAAAGTCGAAACAAGATGCCTTATAGAACTGTTTTATTGCTCTTTGTACCCGGATAAAATGTCCAATGATAATGAAGACGGTGAAGAAAAATCACCGTGTGATGTTGGTGGGTCTTCCAAATCGTTGCCAGACAACTTTGAGGAGAATCCTCCTGCGGTACCAGGAGCTGTGTTGGTTAGTTCTTTGATTATAACTCAGGCCTTGGAAAATTTTGAAAACGTAAGTACTATTGTCTATATACAATAACTGGGTTTGATAGTATCTGTCGTGTTGGATGCAGAATTTTCTCTATTTTTGTACTGTAACACGTGATCCAACTGTTTTGAAGGTTTGTCTGTGGGAATAACTATGGAATACCCCGCAAATGATATTGATGTAGTCGATCTTTTTGAAAACGACGCAGAAACACAATAGAAACACAATAGGTTGAATATCATGAATATCATTTGTGGGGGTATTCTTGCATAAATTCGTTTCATACTTTTCTAGGGACAGAGAAAAGAGTATGATGCCCTGGTCCAAAAGCTTGCTGATCCAAGTCTAAAGGTACATTTTTGTGAAGAAATAGAAAATGCACATGCATGTTGTGTGCAGATTTAGAGCACACGGGGATTGATCAGAGCATGAGAGAAGACTGTTAAGAGAAGCATGAGGCTATGCCTAAATGCTTCTCGAGTGTTTTGATCAATCCTCAAGTGCTCTGCACACAGCACAGCAGGCTATTTTTTATTTCTTTTATAAAATATGTTTTCAAGCAAATTCAGTGTTCATTTACACTGACAAAAA
Organism: Telmatactis stephensoni; assembly: GCA_029948255.1. NCBI lineage: Eukaryota > Metazoa > Cnidaria > Anthozoa > Actiniaria > Isophelliidae > Telmatactis > Telmatactis stephensoni. Next base: position 230,520 of record JALIZF010001879.1, read on the forward strand.
ATTCCAAAAGTGTGTGTGTGTGTGCTGTGTGCATATTTAGAGTTCACAGTATAAGTGTCCTTCAGCCAATGAGAGTATGTGTTATGTGATGGTCATTTTATAACTCTTAGATCCGCGATGATCTATTGCAATGAGCTCCACGTGACCCTGAATTCCTTAGGGGTGCCCCCGCATCATGAGGACCGCTGGCCAGCAAGCCTCGATTTTAACTTTGCCTAAATTGCATTTAGCCACATTAAAATATTTATAATATTTTAGTTTAGTGTCAACTTACTTTGTAATGTATGTATCTATTTTTTGTTCAAATAGCCTGTTCATCTTCGACGATTTCTCAAGGCATTAAAAAGATGTGCATCATTATTGACCAAAAAATGTGATATCCTTGTAGGAACAGTTCTGGTAAAAATTTAGAAATGAATAGTAAAGACTTGTTTTAGATGCTTCAGTGTTTTCCCAATTCCCATTCCTCTCATTAGAATTCAAAGTGGATACCAGCACCTTTCTACTTATCCTCCTGTGCAGATGATGTGTGGCACTTCTGGTTCCCTTTATTCTCATTAGTGTGGGAATGAAGGTAGCAGGAAGTGCCACATAACCTCTGCACAGGGGGCTACTGTCCACTGGGTATACATTGTAAGGCCTGGTTTAAACAAGTTACCAATGCCAGTAGAGTAGATTTCGTATGACTGTGAAAACGGCACTGCACGGTCATGGCACGGTTACAGCAGGAATCTCAAATGTTTTTATAGACATCATGACACTGACATGGTCACGACAAGGTGTGGTCCATTTCACACTTATACGAAATCTGCTTTAACATGTACAACCTCAGTAGTGTACTGGTCAACTAAGACTAGCGGTGCTTGATTTTTTTTGTCACACCTATATGTGTAATACACATTTATTAATATACTATATACTGAATCTGTGTATGTCGCTTGTGATTTGTCACTAGAGTGAACCAATGTTTAAGGTAAACCTAACTCCTTGTTCTGAATGTACCGCATGTTCAAATTCTACTGAGCACCCTTCCTTACGGGAAGTTGTAATTTCATAGTTGTAAAATGCTGAATATTCCATCTCTGGATGCTAGGCTCACTTCCCAATCAACCTATAGGCTATCTGGTTGGTTCTCTTTTTTTCCATTCTTATAGGCGGGTGCAATGTGACATCATTGATGATTATGCATAATAAAATTTTTGAGCTATATGAAATCATACACCAGATAGTTTTTGAAATATTAGCATTTTAATTTTAAAAAGTTTAAAGTAAATGTATGGTTGGTTGGCACTTTTTTGCCAACCAAACAAACATCACTATAAAATTTGCAAAATGAAAAGCTAATTTCTCAAAATCTATTGAAGCAATAATTGCTCTCAGAATTTCAGGTATTGCTAAAAGCGATGCCTTTTCATTTCTAGAGGCAGTTTGTCTATAGCTTGAAATTCAATATTATGCAAATGAGGCAAAATGCAAACAATGCCTCCTCAAGATTATAGCTTTGATTGAGGATGGCTATAATATACATGGCTTCCAAGAAGTTTTGAACTACTTTAAAATTTTTATGGTTTGAATAAATTTTCAGAAAGTTAACTGGGCAAATTCTGATAAGGAGACTGCAGAGGAATTTATTGACTTTTTAATGACATTGGTGTCAGCACAGACATTCTACTTAAAAGCTTGTCTGCGAATGCTCACAAAACTCTTCCTTCCAAGTAAGTATACTAAAATAAGATAGGCATTGACTATAAATGTACCTGTCAAACAAAAGAGCACATGTAATTGAAAAATATATCATTTTTTCTTACATGTAGTATAAAATTAATTATAAATATAAATTGTATAAGTTATGTTAAAGTAAAGTAAAGCAACCATATTTTATGTCGATAACTCGTTACATTTATTTGACTTACCGATAAACTTGAGGTTGACGGTGCACTCATTTTACTTTCCTCTCTCCATCAGTGCTCCGTTTTAAGGATATTTAAAGCTACTTAAAGCTGCACAGAAAGGAAAGAAATTGAAACAAGGATGTGAGATCTGGGGATCAAACTCTGGACCTCTTGCACTGAAGGCTGTGCACTAACCAACTGTGCCATCCCTGCTCCTAATGCTCTAGAGATACTATAATTTTTTTCTAATTTTTGCAGTCTAATTATTTTCTAATTTTTTCTTAGTCAAAGACCCACTGCTTTCTTTTAACTTTGTGGTTTAATAGGGCATGAAAAATGGACAACAGGCTTTAACATATATTACAGTGTACAAATTTACTGCAGCAATAACAGAAAGAAAGATGTAGGACAGTGGACCTAATCCATTAGGGAAGGTTCATTTAATATGACGGGGGGGGGGGGGGGGGGGGGGGGGGGGGCATGAAGATTTGGAAATCTAACCCGGAAAATTTTCATAGCCCCCATTTTGACCTTGTCGATTATTTTAGGCCCCCCTCTTATATGAATAAAAACTTGAGGCCCCCCCCCCTTTTGACCATCCCAAAAATTCAGAAGCCCCCCTTAACATCTTTTAAAAATCAAAGGGCCCCCCTTGAAATCTTCATGCCCCCCCTCGTCATATTAAATGAACCTTCCCTTATATGTGACGATGTGTTCACAGTTCAGTGTGACAAACCCTCTGAGTAATGATCTGCTTTTGTTTAGAAAGTTATTGGACTATAATTTGTCATTATTCCTTTGAGATACTCGCAAATTTTTTGAAGAGTAAAATCAAAAGAAAACAATCATTCTCTAGATTGAAGTTTGTCATTCATGAATTGGGAAAAAATTGTGTCACATGGATTAGGTCTATTGTGGGTTGGTTGCAGTTGGTTACTAGTAACATATATCTTCAGTTGACATAATGCATCTCTGTTTAATAATTGCACTTTTTCACAGTTTTATGCTTACAATGTTGTGCGTTGTAATTATTAGACATCCCTAAAGGTATTGAACTACAAGATGTTGATCTTACAGGTATGTCAATACAACAAACCTAATCTTATCTTAGCATATTTTCCAATTATTATTAACATTTTAATCGTAATATGATTTTGTTAATCAACAGAACAAGAGAGTGTCTTTTCTCATGCTCACAGTGGTTTGCAAGCTATACTGGAATTAGTGCCCACGTAAGTGTTTACATCAGTGGTGCATTTAGGTCTAACTAAAAGCATGGTAAATTGGCCTCTATGGTCCAGTGCAGTCAGGTCTAACAGAAAAAATGATAAGATGACCTCTGTGCAGTTGTCAGTGTTATAAAAGATGTACTGTGGAACAGCTTTAACCCATGTATGTTATTTTTATTCTAGAACACCAAAGTTTTTACTCCCAGTTTTGTCAGACTATTTTCCTTACATCAAGAAACGTAAAATTTACCAAGTAAGTAGTGGAATTCTTGGGACACTTAATTCTAATCAAAGTACACCTTACACTTCTATGTTTAAGCTCATTGCCAATAGATGAGTTTGAGATGGAGTACCACCCAGAGGGACTGGCATAGACAATCCAAGTCCTTAAAGGAAGTCACCATGACAACCATGCCAGCACCTCATACATACATGCACCATAAACACCCATCACATAGAGTAAAAAGATGCCTACCTACTAGTTGCACTCTCCAGACGAGGGCAGGACTGGGTGGGGCACTGACAAATTATCCGGCAAATTATCCCTCCCTCCTTCCATCCATCGATTGATTTATTTATTCATCCATCCATTCATCCAGCTATCCATTCATTCATCAATCCATTCATTCACCCATCCATTCATCCCACCATCCATTCATTCTTCCATTCATTCATTCAATAAAGCTTTTCTTGTATTTACAGACAAGCTACATCAAGAATCTACTTCGCATCACACACTACCTACCTTTACTTAGGGAAGAAATTCTAGAGTGCATCATTAATCATATTACTAAAATAGATGTGAGTACAGTGAATAATTTTACAAAACTTATTTGTACAGAATTCCTACTCTGTAACAAATCCATGATAGGAATCCCAAATGGAACAAGAAATCCATGGGAATAAAATTGACAGCTGAGAGGTGTGAGGTTTTTTTGAAATTTTTGAAATTTGACTTTTCTTGTGATATGAGTTTTGGGGTTGCATATTTCACTGTGGCCTTTTATGGCCTTGCTCTCCACTTGTAATTAAGTAAGCTTGTGGATTTTCTCATTATGAGGAAAAATGTCAGTCATTTTTTGGATTGCATTGCACACCTCATTAGTATGTAGTTTTACTCATGCTCACTTGCATGTCAAAAGTGGCTTATAGAATATTCTACTGAGTACCTGAGTAACCCCCTCTGGGGGATATAGTTACAATGTCAACATTCTTTGGAGAGCACTTTTTGATGAAGTTCTTATTACCAGTATTTATCAACATGTCCCTTTTGGATATTGTAACTCGAATTGTAGCCTCCGTTGCAGATGTCTTTTGTAGTTCGCTGAAAAGTGGGAGCTTTTTGGTGAACTTAGTACAAAAGACGTCTGCAATGGAGGCTACTTGCATTGCAAGTCAGTGGAATTTTCTAAACTAGAATGTAATCTATTAATGATGTAAGGTTGAGGTTCCAAGACATGAGCTTGAAGAACCTGAAGAAGAAGATGCCACTCAGTTTGAAGTGGACCTGGTAGGTTAACATTGTGTGAAATGAGAAATTGTATTCCTCCCTTCCTTCCTTCCTCCCTTCCTTCCTTCCTTCCTTCCTCCCTCCCTCCCTCCCTCCCTCCCTCCCTCCCTCCCTCCCTCCCTCCCTCCCTCCCTCCCTCCCTCCCTCCCTTCCTCCCTCTCTTCCTCCCTCCCTCCCTTCCTCCCTTCCTCCCTTCCTTCCTTCCTTCCTTCCTTCCTTCCTTCCTTTGTTTGTTTATTTATTTATTTTGCCCATGGTGTAATACCTGGAAAAGCTGTCCTGTGTTGAGTATTGTGTATATTTGATTATAGGAATCCAAGAAAGTGGAAGAAAATAGTCAATTAGAAAACCAGACAACCCTAGTAAATGAAATGGGAGAAAACTTGGATGCATTAATGGAGATGTTGTATATTTATATTAGAGATTTATGTCATGTGGATGGTAAGGACTGTGTTTTTCATAGCTACGATCTGAGTTTCAAGAACTAAAAGGTTTTTAGTTTGACAGGTTTGAATTTTTTTCTTAGGTAATTATCTTGTTGACTCTGGTACAGAATTATTTCATCAACTTATAACAGTAAGTGAAAACAATCAGTTCTCATTTCCATTTGACCCTCCTTTCATGCTTTTCTACCTTCTTTCAACAGCTTTCATAAATCTAGCATTGTATCCATCCAATTTTATTATTGTCAGTTCATTTGTTTGTTTGTTTATTTATTTGTTCATTCATTCATTCAATTATCTGAGTGTATAGTCAGTCAGTCAGTCAGTCAGTCAATCAGTTAGTCAGTCAATCAGTCCGTCCATACAACCGTTCATCTGTCTGTCCATCCATCCGTCCGTCCATCAGTCAGTCAGTCAGTCAGGGATTATATGTAATTTGCCATCAACATTGATCATTTTTTGTTTCTTTCAAGGTGTATGAAAGGATTATCCTACCAACACATGCAAGCTGTCATGTACATTTTATTGTCTTCTACATCTGTAATATTGATCAGGTACTCCAAGGAGTATACCTTACCACCTATATAGTATACATCATAAAATATATCTTTATATCACTGCCAAAACTGATAGAGCAGTTTTCGTATGAGTGGGAAACTGACCGTACCAGTTACGGTCAATTCACGGTAAGGTTACGGTAGGATTTTCGAATGTTTTTGTCGACATTACGATACTGACACGGTCACGGTACGGTACGGTCAGTTTCCCACTCATACGAAAACCGCTCTATCTCATAGCATTGAGAAGGCATAGTTCAGTGACATTATCTTTAGCCTGTGGTCCACTTAATATAATATATTAGTTTGGAAAACAAAACTATTGATAGAATTTTTTTTATTTTTTTCAGACTTTTGCAAATTCTTTTTTAGATTTATGTTGGAAAAAGGTAAGCTTATTATAATTCACGTTGGCATTAAACGTGAAAACTGTTTTCAAATATTTTTCTTTAAAAAGTGGCTAAAGTGTTCCCATAACTCCTTCATCACATTCTTTTACTTCATGTCTCTCATTTCCTGTTCCTTCCCTTCTTTGTGTTAACCCTCTTTTTTATCCATACATTTCCTTTCTGTCATCTTCCTATTCTCTGTGTACTTTCTTACCATCTCCCTTCTCCCCTTTTTCCAAACCATACACTTTAGACGTCCATTATACTCTATTATATTTAGATTGAAAACCCAAATGTCCCAGCAATACTGCGTCAAGCAAGTGCAGCATACATGGCAAGTTTTGTAGCCAGAGCTAAATTTATTCCAATAAGGCAAGTAAATAAGTCTAAAACTATGTCCCACACCAATTCATGTGTTTCAAATCAAATTCATGTGTATTTGTTGGAGAGATAGCGGCAAGTAATTTTTATTAAAAAATTCTTTTAAATCATTTTATTATATAATAAAATCGCCTATGGCTCGTGCTCCCCTTACACTTCTTTTGTGCCCTTGTCACTTCCTGCATGCTGTATTACTGAATGGAGTACAGAAAAAAATAAAAAAATTCTTTTAAATTATTTTATTATACAATAAAATCGCCTACGACTCATGCTCTCCTTACACTTCTTTTGTGCTCTCATCACTTCCTGCGTGCTGTATTACTGAACGGAGCACGGAAAAAGCTGTTCTATTTGTTAAATTGTATACTGTACATTTTCTCCAACAGCACTGTTAAACTGTGCATGGAGTTGTTGGTTCATTGGATACACAGGTATGATTTAAACACAGTATACAAAGAGTAATTTAATTGTCACACTTCCTTGTTTTGAAATATTCCTATTACCAAACACCTGCTCAACACATTATACTAATTGTTTATTCTTGTAGCTATATTGACGTCCATGATGCAAAGTGTGTTGGACCAGATGCAGCCAAGCATGGCCCATTTTACTCTGTTTGTCAGGTAGGTTGCCATGTTGATATTCTGATAATCTTGCATCCAGACAAGTAGTATCCTTAGTTTCTGTACTTACATTGTGTTTTGCTTGGCTCACATATTAAGTGATGCAAGAAAAAGCACAAGCAACATACACAGACTCAGTATTGCATTTATCACTTAGGCATAAAACATTTAAGCACTGCTATAAATTATATAAGCAGTACATTACTGAGTCTGTCTGAGTCTGAGTGTGAAGCATGCTTACATGTATGTTTTGCTTTGGACTGGGAGTGAATAGTCTAGGTATTATTAAATTCAATGAACATTTAGTATTAGTAACAAAAATACTACATAAGGGTATATTCTTTGGACAGCCTTATACATCTTGTATAGAGTACTTAGCTGGAACTCTATTTGATTATTCAAGAGATTCTCATATTTTCCCTTGCCAGGCACTGTTATATATGTTTGTATTCAGACATCGTTCTTTACTTGAGCTTGAAGATGGTAGGTACAGAAACAGGGTGGGGTACTATACCAAGGACTTCTGTTTTTGGTTGCTTGTGACCCCCTTGTATTGTATTTAAGATATAGATTTGATTCATCCATGCCTCTGTATTCTAATAGATGCAACAAATTGAGTTGACTGTTGTCACCACATTCTGACATCTTCTGTACAGTCATTTATTAGAGAACAGATGCAAGGAGAAATGTAATCTATTTATTATTATAATACTTGTTTTTATGTTTTTCAACCAGTCATAGTGCACGTAATATTCTATGACATGATCTTTGTGTGTTTGTACAGTTCTCCACCAATGGAGTAAGGAGGAGATAAAATGACATTGACAAAATTATTGGCGAGAGTGACAACCCTGAGTCCCTCCCCTGCCCCTCTCCAAAAGAAAATCCTGCTCATTTTCAATCTGACTGATTAATGGGTGTTTCTTAGTTTAAAGTATCCTCCAAGAAGTGGAAAATAAGAAGGTAAAGCACTAATATTTAGTGTGATTCCTTCTGCTTAAAGCTGGTCTCCCAGGAAGTTAACAGTGTGCTCCCCTTCTCCCTCCATCAGTGCTATTGCTTTAAGGGTATTTAAAGCAACACAGAATGGAAAAACGTCAAACAAGTGTGAGGTGATTGGGAATTGAAATTGGGACCTCAACTTAGCTACACTTGCTCATAGAAGCAAGTGCTACGTGTATGAGCAAATGCCTTAGTAGTTCATCCTTTATCCATCCAGGTTACAATTTTGTGAGAAGACTCAACTTTGAAAGAATCATAACATGCAGATTGAATCCCCTTAAGGTGTGTAACAGAAACTACAGTGTTATTGATAATTAATCAGTTATTTAAACTGCAATCAGTTTAGTTGCCAATGCACACATCCAAAAAGCAACTAAAATTTCCATCAATTAGATTGTCAGAAAGAGCTTGGAATGCTGCTTTTGCATACTTCTAACCATGGAGTACCTTGAAAAGTGGGGGGCTATAGTCTCCCTGGCCTTCAGTCTCCACAGTCCCTCCCTGTCATTAATAATTCCTACTGATAACTGAGACTTGTTGATTTCAGGTTTGCCTGCCAACCATTGTGAATCTGTTTGCTCATATTACAAGGTACATGTTTGTGGTATTTAAAGCTAGTTAAAGCTACACAGAATAGAAGGACGTTGAAACAAGTGTAAGGTTACAGGGAATTGAATGCGGTACCTCTCACTCTGAAAGCAGCACAGTAACCAACTGAGCTACGCTTGCTTAAGTCATGATTCAACAGTGACACTATTGGACGTCTGCTGTGCCAAGTCTGCTCTTTTATTAACTTGTATCTAAGTTTACAGTGTACTGTCTTGTATGTGATGTGACTAATGGTGTTTTTCTTCCCTTCTAGTCGACATCAGATAGTATTGTGTTACACAGTCATTGAGCGAAATAAGCGGTCCTTACTACCAATAGCATCTATACAGTCCAGTAAAGCAGTATCACATTTGTCAGTCTTCAATCAGCTTGATTCATTCTTCCCATTTGACCCCTATCTTTTACACAAGTAAGATACACAATCATACCGAGTGCAACCCCTATTAAGTTGCCACCCTGGCCTCTAAAGCAGCCAGTTATCAAAGTCCTGAATCAGTGATACTGTAAAATATAACTCCTATTAATTTATGGGCCAACCCTTATTAGGTGGCCTCTTGGCCATTCTAAAAGGGTGGCTGCTTAATGGGGGTCACACTGTATTTATTTGTAAATACATTTATGCAAAAATTTAAGGGTTATGCATTACATTTCTTACAGTTGCATGTTTAACTACTGACACCAACTTTTAATGCATCGTTATGTTTAAGGCTGCCCAGTGTAACACCACATTTAGTTTTACTTTTGTCACTCTTTATGTAGAATGATATGATTGTCTTTTTATTGATAATCTGTAAACTTGTCTTTCTTTGCTCTATCAGGTCAGGTAAATTCATTAAACCTTTATATCAAGAATGGGAAGGCATTGAGGAGGACACTACTGATGTACATGATGAACTGGCTGAAAAGACTAAAGATTCAGAAAGCGAGGTTTGTATAATTTGTTGAATGAGAGTAAAATATACTATGCATATTCGGTTTTCTGTGTAAATTTAGAAGCTGCACGTTCCAATTTCATTTAAGGTGGTAATATTGAAACTCAATCTTTATCCAGAATTCTGCAGGAGCACCTAGCTGTGGTTGGTGTTTTTGGCCAACTGCTGCGGTCTCAAACCTGATTTTCAAAGTGTCACGAGGAAAGTGGGACGTCCAATGGTCTAGGCAAGACTCTGCAAGGCCCCAAAACATCATAATTTTTGTGAGCCCAAGTGACTTTTTTCACAGATTTTCTTTGTGTTAAAAATTTGCAGCCCTGAGATGGCTTTTTGCAAAAAAATGCAACACCCATGAGATTTGACCCAAATTTTGTGACTGACTTTTTGACGCTAAAAGTGGATCGGGAGGGAAGGGGATGACCCCTGACCATCTGAAAATCAGGCTTTGGTATCTCGAGCACTGGCTACTTTTGTTGGACAAATTATAGAGCAGATTTCGTATGAGTGTGAAACGGACCTCGCCATGCCGTGTCCGTGTCAGTGCCGTGTTGTTTATAAAAACATTTGAAATTACTACCGTAACTGTGCCGTGACCGTGTGGTGTCATTTTCACAGTCATACAAAATCTACTCTACTGCCCTGTATAAAATAATGATGACTCATGCTCCAGACACTCCTTTTGAAAGTGCCAGGTACTTACTTTAAAACTCTGGAGAACAGTACATCATAGATAATTTATTTATCATTCAATTTATTCTAGGATGAAGAGGATTACATGGAGTATGGGAAAACACCAGATATTGATGTGCCAGGGCTTACACCTGATATATCCATGTGTATCTCACCTGGATTTGTTGTATCTCCAATGGAATATGAGGCCAGGAATCATCATGGTACACACAGGGCGACCAAGCATACATAACCAAAATCACATACACAGGGTGACCAAGTATACATAACCAAAATCCAAGAGAGCAATGGATATGCAGACACTAATCATGTGTTCCATCCTCAAAATAACATTGAATCCTTAAAATTATATTGAATTATAAATATAAATATATGAATAACTCTGGTTAGAACACCAAAGTGTCATTAGATGGTTATCAAGACCCAATAACTTTATAGGTCAGTAAATTACTTACCCATTAAAGTTTTTGGAGTGTTTCTCAAAGAATGTACGTACAGGTAGAGAGTTCAGGTGCCAAAAAAGACAGGCAGTGAGATTTGGTCAGCACCTGCTAGAGGTACAGTGTACTGTCCCCACCTTAAGGGGTGACTGCTTTGAGAGAATACTACTACAAAAAATTTTTACCTTTAATATTTATTTTAATACAAAACTTGTTAGAGAAAATTTATAAATTTACATAGTGCATACTAATATTTACATAATGTTAATATGTACAAATGGTTGTATTGGTGATATGCTTGCTATTGGAGGCCTTTTTAAAGGGATCACACATGAAGAAAGGATAAGACTGCTGAGCCATACGCAGTTGTGTACCGGTACCAGAGGTTTATCTCATTTTATCCTCGTTAATTTATTTGCAAGCTGCTCAACAGCAAATGTCAACAGTTGCGTCCCTTGAAATGGGTATTGGGATTTTTAACAATTCATTTCTTTTGCATATATTATTTGAATTTGTTATATAAAATGCAAAGTGGTGTTAATATTGTTTCTGTATTCATGAAGGGTGGATAGCACCCCCACCCCACCTCTGATATGATATGGGGTGAGTTTCTCTAAAGATTAGATTAACTACCCCTGGATAACTGTATCAGTTATACTTTGCTATTCAGTTGAGTGTGGCACGACAAGTTTTATCCATAAGTTTGCAAGTTTTAAAATGATAGTTGTTGAGTAAAATTAGCAATGTTGTTAGGTGAATCCGTGGGAATTTTTACCGTTAAATTTAAATATATATATATGTGCATTTCATTCAAAGTTCTTGATTCTCCTTGACAACATAACGTTTTGACATCAATTTGAGAAACATTTAACGTTGATGACATCGATGAAACTCTAGTCGCGCCACACTCAACCAAATAGCGCAGTAAGATATTTAAATGTGATAATTCTTGGATGGGGTAGATCTAGGCCTACAACTATACTAATGCTGATGAATTAGAAAACGCATCGTTTAACCACCGTTTTTGCTATCAACACTTAAATGCAGATTTAGCGTACGTGGAGAAAAATTAATAAGTAATTTGGGGTTCCTGGAAGACAAAAAAAGATGCATTTTCAAGTTTATCGGGACTAGTGTGCACGTTGCCTGGCCTGAATTAAGAATAGAAAGCCCTAAGCGTCACGTACATGGGGAAAAAAAAGCAGACGGCAGAGAGGATCACGTGACCTGCTTTTTACGCGCCTGGCGATGCGCGTTTGGCACTAAATGTGAGCATGACCTTTGGCGTTTACGAATTACTTATTTCCCGCCATAAAAGCAGGGCATGTGATCCTCTCTGTCGCTTACCGTGTGCATGAAGCTAGAGCTCTTTTGTATATCCTGGGGGCCGTTTCTCGAAAGACGCGATAACTTTACGGCTGCGAAAATTTACGAGAAGCATTACGGGACTGCGCGCGCGCACACATACGTTAACATGCCTGAAACAAAACAAAACAAAACCGTGCGTTTTGAGTAACTTTTTCGTGTGCATTAACAGACCCGTAAAGTTGTCGGGTCTTTCGAGAAACGGGCCCCCGGTTGGTTAGCTATTCAAGATCGTGTAAAGTCTCCTTGAAAAACCGAATAATAAAGTAAATACATCGTAATATTTCTAAATTTGGCCCTTTTCTCGCTTCCTTTGACTTGGGGTCTTTCAAAAGCAGTTTTTTGGGGTCCAACAATGAAATGATCAGTTCTTTCAGCTCCGTAGTCAGCATGTCAGGCCAGAGTTTCTTTCCAAACTGCGATCTTGTCAATCGTACCGCATCCTCGATCTCTCCCCCCATGAGCCACCACGTAAAGAAGTACAATTCCTTGTCGTAAAATCTCATCACTTCGCCAACATATCGCAACGATTTAAGTTTGGCTATGAGACCTCGTTCCGTCTCGTCGATGGCTTTAGAAGCTGGGCTCTCTTCCTCGTCCAACAACTTTGTCTTCGCGCAGGGTATCTTGGCGATATACCAATCTCCTTCACACTTCTCGAACTGTGATAACACAGAGTTCTCGCGCGAGTTTGGAATGATGGCATCTAAGTCACAAATGACGGCGTAAGGGATCCTCAAATCGCGACAAATGGCCGCACCCTTCCACATATTCTTTTTCCCGCCAATGGACAGCACTTTACAGCTTCGTACCGCTTCTTGAACGAGGCTGAGCTGTTCTTCAGTGAAGTACTGTCTTTGATATTCTGGTTCATGGAAGAGTGTCGCGATGTAGGATTTGTACGATTGCGGGAAAGGTCCAGGGGATGGGCTTCTCGATCGCGAACCGTATTCCTCGGCATCCGGATCTTTGTGAACTGTAAGTGTCTTATTGCTAGATTCTGTGAGAGCCTTCCATAGATCGCTCTGTCCATCATCAAAGAGCCCCAGCAAAGCTTCAATGAAGCGTTTATCACTTTCTCCCTCGACCCAGATAATATGTCTAGAGAAAAAGATTTCTCGTACTTCGGCCCCACCTATGAATAACAGCTCCCTCTCCGTATATCTGGACGTCACTTTACGTATCTGACAGTAACCGCTCGGCAACAGTTGAAAACGTAAAATTAGCGTAATCCTGTCGACATCCAGAAGTTCTGGAGAGTGGGACACGGCGATTATGCATTTACGCCTCTTAACGGATTCGCGCATTAGGATATTTCTTAGGCGTCGAATTTGCAACGGGTGCATCCCGCGGGTTGGCTCGTCTAAGATGATGTTGCGGGATTGAGGATTGACCAATAAGGCAGCAATTATGAAGGCAGAGAAAACACCCTCGGGTATTCGTCTCATTGTACGTCCTGTCTTTGTATCTATGACTTGAAAACTTTCTCTGGACGAGGACTTGAGATCAAAATTAAAGGACAGGGATTTGGTTCCAATGATTTCATGGAAAAGAGAATGAATGTCTTGGAAGTTTCCTGTGGGAAATCCACGCAAAAGATCTGATACTATTATCTTTTTTAATTCATGATAGTTTGACCAAGCTAGGCCACCAAAACTTGACAATCTTTTGTACGAGTGACGATGGACTGCTGGGTGACTGACAGGGGTACCCTGAGGATCTATAGCAACCATATCATCCCTATGCATTATGCTCAAGATACCACCATCTACTTGAGAAGAAAGTTGTGATTGGTCATCTGTTTCCATAGCAACATTATTTGGCATGGTAGCCATGGTAACATCTCTTGAGTGTTGTGTTACCATATCATCATAGTGAGCTTGTAGAGTCGAGTCCAGACTACAGCTTGAAGCACTTCTGGAAAAACTATCACTTACATAAGGAATAGTCACAACATTTATGAGAAATGAATGTTGAGGGACCCAGTCCATTGGGTTAACCCCCCCTGGTAAAGGCTCATGAAATCCTGTGACTAGTGTCCCCCCTGATTTGGTCACAACAAATATCCCATCCTCCATGATAATGTACAAGAACTGTGAATTACACAATCTGTCTGCATCAACATCGTCAAAGGCTATAGAATACTTGGCTGCACAAGGTACATGTCTGTGGCCAATAAGAACTTGTAATCGTGAAGATGTTGTATTGCTGCAGATCTTTTTAATTGGCTCTACAAGTGGCTCAGGAATTTTAATCAGTTCATCACAAAACCATGAACTTAAGCCTGCAGACAAACATGGAGTCTGCCCAGCTGCATTACCACAAGTATCGCATAATTTCATCAACTCTGTCTTGCTAAAATCAAACTGACAAACTGCTTTGGAAACTCCTAGGTCATTGTATAATACTTCAAAGTCAGGACCTTCTTCTTGAAGATTACAAGCTGCCTTGATTAGAGCTACCATACTACTCTTGCCACTTGCATTTTCACCAACAAATGTGTAGAAATGGCATCCATCTTTACCAGATAAGTCAAGTTCATGGCGCCCTTTGAAGATAACATAGTTCTCCACAACAACTCGCCGAAGCATGCTGGAATTATATGAGCTAGATACTTTTCACCTAAACTAGAAACAAAAATACACAATTATTTTGAGTGTGATTATGCCATTATCTAATAGTTAAAGAGTGAAAGTTTATGACATCATAGAGTTGCTATGCCAACTGCACCACACCTATTCCCATATCAGGCAGATCAGGGATCATATCAGGTTATAAAGGTACGTCATATTATAACCATGGCCCTACTTATAAAACATTTTTGATTAACTTAATTCAAATAAATTGGCTTCTAATTATGTTATTATATTATTCAAAGTGTCGATGAAAATGCTGGCCTTTTGCAGTATACACATGAACAGTCGATGTACGTATAAGCTGCCAGTACAATCAGCACAAGTTAATCATATCAGATTAGTTTAGTGCCAGCTGGATGACAAATATAACTGTTATTGCTTTAGTCAAATATCACTTTGCAGTCATATTAACCAAAGCTATACTTACCATTTTACAGAAAAGAGCAAATAAACAGAAAGTTGTCATATGCAAACACGATCATGTCCCTATCCTGTACATTTTGTTCGTTAGGTCGTTTCTGGTTGCTTTTAAAACGATCTTAAAAAAAAACAGTGTTTTGTTTAGGAGGAGAGTTTGTAGGGTTCACGTATTACCAATCGATTGATTCAGCCAGCATAATACGGCCACGTTTGCTGAGCTGTTATATCTTGTTCCGTGCGATCCGTGCAAATTCCGTGAATAAATATAGAATGTGCTGAGCAGCCAAACACACAGGAAGCCCAATTTCACACGTGGGGTCTTCCCGTCTTATACGTCTGCAGCATGCACGATAGAAACGATTCATTGATTAATTAGATCTCCCAAAGAAAAAAGACAAGACCAAAGGTAGAGTTTGTATTAAATTAATAAAAATCTCGTTGGATGTATGTTGGTGGACGTGTATAAAGTGGAGAATAATAACAATGACAGGCATATTTTGAGAACTTTTTACTTCTGCTGATACTCTATTAAATCTTAAGCTTAAAATTAAATCAACTTGTTTTTAACAAATTAAGCTGAAATGTATAATGCAATATGGCACAATACTTTGTTGCAAGAGGGTGGCAAAGGGCTTTGCATGACCAGTAATTGCACCAAAACCACTATATGATCAGTGAATGAACCATACAGGATGCTATTTTATAACAAGAATAACCTAAGCATGATTACATCAAAATTTGCCATGTGTTGTCTGATAAGCACCAAATTTTCATGGTGTGATCAGTACCCTCCTTGCTACCCTGTCTGCAACAATTGATGTGGCATAGGAAAGGGGCAGATCCTGGATTATCTTCAGGAGAGGGTGCACCGGCAGTGCACCATCATATAAACTGGAAACTGCTGAGAGAACATTTTGGAAAAATATTGAGAAAAAAGGATTCTTAGTCATCTCAGGAGGGGGTGCACACCCCTCCCCTAAATCCACCCCTGAAGAACCTTAATTAGTTAAAGGGTATGTGTTTTTGGGAGACTGTGAAATGTCTGATAGTCACTGATATCTTAACTTGGTTGTCCATATATTAGTTGACAATCAACCAAAGTGTTGGTTGACTGTTGACAGACTCATAGACAGCCAACCATGGACAGACATATAAGTCAAGATAAATGTCAGGTGATTATCTGTCCACAGTTGACCAATATGTACATGTAGTTGACACTGATACTTTACTTACATTCTACAATTACTTATTACCAAAACTGTAATGGCCAATCAGTAGTTGATATGTTGGTTTATAGCTGACCAACACACCAGCTGATATCTTGACTCGCGCTACCCATAAAGTACAATACTTGATGCAACTTAAACCTGCAGCTAATTTTATATCAAATTTCTTTCCTCAGTAGAACTAAATTATAATAATAATTATATTTATCAGCTAATATTTAACATGTTCTTATGAATGTTTGTTTGTAGGTACAGGGTGCACAATAGGAAGGAATGGTGGAATCTATATAAGATAGCTACTCCATATACATTGTACGGTATCAATCATTTATAACTTAATATTTGAGCAATAATATGTAGTCTCTTTTAACTCTTGGCTTAGCATTTGCTACTTGACTGATGGCAGATGTCATCTGGAGGTCCATTCATATGCTTGGTAGAATTAGGTTTATATCTAACCATTATAATAATTAGACATTTTTCTTGTTTTGTGCAGAGTATGGTGGTGGTGGAGGCTGTTGACAAGCAAAAGTAAGGAGGTAAAAAACTACCTTAAGATTACAACTATTTTTAACAACAAAATTTAGCAAATTTTAGCGAGTTCTTCAAAATCACTAAAACTTGGTACTTGCTTGGTACTTGGGTGGTGATTCCTAGTAAAATTATAGGCATTTGCCTTTAATCTCCAACTAGAGAAATTGCTAAATTTTTTATGTAGTCACTAAAAACAGTGACGTTAAGGCACATGTATATTGTAAATAATTTACATGTGTATATAACCATTTGAGTCATAACATTGTCATCATGATCATCATCAATGATATTATTGCCATCACCTTCACAACATAATGGTGCAACAAAAGAGGAAATATGCTTGTATCGTCATCATCATAATCATCAACATCATCTTCATCATTATCATATCATATAATTATATCCAATATTACCTGATTTGCAGGAACATAGACATTTTGACCAGAACTATAAGCTTCTTGAGCTTTAGCACCTAAAACAATATATTTAATAATTTACTTGAATGTGAGTGAAAAGATAATTTACATGGATTTGACATTGTTTGGAGAGAATTTGACAATAGAAATCAATTAATTTTCACAGGAACTGATTAATTTTACCTCCAGGAAAGTCTGGTGGAGGAGCTGATGGCTGGGCTGATGGTCCTGATTGTCCAGGATAAGGTGGTGGATTTTCCTATGAACAAAAAATAACAACTGGTGTTACTATGAGATATCTGACATTCAGAGATTTTGCTGCTACATTGTAGAGTAGAATGCCAGGTGTTTGGAGTAATAATAATAATAATAATATTTATTATTTCTATAGCACAAATTCCATGCAAAATTATGATCAAATGCGCTTAGAAGTACAATCATATATGAATAGGAAGTGAGCTAACAGGAAACAATGTGTGATGGATGACTACAAGAATAAAATCACAATACATGCAGGTAAACATTTACAAGTAGCATTTTATGCAATATTGAGTACTATCAACTTGTAGCCTATTTGTGTAGCACTTCTCAGTGAATGGGGAAGCTAAGGGAGAAGGAGAGGAGGGGGAAGGTGTTTCATATTAATACTTACTGGGGGTCTGTAAGGTGGAGGTTGAGCAGCTGAAATGCAAAGCAAACGTCTTACTCAGTGGTTGGAATTTCCTCAAAAATGAACCGATCCCATGTTACAATTGTTATTCTCACAAACAATGAAAATATTAATGTCTATCAGCAACTTTCATGTCTAATCTAAGCAGTAGACTGAATACAAGTCCCTAAATTACAATAATCAACACAAGACCCACATAGCCAGAAAGAGCACATCAAGCTATACAAAATCCTGAAGTTTAGGGTTAATTGGGTCAACAAATGACTTACAGCCATTCAAAAACTGTAGTCTTCACAAAGAAATTTATGGATTATTGGGATAGTCACCACATTCCATACATTTCTTTGTGGGCCTTGTGTTGATTATCATAATTCAGGGACTTATATCCAGTGCTGTGCCCAGACATGAAGGTCATAAATATTGTAAAAAGTATTATATACATCAAAGAATTATCATAACTATAGTTACTAAATAAATCAAAAGTGGCATTACCATAGTAGCCAGCTGGAGGAGGTGGACCATAGTATCCTGGCTGGGGTGGTGGAGGACCATAATATCCTGGCTGGGGAGGGGGAGCGTAGGGAGATTGGTAAGGTGGTCCATTGTAGTATCCTGGCTGTGGGGGTGGTTGTGGGTTGTTGTAGATACCAAATGCTTGCTGGCCTGCTGGGGGCATAGGGTGGGATCCTGGTCTGTTTGCTGCAAGAAAAAATGTTATCATAATAAATCAGATTAAGTATGTTGTATGTAGGTTGCATCTTATCTTTTATGGTATTATAATAATTTGTGAAACTCATGCAGTCTTGTCATTCTGTAGGACAAATGCATTGTGCAAGTATGACGATTATTATCAACCATACCTGTTTGGACGGCCTGTCTGAAGTGTTCAGCAAACTCTATTGCACCACCACTGTTGAAAGTAATATTGAACGTCCCTCTTCCTTGCCAGTTACCTGCATTAGAGAGTTAGCAGCAGTATGATTATGTCATGGTTTAACTTTCTTCCATTGGTTCAAATTTATAAGGTTAGTTTTTGGCTTAATGGTGGGCAGATGTACATAAATTATTTAGAAATATGTACTCAATTTTATATCAATTCAAAGACTAATTCAATTTTGAATTCAGTTTAAACAATGAACTAAAAAAATAAATAAAACAGTAGAGTTATGAAGTTTCAATATTGTTGTGAGAAATCTTTTCAAATCTTTATCATGGTGATTGTCATCATCAACATATATATACATGTAGTAAGGTAAAGTATTTATTTAATAAGCATGGTAGCCTATTTAGCAACTAGGTTAATATCCTGAGTGGCCCTGCATATAAACAACTTAACTAGTACACTGGGTTTTTTATGCTTTTTTTACTGTTTTTTTTTTTACTGTTTTTTTTACTGGGTTTTTTTACTGGAGTTTTTTACTGTTTTTTTTTTTTTACTGTTTTTTTTTTTTACTGGGTTATTTTTACTGTTTTTTGTTTTGTTTTTGTTTTTGAAATAGGAGCATGGCTTTGAAAAATAGCTGTCTGCTTGCAAATATAAAGTATGGAATCCATTGTAAAATAGCTGGTGATAAGAGGTAAAGTACAGTAAAACAGGCGGCAGTGAACCACCAGTAAGTGCCTATTAATGACAGCTCTGAGTACATGTTATTACAATAAATAATTTATTAATACAAGCATTCAAAGCACAAGCAACATGCGCAGACCAATTAGTGTACTTTTTATGCAGCAGCGATTGTCTTTTTCATGCCTATGTCATACCTTATTCTCACTAAATCTTGCAATATGTATTTAATTTGCGAAAAGTCAAGCGCCATATTTCGTGAGTATTAAATTTCGTGATTTTGAGGAAATTTGAATTCGAGTGTATAAATTAAGCAGAGACATGTAGAATAACAGTAACAAACAACAGCTTGAATTTCATTATTACTTATTAACATTATATAGTATTAAATTTCGCGAGTTTACTTTTCGCATCCTACATGACTGTATATTTCGTGAGTATTACATTTAATGATTTTTTCAAAATCGCGGAAGTCGTGAAATTTAATACTCATGAAATTTAGTAAGAATATAAGGTAAATAAGATACTGACGGAGCCTACATGTTGCTTGCACTTTTTTATTGCTATGTCACTGGTGGCTATGTCACTGGTGTAAACCAGGCCTATTAAACTGACAATCATTTACTTCCATCATCGATGAACTACCAGTTGTTACCTTCTGGTTCAGAAATAACATCTCCTTTAATATAGTTAGCTCCAAACATCGGCTGTTTCACCTGAAATACAAAATAAACAGAAATTAAAGGAGCATTATTCAAACATGTTGTTAAACCCACCATCTCCCTCTAAGATATGATGATGATCATGATACACATCAAATGAAATTTCGTTTATTTTACGTTTTATCGAGATAACTGTGCAGTGAACTTCACAATTTATATTTTATATTATTTGTTCATTTTATATTATTTGCTCATTTTTGAATAACCATTCCGTATTGCGTATACACATGCATATTTTATCATAAGCTCACTGTCAAATGAACTCACCTCTACCCCTCGTATGCTTTGAAAATTCATCGAAAACGAACCGACAGAAGACTTGTCCATCGGTGCAAATATAACCTAATAAAAGGAAATGTTCAAAATATTCATACGAAATAAACTGAATTTCTTGGGTGCTCGAAGATTTGCTGAATCACGTGAATTCGTACCGCCATCTTTGCGACGAAATTTTGGATAAAGCGCTGCTAGTAACAGGAAGAGAGCTTGTTTATGAGATAGATAGAATTCACACTTACTCTGTTTGTCGATACAAAGATGTTTCCTTTTCTAGATCCTTTTAGATATCCGGGTATACCATCTCCATGTAGCTCAAATTGGACGCCATCTTGATGATAAACCACACTGAAACCAAACGTTTCTCAGCGATCGCTTGAAATAATCACAAATATTCAGAAATAAAACCGTTTTAAAACTTCACTTACTAGTCTCCGTGTAATGTTAGCCGTCCATCAGAGCATTCAATTTTGTTTATAGACATTTTTGAGCGAGAAAATCTTCACGACAAATGAAGCAATTTCCTCTATGTATTTTGAAGTGACGTCATGGCGCCGCAGGACTAAGTACCAGGTTCTCTCGTTTTCGATAAAACTTGACGGATTTTTACGGATTTGAGAAATTGAGACTTACTTCCAAATTCGTCCGGATAAATTTGAAAGTGCATCGACAAAAGAAAAAAGGAAAATACCGAGGTGCATGCCAAAATATTGCTTTGCAAAACGAATATTTAATTTGCTACATTTTTAACAAAAAGACAAATTTTGATTTAGAGTGGGACGTTTCTAGACTTTGCATGGGGTCGAGTTTTGTTATTCCGAAAATATTTCCCTTCAACAAAATCATTCCTAAAAAGCTATTTTAACTCTCTTTTTTTTGTACTCTTATTATACAGCTATAAGATATTTTAATAGCTTTTTAGGAAAGAAAATTGAACACGATTCTAAAAAGTTGCGACCGAAAGTTTGTCAAGGCCGAATGCCTCCTGAATTTCTATGGTCACTTGATATGATATGATAACGATGGACCACCGTCAAGTCAGTGGACACTTCAAGTTATTGAATAGCTTAAAAATGAAAATGATCCAGGGACTAACAATTTTTGAATTCCGGGATTTATCTATTAATCTTCATGCAATTTCTAATCATTCAGAATTATTATTTCATATTTATCAGTACTGATCAGTTTTCTTTTCGGTTCATATCATTGGCAAAATATGCGCGCGCGATGAATGTTACCAAGGAAACTCGTACAGTTTTTATTTATGACGACACAGCTACGAATTCTCCATTTTGTTCATTCTGCTCAACTCAGTTTTTGCTTATGAATGCGCTTTTAAAGAGTTTATGGAGGAAATCAGTTTTCCAAGACAAGGGCATAGTACGTGACCTTAGTATGTAAGCATAGCTAAAGGTTTAGAATGTTTGAATACATGATCAAATGTCAATATATACGGAATGGTAAACGCTATTGTTCTGTCTAATGTACATGATCCAGTTACAAGACGAGAAAAGACCTTTTATGCACAAGAGTGACATTTGACGGACATCATCGATCGCGTGACTTAAACCAAAAAAGCGAATGTTCAAGGTCTATCTGCCGGACAGACTGGTAGCTCTCCATATATACCGTCGAGGTCCGCAAGGAAGGCATTTTCGATTGACCCATAATGTTGAGAACAAAAGGAACAAGACGTCCCAGTGCATCAAAAGAGAGATTACCACTTAAACAGCGTGCAGCACACGGGGTAGGACATGTCCTCAACGACCTGGTTTCCAGCGTATGGTTCAGTTATCTGATCATATACCTAACTAAAGTAGTCCAGCTCTCAAATCGTCATACAGGGCTGGTAATCCTTCTGGGACAAATCGCGGATGGTATTTTTACGCCATTTATTGGTATCATATGCGATAGGACAGTTAGCCGGTATGGACGAAGAAAACTCTGGCACCTTATAGGAACAGCACTTGTAACCGTCACCTTCCCGTTGTTGTTAATCCATTTGCTGAAGGATAACACCGCGGATGTGTTGAAAATGGTCTACTATGTTAGTGTGGCAGCTGTGTTTCAGTTTGGATGGGGATGCGTTCAGATAAGTCATTTGTCTTTGATTCCTGAAATATCACGACGAACAAGTGAACGTGTGGAACTCAATGCCATCAGGTATGTTTTGTTGCTGAAGTATAATTACAAGTTATTTAGGTAGAGAGACAAAGCTACTAAAATTCCGTCTGTCATACACGTTCAGTAACATTTTCTTCAGTTAAGTCGCATTTGATTTTTAATAGACAAAATCTTCTTGAACTTTTTGTTCGCTAAATTTCTATATCAATGCAGCATTGACATGGAAATTTAGTGAAAAAAATTCTAATCCCATGCAGAAGCTTTGAATTGGGTACAACAAAGCGTTAGCCGATTAGGGTGGTACCGGCTAGAGTGCTTACAATATATCCGTGAAAAACTTTGTAAGAAATTGTACTAATTTGCACTAATTAATTAACAAT
This sequence comes from Telmatactis stephensoni, assembly GCA_029948255.1. Classification (NCBI taxonomy): domain Eukaryota; kingdom Metazoa; phylum Cnidaria; class Anthozoa; order Actiniaria; family Isophelliidae; genus Telmatactis; species Telmatactis stephensoni. The sequence goes on from JALIZF010001879.1 coordinate 253,550, forward strand.
AGAAAACAAAGGGTTTCGCGCTATTTAGTACAATTTAGTTCGCTAGCTAACTTTTTCACGGATATATTGTAAGCACTCTATTAGAATTACTATTAGAAAAGGGTGATAAAAAATTTTTAAGCATGAAATGTTTTTGTACTTGTTTGTCTTTGCAGGATTTTTTTTTTTGGGGGGGGGAGGAGGGTTGAAGGAATTTTTGGGGATGGTCAAATGCAAGCGACACAACAACAACGACACGACACAACTCAGCGTGAAACACTCTCATAGCTAAAACCGCAGAAAAAAGGCTAACGTTTTCCAGATGTTTAGAAAGCTCTTGGGAACACGCATGTATTTGACGTAAAACTAGCCTGCGTATGCAAACGTACTATACAAGTTAGAGTAAATATTTCAGTCATCAGCATACAAACCGTGACTCCACGAGTACAATAATATACCTAATCCATCGTGTGACAACGTTGTCCCAATTCAGCGTGACTAACCTCCCGAGGAATGTCTACTTTTGTTTTGAAACTCGTCGGATTAACGTCGTTATTCATTTGGGATACTCACGAATTTTTAGAAGAGTAATAACGAAAGAAAATGAATCCTCTAGAGGTTTGTCACGCTGAATTGGGAAAACATTGTGACTCGTGGATTAGTTCTATTAGTTCTGTTGAAAGCCTCCTTCCAGTCCTTCTTCCTCCTCCCCTTCCCTCCCCTTCCCCTGAGAGCCATGCTGTGCAGACTACAATGAAACTGCTTGTATAGAAGGTCAATTAAACGATTATGCCGCGGGCGTGTTGACATGACACGTAAAAGGAATTTTCAGTTTGCTGAAAAAGGAATAAGGCCTAGTTCAAACGTCGCATCTCACATGTGTCGAATGCAATGCAAATGAGATGATAATGAGAAGAAACAAAAGATTTGACTAATTTGCATTGAGTTTGGCACATGTGAGATGCGACGTTTGAACTAGGCCTAACGTTCACTCTCCTCTAAAGACCTGATTATATGAACCGGGCTGGCCCGGTTAAGCGGGCTGACTTCTTTTGTTTTGTGGCCCCAAGGGAAAAGAAAACAAAAGAAGTCGATTAGCCCTCTTAACCGGGCCAACCCAGCTCATAAAATCAGGCCCTAAGACTTACGTCGCATTTTTAATTTTGGCTACCATTAGACCTTCCGTCCACACTAAAGCTGCTAACGCGGTATTATTCTTTTGTCCAATATGCAAAAACGAAGCCAGTGTAAAACGTTTCCGCACTAGTGTATGGTTTGTAGATAACCTGAATTTCTCTTTGAAATAACGGTGAAGGCGGAAGGGGGTCGGGTGGAGAAATAACCGTACTGCATGAATTCACAGAAAGAATGATTCATAGGGCGTGGTTTGCAGCTGGTTTTTCTCTGTGTACCGGTACGGCCATGCATGTATTCTCAATTAGTTTTGCTATCGTCTCATTTGGAGTCTTTTGTTTTTCTATTGAATCACCGTCAACTCGCCGTCCGAAGAAATTGAGAAGTTTTAGCTTGAGGAGGAGGAATAGGATGAAAGGAACCCACTACCCCTCCCCTCCCCTCCTCTTAAGGCTGAGGACGCACGAGCTGAGAACGGTTTTTACTCGTGCCTAGGCCGTAGGCCGCACGAGTCTAGGTTTACCTTTGGGTCTATCTATCTATCAATGCTGTTAGAAATCTAAGTTTTACCCAGAAGTCTCCACAAACCTGACGTCGTGTCATACAAGCGAGGCGCTCCACGGGCAACCCAGGCAATCATTATTTAGAGCAGCGCGTAATAAAACAATATAAAGCAAATGTAAGGTTCGGGTTCGAATCCTCATGGAATATAAAAAAAAGAAATTTTCGGCTTATTATGAAGTGAATATTATCGTTTCACGTGTTTGTATGCTTTTTTCTTGTTTTGAAGCGTTTCAGTGAAGCTGTTTTTTTTTCTTCAAAAAAACAAACAAATAAAAATTAAGAAACTAAACAGGACCAATGTACACTTTATGTACACTGTACTGGCTAATAATCATTAGTAACAACGCCAACTGTGGAAAAATGTAGTCCTATTTAATATTAAAAGTACCAAGACACAACTTTCATTGTTCTTCTGTTATTAAGGCAACCTGGGCAGAGTTACCCTGTGCCCAGGGTCTAGTTTAAATAAGTCTCGTCTTCACCGTTTCTGTTTTATTGTAGGTCTGCTGTGACGTTTCTTTGTGGTATTTATGCCTATGGAGTCACGTGGATATTGCTGGGGCAGAGCAGCGAATACAAAATAACTCCAAAAGTCTGGAAAGAATTTATGTACCTTTCCTTTATCATTATCGTCACTGGAAACATTTTCAACATTGTTTTTCATGTAATCATCAAAGAACCAGCGTCGCCTCGGTACATGGAATGGCTAGCAAAAGCACAACAAAATAACCTTGCGACTGCGGGTACGTTGGGTAATGGTAGGTGGAGCTGAAATCTTCTTTCTCTGTATTTTACTTTCTGAGGGGGTGATGGTATTAATGGGGTGGCCGTGATAAAGGGTGGCCGTATAAATGAGTGTTTTTACAAGATACTGAATACGATCTATGGAGTAGATTAGACTGATTTCATAAGTCTTAGTTTTCGGTCTTTAAAACTGGTAGGTTGCACAACTAGCGCGGTGTGTGAGCCAGCACAGGAAGCCCAACTGAGAAAGCGAACATCAGTCTAGGAAGTAGTTATATACCCTATGAATATTGGAACGGTAGTCTAACTGATACGAAATGTGTTGTTTTACACAGCAAGTGTACTCCCTGAACCTACCGCATCTATAAAAGATGATAATTGCTTCATCAACCACGCAATCGACACTAATACCAGCAAAAACTACCAAGAACTGGAATTACAAGGCTTGAAACACCCTCAATGTAATGGTTCTCCAACTACGACTTTTCATAATACTTCAAGCGTGACCATGGATACCCGTGATTGCGTGACAGTAAAAAGCGCAAACACATGTAATGGTAGTTGCGTGACAAATGCAAACGCTTCAACGAGTCTGACGATAGTCGATAGAAAAGCTCAACGTTCGTTACCAAAGTGCAAGATGGACTGGATGAAGAGACCTTCTCTATATAAGGTGTGTGGAAATGAATAAAACAGGTGTGCCTGTTATCTATTTATTTGTAACATCTCTGAAAAGCACTTTTGGGACGAGATTAAAGTACGTACGGATCTATGAATGTCAAAAAAAAAGAAAGGAAAAAAGAATAGAGAGCACGACCTTTTACGCGCGTAATGGGGGTTTTTAAAATTAACTTAATTCGTTTCCGGAGAACGCGCCGTCTTGCTAAATCTTGTTAGCTGGGTTAAAGGTTTTGTAATTAACTCTTGTCTGTTTTCTGCGGATTATCTTCTTCAGACTGTAGTGGTACATGCAATGTACTCATCTTAAAACCCTTAACAAAAGCCTTTTAGAAGTGGGGTCGTGACTCATCTGCAGATGCCAATCCCCGCAGCCTTTTTTCCCTTGCCACTCATTATTCGTTAACTCGCAGTTTGTTTATTTTGTCTTGCAGACAGCAAGTGCATACATGTGTACTCGTCTGGTTGTCAACATATCGCAGTCATACCTTCCTCTCTACCTCACAGAAACGCTGAACTTCGAAAAGGTGAGCTGCGACAATAGTCCCCTTCACAGTTCCCTGCGCCATCTTGAAAGGTAGCCATGCCTTTGCATCGAAGCGAGACCAACGGTGAGCATGCATGCAATGATAGATACCTTTTTTAACTCCTAGAACAATTATTCACAGGTTTCTTTCATTGCAAGCTTACCGTTCGTCTCGCTTCGATGCAAAGGCATGGCTACCTTTCAAGATGGCGCAGAGAATTCGAACTGTGAAGGGGACTATTCCTTTATTCAAGAAACAGCTACTTAATATTCGAGTTTCTTAATAGCACTGTATTTCCATATGGTTTCTTTTTTGTAAATATAACGAGTTGCTATGGTTACTTATTTGTTACGTAACAAATTGCCATCCCTGAAATCCCAACCCTTTTATATATGTCTAGTGCGTAGAAACGATCCCCTTTTATCACGGTGGCGTAACCAGATATTTTTCAGAGGTACGCACAGTTCTCAATGAGTACTTCTCACAGCTATACGACAGCTCGTGACATGTCAGTGAATTTATAAATTAGCTATTTACAGCTTTCTGCTCTGCTCTGTTCTAGAATTCTGCTGTTTTTTTTTTTTTGCTCTGCTCTGTTTTGCTCGGCTCTGCTCTGTTGGAGCTAGAGTTCTGCTCTGTTTTTGCATGGTCTGCTTTGTTTTAATCTGCTCTGCTCTGCTCTGTTCTAGATTTCTGCTCTGTTTTTGGATTGCTCTGTTTTGATCTGTTCAACTCTTTAGCTCTGCTCTGTTATTTTCTGCTTTTCTTTTCTTTTCTGCATGTTCTTTTCTTGCGCATGTGTTCTTTTGCGGCAACAAAAATGCAGCATTGCTTGTGTTCGTGCTGCGTCGCTAGTAACAATCAGACTTTACTGCCTTTATGTAATTCATTTTTTCTGTCAATGATACTACCTGGTGGTCTACCATTTATAGGAAGCCATTGCCTATTTTCCCTTGGTAACGCTGGTTAGTGGTGTACTGGCGAGTTTGCTGGTCAAGACGCTGAGCAAGAGACTGGGACAAAAGGTATCACGTGACCGTATTTATGTGTTCGTTCGTGAGAGTGAATATGAAGGGGTATTCGTCGTTTTCCGGAATTTGAAATTGCGGTTGAAACTAAAGATATTGATATCGGCACCAAAGGGATGAGGAAAACTGTCAGTGTTATGAAGGTTTTCGTTACATAGAGGTTTCATAAATATGGATTATTTATGGAGCCCGGTATGAAGATTTCTGATGTCCATGTTATCGGGTGTGTCTGTAAGGGAGGTTCCTTTCACTGACAGTCGAATTAAGCCGTCAGTTACAGACAACTCCGGTAAGCGGACACCTCCACCTTCACCTGACCAATTCTACATTTTAACCTCCTATAAGCGGGCATCTCTTCTATTTGATCGAAAGTTCCCGGCTGTTAGTCCCGAGCGAGGCAGTTTAGTTCCAGGGAACTCCTTTACTGTCCATGATTTTCAAAGCTTCATTTGTTTCTTTGTAGATAACATACATAATTGGTGGGACAATAGCTCTAGGCGCATGCGTCTGGTTCTACTTACAGTCCGTGGACATGCGCAATGCTGTTTATGCGGCCACTGTCCTCATGGGCAGCGGTGGCTCTGTGATGTTAGTGACGTCACTGTCGATGATTGCTGACCTTGTAGGCGATGATAAGGTGCATTTTAGTAGCGAAAATGAGTTCATTTTATTTCGTGATATCACGTCAAAGTTTATAATTATGAAATATTTGCGTTTTCGTTTAGAAATGCGGAGCTTTCGTCTATGGTGCCATTAGCTTTTCAGATAAAGTGTCCAGCGGTGTTGTCATAGCAATCATCCAAGAGCTCAACCCACGTGATCAACAAGTGTAAGCAAGCCAACTTGTCACTATAGCAACATGTTAAATCAGGCAAAAAGTCTATATAACCATAGGAAAGAAATACGCTTTTCTAATTCATCCAGATTTAGTTTAGACGTAGCCTCGATTCTACTGTTTATTTGTTTCGTTTTGTGTTTACACAGAGAGATTTGTTTAAAATGCAATGAGTATTATCGTATTGTACAAAGCATTGCTCCTGGTGTGGCTGCAGTCGTTGGATTGTTAACAGTAGTTCTGTTCTACAACTCAAAATTCGTCTGTAGTATGAAAGGTAAATCAACAATGATCATTTTTTTCTTTCTAAAATGATATTGCTTATCAAAACTTTAACTTGTAAATATACGCTTACGCACATCCATAGATTGCAACATATTCTTTTGTCAACCACCTATTTTTTACTCAATCAAATTTCGTGACAAAAATAACAATAGTGTTATATATCTGTGCGATACAGCTCAAAAAAATCAATGTCTCGCCAAATACCAGCAAAAGGTTTGTGGACGAGTCATATAATGTAAAAGTTGTCGTTTGCTACCAATCTCGTCCCCAGAGCCGATTTTTCTTATTGCGCATGCTCGCAGAAAAATACTTTTTTGCTACCAAATGCAGACAGGGCTCTACATCGCATGCTCAGATTGAAAGACCGCCGAGCCAACGCTCAAACGAGTCTTGTTTTATTTGATTTTCAGGGGAATACCGTGATGTCGGTGTTCAAGTTTACATAGATCATCCGTACGTAGATAAAGATATTAAAGCTGTAGAATCTTCATTAAACCAAGACGAGAGCATATTGTACAACAGTACTTCAGAATGTATTGCACAAATACATTGTAGCTACGAGAAGACAAAAATGGACATCAATACAAGGTAGAGAAATTCTAAGACAGGAGATTGGTTTTATTCGACCCGTGGAAAAAACAATGACTATATATATATATTTAAATAAGTACTTGTCGATAGGAAAAGGGTTTGGAGTCCACTGCAATCAGTTTGCAAACTTTTTCATGGGCTATAAATAAATTAAATCATTCTATACGGACTAGCTGCGTATGTAGTTTCACTAGACGACGTGCACTTTGCGCAGTTGAACATGTGACAAGCCGATTTTTATCGCAGCATTGATGGTGCGGCAACATGTTGCAGGTTTTTGAACGAACTTCAGAAACTCACAATATTATTTAGCCCGCCGCACACGTTGAGAAACTGTAAGGAAACTGCCACGCGAGGCACTTTCTCACCGTGTGCTCTTTTACCTGCTCTATTTTTGGCCTCGCGTAGCCAAAGATGCAACGTCTGCGGCGAGAAATCGTCTGAGCTAATGCCTCGCGTCGCAGTTTCCTCACGCAGTTTCCTCACGTGTGCGGCGGGCTTTACCATCAATTTGTTGCACTGACCCGTGACACAAATGGACAAAACATTTATGGATATCCTTTTCCTTTCAGATTCTAACTGAAAACTTCCCTGCTAGTAGAGTCTCTCTCGTTACGGCGTACTAGCAGGGAAACTGAAAACCATTGTAGAGTAATGAGCACATTGGAAAGATCGACCGATCACTTTGATAGCAGGAAAGGACTTATGCTACACCAATCCTTATCCAATCCTTATTTAATTTCACTTTAAAATAATTCGTTCTTTTGTTTTCTTCAAAAGGCCTATTTGTCTTATTTGCGAGGCCACACTACAAACAGTTAAATTTTAATTGTACATTCTGTTAGTATCACAATACCATAGATTTGATACAAGTTTTCGTATTTATAGGTACATAATGTATGAATGTAGCATTTTCTTTTACAAATATTCATCTCTTCATAACAATACACTTTGTAATATCTTCCAAAACGTCGCCGGCGTGACGTCACCAAATCACTGTCACGTGATCTTTTACGAATTTCGACCAAACAAAGTTGGTATATTTATATCATTTTGATTGATTTGCGAGGAGAATGGAAATTTCTTTTGTTAGGTTTTCGGCCAATTAATTCTGAGATTTAATACTCGCAAAGCTTCCTGGGGTGTCAGTCTGTAGACTCCTAACTCGTTCAGGGTTGCCTGTGGTGTGACGTCATTATCGTAGGACTGTGCGTTGTTGAGTGATTCCATTATTAAGATGGCAGAGCCTGGTAATTGGTTCAGAAGAATGCAGCACTCTTTGACCCTAAAAGAAAGAAAGAAAAGTAATATGAAGGCAAGGGTGCCACAACAGCTTTCGGTGATGACTTTGGGCGCGGTAGTGGAAGTCAGATATCTCCCCGCTCTTCCTACAAAGCATTTTAGGTACTTTTACATCTCTCCTATGTAGGGTTAAGGGACCTTCGATTTAGCGTCTTTATCCAAGAAGACATGAAGATCTAACCATTTGTAGGTGAAGACCGACACTCAACCAATTGAGCCAACTGAATATCAACAGCACACTATCAGGTTAACCCCCCCCTCCCTCCCCCCGTCTTCTCTGCCACGATCATAACCTTCACAACTACATCTAGAACCTCCGCTACCTTCATTACTACATTTAGGTATCTCACAAAAGTTAGACAAATCTTCAAAGAATAAATTTATTCACCGCACATCATCAAACAGGTGGTACTTACTCTTTAAAATAATTTTCAGGTTTTGACGTATACTCTCCAAATAACGTAAATAAGTGTTTGGTCATGTCAAACTGTAACTGGGCTGATCCTCCTTCATTGAAATGACACTCGAGTATAACCTGCAAAAGAAATGAAGATGTTGTAATCAATAAAATAACGATGAAATATGATTCTTTTTCTTCTTCTTAAGCTTCACGTAGATGGGAAATTGCAGACAGCAAAGAGGATCACGCGACCTGCTTTTTTTCGTGCCTGGCGTTGCGTGCTTGGTACGTTAAAGGTGAGCGCGACTTTTGGCGTTTACGACAAATGCGAAGTGACTCACCTTCGCATTTAAATTGCAACGCCAGACGCGGAAAAAAACCCCAAATAAACTAAAAACAAAGACAACAGGTCATGTGATCCTCTCAGCATAATAATTACAACTACTAACAGGTATGATACAATCACTGTCATCACCAGCATCATAAATACTTCCCTCGTTAATCAACTGTACCTTTTGATAGATGACTTCGTTGAGTGCTTGAGCAAGACTTTGCCATAATGTAGAAAACAATCCACGTGCAAGCTGCACTTCAAGGGTTTTTAATCTATCTTTCAAAAACAGCAACCAATCACAGGCACTGGATGACAGAGCCATGATGGCTAACTCTTTGGGTGGCGGTAGGCTGTGCCATCTGAAAAATAAGGATCTATGTTACGATTTTCAATTTACATGGAATGAAAACTTAGATGCAGTAGCCATGTTATTGCCACGTTTTGCTATGGTCTTTGAGAAACGATTAGACGTGGCACGGTAATAACTTTAACTAACTTTAACTAACTTTAGCTTTTTTCGGAGACATCAATAAGTTTTGTCACACCTACACTGTATGTGAGATAAATGCAGTGAGCACACAGTCTGCCTATGTTGCTATAGTAGACTTACGTGTGCACAAGGGGAAAGCCACCTTTGAATGGGATAGGATGGGATAAATGAAACACGATGGTTGGAATAGAAAGGGACTAGAGTAGATTTCGTATGACTGTGAAAACGGCACCGCACGGTCACGGCAGAAATTTCAAATGTTTTCATAGACATCACGGCACTGACATGGTAATGGCACAGCGCGGTCCGTTTCACACTCATACGAAAACCGCTCTATTACATAAGAGAACTAAGGAAAAAGTTAAAGGACTTTTTGTTACCTTTCTTTCTTGTAAGCATTGCATTTGGTTTTGAATTCCTTTATTACATTCTCCACAACTACGTTCATCATATGTGTTTTGAGTTCTTGTAATTCATGGACACGTCCATCAAACACTCCAGTTCCTGACTGAGCATTTTCGTTGGCTGTGACAATTTGGTCTTCATGCATTCTATGTTCATGTAATTCTAAGAAAATCTGTCAAAAATACACAACTTGATAAATTAAGCGAATTAACAGAGATATGTTATTGGGACAAACAAAAACAACAACAAAACAAACTAAAAATTACAGTGCAAAATAAAAATCCTTGTGAGATACAGAAACTGAAAAGTCATTCTTGACCTACCGCTTGTTCAGACCAATCTTCCAGTATAAACGTTACAAAATGAGCCGCGTTTAATACGGAAAGAAACAACGGGTCGATTGGGTCGGTACAGTTTTCCTCTGCTCTGTAGTTTAGTTGATTGGTGAATTCTTCTAATAGTTGGAGTTGGACGTCAAGAAAACGAAGCTGATGTTGATACGAAGGTAAATTTTTGTATCGATCTGCAAAACATGATAAATATAGAAACAATAAAGCAGTTTCCCTAAAGTGATGATAATCCTTAGCCTTTTCTAAAACGTTCGCTGTTTGCCTCCTGTCTCCATGACAACACAGGAGTCTGCATAAAGAAGGTAGAGGAAGATGGCCAGAATTTTGTTCCTGTATCAGGTTTAGTACATAACGATCAATGTCAGATATCCTCCATATAATAGAAGTGTTCCTGCTCCCAGGATGAATCATAATAGATGCTGACAATCTCTTCTTCCTCATCCCATTCTCATTCCATCTGCGAAAGCACTGGCTATACAGGGCAGGGATATCAAATAAATAATGAACCATTAATTACCTGTGATTACAGTTAATAATGTCACAAAGCCTTCAGCACATTCTGGTGTTTTTGTTTCATCTACTTCACCACCAATGTCCTGGTATTTCCCTTTCCATGCTGATGAAGACATTAGTAGTGACTCAAGGTTTTCATTGGCATCTAAAATAAATAAATAAATCTGTAATTAGAACAATAATATTTTACTCTTATATATGCCTCTGAGATAGCAAACTTTAGATTGCAATTGCTATACATATACAAGGTGACTTGATCACAACTCTCCAGCATTGTCTTGAAGGAGGTGGCTTTTGATCAACATTCTCATTTTCCTTGTGAACTCAAAGAGCAAAGATGACAACTTTGGTGACTTTTGATTAATACTCTCATTTCCCTTGTGAACTCAAAGACCAAAGAAGACAACTTTAATACTTGAACAAACCTGTTCATAACAAGTTTTTGAGCCACTCCCAAGCCATTTTTACAGTGTCTATTGTGTGAGGTAGTCTCTTTCAAAGCCAGTTTTGTCATAGTTATGACACTGAAACTAGATGTGAAGGCACCCTATCCTTTACCCCAACCTTCAGATTTCTCATCACAGCAAATCATATCCTCCCTTTCCCTCACAAGCAGATATATTAAGACATTTTTTCCACCAGAGTTTTCTGGGGGAGGGGAACCACAGGCATCCTAAGTTCTCTGGACAAACCCCTTTGGCTTTACCCCCATTAAACATTCCTTACATTTTTGCTCGAGCTCTACCCATCTATTCAAACACTCTGGCATTGTTAGCACTTTTAAGCACTGGTGATCACTGGCTGAGTATTGATAGAGGTTGTGAATTTCTTGGTCAAAGAGAAGGGTTTCATCAACAAAATGAGAAAATAAGTCGTCTGTTATCAGCAAAGGAATGCAGTGTTCCATCTTTTCTACAGCTACTTTCAGTAAACCACGAATAAATTCACACTGTAAAAATCATAAAATAAAGTTAAAATGAGGTAAAATCTACATCTTAGTTTGTCATTGGAAGATGTGGTAGAAGAACAGACAAGGTCATAGGCAGATTTAGAGGGGATGCACACACCCCATCCACCCCTTCCTGAGATGACTCATCCCTTTTCTCAATACTTTTCCAAACATTTTTTGAAACATCCTTTTGATCCTATGGATGGTTTGATTTTATAACGCTGCACCCCTGTCATGAAAGATAATCCACCCCTTCAAGATGGATAGAAAACTGTTTTGTTGTATTTTCCACTTTTCCTTTGTATAACCTAAGGTTGCCATCCTTATGAAAGGGAAGGTGAATGTAGAGGCTATACTTGATGAAAAATTACCTTGGCATCAACAAAGCCAACATCTGTCTTGTTAAGAATTGGTTGAATGGTGTGATGTATGAAATCAGCATGACTCTTGATCCAGTTCAGTATCTGTGTAAAGAACCACTCGGGCTGCAGAGAAAAAACAAGACAGTAAATACATAAACTGCATGTAAATATAGTCACACTTCCACTACAAGCCACTTCTTTATGATGGTCACCTCTCCATTAGAGTCAGTATTTCCATCCCAACGTAGAGTCATTTCACTAACTACCCATACAACAACCATGGAGGGAATTGGGAATTCCCAAGAAGGGAGGGAGTGGGTCATTTTCAACTTCCCTCTGTGGAGTATGGACATTTTCTGCAACCACTCACACTTATCCAATCCATATATTAACACCTGTACTGAAACCTCTGTAACAACCACTACCTCTCCACAATGAACACTTATCTGTCTCAAAGGTGGACATTATGGAGAAGTGTGAATGTGTCTACCAATTCTCCCCAGAAGCTCCATTGGCCAACCTTTCCTCTGACTAGTCAGGTTTCTATATTCTCAAAAATGTTACCTTTGCTATATTGTTAGTTTGTTTCTTTCCATAGAAATGAAATCTAAATCTCTTCCTTAGGGGCTTTAGAAGCCAGTCAATTGGGAGGAGAATTTCATTTCTTTCATTTGTTTTATTTTGGCTATCTACATCAAGTGTTTTGCTGTAAAACTGTCAAGGAAAACAAATTTTAATTTAATTTAATTTCCAAGGGTGGCATAGCTGGCCGAGTGGTGAGAGCACCAGCCTTTCACCACTGTGGTCCGGGTTCGAGTCCCAGCTCAGGCATGAGATCATATGTGAAATTGAGTTTGTTTGATGTGTTGTTCTCTACCATGCCACAAGGGTTTTTTCTCCAGGTTCTCCGGTTTTCCTCCCTCAGCAAAAATCAACATGTGAGTTGATCGATGTAAGCAAATATTTAATGTAGAGGTAAAGAGTGTGATTGCCAGCAGAAGAATAGTCACTATGTGGATCTGCTGTAGAAGATTATTATTAAAAAAAAGTTGGAGATTAAGACTGTGGAAGTCTGATATTGAAAACACATCCTGCATTATTTCTCTTGCTTGACTACCATCCTTAGTTTTAAGGTTTACTTTCAAACAATAAGGATACAAGTCCTGTAGTTTCAAGAGCAAAATAAACAATCTTTCTAACTTCTGATAAACTTCTGATGTAGTTGATAATGGAGGAGCAGTTGATAATGATGTGAATGGCCACTTTAGGGTTTTTGTAACTTCCTCAAATTCACTGCAATCAAACATGGAGAATTACACATCCAAGGTGACAAAAGGATAATTGAATGAACACAAAAACAGACAAACAAACAAAAACAAAAACAAAAAAAACAAGAAAAACTTGTAAACAAACAAAGCTTGGAGCTCTAAGAAACAAGCAACTAGGCTGTCAAGCTCAAAAGATGCAGATAGCATGAAGCTTTACTGTATGATTTGTTCCTCTTTTCTCAAAGTCTCATAGTCTCTCTTTGTGATAACAACAATGAATATCTTTAACAATTCAAAAGGAAACTCATCACTGACTGCTCTGCTGCATGGAGCTTCCCACTGATCCAAACAAGTTTACAAACAAACAAACAAAAAACAAACATACAAACAAACAATTGACAGATGAACATGCAAGTGAAACAAAGCCTGGAGCTCTGAGAAAACAGTAATGTGTATTTCAAATATTGGACAAAAAGCTACTGACAACATACTAATTTTGTGAACAAATTTGTGTACCTTGACAGTTTTGAGAGAAGAACTTTACGCCAGTAGACTAACATTTCTTGTGAAAAAGCCTTGAGGTTTTCACATGATGAACTTTCTAATATGCTTGTAATAGCTACTAAGATGGAGAACTGTGAAACTGCTGAACCAAGCAAACCAGACTTCAAGATGCTCCTGGATGCCATCACTGAAAAGAGAGTGAAAAAAGGTAAAAAGGAACATTTTCATTGTAACTGTCATCACAGCAATTGTCATCATTGATCATCACTTACCATCTGCACTATTTTTAGTAGCAGCATCAGTAGTAGTGGTGTAGTAATTTTTGTCTTATGAGGATAACACAATAACCATGCATGTATACACTGTCAGTAGTAAATACTCAGGTTAGTTATTCAGTGTGAGTTTGTAGATAAAAAGGACAGGCCGATATACACTGGGAACTTCATGCTCTACTCTCTCCAGATAGTGGTATGGGTTCTTTTATGTCTCTATAATGCAGGATTGGTGTAGAGGTGTTTTTTTTTTTTTTGAGAAATGGAGCCTACTGTTTAACATCCTTATCCAAGAATACGTAAAGGTCTAACCAATTGCAGATGTAATTATAAAGGCAGCACCTTCTCAATTATTTGAAGACCATAGGTGTTGATTCAACTGAGGATTGATATGAACCCCAACCAGCTTAAAAGACTGATTAACTCCTGAAACTATCTGAGTCAAACTGGATAGAGGATTAAATCATCATCATCATCATCATCATTGATCATCATCATCATAAACACTTTTATTCACTATTCCATCACTGCTGTCATCATCACCATCATTATAAACATCATAAATGATAGCTGCACTAATTTGGAACTAGACGATACATGTATGACTTGTATATAGAGTTATGATTCTGCTGATGAAACAGAGCATGTGGGATGTTGAAAGAAACACACAAAGAACAACATACCTTACAGCCTCTAGTTTCTGTATCCAACTAATATATGTCCTAAATCGTTCAATATCAGCTACTTGATCTGCTAAATGTGATAAATGTTCAGCCAGTGGCTTTATTTTCTCTATGTTCTTCTCAGCTTTTTCTAAAATAATTTCTCTCTGTTTTTGATGACCTTCTATACTCTCTTTGCCTGCTGCTCCCTCATCCATGGCCTGCTGGATTTGTATTGGAGTTTTATGCTTTGCATCATCAAGCTGAAACAGACATAAACTATCATTATCTGTTGACCTTTTGGGCTCTGGAGAGGAGAAGGGAGGAGATGGGATGGATTGGAGGGGGGGGGGAGGGGGGGAGAGTGTATTGTTTACATGATTGTGTTGCAAGTGCTTTCCAGCAAAAATTTCAGCTAAAAAATTAATATTCTGCACAAAAATAGTGACACAAAATCCTGCCTACTAGTGACACAAAATCACACCTCATTAATTGAGTTGAAAATAATGAAAAATTAATTTACTGTTACAATGATTTATTCTGAGTTTTTTTTCTATGGTATTTTTTGTGCTTGTATAATTTCTAGTTACAATGTGAAAAGGACAACAGGTCATGCTGTACTTGGTACTAAATCAAAGTGCTTGCATTGTTTCATTAGAAATTTGCAGCTTTATTGACTCAGAATCTCAATTTCAGATCTTCAAGTACTAATCAACCTCTCAGTGTTTCATTAGTACCAACTCTAAATGCGCTGTAATTTTCTTCAAATTGATTTGAATGGGATAAATTTATGTGCTTGTTTATAGCATATATAGAATTTAATATTACTATAGTGCATATAATATAGTTTATCACCTTGTTAACTATACCATGTACATTGTACACAGTGGGTCGACTATAGAGTAGATTTTGTATGACTGTGAAAATAACATGATAATAGCACGGCACAGTTGTGGCTGGAATTTCAAAAGTTCTTATAGAAAACATATGGCAACTGACATGGCTACTGCACAGTGCAATCTGTTTCACACTCATATGGAAACTGCTATAGTTCTTGTGATAGCAAATTACCCATTAAGCATCAACTTATCTAATCAAGGTTTTAAATTATTGATTGACTATATATAACTGCACATACATTGAATGTCACTTGATCCATTACATTTTGTAAGTGACTGTGAAGATTTCCACAATATTGTTTTTAAGGGATTCCCTCCCTTTGAATAAACTACGAATAGCCTTGTAAACAACTGCAGTTGTAATGAATTAGACCACTCGTAAAAACAAAAGCATGAATAATTCAACCTTCAGCATTGCTGGGGACCAAGTGCTGAAGTGGACCATTTGACACAAAGCCAATTTCAAGAATCCACTCAGAATGTTTTGAACACATGTGAAATCAAAAATTTGTGAATGTGTACTATCATGCAAGCTGTACAAGCAATTACATTGGATTTGACACCTGATGAAAGATGACTTTGATAAGGATGTATTTTTGTATGAAAATGAAGAGTTATTAACACTTTAGATGACATCTGGCAGACATCCAGGCAATGAATTATTAATGATTTTGGATAAAATAGGAAAATAAATTGATGGAAATAATAAGCTTAATAGTAAATTAACAATCACTAAAAATAGTTTTATAGTCTGCAAAAGTGTTATAAAATTATCCATATAAAGGTTGTAATTGTAAGAATGTAATTGAAAAGAAAGCTGGTAGTCGTTATGCGTATGTACGTGATTGGTGTAATAAAATGGGATTTCAATCTGTTGACACCAAAGACGAATACTCGAAATTCCAGAACACGCGACCGTCAAAAACACGCAGAATTGAAAACATTCCATGGAGCATTCAGGATTCAGAACAGCAGTATTTTCATCTCTAATTCTACAGAAAAATATTTACTAACACATACACGTGTCACACTGTAATCACTCTACCAAAAAGAAAAAAATATATAACTTACTCGCTTTTTTCAGCTCTTTTTCTTTCTTTAAAGAATTGTCTAGCAACACTTTGACCTTTCCAAGATTCGATATATTGGATCCGACGACATCGTCTAAATATTGGGTGACTTTTAGGGATATTTCGTCTTCACTGCAGACTTCATCTCCCTCTGTCTCGTCCGCCATCTTGGAAATCAACCGTGTTGATGGGGGACTGGGCCTAGAATAAGATATTTGTCCCGCGAGTCTCGGGATGCTTGAAATAGCCCCCTTAATTATCTCCTTATCTTGGTATCACAAATTGCAATACAAACAATAGACGCTAATGAGAAATCTTTTGTTGAAGTTCATCCAAGATGGCTGCCGTGACGTCACATGCAACCCAAGAATAAGGTCAGAACAAGCTGAATTTGAGTAATCGTGTAAGATTTTTGTGGTTTTATAACTTAGTAATTTCTTTCCATACTCCCTTTCGGGTGCGTCGCGTAGGCTTGATACCGACGATTTCCGATAGTTAGTCAACAGCTGGTCAAATTGCACGATATCCTTCATCGCCCCTCGTCAATTACAGGAGGTGAAATTGTTCGAGACAATTCCTTGCATTATCCGTAACATGTCAAGATATCTAGAGAAGATATCTTGATATCTGGTCGCCAGGGTGGCAAAAAACTGGAGGAGGTAGATAAGCTGCAGGGTCACGATTGCAAACCCACTTCGCACTATCCCAATATCATAACAAAGAAAATATCTCTGTACTAAATGGAATTCCATAAAAAATATTTATTTCGTTTTGCGTTTATTTTTACTAAAGTTCGTGTTACAAAAAGTCGTTGCTGTTGCGTTAGCGCAAGAGCTTTTACACATGGCTTATTTACAGTTTTCGTACTAACACTAAATTTACTTTTATTCAGTTTCACACTAGCCAAAATTCTCCCTCGCAGTCGTGTGTGTAGTCTCCTCACGCAACATTCAACCCTTACGTGACGAGATTAAACACGGCTTCAAAGGAGACTAGCCAAAACACCTATTTTGATGGAATTTTTTCTTGGTATGGATGCTTTTAGCACGGTAATCACGTCTTGCGTTCGAAGTCCCTTGCCCTCGAAACCAAACAATAACCGCACGCTAGTGCATGCGCAAAAAGTACTCTCAAAAGTCGACGTAATCGCATTGAACAGCGCAAATTTTGTTAAGTGGCGCGCAACTCCTGTATAAGTAATTTAATAAAAGTCATCTTCATCAAGGTTGCTTGGTCCTGCCGCACTGTTCTTCACAGTGTCCTGGCTACGATACATCTCAGCGACCTGATAAACAATTGACAACTTTCAGTTTCTAGGCTTATACAATGGCAACTCAACCAAATAAGCCCTTATCTACAGATACATAATTCCTTAATACTCTTAATTAACAAGATCTAGAGACACTCATTGAATAACGAAATCATTTATAAGCCTTTCTACAAAAATGAAAGCCATTCGATCTGTATGTCAAGCTGGAACATTTCATGGATCTTTTGAACATTTTCATGGATCTTTTGAACATTTTCATGGATCTTTTGAACATTTTCATGCATCTTTTGAACATTTTCGCGCACTTTCGCTTTTTTGAGTTTCATTTTCCAAACATTGAGTAAACCACACAAACAAAACCGGCTGACTCATGTCTAGCAAGCAGTGTGCAAAGAACATGGATTCCATGTTCCTATAGCATGATGTGCTTTTCCCTGAGTATCAAAGGCCATTATTTTTGGAGGGGCCCGTCATAGAATACCAGAAAAATAATAGTGTCTGTTACTCTAGGATAGATGCGCTGATACTGTGCTGCAAATGTCAGTCAAACAGGCTGGACCATCACGATAAAGTAACGAGTCAAAGCTGACATTGTCGTCTGTAGCGAAGAATTTTATTGTAAAGTGCTAAGTACATCCGTTCCCCATCCCTTCTGAATTGAAATGTGGATACGTTTTTAACCATTACCTGGGAGCTATCTGTAGCTTCTTCTGGTTTCTTGTCGTCTCGAATACGAAGGAAGCGAGGAAAACGTAACGAGATTCCCTTGACAGGGGTCCACCTAAAAAATAAAAAAACCATATATTTTTCCCTTTTACTTAAGAACTTTTTCTATGATTCCACCTAAACCACAGACCCCACAATTTCACTTGAATCTTTCAGTTTACAAGTCAACATCTCAAACCAAATCTACCTTGAATAATGCATTGTTTTCCCAAGAGATTCAAGATGTTATGCCCAGTGGGCGCAAGAGGATAACTTCGCCTTCCTACGTACAGCTTAGATTCTAAGGCTTTTCTTCGTGAGAACATATTTTCCCGTTTTTTAGTTCATCAGAACGAACTAAAATCACGTTGATCACCTTACCTGTCCTGCAGCAGCTTTGTAGACTGGAGAAATTGAAAGGTCGGCGGCTCTCACCTCCCAGACCTAAAAACACAAGACAAAATTAATCTTTCAGCTAACTCACTAACTACTAAATACTACTGAATAAGAACAAGTTATATCAGCCCCTATGGATAGCAGCCTTATACTAATAAATGGCCGCCCACAGGCAGCCCAGGCTTATTTTCTGTGGCTAAGAGACAAGTAGCAAAGTTTATAAATATCTCATGAATTTACTAATAAATGTCCACAAACCTTAAATATGTCCCTCATGAAGCAATTTATGCCGTTATTTTGCCTTTTCCTGATATACCCGGGCCTTCCCCCCCTACTTAGTAGGTTTGTGGACCGCCTTGCATAAATATGTTGCTGACCATGTCCATAGTCACTGTATTGATTGGCGACTACGAGAGCTACAGCCACCTTAAAATTCACACTTCATAAGATAGTGTAGATTTCGTAGAACTGTGAAAACGAATTTAAATGTTGTGCGTCGAACCACACCTCGCGCGCTACCTAAGATTTACTTAAGATAGTCCGTTACCAAGGCGATACTTGGATTTATATTGTATTGTATTGTATTGTTATATCTACCTGTAAACAAAAGATAGTCCGTTGCCAAGACGATACTTGGATTTATATTGTATTGTATTGTATTGTATTGTTATATCTACCGTAAACAAAAGATAGTCCGTTGCCAAGACGATACTTGGATTTATATTGTATTGTATTGTATTGTTATATCTACCATAAACAAAAGATAGTCCGTTGCCAAGACGATACTTAGATTTATATTCACCGTAAACAAACTTACCTGGACTGCGTCGAACCACACCTCTGGTTCTGCTCCATCGTCATAGCGATAGTATGGCTTAGGTTTTTCAATGACTTGATCTTTAAAGAACTGATAGTGCTTGTCCAGAATCTCGTCTGTAAAACCGGTGCCAATCTGAAACAAAGGACCCCCACAATTCAGTACGTTTATAATGGAAATCGAGGAAAATGTCTTGAATAAGTGGTTAAAGATTCAAACGATTCATTCATTGGCATACCTTGCAAATGCTTTGGAACTCTTCACTTTCAGGGTCGTAACAAGCCAATAGGAATCCTCCGTAGGACCCAGTCCTTTTGCCCTTCCCACGGTAACCACCGATGACTACTAGATCAAGGGTGTCACCCACGTCGGCCAGGTAGTCTTTCTTGAGCTGAAAAACACAAAATGGTTGTCACGAACCTGTATTTCCTTTGCTACCGCTTCACTTTTTTTTCTTCCTTCAATTCGTCGTAATTGGAAGTGATCTCTCCAAGAAGGGGACGATACGCGCTCTTTATCTCATCCCTTCTCTCCACAGTTCTCAGTTACTAATGACGCATTGATTGAAAAAACCCTCTCTCTCTTCGCATCCTCAGGGACCAAGGACGAAAGTGGGAGGGGAGGAACGGCCTCCTACTTCAACCAGTATCTTCTGTTTATCAAATGTCCATGGTTTTTTCATAGAGAATCGTTCCTCGTCTACTTTAATTGAAAATCATTTAAGCTTACCTTAAGCCAATTGTGAGAACGTTTGGCTATTTCATACGTAGCATCTTTGTCAAGGGTTTTTACCATTAAACCTTCACAGTTCCCTGGAAAGTAACGCGCAAATATCAGATGTACCATTTTTCAACAGAATTAAAAGTAGTCATTTACAACTAAGGCAATCGTTTTATTTACGAGCAAAGTAAGGTAGTCAAACCAAATTAAGGTAGTCAAACCAAAGTAAGGTAGTCAAACCAAATTTTCTTTGTGAGAATGTGTGTGAGAGAGAAAGAGGACTTCTATATGCAACTTACAACTGGAACGCAACACTTTTCAGCGAAATGATGTACGATTTTGTTTCCTGTATTACAGCACTTTTATATTTAGGCTTGACTGCTAGCTGCTAATGAAGCATACAGTTCAATGCTGTTACCTTTGATTGATTCTTCCAAGAATTCCTCAATATCCTCAGTGTTTGTTGAAGTCATACAAGTAGCGAACGTGAATTCCTGAAAACGCAATGAGATGCAATCGAAAATTCTTTCAAATATGGGACTCCGTTTCTATTGTAAGAAGCGTAGGAACTATATTAAAAACATCCCAACTCTATTTCTCCTAAAAAACTTGCCATGGTGGAAAACAAAAGGGATGCGGAAAATAAAAGTGACAAGTGTGCTTTAGGCTACAATTCCCTGCCAGAATTCAGTTCGTACGATGTGAAATGTACGGATTTTATGTACATTATATACTTTGCGGCCATATTATTGGACCCCCCCTCCCCCCTGTACAATGTTGCTGAATAGCTAAAAGGTATGTCGACTGATTGCCGAGTGGTAGGTGTCGGGATTTTCACAGCAACATTGTACAGGGACGTGGGGGGAGCCAATCTCATTACCATCCACTGTACACGCGCTTCTAGATAAAATCATGCCAACAATTCTGGCAATGATTAGCATGTTTAACTTACCCCTTCAACCTCTTTGAAAGATGACCTAAGTTTTTCTCTACGAACGCTGAAAGGCTCCTTGACATAAGACTGTGGGAAGAGTGACGCGAGACAAAGTAGTGAGAATAGATAATGTATAACAAAGGTCCAGACACGACGCAATGTTTCTTGCACCGTTGCACACAAGTAGAATTGCACCATGTCCGTCCACCTTTGCAACAGTTACGCGAAACGTTGCGTCCAACAGTTGCATATATACAATTGAGCTGCACACTTTTGCGTTTGCCACAACAAATGACATCGAAGTAGCAAAGAAATTGCGACAGCTACAACTTTGCGTTCTGGATTTGATCTTGTTGATCTTTGTTATGGAAATTAATCCTTTGTAAACATAGACCTTGGCTTTCATGCGTGCTAATTTACAAATGTACAAGAAAAGTTGCCAACCCCAACTGACCCATCTTGTTGCGCGAAAGTCGCAAGAAGAAGTTGCATTGACCGCTTACCTTTCCATTGAGAATAGATTAAATCAAATGCATAAACACAGACTTGAACTTTGATTTGAGAAGCATCGGCATCCTAGAAATAACAAGTTGCACTCAAAATAGGATACAATAGGCCATATGCACTAACAGATCACGTGACCCAATCTCCCCTAAATCAAGCAGCACCATCAAAATGATTTCCAAAAAATGAAAGAGTACCTCGATATTAGTAAAAGTGCAAAGTTTCAGCTCATAAGATGAAATACAAGAGAAATGACAGGAAATTTAAGATGGGATATTTTCTTAAGATTCGTTTGGAAAAACACGTTGGATGGCAAGTTCGTGCCATCCAATCTTTAGAAAATATCTAATTTTAAATTTACTGCTATTTTTCTCTTATTCATCTTATAAACTGAAACTTTGCACTTTTACTAATAGGTGCTCTTTGTGCCTCTTGATTTAGGGGAGATGGGGTCACGTGACCTGTTAGTGCATATGGCCTATTGCTGGCATAAATTTATTCGTAAACGGTACATATTATCATATAGGTGTAAAGCAAAATAGAACGGATAAACAAATGCCGTTAAGGCGCTGTTACACGCTGAAACTTTTATCTGAAACATGTCTCGATCGCCGATGCAAGACGAGTTTCATAAGGGGTGTTACACGCTGAAATTTCGTCCTGAAACTTGTTCGCGGCACACGTTTCTGTTTCAGGTGTAGAATGTAGTTCTACTTTTCGTGAAACCATTTCGTTAAACCGACCCGGGAAAAGTTTCAGCTAAATGACCATGTTACACGGTGCAATGCGTTGTGAAACTTGTCTCGCAACGGCGATTGAGGCAAGTTTCAGAGGAAAGTTTCAGCGCGTAACAGCGCTTTTAGGTTTTTCGGTTGTTTGTTGGTTCGTTTGCTTGCTTGCTTGTCTCATATTTGCTTGCTTGCTTGATCGTTTGTTTGTATGTTTGTTGCTTGCTTGTTTTATCAGTTTGCTTGTTTGTTTGTTAATATGTATGCTTGTTAGTTTTGTTTGTTTGTTTTCGTTTTGTTTGTCATTTGCTTGATTGTTTCAGTTTGGTTGTTGGTTGACTTATTTGCATATTTGCCTGCTTGCTAACTTGTTTCCTTGCTTTTCTGTGTGTTTGCATGCCTGTTTGTTTGTTTGTTTATTCGTTCGTTTATTTGTTTGCACTACTTGAGAGATATCAAACTTACTTTTCTTTTTCGAGTGCTGAGAATTTGGAACGGTAGAATCTGTTTCTTTTCTCTGTCCCACGCAACAGCTTCGGTATCGATGATGAACGACTTAACGTCCTCATTTAGCGCCTTGAAGGAAAAAAGAATACTGAACAAATGTTTAACACGAGTATTCTTACGTCTAAAAGTTCCAAAGAGTAATCGTTTGGTTTAACAATTTCATAATTTATTTATAGTCCGCGCTTTTGCGCTGCATTGCGTACAGTTTGCCTTGTTACACCTTGTATTTAGGTCAGGATCTCGTGACACGTTAAAACTCCTAAAAAAGATGTGTTGTACAAGAGGATATAAAACGAACCTATGATACGATATAAACAATAATAACATTCATACAATACGATATAAACAATATTAACATTCATACAATACGATATAAACAATAACAAAATTCATACGATACAATATAATATAAACAATAATAACATTCAAGGGAACTTATTTAACATCGTGACTAGTGGTGAATTTGGAGCCGATTGCTTATGTACACTTCTTGCTCATTTCTCCATCGGTGCTCCGTTTTACGGGCACTCTTATGACCAAGAATCACCAACACTGTAACATTACCCGTAACAACGCGCACAACACAGTGTTGCACCGCGTGCCCACCCTTGCAATGTTGCGCGCAACAATTGAGGGTATATTTACAGTCGAGTTCTACTTCTATAACATTTTCAGTGACATTGTGCGCAAAATTACAGGGGTGGACGCACACTGACTGTGTTGCGCGCAATGTTGCAGATAATATTGCATGGTGTATCCAGGTCTTAAAGCTCAAGCTATAGATTAGAGAAGAGTTAAAACAAGAGCGGAATATTAATTCATTGATTGAACTTCACCTTTTTTTATTGTTTTCGCTTTGCATTTTTCCTATAACGAATTACCTTTGACATTCTTGCAATGATATCAGGATACTTGGATGTGTTGTTTTCTTGATTGCGACTGTAGATGTGAATTTCTCCATTGTCAAGCATATGAATCTGTTTTCAAGAAATTTGAACTATGAACGCCAAAACTGTTAACTCATGTGTACATATTATGATCACCACCATCATAGTTATCATCATCATCATCATCGTAATCATTATCATTATTGCCTTTAAGCATCAGCATCCTATATCCTTCATTTATCCAGCAAATAAGTATACATAATTATTTCAGAATTTCAACTATTTGAGTTTCTAAGGAACCTGAGCTCTTTCACCATCATATTTATATTCACAAGTAAATGCTGCATCATCAAAACGCTTGAGAACTTCAGAGACACCCTTGGAGGGATGAGCTAACATGGGCTTCAGTGGAATACCTGGAATTTAGAAATAGGACATGTGGGAAAACGAATGAATGAATGAATGAATGAATGAATGAATGAATGAATGAATGAATGAATGAATGAATGAATGAATGAATGAATGAATGAATGAATGAATGAATGAGAGAATGGATAGAAAATAGATTTGCCAGTTAACAAACAGTTGAATGAACAAAAATGAACAACCAGAAAAAGTGTTAGTGGGTAAGAGAGTAATGCAGACAATGCAGAGAGACAAAAATAAGGAATGACAAATACATTAATAATGATATAAAATACCTGGAGTAAGATAACATGTCTTTGGTAGATCTTTAATTCCATTCTCAAGAATGGCTGGGATGATTTTGTCATAACTTGGGAGCTCACTGCAAGTGAAAAAACCTCCATGATCAGTATATTTACAGCAAGCATGCCTGAGGGAAAACCCCTTATTTACAAGGGAAAACTCTCATACACCAAGATCTCATACATTAACAACAATAACCTACCAGTAGGATGATTTCAGTATAAGAGCAGCTTCTTCTAGCTGTTTCTTTAATTCTTCACTTGATAATGTTTTAGCTGCATCAACTAAAGGTGGAGGAAATTCTGGGAAATAGGGGAATAAATGACAACTGTTAAAAGTTTTGTAACTAAAATTATCAATAACATTGAATATATTGAGGTTTCGGTGGTTGCTGCTAACATGAGGATTGTGCTATAAGTTACATGTACCATACCTTGTCCTGGGGGTGTAAGTATTGCAGCATGTGCCAGAGCTGTAAGAACTGATTGTTCTGCTAAGCCAATACGTAATTTGCCACCAAGAGATCTAAAGCAGAGCAACAAAGAGTGTTATTTAAGGCTGTTAACACCAAGGATAGAGTTGACTTCTAGGTCAACTTAGCTATATCATTGTAGGTAAAGGTTAAACAAAGGTTTGGCTATATACTTTATGAAACAATAAATTATTTTGTTAAACGTTTTATTTAATTACAGCTTAAACAACACTGTAAGCAATCCAGGGGTTGTCTTAAGTTTTTAAATAGCATACTAGAAGGCTGATCAGTGAAATTCTTTGCAACACTCTAATTTCCTAAATTTTGTAAAGAAATCTTGAAAATAGTCCCCTTCAAAGTTCCCTGCACCATCTTGAAAGGTAACCGTGCCTTTGCATCGAAGCGAGACGAATGGTGAGCGTGCAATGATAGAGACCTTTTTTAACACCTAGGACAATTATTCACAGGTCTCTATCATTGCAAGCTCACCGTTTGTCTCGCTGTGATGCAAAGGCATGGCTACTTTTCAAGATGGCGCAGGGAACTGTGAAGGGGACTATTGCAAAATTTCAGTGTGCAAAAATTCCATGTAATAAGGTAGAATGAGGTAAAAGCAGGCAGCTGAAGATGACTAACTCATCAGAAGTTTCAGGACCCACTGGCTCTTAATGACAGGACTGAAACCTATCCAATTACTTTCAAAGCAGTTTGTTGTAAGTGTTTACCTTATTAGGTATCTGGCTTCTGAATGGCGACAAGCAACAAACATGCCCTTGATGATATTAACCTTCTTAGTCATTGACTGAAAAAACAACAGACCATTTATGTGACCAAAACTGCAACTGCTCATCATAAATAGAGCTTTTGGCATCAAAAGGTTGCAAGATATTGATTCAAATAGAGTAGATTCATATGAGTGTGAAACAGATCGCATCGTGCCGTGACCATGTCAGTGCCGTGTTGTCTATAACAACATTCAAAACTCCTGTCATAACCATACTGTGACCACCTGGTGCTGTTTTCACAGTCATATAAAATGTGCTGCAAATGACATACTTACAGAATGACCTGTCAGCATTGCTATTTCTTTTAACTTTGAGTAAACCCCAACAACTGTCAGTTTTGGTGGGGCAAACATTGTTCTCTGGTTGGTTCTACATGACTAAAAGAGGAAACAAGAATTTCATGATAACAATATACGCAACCTGATGATGATTAAGTTGAGAGGATGTTGAGTCAGACTAACCTCAGCAACAAGTCCTAAATCTCCCTTTTCTGCCAAGTCTGATTTGATGAGTGGAATACTTCGACCTAGTAAAATAAATCACTGTTGCATGAAAATCAGTTGTTTAAAATACTGGTCAATGTTATCCTTTAGCTATGCAATTAGAAGTGGAAAGCTGTCATCAGTTATCCTCCAAAGAAAGGCGGAGGGTCAGAGACCTTGAAGACAACTAAGAAGAAGGATAGACAGTATATTCTTCATTGCAATACAATGTACAAAATTTGTGCATGAGGGAGAAGAGAATTGGGAAGCAAGGGTGGCCGAGTGCAGTTAAAAGTGCCAGCCTGCCACCTCTGTGTTCCTGGGTTCAATTCCTGGATGGGGCATCACATGTTGCTTGAGTTTGTTAGTTCTTTCTCTCCCTTACTTGGAGAATTTTTTCCCGGGTCCTACAGTTTTCCACCCTCATTAAAAATGAATTAGTGAGCTGAGAATTGTATTTGTAGAATATTAGAATGTAGTGGTAGTGTGTGTGTGAGTAGAGTGTCTCCCAATTAGTGCACAAGCACAAGAAGACATTGGAAACTTAATAAATAAAGTTATTTTTTTAGAATGAGTCATCTAGGAAGCTGCTGACGCTCAATAATGAGGTAGGAAGACATTGTATATCCATTACCAGTTGACTCTGACACAGCTTTCATCAAGACGTTGTCACCAATCCCAAGTTCTAGACCTTCATATGCAGGTGCAAGCTAAGTTAAAAAAGTAAAACATTAATTATGCTGGGTTGGTTGCTATTGCTTGGTTGGCAATGCACAATCCATGCTATTCTGGTTTTACTTTGTAATCAAGCTGCTCGCTTGCTGCTTTGGAGTGCCTATACAATGCTGTAGGGTTGTTCCATTGTTACTCGCTGCAAATCAGTGCAATTCCTACAGCTGAATGCTGCTAAAACTAGTTAATAACCTCTTGGTCAAAAAAGAGATTGAGCTTAGATATCTTGGTAACCATGGGACAGTCCAACCATTCACAGTCCACTACCTGGCACACCGATGACATCTCTGGAAGGATACTCACCTACCACATGTATAAACAGCAAGATGAGGGGGCAAAACAGTTGCAGCATTCAAGTACAGTAAGACAATATTGTTGTAGCAAACTAGCAGTACAGGATCACAATGATACACAAGAATGATCACATGTTAGAGCACCTATGAGCTTAGGGGTAGCCATGTACCCTGAAAATATTCAATTTTGCCTTACTATAAACGTTAGCCATATTTAAACTCATTGATGAGGCAGGGCTAGGCAGGCCTTCTATAAACCAGAAAACAAAACTGGGGCCTCACCTTGTTAAGACAAAGATAGACACAGGGTAGTAAATCATTTGGAGACAGTGCTATCACTGATCGCAGAAAATTACTAAGTGTAGACATAATCTTTAGCCTACAAAACAAATATTGAAAATATATATATCTTAGAACAGTGAGAAATGGCTCATAAAAATGAGATTTAATTTTGAAAAGTGAGTGTGAACAAAATGGGAAAGAGTGTAAAATTCACCTTGCTGACTGTTCTTCTATTGCTTGAAATGTTTTTGCAATGGCAAGGTAAGGAACTCTGTAGAAAAAAGACAAATGTATACCATTGTCATTTTTGTTGACTAATGTGTCAGTGGTTGATAAGGTGTCAGTAAGTGGTTGGTAAGATGTCAGTAAGTGGTTGGTAAGGTGTTAGTAATTGGTTGGTAAGGTGTCAGGAAGTGGTTGGTAAGGTGTCAGGAAGTGGTTGATAAGGTGTCAGTCAGTGATTGCTAAGCTGTCAGTAAGTGGTTGGTAAGCTGTTAGTGGTCATTAACACGTCAGCAAGTGGTTGGCAAGGTATCAGCTAGTGATAAGTAAGATGTTAGTAAGTGGATGGAAGGTGTCAGTAAGTGGTTGGTAAGATGTCAGTACAGTTGGTTGTTAAGGGGTCAGTAATGGTTGGTAATGTGTCAGTAAGTGGTTGGTAAGGTGTCAGTAATCGGTTGGTAAGATATCAGGAAGTGCCTGATAAGGTGTCAGTAAGTGGTTGATAAGGTGTCAGTAAGTGCTGGTCAATAAGGTGTCAGTAAGTGGTTGGTAAGGTGTCAGTAAGTGGTTGATAAGATGTCAGTAAATGGTCAGCAAAATGTCAATGTGGTTGATAACGTGTCAGTAAGTGGTTGATAAGGCTAAAGGTGTCAGTAAGTGGTCAGCAAGGTGTCAGTAAGTGGTCAGGAAGGTGTCAGTAAGTGGTTGGCAAGGGTCAGTAAGTGATTGGCAAAGTGTCAGTAAGTGGTTGGCAGTGTCAATAAGGTATCAGTAAGTGGTTGGCAAGGTATCAGTAAGTGGTTGATAAGGTGCCAGTAAATGGTTGGCAAGGTGTCAGTAAGTGGTTGGCTAGGTGTCAGTAAGTGGTTGGTAGGGTGTCAGTAAGTGGTTGGTGAGGTGTCAGTAAGTGGTTGATAAGGTGTCATTACTTGATTGGTAAGGAGTCAGTAATTGGTTGGTAAGGTGTCAGTAATTGGTTGGTAAGGTGTCAGTAATTGGTTGGTAAGGTGTCAGTAATTGGTTGGTAAGGTGTCAGTAATTGGTTGGTAAGGTGTCAGTAATTGGTTGGTAAGGTGTCAGTAAGTGGTTGGTAAGGTGTCAGTAAGTGGTTGGTAAGGTGTCAGTAAGTGGTTGGTAAGGTGTCAGGAAGTGTTTGGTAAGGTGTCAGTAAGTGGTTGGTAAGGTGTCAGTAAGTGGTTGGTAAGGTGTCAGTAATTGGTTGGTAAGGTATCAGTAAGTGCCTTGTAAGGTGTCAGTAAGTGGTTGGAAATGTGTTTGTAAGCTTTTGATAAGGTTTAAGTTAGCAGAATGATTGGATAATATTGACTTTCTATTGGATAATGCCACATAACACCTTTAATATAATTGTGGAAAATATAACAAAGTTCTGTAATGTTAGTATACTTTTCTCCCTGTCGCCAGCATGCATGTTTTATTGGATGATAATAATTCTTCTCAGGAGTGTAGTCAGTGGCATCAACTGGTTTCTGGTTTTGGTTCTCACCCTCTTCTTCTTCACGACTTCTAAACATAATTAGACAAAATAGTCAACATCTAAAGGAATGATTGCTACATATATATGGTTACTATGATAATATTTGTTGCTATGGCTCTGACAGTACATCTATCTGCCTCAAATGCCCTGATCAAACAAGATCACAACCTTGGGGACACAAGTCAACAAAAGTTTTTACTTGCAATTTGCTTGTCTCTTTCAAACACTGCTCCACACAAGTCAGTGCAAGTTTTTCAAATATTCTCAATGAATATCAGCTAGCTGAAGGACAAGGAGAAAATCCAGTTTGTTGTTGCTTGTATGAATTATTTGAAGGAAATTCAGACAAAAAAGAAGAAAAAACAACTTGCAAAGCTTAGTGCATCAACTGTTCAAAAGAGTCAAAATTTGTCTCAACTTGTGATAAAATTTGAGCATGCTCAAACTGCTCCCAAGTCCTTGAAAGTTGATACAAATAGCTGCAAGTCAAAACAAGTTGGTAATCAAATGAGCCACAAGTTCAAAACTTGTGGCGACTTGCACCTCCTTGTGTTCTCGTTTGATCAGGGCCTAACATTTAAATAATTTAAAAGGTATATTTCATCTTTACTCTTTCTTCTGTTTTGAACTCTCTTTTTCCTTCTTGACTTCAACTTCCTTCTTTTTCTCATCCTTTGGCTTGCTGTTCTTTGTTGGTTGTCTTGGAGCTAATTAAATAAAAAAGATCAACTGGTATGCAATGGAATTTGTACATGTTAATACAGGTCAGGCTATTAATCCCAACTTGCAAAACAAATATCTTTTGTATCAGAACAAATTTAATAATCATAATACAAAAGGAATTACTACATGAAGCAGTCAATCATATTTTTGTATGACTGGAAAAACAACAACAGTCAATTTGCACAGCTCAGTTCAAAGTCCGGGGGGAGGGGGGGGAACTCCGACCGTAAATGGATGGGGATGTTCATTGTACCATTTAGGGGTCAAAATCTGCAATCTGGTACCTTTTAGGGTGTCTCAGACTTAAGTGGACTACCAGAGACATAGCTGGTACCTTTTAGGGACTGTTTTGGGGTAAATAAACTACCTAAAATAAGCATGAAAGGGATAATTTCGATGATCTGAATTTGAATCTTCAAAGCACGTCGATTACAAAGTGTTTCATTACTTTAATTCTTTATTATTGTTTTTGGATTGGTATCTTTTAGGGGTAGAAATGAATTGTTGCCACTCACACTCAGGTACCTTTTAGAGGTCATTTTCAAAATTTCCGACAAACATCCCTGTCCTCTTACATATAGGAGTCCCCCCCCCCGGTTCAAAGTTTAGTACACTATAAACTATACTCACAAAAGAAGCTACTGAAGCTACTAGCTTTTTTGCTTTCAGTTGCTTTAGTGTCCTTCTTCTTCTTCTCATTGTCTGAATCACTGGCTGATTTCTCCATTTCTGTAGACTCACTTTTCTTTATTTTTCTCTCCTTTTCCTCATCTTTTGATGGGGTATGTCGTTCTTTAGTATCACTTTCAGAATCACTAGTCGTATCATGTGTGCTTATTTTTGTTTGACTTTTTTCAGATTTTATTTCTTTTGGGGATTTTTGTGAATCATCTTGTTTTACAGGAGGATGTTCTATCTTTGTTTTCTTTGCAGCAGGACTACAAACATCCTTTTTGCTATCATCACTCAGTATTTTTTCAGTTTTCATGGTATCTTCTTTTTCTTCCTTTACTTCTTTAATATTCTTTTCCTGAATGGATTAAAACAATACACTGTAATCATCAAAAACATACTACTATTGTCAGTGAACTGATATAAACTGATTTATGTCGGATTCTACTGTTTTACATGATGTCAGCAAATCTTTCTTTACCTCTTCCTTTGCATTAGCATTGGTTTCAGCTGGTGCTTTTCTTTTCCTCATATGTTTTCTTGCTGGAGAAAAAAAAGGAAAGAATATTCACATTTAAAAATGATCATTTTCTTGGATAAATAATCCACAAATACAATACAATCTTTGTAAAAGCCGAGTTGCAAAAATAAAAATAATATGTGTAGGAGGAAGAAGTACTAAGTGAAAGAGCGATCTGAAACTCTCATTAGTTTGCACTTTTATATATTTAGAAAACTGTCTGCATGAGCAACTCTCTTGATCCCTGATTGAAGTTCAACATCTCTTTTAGGACTCAAAGAACCTAGAAAAGAACTTCAAATTCCATATCACTTGATAAAATTATACCTGTTTGTCGTTTGGGAATATTATCTTCACTGCTGGATGATGGTGAACTCATCTTTTCGTCATCTTTAGAATCAACATTCACATGCGGTTCTTCACTCTCTTTACTTTCCATTTTCCCATTGACCTGTTTTTCACAATCACTTGAAGCACATCCATTAGGTACTGATGCAGTGTCCATTGCCTCGTTCTCCTCATCACTACTGTCATCTAATACTCTTGCTACTTTGCGGCGAGACTTTTTCACTGGAGATGAGTCAAGACTTGAATCTTTAAGTGGGGATTTCAATTTGCTCTTTTGATTGTCTTTTCTGATTGGTTAAGTTGGTATAAATTTAATTTAGAATATTTATAGAGTACCCAAAAAGTTAGTTGGAAAGAAGACTATTGAAAATGCAGTCATACTGTCCATAAGTAACTCCACAAACAACTAGACGCTTGGAAAAGGTGGTTACTTCACTAGGTGGTCACAAAGGCAGCTTTGACTATACATACATGTCTAGCTTTGTAATTTATTATGCAAAGGAAAAAAGAAAAAATGCACAAAAGCAAGGCTGTATGTTCCCAAAGCCAAGTCCCACAGGCAAAGTTCCAATATAGGCTATACAATAGCTAGGAGGAGAAAGCGTCTGCTGAGGGTCATAAAAATATTTTGTCTTTGGTTTGAGAGGTCAAAGTTTCACAATAGTTCCACAATACATCCCAGTGTATCCACTCCCAAGCCCCTAGGTATGTAAAGACGACTAGGTTATTCATCTCACATATTTAAATGACATTCTGTTAAACCTATTAACACATGCGTTGTACATATAACATGATATCGATGTACAAAGATTGTACAACTATGTTGCTATGTTGTACAACTATGATGGTATGTTCTACAATGGATTAGAAAATTCAGCTGGAAAATTGACCACATACAAGTTAGATTACCACTGATTACAATACATATGACATACTTATTTTCCGACTTAGCTTGGCTGCTTTTGGCTTGTGGCTTCGGAGCAAAGAAAGCCCTAATAGTGCATAAAATAAAATGTTTATTTACTCACAGATGTGCAATCAACATGGTGGCACGCATTTCGTAGTACAAATCAAATTTTTCAGACAAATCTAACAAATTTAGCGGTATAACTCGACTTAACATACTTACGAGATAGATTTTTGAGACATCAAGCTAGGATGAGTGCGTAGCAATTCGATTATAAGGTATAATTTGTAAAAAATTGGCGTCTTCCTGTTTTCTTGAGCAGTGTTCGCGCCAAATCTTCAAGCGTATGCTAATTTTGTGTCACGTGGGTTGTTCCCGGAAACTAATTTTGTGTTGCCGGAAGTAATTTTTCCTCTGACTAATCCTGAGTCAGAAGAGGGATTCCAGAGCCTATTGATCAAAATAAAGATAATTTATTGATTATAAGATAATTTCTTTAGTTCCAGTCACGATGTGATTCGTTCAATTTGAGAATGTATAAAATTATTTCAAGATAAAGTTTTGTTCATGTTTACTGCTTATGTTTGAATCTTCAATTCCTGCTTATATATATGTACCAAAATAAATTTATCATGTAGTGACGTGAAATTTTCTCTACCAATAATATTACTTTTTTTCTGCCCAGCCAGCAACGTTTCAGTGCATTTGGAGAACTGGGCCAAAGTTTCGTCACACAATGTTGTCTATTTTGAGCACTTCGCGGGGGGTGCTATATAAAATAGGGTGTGTCGAAGAATGCTATAAAACTGGCCACACCACTTCAGCGTTCAGATCAGAGAGCTTCCGTCTAAATTACTGCTACCTTTCAGGCTTAATTCAGCGTTTCTGGGATTTGCTATCTTTGCAAAGGACTTGAAGACGTCCATTACTTGTTATTTTGTGTTTTTGTGTTGGTTTTTTAAACGTAATGCAGGCCATCAAGTGCGTTGTTGTCGGAGATGGGTGAGTTTGAAAGCCGGTTAGCGATTTCAGTCTTGAATTCTTGATGACCTCTCGAAGGCATTGTGGAGCGAAACTGGACCTGATTTGCCATCTGTGAACTAGAAGATATAGCAAGCTTTCTTGTCCAGGACTTGATGTTTACTGGAGTTTTATATTGGCGTTTATTAGCACTTTCTGGAGGCAGTTTCTACATGAATTTAGCGGCCATTGCACAACTCGTGTTGAGCCTTCAAAACACGCCTCAACAGGCAACGGACGACGCATTTATCAGTCAATCTTGATACCTACGAAGCCGTATTAATTTGATTACGATTTCTTTCCTTTCTCCAGAGCCGTGGGTAAGACTTGTCTACTCATCAGCTATACTACAAACGCTTTTCCCGGCGAATACATCCCGACCGTGTAAGTAACTTGACAGCCATCTTCATGTTGGACCTTTGAGCTGATCATTTATTTCCTGTTATCTTTCTCTCTTAGTATTCCTCCCTCTTTTCTCACTTAGTTTCTTAAGGTTGTTTATTATGAATTATGACTTTGTAATTTGTGTTAATGTGCCGTCCTAGGTTTGATAACTATTCAGCTAATGTAATGGTAGACGGGAAACCTATTAACCTTGGCTTATGGGATACTGCAGGTAAGACTCGATAGTCTATCGGTATGTACTCTTTGGACACTCTACAAGGCCCTTGCATTACTTCAAAGTTTTCTTTTGACTTCAGTGGAAACTGAAGGTGGCATTAGCACTTAAAAACCTCAAATTAGACCTCAAATTCCAGTTTCTACCGAAATCACAGAACTTGGATTGACTTGCTTTGATTTGACTCAACTTGTCGTGAAATTATACAAATGTGTTCATTGCTCTTTTATTTTGTCTGCTTTCAAAAAAATGTATAAATGTAGTTACATCTAAAAATCATATACGATAATTACATGCCACATTACTTCTAATCGTGAAAAAGTGAAACATGTATTTGAATAACAACAATCACAACATTTTGAGTATAAACCTTGAACAATATTTCTCTGAGTTTGAAAATATTATTGTCATGTGATCTGTAATTTGTGTTCCAAAAAATTGTCATTGTTCTCTCACCGCAAGACTGTCCACTGCATTAAATTAGGTTAAAGCTGTTTTATTGCAATAGTGCTTCAGCAGAACAATCAGGTTTCTTGACTAGAATCTGAATGAGAATCTTGTGCTGTGAGATAATGATAGTATTGTTTGTTTGTTGTTGTTTTTTCTTTTGCAACTGCAAAACTGCTTCCAATTGTAATAACGCTGGTGCTAGAAGTCAATCAGTGGTGCACCCTTTACACTTTCCAGAACTGTTGCATAATGACAGTTTAATTTTCACAATATTATTATATTAAATAATTTTGACAGAAGTAGTGCCAGTGGGCCACTTGGCTGATAAATTAAGTAGAACCATTACTTTTATAAATACCACACTTATAATTATTATGGAGATTTGTAAAAACTTGTAAGGCAAAGAAAGTGAAAATACCATTGTACATGTAGCTCAATTCAAATTATTGACAAGTACTGTTGCATACAATAATATTGAAGAGGTCACTACAAAAACAGTAAGTATTGATCAAATCCTGATTTCTCCTTGAAATTGAATGATCTTTAAAGAGAACACAGAATTTGATCAGACATCACTTATTTTGTTTTTGATTCCTTAATTTATTGCTCTTGCATTTCCTTTATTGTTCTTACATGTATTTTCTCCATCAATTCTCCTGATATATTTCTGATGTTTATAATTTTGTTTACTCAGGACAAGAAGATTACGACAGACTAAGGCCATTATCTTATCCCCAAACCGTAAGTACATAGAATGATAATTAAAAAATTGGATTTAACTAATTGAACTGACACACTGTTGTGGGATTGGCAGGAGTAGAGTTGACACTGAATCTGGCACCAGTGGTGAGGGTAGACTGGTTGATGTAACATAGGCGATTGGGGAAAGGAGAGGCGAGTTTATTGGACTAACTTGTTCGTAGTCAAATAATCTAAATGAAATCAAAATAATAACTAACTTTAATAATAACTTTTAATAATAACTTTAATAATAACTGAAAAATTACAAATAAAAGCTACAAAATACATTTTAGGCCAAGTTTTCATTTTCCAAATATGTTCAAAAAGTGCCTTTGCCTCATTTGCATTATTTAAATATTCTAGAGCATGGGACCCGTGCTACACGTTTCAATCCCCTTATGAGTTTCTGTCAAAACTCAATATAGGCAAATGTCACCTAAAGTGTTAACCCACCCTCAGAGACCAGGAGTAAAATGTTGTCACTCGTTGCTCACCCCAGAAAAAATACCCCTGGGATGTGTTCTGGGCAGTATGTTTATTTCATTTTCATCCCTCACATGTACATGTATACCCATTAGAAATTGTTACTATAGCAATGTGATTCATGTAAGGTTATTATAATTATTGTTCTTTGTGAAATAAAGATGAATAAATTCCAATATTTTTACATTATTATTGTTGTGGAGAAATTTGTTACTATGGTGATACGTTGATATATGTCATCATTTCCTTCTTAAAATTCAGTATTTGAATTTTATCATAATATCATGAATTTTATCATAATATCATCCAGTAGAAAAAACAACAACTTTAAATTATTTAAAATTGTTGTTTTTTCTACTGGATGATATTGGCCACATGTGTATATTCATTATATACTCCGTCACTTTCCATACCCCCTAAGGCCATGATACTATATTTTCTCATAAATGTTTTTGTATTTCATTTTAGGATGTTTTCCTTATTTGTTTTTCACTAACAAGTCCAGCATCTTATGAAAATGTCAGAGCAAAGGTAAGATGGAGAATTACACTATTATTACTATTTTGTCTTTGTTTTTCTTGTGTTTTATAAATATGTAACCATTCCTTTCTGCTTGTTTCTTCAGTGGTATCCAGAAGTTAGCCATCACTGTCCCAATACACCAATCGTCCTTGTAGGAACCAAGCTTGACCTTCGAGATGACAAGGACACTATAGACAAACTAAAGGAGAAGAAACTAGCACCTATAACATATGCACAGGGCTTACAAGTAGGCAAAGAAATTGGTGCTGTCAAGTACCTTGAATGTTCAGCATTGACACAGAAAGGACTCAAAACAGTATTCGATGAGGCCATTAGAGCTGTATTATGTCCATCAAAACCAATCCATAAGAAGAAAAAAGGCTGCCGACTTCTATGATTTTTTTGATTAGTTGCACTTGACTGCTTTGATACTTGACTGTAATAAACTTGTAAGTATTGTTAGCAGACATGTTGATAACCCAATAAGAATTTTTTCTACATTGACAATAATTTTCTTTGATATAAAAACAGACAAACACACAAAAAGAAAAACAATATTAGTGCTCATATGAGACCAGATGGCCACTTAATTGAAACATTTACTTTCATACATTTTGTGCTATAGAAAATTAGTTTGACTGCCCAGTTCTCACTAGTGACGTAAACATAAGAATATCCTACGTACCATTCATATTTGGAAGCATCTGCTGCTTACAATTATGCTTACATGACTAGTGAAGAACAAATCCAATGTAAACATTTACATGTTTGTACATGTATGTACAATTTTGAAATCAAAAATTATTTTCAATGGTTTGTTTTTTTAATGGCATTGATGATTCTGTAAATTTTCTAAAAAAATGTGTGATATCTAATGACTGAGTTATTAAATATATTTTGTGCACAGTATAAGGTCATCAACTGCTTTGGGGTGAAAACTAGTCAAAATTTAGGATATTTAAATGACTAGCTGTTTTTGAAAAAAAAAATGTACAAAAGTAAAAAAATGCATTCTCACATTAATGCACTAACTTTAGATTACAGTCAATCCTCCTTGCAAAACCAAATGTGAACTAAATAAACTTTTTGAAAGCAGAGGAAATATGTGCATCCTGAATTTATAAGTCAAACAGAACTCTACTCACTCTTGGACGTGTTTGTAGAAGCCAGTGGTATAGTGACATTTCTAGGGGAAGAAATTGCTTTTTTGATGAGTTATTATCCATTATCACACTCTGCCATAGCAAGTTTGACTGTATGTTAGATATCACATATAAGACACACTGGTTTTCTAATGGACAACTTTAGCTTTTTGGCGTGTGTTTGTTCTCATCTACAGATAGGTGTACATTTGAACCAATGTGATGTTAAGCCTGGTTTTCACTAGTAATGCAACTACAAGCAGTGTAATGCTCCATTTTCATTGAGATAAGTAGATACAAGCTCAAGAAAAGGAATAAGGAATTTTTTATCCTTGTGTGCTTGTGCTTAAGGCTTGTGTTGTAGGGAGAATCAGGCCAAAAATAGCTGATATTGCAGATACAATCTTAGACTAGTGACTTTGAACAAAGGTTTGAATTTGAAGCTATTAGGCCAAAAGTACAGGAAAATATGAACAGAAACTTGCCCAAAAGCCTCAAACTATAACCTTTGTTTGAATTCAATGAAGTGTATTTTCAATACGAGCTATTCTTTATTATATAGAAAGGTTTATTATAAGGGTTCCTAAGACAGCATCATTAATTAATTGTTTATATTTTTATTTGATATCATTGTGTATCAATGTGCATATGTTTTTGTATAAACACAGTATAATTCCCAAAACTAAGATGCTTGTAATTGTCTGAAGTGATAATTTTCAATTAAATTCAGTGCTTGTATATTTGTAATCTTGTGTCTTCACTCTTTGTAGATGGTATGCCTGATTAATTGTCAAAGACTATCCAGTGGTCACCTTGAAAACTCTTTATATAAAAACAAGTGAGCCTTCCTACAGACTCTCTGGGAAATGGGAAAGAGAAAGAGAAGAAGGGAGAGTCTATATTATTCCTTCCCCAGAGAGCTTGAAGGCAGGCATAAAACCAAGTATACAGCCGACTGTGTTTCACTTTCAAATAGGAACAAAAATATCTGGACTGGAATTTCAGGGGTATTTTTAAAATGTAGTTTGATGCACAAAATCTTGAAACAACAAAAGATGATTTTTCAATTATCTTATTCTGAGGAGAGCTGACAACCACCTGAGATTGGGACTGCAAAAGATATATAAATAAAAACCTCCATCCCAATTGAACTTGTTGCACTGCATTTGTGCTGCTACTTTTTAGAATTTGATTCAAACATCGTCAGTGCATGCTGAAAGTGAATTCATTCAAAATCTTTGAAAATCATCCATGGTACAAGTGGATGGTAGTCTAAAAATAGCCAGAACTCGAGCAACACATCCTATCATATAACATGCCTTTCACAGTCTCAGCTGGTTAATATCAAGCTTGGGCTCCCTGTGTTTTGCAACATTTTACATGAAGTAATTTTATTCCAGCAACATTGAATTGCAAGTTGCAGAATAGATTGCACATGTAACACCCCTCAGCAACTTGCAATGCAATCAGTTGCAAGTTGTTGCAGAAAAAAGTTGAACAGGTAAACTTCTATTCTTAAAATGTTTTTCTACTTTTCAATGTTGCTAAGCAAGCTGCAGCATATAATATCTGGCTCAAGGCTGTGACCTGCAATGTTATCCAATTGTCATAAATAGCCAATCAGAGGGCATTGACCACTGATGCATCCGGCTTTATCAAAGACCAAGAAAGAGTTCCATTTTGAGTTGCAAAGAGAGTTGTGAGCTTACATTATCTCACCAGCAACTTGCAATGCTCAGTGCTTTCAGCTAAAATTAGTCCATACTAAAATTGCTAGAAATTGCCTCGTGGAAAACCCGAAAAATGCCTCGTTTTCAAGTCTGCCCGCGATATTTTTTAGCAGTGGTCTTCGCATACCCGGAAATTTTGGTACTCTTCAAGTTCCTTCACGTTTCACTGCTCTTCACGCTAAATGCAGCAGCGTTTCTGGGGTTTGCTGTCTTTGCAAAGGACTTAGAAGTGTCCGGTACATCTTTTGTGTTCTCCTTTTTTTCCCAACGTAATCATGCAGGCCATCAAGTGCGTTGTCGTCGGAGATCAGTGAGTTTGAAAGCCAGTAGCTAGATACAGGGTCCACTATACCTTTTGCGTGAAACGTGAACGGCTGATTTATTTTGACGTGAAACGTGATTTAAGGTCTAAAATCTTTTTGCGTTCATGTGAAAGCAACTGTTGATATTTTTTTGAACGTGAAAAACATTTTTAATTATCCGTGACGCGTGAAAAGACCAAATTACGCAACATGTTGCGTGATTTCATTTTGCAAAGGGCTATAGGGGCCCCTACAACAAGCTTTGCAGGGCTGTAGCCACGAGTTTTTGAATGGGCCGGTTTTCAAGATTAGGGGGTAGGGGTAGGGGAAGGCTCGTTTATTTGCTACTTGTTTCATTTCAATGATTTGATTTCAATGCAAATATTCCTTTGATCTCCAGAGAGGTGGGTAAGACTTGTCTACTCATCAGATATACTACAAATGATTTTCCCAACGAATACATCGCGACTGTGTAAGTATAAACCCAAAACACCTGACACACGATACAACGTTCCCTAAAACATTTTTGAAACATCGCGCTCATCACAATAAGTTTTGCACTGTGTGATCCACTCGTTAAGCTCATCAGTAATAATGAGGTTGGACTTAGGTGCACCAAATGCCACCATGAGGGATGTGCCTGTTCCCGTCAGCAAGGAAAGCATGATAACCATCATGATCCACCCCCTAGCACCTGTCACATTGATGCAGTCAGTGGAGATCTATACTTACCTGGCAAACATACCACCAGGGTGAGGTGGGTGGGAGCAAATAGTGGCTTTCAGCAGCACTGAAGCATGGCACTGATCTGCTAGGAGTCACATGGGTAGCAATTACACAGGAAAAAAGAAGTCAATTCCCAACTTGGGGTTTCCCTGGGAAATCTCTAATATCCAAACTTGTAAAAATAGAACAGATTCCCAGGAATTCCCTGGTTAGACCCAGGGAAGCCCCATGTTTGACCCAAGCTGGGAATAGACCATTTGCACTAACAGGTCACGTGACCCTATCTCCTCTAAATCAAGCAGGGGGGGGGGGGGGGGGGGGGCTGACGACTTTGAGAAAGTCTAAACCCAGCCCAGCAGCAGGAGTGAGGAGACCAGCAGCAACAACAGTGGCAGCATGGCTGATCAATCTCCTCAATTTTAACTTTCCCTAAATTACATTTAGCCTCATCAATATGTTGTGTGCAACAGTTGCATGTTTAGGATCTGAAATTCAACTGCAACATTGCACTCAAAATTGCAAAGGTGGATACATGGTGCAACTGTGTTGCATGCAATGTTACAGGAAATCTAGCTTGCATTCTTGGGATCTTTGACAGCCATCTTCACATTGGACCTTTGATTTTATTTTCTCTCTTATTATTCCTCCCTCTTCCCTTTTATTGTCCATTATGGCTATATAATTTTTGTTAGTATGACATTAGGTTTGATAACTATTCAGCTAATGTAATGGTAGATGGGAATTCTATTGATCTTGGCTTGTGGGATACTGCAGGTAAGACTCTTGATAGTCAATAAGTTACTGGCAACAATTTCAGATGTTTTATAGGCATCACAGCACTGTCAATATGGTAACAGCACAACATGGTTAGATTGACAGTCATGCGAAAACATGAAGGTTTTTGTAAAAATAAACTACTGTAGTTGTATACATGGTAAATAGAGAGAACATTATACAATAACTGTAGCTCACTCATCGAATATTCAGTGACATGTTCTTCTAAATAAATGTATTATATATAATTTTGTTTAAATGCAGGATCACAGGATTATAAGAGACTAAGGCCATTATCTTACCCAGAAACTGTAAGTACACAAAATTGCAGTTGTCAGAATGTTTACTATTTAAATCTTAATAGGGTGGGGATGCTCGTCTGAAATTTGAAAATGACCCCTAAAGGGTACCTGAGTATTATCCTGGTGGGAGTGGCAACAATTGACTTTTACCCCTAAAAGGTACTGGTACCTGCAATTCAAAAACAAAAAATTGAAGAATCCAAATAATAAAAACGTTTTCATCGATGTGCTCAAAAGACAAGTCAGATCATTAAAATCATCCCAGTAATGCATATTTTAAGTCTTTTATTTACTGAAAAACACCCTAAAAGATACCAGCTAAGTCTCTCGTAAGGTACCAGATCACTGATTTTGAGCCCTAAAAGGTATGACGAGCATCACTGCTCATTTCCAATACTTAGGAGTTTCCCTGCCCCCCTCCCATCCCCCTGGGAAACTTTGAACAATATTTGGGCAACATATGGTCCATACAGCAGAGATTTTATGGACAATATAGACTAGAAAACGTTTTTCTTATAACCGTTTTTTTTATTTCATTTTTAGGATGTTTTCCTTATCTGCTTTTCACTAACAAATCCAACATCTTTTGAAAATGTCAGAACAAAGGTGAGATAGAGTTAATAAAAAGTACATGATTGAGTGCTTCGGGCATTTGTCATCTTGCAGTTTTGTCAGCACGCTGTTTATTGGATTGTTGGTTTTTGGATACATACTCATGCCTGCTTATTAATCGTAAATCCAGGGGCGAATCCAGGGGTTTCCTTGGGTGCCTGGCAACCTCCTTTTTCATCCTAAAAATAAAACAATTTATTTTACGTTGAGAAAGAAAAATATGAAGAACAAGATAAATGTGAAGTGAACTCCCTCTGTCTGAGCCTGGATCCACCCCTGTAACCAATCAGAACATGTTATTGGATATTAAGGTTTAAGGGGTTTACACAGTAATTATTACTATAGTACCCCCCCCCCCCCACCTAATATCCTTAATATCTCTTCAGGCACTGTAATTTTAATAGTTTTGATAAGAACATACAGTTATGTAAGTTATCCTTTGACTGTGAAAACATTACAGCACTTGGTCATGACAGGAATTTTGAATGTATTTTGAATGGGTGGGGATGGAGTGTGATATGAATTCCCTCCATGGTGGAGTATGGATATTTTCTGGAACTACACATTGTTTATCTAACATTGATGAGGGGGCCCTAGGGGTTTGCAGGATTGCGGGAATTGACCTATTTCTTTGTGCGGTATTGCTGGTATTTTACAAAAAAAATTGCGGTATTGCGGGATTCTCAAACCCTGCGGTATGCGGTATTTTCTTTTTTGAGCTGCAGTATTACGGGAAAAACAATTTGAAATTGCAGTAATGCGGTATTTTTTAGGCCTGCGAGATGCGGGATTTTGCTTCTGACACTCGATAGAAAATTTCATGTTTCTGTGATTCATGTTTCTGCGGGTGAGGTCCCGTGGGAGTGGTATTTCAAATTTTTCGTGTGGTGAGCCGTATTTTCGAATTTTTCAAACGCGATTGCGGGATTGACCATTTTTTTGTGCGGGATTGCAGTATTTTAGAATTTTTCGTGCGGGATTGCGGTATTCGTAACCCCCCTAGGCCCCCCTCATTGATCATACTTGTTGTGTTGTGTTTGTGTTTTGTTTATTTTTTGTTTATTTGTTTTTTCTTGTGTTTTCTAAAAAGTAACGAGTGTTTCCTTTCTGCTTGTTTCTTCAGTGGTACCCAGAAGTTAGCCATCACTGTCCCAATACACCAATTATCCTTGTAGGAACCAAGCTTGACCTTCGAAA
This sequence comes from Telmatactis stephensoni, assembly GCA_029948255.1. NCBI lineage: Eukaryota > Metazoa > Cnidaria > Anthozoa > Actiniaria > Isophelliidae > Telmatactis > Telmatactis stephensoni. The sequence goes on from JALIZF010001879.1 coordinate 296,424, forward strand.
TAACAAGGACATTACAGACAAACTAAAAGAGAAGAAACTAGCACCTATAAAGTATGCACAGGGCTTGCAAGTTAGCAAAGAAATTGGTGCTGTCAAGTACCTTCAGTGTTCAGCTTTGTCACAAGAAGGAATCAAACAAGTATTCGATGAGGCTATTAGAGCCAAAAGAACCTGATCCATAATGATAAGATTGATTGATTGATTGATTGATTGATCAATCGATTGGTTGATTGATTGATGGGATCAGTTGATTGATTAATCAATCAATCAATCATACATTTTGAATGCATATTAAGTGTTTTTGGCTAGAAAATTTATAGAATTAATATTTTTATGATCATAGATCTTGATTGAGTATAATTAGATTTTTTAAGATAAATTTTTTATACAAATTTAGATACATGTACAAATTGATAGTTGTAAACTGTATATTTTCTAGAACGCTGTTTGACAGATTAAGAAGTTTAATAACATATTTTAATAAGATTTAAGATTTTTAACATTTAATTCAAATATAATATATTTATTTGAATTTGTCATAATGTAAAGAGCTCTAGAATATTTGATAGTGAGAGCAATAATGCAAAATTCATATGTAATTATTAGTAATAATCAAAAGAACTTAAAATATTATTAGTGTTCATAAAAAGAAAAATATGTGCCTCTTAAAATATGAGACTAACTACCACAAAATATATATCTACATGTATATGTTGTCCACAATCTTTCTTTGTTTTTCCATTATTTTGAACATAGTTTTTGTCTGTGTTCATTTACATGTACAAAAGGGTATCTGGTAGCTTGGTACCTTACTTTCTTCCCCCAGGGGGGACTCCTATATATAAGAGGACGGGGATGCTCGTCCGAAATTTTAAAAATGACCCCCAAAAGGTACCAAAGTCATATCCGGGGTGGGTGTGGCAATACATGTTTTTACCCCTAAAAGGTACCAACTCAAAAACACTAAATTTAACATTTTGCATATTTTAGTCAATCAATTAGCGATCAATTGTGTCTATTTATATACGAACAATTTGATAGTCATGCAATCCAATCTTTGTTTCCAGTATTGTTTTAATCGTTGATGGAGGACAAAATCACCCTAAAAGGTACCAGCTATGTCTCTCGTAGTCCACTAAAGTCTGGGACACCCTAAAAGGTACCAGATCGCATATTTTGACCCCTAAAAGGTACGACGAGCATCCCCATCCATTTCCGATCGGAGTCCCAACCCCCCCCCCCCCGGGCTTTCTTCATATCTTCTTTACTAAAGGGTGGACCATTAAAAATTTTCGAAGGGGATGACAATTATTCCCAAAATAATAATAACTATAAGAAACTAAGTTCTTAAGATTATATATGTAAATAAAATATAATTTAGGGCAAACATAACAATTTTGGGCATGTACAGTGTTCTTCTTTCCTTGAGAGAGAATAGCCTGTGATAATCCATCACTTACTACATTGCCAACTATACTACCATGGCATAGTTGTTCTTGTACAAGTCGGACAAGAATACTTAGCTATAGGTTCGATTTTCGTCAAGGGCAGCGTCGAAATTCGATTTGGTTCGACATAGTATTTAAAAATCAATTTAGTATCCGAGCTACAGGTTTTCATTATCACATGTTGACTTTCCTACAGTAGGCTTTTCGTGGTTGTGCTGGCATAATTTTTGGCATAATTTGGATAAAAGAGCATAATTTTTGCTGATCGGCTTTTCGCGATTGTGCTGGCATAATTTTTGGCATAATTTGGATACTAGAGCATAATTTTTGCCGATTTCATCAAATGAACAGTACTAGCATAATTTAGGATGAATAAGCCCCTCCGGCTAGGGGATGAGGTAAGGTATTTTTCGAGTTACGATTTTCGAGTTACGCGATTTTCGAGTTACGCGCCCGACCACGCCCATTTTGGTGAGGCAACGCCCACTCTGACATCTGCGCGTAACTCGATGACAAACATCGTTGAAATCAAAGTCGAGTTACGTAACACAAACTCGACAAAATGAAGCTTTATTTTCGAGTTACGCGGTAATTCCGTAACCCGATTCTAAAAGTTGAAAAATACTTTTGGCTGCGAAAGAGTAGAGCAATAATTTGAAATTGGCTTAAAAAATAACCATAACAATTCCAAAAAGTGTAACTCGAAAAAGAAGTTTTCATCTTTTAGAACCGAGTTACGGAATTACCGCGTAACTCGAAAATAAAGTTTCATTCTGTCAGTTTCGAGTTACGTACGTAACTCGACTTTGATTTCAACGATGTTTGTCATCGAGTTACGCACAGATGTCAAAGTGGGCGTTGCCTCACCAAAATGGGCGTGGCCGGGCGCATAACTAGAAAATCGCGTAACTCGAAAATCGTAACTCGAATTTTTCCTGCCCTCCTCCGGGATATTTTGGTGCGTATTTTTCTGCGAAGGAGTTTTTAATTTGGACAAGTATCGTAGATTCTAGATTCTAGGCCCAGCGCTCTCCTAAATCAAGATGACTGCACATACACCCATTGGGCTTATTTTCAAATGGCTATAATTGCACTCGCACGATTTTGCTCAAAATCACTACAAATGAAAACTCATTTACGGTGTTGAGCAAGATGTACAGTTTGGGCTACCTGTGAATCCACGAGTTACCTAACGCCATTGGCGCGGTTTGCTTGGTATATTGGTCGGAAACATTCGTAATGAATTTTGATAGAATCCTGTAGGGTGCCAGAGATCTGCTGCTTGTATAATGGAAGTCCAAAAAACGAACGTACGCTGAGCACATGAGAAGCATTATTCGATAAGGCGGTATAACTTCACCTAAAAATTATTTTTAATGTTTCTTCTCAAAAGCACTATCCTCATTTTGTCGATAAAAAGTCGTCATGAACTACGTTGGCCTAAGAGTGGCACTGGCAAATGAGCACCTCAGATTTGATTTTCATCAATCTTTAACCACACTGTACTGATTCTCGGTGACTGTTACTAATCTCCTCCCTCGGGGCCACAATTCAATGCAGGAAATGACCAGGAAATGGACGTGGAATAAGCTAAAAGGTAGTTCTAAAACAGCACTGAAATGATGCTGTTTTTCTTCAGAAATGCAAATCACAGTTAACAGTTATTTCATGCATTAGTACTGATCAGTTAACAGCTTTGAAAAATAGTTAACAGTTAACCCCATTAAGACCCTCGGTCTTCCCAGATAATTATTAATGAAACGTAATGCAGGGTAGTGACGATCCAAACAACGTCTGCGAACTGAACGAGTCTACAGTATTTAGTGTTCTAGTCATCAATCATCACTCGGTTCCCAAAAATCCGTCTGTTTAACGTGCAGAGAGGACCACGCGACCTGCGAGGGTGAGTTCGTTTCGCCGGTTGGCCTTAAACGTGAAAAGTCACTCATTAGAGACCCATAATGCCAAACACGCAACACCAGGGGAGATGAAAGTAGAACTACTGAACAGATCCTTTCTCTTAATCTCTCTCTGTTTCTCATCACTGTTTTCTTGTATTGCTACGTCACAAGAACGTCATGTTGTTAAATCCAGGAGACGAATCGCGCCATGCGATCACCTTTTGTGGCTTAAAGCGCCGTGATTTGCGATGTTGCGCGCAGCAAGTCGCACCATGTGAACATATTCAGTGACGTCACCCACAACATTTTGAGCCCTCGTTACTGGAAGAAATGTAGCATTGTATATTCGACTGGTATTCTGAAACTAATAATAAAGATATGTTCAATTTATTAGAACGTAACGTTTTCATATATAACCCACTTTTAACATGTAAATGAGCATGCATGAGAGCTAGTAAAAACATGCAGATGCATGAGGTATGTGTGGGTGTGCGCGTGGCTGTATGCCCCAGCTAGATGAGCCTCTTTTATCGATTATCGCTATAATACTAGCGTGTTGACGCGAGAAAATATCTCGTTTCTAGGTATTTTTCAGATTTAATGTTTATAAACTTTATGAGTAAGTGTATATAAGTTTTCATTGTTCAATCTGGTTTTATTTTGATCAATTCAAGCCGATAGAGGACTCTGAAATCATTGTACTCACATTTGCATGTTTGGGTTATACGAAAACGTGATATACTTGTATCACGTGACGTAGCTAGGGGTCGACTCTGTTTGCTTCCAAAGTCGCGCGCGACGTCAGCAAAAGTCGCCCCGTGCGTCAGACCACAGCCATCCTGTACTCCCATCACTTGAACTGTTGCTTTACTAAAAATGAATAGAAAAAAAAAATGTCTTTTAAAAATGGCAGGATGAGGTTGTATAAGGGATTTATGCTTCCACACGTACAGAAAAATGTTTAGAAGAGCTGTACTTTTACCCTATGAGTACAAACTATCATTTTGATGTTTTTTTACCCCCTGAAGCGTCAGATGGTGCCATATCGGTTTTGATAATGCTAGATTTTTCCATTTGAATGACAGAATTGAAATATAATGATAAGATTCATTTCTTTTCCGTGTAGATTCCAGATGGATGCATAATTAAGAAGATCGTTCTGCCGGAACTCTGGTTTATGATAAAAAAAAGACCAGCCAAAAGAAAAAAAAGAAGAAGAAAATGAAAGAGAAAAAGAAGCAAGAAGAAGACGAAGACATAATGAAGAATTAAGAAGAAAAGAAGAAGAAGAAGAAGAAGAAGAGAAGAAGAGAAGAAGACGATAGAAGAAGAAGAAGAAGAAGAAGAAGAAGAGAAGAAGAAGAAGAAGAAGAAGAGAAGAAGAAGAAGAAGATAGAAGAAGAAGAAGAAGAAGAAGAAGAAGAAGAAGAAGAAGAAGAAGAAGAAGAAGAAAGAAGAAGAAGAAGAAGAAGAAGAAGAAGAAGAAGAAGAAGAAGAAAAAGAAGAAGAAGAAGAAGAAGAAGAAGAAAAAGAAGAAGAAGAAGAAGGAAAAAAAGAAAAAAAGAAAAAAGAAAAAGAAACAGAAACAGAACAACAGTAAAAATGGAAATCTCGAAACCCTTGTAGTCATTACAAAGAGAGCAAGGGAGAAGAGACGGAAGACAGCTGATCAGGAAATGTTAGTTTTCAGTCGACGTGACGGAGTTGAAAAAAAAATCAACTCTTGAATTTGAGGGTCATCCGTAAACTTTTGAGCAAAAATAGTAAAAATGGTTAAACCAAAATAACAAGTGGATGCTGGTTATCTTAATATCACATTTGATAAGAGTGTATCTGACACGATGGAATATTTTTTTGGAGTGTTTGTTCCACCGGGGTGTTAAACTGCACATGACCAGCTGCCATGCGAACAAAGATTGCTAAGTCGGTCCATGATTTGTAGAGCTAGATAAATCAATGGATATTTACGCACCAATTGTATTTTCAATGGATATTTCCTTTCAGAAATTTTAAACAAAGTATCTAAAGACTATCTTTTATGCCCTGACGCCGTGAAAGTGTGACGCGGACTTTGTCGGTTGCGAAATCTTTTCTAAACGTTGCCAACGTTTAAAAGGTATTCCTGGAAAGTAATTAACTTATATTGGTGCTTCCCCAATGATATTTATTAGTACAAGTTACCTGGTTACATGTGAATCAGGCCAATGTTGTGTCATCATCTGTTAAAAGCGGTATTTATGACGTCAAGGAATAAAAGTGGTCAAGCCAAAACTACTTTGGTTTACAACCCCCTTTACTCCATTAGTTATGTTTTTATCTGATTTGAAATATAAATTGTTCTGCTTGAAATAAAACCGCAACAGTAATAGAATATATCAGGGATAATGGAGCCGTGCAGCTGGCATTTCGTGACGTCACGCGGAAGATTGTCTCTATTTTTGAAGAGTCAACTCGAGAGATGCAGAAATGACCTCGAAAACCGGATTAGTTGAACAAAAATAATCCTTTTCTCATAGGATGTAAATGGAAAAGCTGAACATAATATATTTTTTTCCCTCAGAGCCACTTGTATTTTGCCGTGGGCGTTAATTACTTTGAGACTTCTATTTTCGAAAATTAAAAACATTTATGCTACTCATTCACAGATTCACGAAGTGTACAACCAAATAAAAATATCCAAGGTAGATCAATCATTCCAGGAACCATTTGTCTTTGTAGGCTAACAATATCACAAGCACATCCTCAAGGTTTTTTTTAATAGAAAAATACCATTAACAACTCCTTTTATGGGATTATAACCATGAAGATGACAGACGTCAGAGGAAGCTCAAAGACAAAAGCTGGGAGCAGTCGACTTGACGTCACTGTTTCTAATTTTAGGCGTCAAGACGAGCGTCGCCTTGACGTCACGTAATGAAATATGGACGCTGATTGGTTCTTTGGGAAAGCCTTTTGTTCTACTTCCGACGATCTTGATGCTGATTGGTTAAAAATTGCGTAGCTATCAATAATTCAGACCAATCACGGATCAGCAGTGTAAACAAACCTAATCTCCAAAAACCCCCTTTCACTGTGAGAAGCGTTCTTTCCTTCACTTATTCAGCTGGTAGAAGAGAGTGGTCTTTAGTATCTAATATTTTTTCTTTATAAATTTTATACACTAAAAAACAAATACATCCAATAAAAATAGACACAGTAAACGACGAAATGGAGCTTGAAATACAAGTATCCGTCAATTTCCTGATGAACTACCTCTACAACAAACTTCCAAGACGAAGAGTGGATCTCTTTGGCGAGGAACTGGCAAAGAAACTAACCCAGAAATTTGAAGGTCATTGGTATCCTGAAAAACCTCAGAAAGGAAGTGCCTTTCGCTGCATTCTCATCTCGGAAAAGCTAGACCCTGTACTTGTTGATGCTGCGAAAGAAAGTGGCCTAAAAGTTGAGGACGTCAAAGCAAATTTGCCTGAAAAGTTGTGTCTATGGATAGACCCTCATGAAGTCTCCTACAGAATCGGTAGGTGAAAATACCATTAGCTTTTGTTCGAGTACAAAAACAACCCATTTGTGAAATTTCTTTGGAGGTGTTGAGATTGCCGAAACCTTTAATATTCTTTCTTTGTACCGAAGCTTTAGGGGTTGATATGGAATTTTTCTTTGAACATTATTGAAAAACAATCCTCCTGTACGTGATCATATCAAATGACTGCTTGTTGACTGTTTGCCGTCCTGGTATACGGCTCCATTTGTTTGCTTTGATAAGAATTTTAATGGTAACCATATTTTTCTCAAAAGTCCTGAAATAAGTAGCTAAAAAATCCACTTACTATATTTTTCATTTGCTAAAATGGGGTTTTAATACTTATATATTTTCCAAAAGGACTTCTAACACGAAGCTATCCTTTTGTGGTCAAAATGTCGACGGTCAGATGTTTGCTGGTTTGTGTATGAATAGCTAATGTTTATTATTTTATTTTATTTTTCTATTACAGGCGAACAAGGCTCAGTTAGCTCGATTTATAAGAAGGAGAGAAGCAGTTTTGCTGATGATATTTCTGATGCCGAAACTGCGCGTTGGGTCGGTCTTCTGAACGGCCATAACGCCACCAGAACCAAGTCGTTCGATAGAAGTGCCGAACGAGCTTCGCCAACGCTCTCAAATGGTTCTTCATCTTCTTCTTCTCCTTCCCCTGTCATGGGTCAGTCTTTCGCTCCTTATTTCGCCTGGAGTACAGCAGAGGATGTGACAAGAAAACCACGTCTAAAAGCCTCTAGGATTCCTTCTCCACTTTCTCCAAACGCTCAAGAGTTCAGTCCTATCAAACCAATCGGCCGTCCATGGACTTTCCCAAGAACAACAGAACGACAGCAAGATGGCAGACGCAACTCGCCTCTTTTTTCAAACTCTTCCAACCTAGATTGGCTTCCTTTTGCCGACATGCCTTACAGAGATAATTTCAACCACTCACAGATGCCAATAATGGCATAAAAGCCTTTAAAATATAGTTTTAAAAAATGGAAAAAGAACAGGAAGAACGGTCCACATATACAGTATTTATATAAAATGCAAATGTCGAAAAATTGATTGAGGGCTTATTGTAATTTATATAAAGTTCGTTTATATATAAATTGCGTTCTTTGTAAAAAGTCGCCTCAGTCGAATTTATAGAAATTGTCCAAGAGATACATTCACAGTAAAGATATTGTTAATAATTATTTGACAAACGGTATTTCTGTAAAAATATTGTTATTATGGTTTTTCGCTTTGTATGAAAGTAATTTTTGTACATAAAATACAGTATTGGTTTTGTTTTAATTCCAAAAAAATTGTGAATAGAGTTGCATATTGCTTTAAAAAGCAAAAATTACTACAAACTTATTTTATTGAAATAAATGAAAAAAACTTGTTTTAAGGTTTATATTAAAATGTATTATTTCTAGAAGATGCTAAATAAAGGTTACAAGGTTTGAATATATCTTGTGTTGGTTGGCATTATTTAGAACCTAGTTGACAACAAGACCTGAAAACAATGGATTTTTATCACTTCAGAGAGAAATGAGACGGACAAAGTGCTGATAAGCAAATAATGTACTTCCTTTCAGGAAAAAGTACCTATCTTGCACATCTGTAATGACATAAGTTTTACATAAACTGATTTAGTTAGGGGGTTCCCCTGGGTATTACCAAGTGGTAGGTGATTGGTTCTGTTCCATCACCAGACTCAAAGTTTTTGGTTCAGTTGTCTTCACATTTGACCTAAAAAGGCTCATTGTTTGTATAGCCAGTATTAGAGGGATTTCATGGCAGCCTTGTTTGTGGGCAAGTACAATAGATTAGAAAGTATTTGAATTAGAAAAGATTTCATTTCTCTTGGGAAAAAAGCTCTATTATTTTGACCACAAACATGGCTGCCGTGAAATCCCTTTTTCGCTTCTAGAAATCAGGAAAAATAAATTTTGGGAGTGAGACAAAAGAAACGCATGTATCTGGTTGAAGAATGTGTCTGAAGTTGGAGAAGCTAGAATTGTTATAGTCTGTGCTAGGAGTCCATTTTTCCTGCTTCCTTAGCAAAAAATCTAAAACAATAAATATAGTATTCATGAATGTAGCATCTTTCTGCTGAAAAAGCCATCAAAAAATCTATTTTTAAAATAAATTAGATTATTATTGTAATTTAGGTATTTATTGATATGATAAAGAATAAAGATATCATTATTAAATTATCAGGGACGATAGAAATAACATACTGGTAGCTAGCAAATAAATATATAATTATTGACCGGTCCCTAACAACTGAAAATTATGAAATTAACTTGAAGCTTGGCAAAACCATAATACCAGGTAGAAATACTGGCAGAATGATATTAGAACTAATATGGCTGTCAGCTCTTAGAATCTGTCATACCAGTTGAAATTTCTTTAATGAGAACTCTAATTTATTATCTCTATGTCAAGTCTAACTCGGATGTTTTTCACATGGGACTTTTTTATTATTAATTCAGTTTTTCTTTGATTTTTGATATATAACTGAATTTTGTTGACCTTTAGAAATCATTTTAAACTGGTTTGGCTGTTCTCATTTTGTTTCAATTCATAATTTCATTTTATTTTCTAACTAGGAACCCAACAAAATGGGAGAGGTACAATTATTTTTCTCTGGTTTTAAGATATGTGGTTGTTTTTTTAATTTTTATCAATCTATATTATTGTTCACTGATGGTTGCATAAAAAGTTGTAGGAGGAAGGAAAACAAAAGGACGAAAGCTTGCCCCTTCCCTCCCCTCCCTCTCTCTCCTCCCATATTTTGCATCATTCTTTAGTTCCCAATCTCCCACGAGAGCTTGAAATGAAGGCGCGCGTCAAAATGGAGGACGAAGAGATTGTGGTTTTTTGAATACTAGCCGACTTTTAAAGCTCACACCTGGCCATTTTAAGTAAATAACGCTACCTCCCATTGCTATTTCTACTGAACTAAACAAAAACTGTTCTTTGCAAGCAACAAACAGCAGGCATTTGCCCTGATTTTGTGTTTTGATCAGGCAGACTTGGAAACGGCACACAACATGTCGACCAGAGATGTGCGGATTTTGCTGGTCGGAGATCGTGAGTATCCTCTTTAATGACTTTGAATTTTAAAAGTTAATAGTTATTGACCTCACTGTGTGTAATTTGTAGCTCAAGTTGGGAAGACATCACTCATTTTGTCATTAGTGAGCGAGGAGTTTCCTGACGAAGTAAGATATTATTGCAAGCATGTTGGTTGATCTACTTAATTGTAGTGTACTCTTTTACTTGAGAAATAATCAATTATTTTATTTCAGTTGTAGGTATTAGGCCATTCATTTCATGAACATTACTGTATCTCCAATTTTTTTCATCTTGACTTGATCATTCATGTAGTTACAGTAAATATTATCATAGTGAAAATCTCTGAATTTATTAGCTCAAACATGCATTCCTCCAGGTGCGTTTATATAAGTTGACTCATTGAAAGAGAGATCATTTGGTTGATCTTTCTTTGGTTGAATCAAAATGGCTGAAAGGAACTGATTTTCATATTTGTTACTGATTTTTGTTTGATTGACAGATGTCTTTCATTATAAATGTTTTATGCACTGCAGGGGTTATGCTTTTTTTTGAACACCTATATGTTATTGAGCATTATTAGGGTGATTTATCAAATGCAATGCGGCGTGAAAGAGGATGCTACATGTGCTGACGAATTTTGTTCGAGATGACTGTTTACACCACTGATGTCAAGAAAAGAATATGAAAACAAGCAAAATAGCATCCAGAATGTGATGTTGTGATGTTGTCACAGTAGTCACACAACACATGAAAGTGTCATCTCACATCATATTTTGTGTCAAGTCAGGTGTTTGCTAAATCACTCTATTTAGCCCCCTCTGCACATGCAGATTTTCTATGATAAATTTTCTTTGACAATAGGCCACATTTGAGATCTTAAAAATTCGGGCTTGAATGCAAGGCTTGGATCAGATGGTATGTCATGTAGATACAAAATATGACTACCAAGTATCATTAGTGTCATTTATAAAATACTTGAGATACAACGCACGCGCTGATTGGCTGGCTACCATGTTTATATCAGAGGACAGAGACATGGCTCGCTCAAGAAACGTCGAAAATATTTTATAAAAGCAATATAAAATGATCACTTATGTCTCTGTTCTGTGATATTTAAACACTCTGGAAGATGTAGAGCATTCGTAAAGCAAGAGAAACACTCGGCTACACCTCGTGTTCCTAAGCTTGCTTTTCTCCTTTGCTCTACATCTTCCATTGTGTTTATATCACAGTACAGCGACATGCGCGTGTGTTTTATATTGCTTAAGAATAAACTGAATGTACCATGAATGACATTTCTACCCAATAGTATATTTTCAGAATTTTAGTTGGAAAACTAGTTAGTTCACAATCCAACAGCGTTACTGTAGAATTTCCAAAATTATATCCACTTGCTTTCTTACGTTTAGGTGACATTTCGGTAGGTTTTATTCCTGAAAGCCTTGCTATCATGCTAGAAATGTTGATATATCAAACATAGTCTATTGTATTTGCCCTTGTGGAAGATCACCATTATAATATTATTTGTACAAAAATGGTCACAATTCAGAATGACAAATAGTTGTACTGGTAATGCTTTCTGTATGCCATACTGATCATTGCTTCCAATGATATTATAATGCAATTTGGTATACCAAATCTACATGACTTGTAAAACCTAGGTTCCTTCAAGAGCTGAAGAAATCACAATCCCTGCAGATGTCACCCCAGAAAAAATACCAACACACATTGTAGACTATTCAGGTATGTTCTTCAAAGATAAGAAAATATGTCATATTCTGTGTGGTACATGTAATGTTTGGATTCAGGAAGTAACATTAACATCAGGGATCAAGTCTTATGCCCAAGTGTTTGTTCAAGTTCAAGTGTTCTTAGAATAGTACATAAGAGTAAATCCTAGTGTTTGGGTTACACTATCTTCCTAGTACTAGGATCAAGTCTTTAGTTTTATGTGTCCCTAGAAAACATTTATGAGTGAGTGCTCAAATTTGTTTTTGAGTAGGAACTTTTCACAACTGCTTATATGATCATACATGTTAATGAGGTACGTCACAGTTCTTTTCCCATAATTTATTGTAAGAGTATATTTTGTTATTTTTAAATAGCTGAGGAGCAAGCAGAGGATGCTCTTGCTGAAGAAATCCAAAAAGTAAGCCAATGCTACACTTACCGGTATAAATCTTTTTACAGCACCATTTGCTTCTTCCAGCTTTGCTTCTAGCTGAAGGAACTTCCGACATTAAATATAATAGTGCTTTACCTTTACCACAAATTTCATTTTGACATCAGCATAAATTAAGAAAATAAAATAAGGGAAATGCTCCCAAAATATATTTTATTAATGGCTTTTGTATTATTTCACAGTCTAATGTAGTCTGTATTGTCTATGACATCACAGATGAGGAAACAATTGAGAGAGTAAGTATTGGATGCAACATTTGGTGCAATCTTAAAAAAATCTCTAAGATTTTTTTACTTGGAGGGTGTAGTTGCCCAAGTCATTTTTTTGTGTAACAAAATGCAGACAGGTTTTGACAATGTCTGCTCACCAAAGAGGATCAAAAACTCAATGATTGAACACCTAAATGAGTGTCTTGTTAGTAAATAATATTATGATGTGAGAAGATTGATATATCACATTTGAAGGGGTATTCTCATAAATAAAGCCATTTGTAAAGCACATTGAGGCATTGCAAAATGTGGTATATAAGTACCCAATCATCATCATCATCATCATCATCATTAATATTATTAAAAGTCACTAAGGTCATTTTTCATGTGCAACCCTTCATTTGGTCATTGTATTCATATAAATTATATACTGTCAGTGACAGCATCAGAATGCATATTCAAAATGCATATACACCATTTCACCTGTTTTTGGAGTGATTTCCTTGTTTGCAAAATCTATTTACTGTAAGTTAGATGGTGTGATTGGGCACTCAATTAATTTGATATTGTTCTATTGGTTTATAATAGATCACTAGTATTTGGCTGCCTCTTATCAGAAACATGACTGAAGATGAGGAAAAAGTCAAACCAGTTATCATTGTTGGCAACAAGGTGAAATAGATTTCAACAATTGCTGTATGGAATCAATAATTCTATTGACACTACAATATTTTCTGTTTTTCCAATTTTCCATTTTTTTCTCCATTTCAATTTTGGCTGTCTATGACATACATGTACATTGTAAGGTCTTACTTTATCTAGAAAAGATGGCTATGTTTTTGTAGAGTGTTTTAAAAGTGGTCGACTGCACCATGCTGTTACCATGTTAGTGCCTTGAATTGCCTGCAAAACAGGTGTTCCAAAACAATTTTTCTCTCATTCTTCTTGCGTCTCCTCGTGCCACAGCTTTTTAAATAATTTCTCAAAATAATTTCTTTGGAATGCCTGCTTGAATGTCTTTGAAACATTTGAATTAACTCTTGCTGTGAATGTGTCATGATGTGACAGTGCCATTTTCACAGTCATACAAAAAACTGCTCTACTTAAAACTGTCAATGATTATTGTCTTTGATGTTCAACTGATGTCATAATTTTGTTTTCAGTCTGATCTGTCCGATACTAGCACAATGGATGTAAGTATTTGCTGATGATAATGTGATATAATTGTTTCAAAGAAGCTGGCTTTTATTGAAATGTGTCTTGTCATTTTGTGGTTTAGGTTGTCCTCCCTATCATGAATGAATATACTGAAGTGGAAACTTGTATAGAGGTAATATACATGTAACATTAAAACCTAATTGGTGGCAAGGATGGTGCAGTGGTTCACTGCTCACCTTTCACCACTTTCACCACTGTGGTCCAGGTTTGATTCCTGGCTCAAGTCATATGTGAATTGAGTTTTGTTTGATGTGTTGTTCTCTCCCTTGCCAAGAGGGATTTTGCTCTGGGTTGTCCACTTTTTTTCCCCCTCAGCAAAAATCAATATGTGAGTTGAGGGTTGTATGTAGAATGGATGGATTGATTGATTGATTGATTGATTTTATTATTAGTAACAACTAAGCATAAATACTAGCATGTGTGAGGTAAAGGCTTTATTTAGTAACTAGTGTCAGTGTTGCTTGCACTTATGCCTACAGCACTAGTCACCGTAGTCTAGGAGTGCCAGCAGCTCATATTTTGCTTACTACTATTTCAAGCCTGACAGCATTGGCCATCTTTTTATTGATGGACAAATCATATTTATTTATTCTTCAAGTAACCAGGCAAAATCTTTGGAGAATATAAGACGAGTAATAACAGCTAGGTTTAAAATTAATATACAAAATAAAAATCAAGTCAAATTTATATGCAGTATTGAACCAGATTTTGTTTGAATCAAATATGTTACATGTGCTCATGCTTTAGCCCATTTGAACAGCTAAGGGAAAGTGAACAATTATTAGATGTGCTGTAATAATCATGCAGAATATCCACCTTTGGAAAATGATTATTTTTAATTTTTTAGTGCTCAGCTAAAAGTTTAAAGAATATATCAGAAATGTTTTACTATGCCCAAAAAGCCGTTCTACATCCAACTGCACCACTGTATTTACCTGAAGAAAAACAAGTAAGACATTTATCTATATAATGGTTGTTTTTATTTACTGCTCCCATCTCTCCAAAAATCTCTACCCTAATTAATTCTGAGCATGTTAATTTGTTATTATATATTTTATTTTATCTTACAGTTAAAACCACTTTGTGAGAAAGCACTTACCAGAATATTTATTGTGAGTATTGTCTGTCTGTCTTTCCATCTATTCATTCATTGATCTATCCATCCACTAAGGCATAAATGATCATTTTAAATTGTTTTTTTTTAAAGATTTTGGATGTTCTGGTGTAAGCCATGCCTCTGTGGTCTGCTCTAGATAGCTAACCAATGTGTGCTTTATATTTCATTTCTTATTTATTGTTTGCAGATATCAGACGTTGATGGAGATGGTATACTTAACGACACAGAATTAAATAACTTCCAGGTTAATATTGATTTGTTTATCCCCAAAAATTAGAAATGTATCGTTGTTGTTCTTCATAGTTTTGTTTTGTCTAGATTTTACAAGCTTACTGTCATGTTTTCTAGATTGCTAGATCCATAAATTATTTTCAGAGAATTAAAAAAAACAATGACAATGACAACAAACATTACAAAATAATACTGACAGTATGTGCTTGTGATTCTACATTGTACATGTAACTGGGCATGGGTTATGCCGAAACTAGTATTAATTATAAAACATATTTGCGTATACATCAAGTGTATTGTATCTTTAGTGCTTTTACGTTCATTTGGACATGTAACTGTATTGCTGTTGTTTATTTTCTTTATTAATTATAAATTCAAAATTGTCATTATTTTCTTTCCAGAGACATTGTTTTAACTCTCCTTTAAAAGGACAAGGATTACAAGATGTTAAAAATGTAGTTAGAAAAAATATTGAAGGAGGACTCAGAGATGGTGGACTTACTCTTAAAGGTACATGTATGGTACCAACCATGGCACCCTACCTTTTCTCTGGGGGGTGGGGTTGAGGGAGGCGAGCCTGGGTTGAGGGAGGGGAGGGAAGGGAATTCAAAGGGAAGATAATAAGATACAAAGGTATTTAATTATTATTAAACACTAATGTGAACTATATAATGAAATTGTTTTCTTGTAGGATTCCTCTTTCTTCATACATTGTTTATACAAAGAGGTCGTCATGAGACCACATGGACTGTACTTAGAAAATTTGGTTATGGTGAAGACTTACAACTTAGAAGTGATTACTTATGCCCTCCAGGGTAGGAATTTGACTTGTTTTTACAGTTCTTATTTGTATATCTAATTTTAGGTTCTCAGAAGAATAAAAGTGGGACTTTTTTTTTTGGGGGGGGGGGGAGAGGGGTTTGGGATATGGGCAAAAAAATGGAGCCAGAAAGCTAATCAAAAATTAGGGTGGGGTCAAGATTGGTACTAAAAATCACCAGAATACCAGGATTGGAAGAAAAATGATGACGAGATGACAGTATTTCCAAACCCTATTATACCACCTTTTTTCTAATAATTGATTTTCAAGATTTACATTCTAATGTTAACAGTGACTGTGTGATTTTTTATTTATTTATTTGATTTGTTTATTTACTTTGCCCAAGGGCAGGATCCCACATTGGCATAACCAATTACTGTGGCTCCAATTACTTTGGGTCAATATACTGTAATTGTTTTTTATTTAGGATTGACGTTGGTGTAGATAATACAGTAGAACTCTCTGATGCTGGTTATGAGTTCTTTATAGATCTATTTCACAAGTATGACAAGGTAATACTTTCATTGATGCTTTATTCATTGTCAGATTGTGGTGTAGACTGTAAACTTACATTTTAATCCACCCTGCAGTAAGGCTCGTATAAGCATAGTCTTATTTTATGCATCAAATGAATGTAAATTTTGTAATTCCAGAGCATACTGCAATGGAGATTTCAATATTCCTTTTCTTTCTTATTTCTATAGGATAAAGATGAAGCTCTAAGTGCATTGGAACTAAAGGTAAACTTTATTGTCACTTATATTTTTTGTTAAGACTTTTTTTAAATATTTATTTTGTTTGACTTAGAACCTATTTGCTCTGTGTCCATCAATGCCTTGGGGAGATGAAGTTTTAAGTTCAGCTGAGACTAATGAAAAAGGCTGGATAACACTACAAGGATTCCTTGCACAGTGGACGTAAGTTCATTTAAATGTATTCAGGGACAAATTTGGTCATTGTGAACAATCTGCACCATCTACACCATACAGTAAGTAAGTGGTCGGTAAGGTAATGGTAAATAGTCGGTAAGTGGTCAGTAATTTAACGGTAAGACAGATTGTTCATGATTACCAACGAATTTAGGGGAGTAGTGTAGACTGTGTACAGTCCCTCCTGAGACAACTTTGGGACATTTTCTTCTCAATACCTTTCTGAAATATCCTCTGGATGGTTTCTGATTTTTGTAATATGCTGTACTTCCTCTTAAAAAACAACCCTGTATCTGACCCTGGTATTAAAGATGCCAACGACAAGAATCAGTCACAAGGCTGATAAGAACATCATGTGTTGTGTGTTGTGTAGGCGCGATTACATGCTGAAACTTTTATCTGAAACTTGACTGTGTCAATTGCCAATGTGAGACGAATTCCATAAGGGGTGTTACGCGCTGAAATTTCATCCTGAAACTTGCTCAAGTTTCTGTTGCAGGAGTAGAAAGCAATTCGAATTTTCGTGAAACCGTCTCATGAAACTGACCTGGGGAAAGTTTCAGCTAAATGACCATGATACATGGTGTAATGCATTGTGAAACTTGTCTCGTAACTGTGATTGAGGGAACTTTCAGAGGAAAGTTTCAGCGTGTAACAGGGCTTTTAGGTTTTTCGGTTGTTTGTTGGTTGGTTTGCTTGCTTGCTTGTCTCAGATTTGCTTGCTTGCTTGATTGTTTGTTTGTATGTTTTAGCTACTTTAGTCTTCACTGCAATTTTTCAAACATTGAAATTTTCCAGCTGAGAAAGAGCTGATTTCCAACTAGATTTTGACCAGTAATTATTTGGTGAAGAGCAGCTGCAGTACTATGGTTACACTCTATCATATCATTCATATTATAATCATAGTTATTCTATTGAATGACCAGGCTAACAACATTCTTGGACTACACAAGGACATTTGCATATCTGGCATATTTTGGTTATACGCATGGAGAAACAGACACCCACTTGTCAACAGCTATTACTGGTTAGTGCATATAATTATATGATTATTGCAATGATGAATTTATTTCTCATTTTAATTTACTATGCCCCAAATTTATTGATGTTTTCATGCCCACTTTAGGCAAATGCATAGCAAATAATGCACAATACAGTTTAATTGTATTCTCACTATAATGCCAAGTTTTTTAGATAAAGATATATAATGTCCATTATCAGGTCAAGTGAAAATAAACAATGTGTACTAGGAATGTTCGTACATGTAACAAGCAGTAACAAGAACAGTTAAGGAAAATGACTGGGAAAATGGCATGGCGCAGATACAGCAGGAATTGCAAAATTATCTTTTTATTGCCATAACAGTACTGATGTGGTCACAATTCACACCTATTTGAAAACTGCTCTATGGTTACCATAGTAACTGCAATTTACACTGATGAGGATGCTCTGTCTGAAAGCTTGGCATTATGAATAAGTAATGGATGAATGCTAACTGTCTAGTGAATTGATATTTAATTTAGCATAATGGATTTTTTAATCAATAATCCATATTGTTTGCTTGAGGAATAACACCTATTAAATGAAAACATCCCATTAAAATATATGATAAAATTATTTTATTAACAAGATCAAACAATTTTAGATGAAAATAATGGATAAATTTTGAAGTGTAAATTGGTTATAGTGAACAATCTGCACCATACAGTAAGTGGTTGGTAACTTGGTTCATCAACCACTTACCATAACCTTATCATTATCTTACCATCACCTTACCATTACCTTACAGTTATACCTTACTGACCACATTTTACCCTTATCTTACCATTACCTTACTAACCACATATCAACCACTTACTGACTACGTACTGTATGGTGTAGACTGTTCACCATTACCATGTAAATCACATGTACAAGATATGATCATAACTACTACTACTACTACTTGAATCAAAAACAAAATAAAAATCCTACCAGATATTCTTTAATCAGTAGTTTAATACCTTGATTATATATCATGTATATATATACAGTACCTGTGAAACAAGTACTTCTTACCCAGACAATTTTCACATACATGTGACAATTTTAAACCTTAGAACTCTAGTGGTAGACTCTATTACTACAGCTACTAGAAAAGAAATACCAGAGAAATATAATCCCTGGGAACCTAGACTTGCTCCAAGTCTTGCTCATTTAATTCTTTTTCCATTTTCCAATTTGTCCAAATCCAATTATTGGATTTCAAGTCAACCACTTTTGGCTAATTGGGCTTTCTAAGGGTAATGACACAAAGGAAACTCTAACTTGTACATGTAACTGGAGGTCCCCAATTACATGTATTTTGACCTCTGGTTAGCCAGTGGAAAAACATTATCAAGCAGGACATGGAAGACATCTACAGGGAATGGAACCATGTTGGTTACCACAAAATATTGACAGAGGGTAATTTTTCTGGAAGAAAGGATTAAGTTATCAATGGGATTTATCCAAGAGTTCAAAGGATGTACAATCTCTTGCTTCTTAGAACTGTTATGTAATCTTTTCTATAATTTGTAAACTTTCTAATTTGACTTTTCTATCTTCTAGTCTGTGTTCCTATGCCTGTACCAATAGTCTACTCAGTCTCTAGGCTCATTCAGACCAGAAAAAAGCACAAAACATCTCTACAGTACCCTGAGAGTGGGTTTGAATGGGCAGTTTCTAAACTGGGTACTACTACTAAATGTGATTTTCAATACACACAAATTTCTTCTTTCTGGAATCCCATTCCATTTTTAATTTCATTCATTCAGCTGCATTTGTTTCTTACTTTTTTAAATGCTTGTGATAAACAAACTTGTTCTCATCCAGATCTCATCCATTCTAACTTCCATTTCTTCATTCATTTCCTTTTTTCAGTTGACATTATTTTTTGTTCTTACTACTATGTAGTCACATCTTTCATTTTTTCACTCATCAGTTTTAATCATTTTATGATACAGTGTTTTTCTATTTATTTTGCCATAAATATTTAACAGATAAATATCATATTTTTAATTTATTTTACCAAGAGACCATAATATTAAGTGAGTGAAACTCATGATCAGTATTGATGTCTGTGCGATGTTCGCGGTGACTAAGGCTATTTTTAGTAGCGTCGCCATGGCACGCGCAAGGCTCTCAAACAATAGAATTCAAAAGCCAAAAGCAAATGATCCTATCTGCAGTGCATGTCAAAAATCAAATTCTATTGTTTCAGAGACTTGCAGTGCACGATGGAGAAGTTACTAAAAATAGCCTTAACCTCCATGAACATCACATGGTGCACAGACATCAATACTGAGTTTTGCTTCTCTTAGTATTATGGTCTCTTGATTTTAGTTCTATTTTATCCTGATGAATTAATTTTATAAATTATATGAATTCATTATAAATAAATTTAAATTTGTTTATAAACTATAAAATCCCTTAATCTTGAACAAGTTTTCAGTACTAGATAACACCTACACATTATGGTTTCAGTTGTTATTTAAGTAAAGTTATTTTTAGTTGAATTTGAAAAAATTGAAAAAGTTTTATATATTAAATTAAGTTACATTCATTAACTTACTCAAAGACAAGTACTCTAATCTATGGTGTTATACCTTATGTTAAATCAGTAACTCGAAGCAAGTCAGTTGATATCCAGAAAAAATCCACATCCCGTTCAGTATTCCAGTGTTATGTTTTTGGTGCACCTGGTGTAGGAAAGGTAAGCACATAATAGAATGATAGAAAATCTCAGACTCACAATAATTGCTCTGAAATCCACACACCTTTCTCAGCAACAGACAAATAATTTTGTTCTATGTGTCAACTTGTGGAATAGTGTGTGATTGCACACAAGTGGTTGACGTCTGCTTTTGCAACATTGTGTGAACACAAGCCTGCAATGTTCCTCAAAAATATTGATTCATGCTCTTCTTTGATCCACTGTGTGGTTTGTGTCACACCTTTGCTCTTGTTTTTTCTCATCCCTGACAATTTGTTTTTAATGCTCCCTTCTTTCTTCCCTCCATTTCTCTTCTCAAGTACTGTTGAGCATTTCCCCTCTGTTTACTTCTCCACTGTGTTCCTTTTTTGCCCTGTCTTCCATTTTGTCACTTATTCAATGCTGTTTTCTTGTCTTTGTTTGCTAAACTATCCTTTCAAATATTGTCAATTTTGTTCAACAGTTGATTTACACCACTCTTCTCATTGTTCTTGCATTTTTAGACTGCATTCCTGCAATCATTTCTTAATAAAACAGTAAAGGTAAATGTAAGTGCATGCATGCTAGAGCAGTTTTCAAATGACTGGATGGTACTTGGCAATCTAAGTTGTGTTGTGTCTGTGCCATGTCTCAACATTTTGTTTGGAAAAGCAAGGTTGCAAATAATTTTTTTAATAAACAGGTCACTTGTCAGGCAAGAAGCACATTTGACCTGTCAAAACCCAAAATGTCAAACAAAATGAACAAAAAAGTGAAAAATAAATGTTGATAACTTACAACATGATGAGTTGCATTAAGTCAAATGTTTGATCAGGCAAATCATTTTGCTGTCAATTCAGTATTTTTATCAGACATTTTGTCCAATGGCCCTTAATTGCAGCCTTGGGTGATGTCTAAAAGACATCCCGCTGACCAATCAAAAAACTGGAACAAAGTACAACATAACATGATAATGACTTTTTCACAGTTAGCAAACTAAACTTCTCTATATACATGTATTAGTGCTCCATCAAACTTTGACTTTTTTTCAAGTTATTGAACACCTTTCCAAAAGTGTCATCTTTGAAAAATCATTTCTTATACTGCTTTGGTGTTTTTGCTAGTCCTTAGGATCAGATGAGATGGTGTCTCAATATGTCATTAACCTGATTGAAGTCCACAGACAAGAAAAGTATCTTGTGGTAAGAATATTACTAAGAGCAACCTATGACAAGTTCCACCTTGGTGTACGAATTTTCCTGTGATTGTGCATGATGAATAAGCTGATAGTGATTGCCCAATTATCAAGTTGATTTATGTTATTTTTTTGTTTTTGACAGTTACGTGAAATTGACTGGGAGAGTTCTGGTTTATTGCTTCATGATCGAAGATGTGATGTAGCATGCTTCTTGTATGATTCCACTGACCCTGCATCATTTTCACAAATTGTACAACTACAAGAGGTAAAAATATTAGATGCCAGCTGTGCACCAATAGCACAAAATAATGATCTGTACAATGCACCCGTTACATACCTTTTATGGTTGGTTGCACCTAATGTGGCTGTTTCTTGCATGCTTATAGCATCCTCCCTCATGCTTCCATAACTCAGTGAACTGACACAGCTGAGGACATCTTGACTATTTCTTTTTACAACACAAACATTACCCTACTAGGTTTTAGAGGAATTTTTTTAAAAAGTGTGAAGTGTGAGAGGAAAAATTTTGTTTTGTTTTTTCTCTCTGGTGTTCACACTCACCTTTCATACAAAAAAAATTCTCTAGGAACCCTAGGTTAATGGACTATAGGAACTCGGTTACTTCAATGTAGCCTAATTCAACACTATGTTTTCAAATCATCCTTAAGCAGTAATTTAGGCATCAGGTCCTTGTGACTGAGTACGAGGTTTAAACTTGTGTTTAAATACTAGAACATGGTGTCTTAAATACAAGAGCTGCATCATAACACTGCAACTCTAACGTAAAACATATTGTAATAAAGCTTCATTCTATACTTTCTGTATGATGGCTTCCATAAATGATTGACATAATTCATATGAGAAAACTCACTTTGACACTATTTCTTCTATCAGAAACTTCCCAAGACTGTACCATGCTTATTTATTGCTACTAAAAGTAAAATATCAGTTGTCAGACAGGTAAGTTGATCACTCTGTTTAAACATTTGATTACTTGTCCATTGTTGCAGTGTTTGCACTTGACCCTGGCCAAACTGAGATCTCTGTTGGACACCACTCCCTTTCAGTGTTTACTGGGATGTGCCAACACCTGGTGGCAAATGATTCCAAGACACACATTTTTCCTGAAAGCCAGAGATGCTTCTTCACTGATTTCCTTCTTTTCAATGTTTCAAGACTCTGGGGTGGATTTTCTAAAAAATGAAACTTTGAGACCCACAATTTTTTTAAAAGTCTCTGATTTTTTTAGGGATCATTCCACACCCTTAGCACTGAAAAGTAGGACTTCTAGTTATGTCTTACTACAATCAACAGTCAAAGCAACTGGGGATCATGATTTAGAATGTTGGTAAATAATTATAATTATGCATTCTTATTGTCTGTATTGCAGGAGTATGAGCTCCAACCAGCCATGTATACATCACTTAACAAATTACCTGCCCCTATGGTAAGTTTACTTTTATTAACTTCAAATATTTACAATAAATTGAATCATCTGACCATGTCTGCTTATGGAAGACATCTCCTTATCTTGGCTAGAAGTCCAGGTTTGGATAAATTGCTTAATGTTTAGTTGCTGGGGTGTCTATAACATGTCTGTAATCTTATTCATGAACTCTATTTTGTCAGAATGAAAAATAATTTTTTCTTTTTCACAGCCTTTTAGTCAGAAGCCAGAAGAAAATCAAGAAATTTATGTCAAGTTAGCACAAATGGCAGTTTATCCGTAAGAAAACTGTTTTTATTACTGTAATGGGTTACTTTCCTGTGTAGTCAGTTACCAGGCCTGAGGCCAGATTCTCAAAAGACCATTATATTACTTTACGTCCCATTAATTTATGGGGAAAATTATTTATGAGAGTGTGCAAGCACTTGTAAACTTGCTAATAAAATAATAGAAATTGGAATTAACATGTGCTTCGAGATAACACCCGTAAACTTTCTCAGGTACGTTGACTCTAAGGGTGTTTTCCATTTAGTGGAACCAATTGACCAGAATGGCCATTTCTTAAATGGTACATGTCAATTCCTAGCTCTGGCTGGAATCAGTCCTAAGAAATCAGGCCGTTCTGGCTGGTTGGTTCCACTAAATGGAAAATACACTGTACCCTATTAAGTTAATGGGTTATCAGGTCTTTGGAGAAATGAGGCCCAGGCCCACTAATTTTCAGGAATAATTAAGGAAATGGGTGCGCACCTGTAAACTTGCCATAGAATTGTTGAATTCTGACCAATTCTGAAAGAGTTATTTTATATTAATATTAATATTTCATTTACAAATGTAACAGTTGGCTGATGTCTTGTAATTTTTCTCCTTTCAGTCATCTTTGTGGTCCAAATGCAGATAACATGGGATCATTTTGGTTAATAGCTGGAGTTGGTGCAGCAACAGTTGCTTTATTAGCTTTTCTTACTTACAGATACTTCCGTAAAGGTGGTGGCACCACATCATGACATCATAGTTGTATAGTCTTTATCAAAATCCAATATTGAGACTGTTTGACAGACATATAAGGGTTATTTTAATTATACAAAGATTTCTGGATCTCTACAGTAGTACAATACTACTTGTGTATAAGCCCACCTTTTTTCAAAATGTCACTGTGTGGTTTTGAATCGGGTATGTGGGTTATCTGTGGTAACTTTGAATCCCAGGAGAGGGAGCACGGAATGCTATGTATTGTAACTAGGGATGATTGTCAGTTTTCACCCCCTAATACAAAGGTACCAAAATTAGCATTGCTCAAGCTATTTTTACCTCTTTAGAGCTACCATTAAAATATAAAAAAGTCAATCTGGTAGTATTTCCAAAAGAGGATGTGATTTTGATCCCTAAAAGGTACAACAATCATCCCTGTCCAACATATATGGGAGTCCCCAAAGGCTTTAAAGTTGGTTGATATACTTTGAGGGCCACAGGGTCATCAGCAACAGCTGTGAAGTGTTACCCTGTTCAATTGATATCTGATTCAGGATGATTTCAAGAGCTGTAAGTTGTCAAACATGCTCTTTTTTAGTGAATTTTGATGTTTAGTGACAACATTCTATAAGATATGTGGGTGCACATATACATTAGTCTCAACATCTCAAACTCAGGATGTGGCTTATACACAAGTAAATCCAAAGACAATGTTGTCCCTCCCCAATCAATATCAGATCAATTTCCAGTCATTTATAAGCGTGTTGGTTTGCAATCACTAAAATTTAATGTACAGCCACTTGTCTTTGACATAAAACCATGGTGGTTGCCATGGCAAGTACATCATACTTCTCAAGTTTTGGTTATATTGATGTATGCTTTTAAAGATTAGAAATAGAAATTGAATGCCCTTCATTAAACTACTATGACCAAGAGGTAATTTAATAGACAGTGATTTTGGATCATGACCACCTTATTTTCCATTGTTACCATTTTGCATTTTATTTGCCAAGGGAATTTTATGCTGATCTTAGGAGTTTTTCATCTCTGGAAATAAAAAGATTGTAATGCACTTGTCTTGTCTATTATATATCACCCGTATTTGGCCTCCAGCTCGTGCTCTTAAGAAAACCTTCAGAAAAAGTGACATGAGCAAGGCCAGGCAGGCTTTTCAAAGTTAGTCCAGAAAAACCTGTATCCAGACCCAGACCCATGTGTGCACAAAAATATGAATAAAATGGTGATAAAAAAATTTATTGACTAAGTTAGATTGGGCTAGACAGTACAATATTTACCCTGGATACCAGAGGGGCTTGTTGTCTTTTGTCACAATCTGCTAGGCTATCCATTTTATCGCCATAGAAACCACCAAAGGTCGATTTTCATTGGCTCTCACATACAGATTATGACAGGATTGTGACAGGAATGTTTCACAGGAAGTGATTACCAAAGGGAGGCTTTCCATTGGAGATGTTTTGAGTGGCCAGAGGTTTGTGTAGTTAATTCTACCAAACTAAAATACACACAAAATGTCCTACAAAATTACTCTAATCATGAAACTTCTCAAACCTCTGGCAGCCAGGCTAGAAGATATTTGGCTCTTGGTCACCTCTACAGACCTCACTGATATCAGCATGACCTCAAGCCAAATATTCAAGGGAAAAAGTTTGATTTTCTCTGTACAAAAATTCAAAAGGTGCACACACACTGACATCAGAACTGTGCTCTGTTCTCCGATAAAGCACAGCTCTCTGCCAATTGGAGCCCACGTATTGACGAGGGTATAATGTGCACTTTGAAAGGGGTACACAAATGTTAGATAGTATATCAAATGGTAACTTAGGGGAAGTTAAAAAAAGTGGTCATGATTGCCTATCATTTGTACAGTAAACTTTTGGCATTATTGAAAACTCATTTTCAGACAGTTGGGGCTCATCCACTTTCCTCCTAAGGCTACCTATACACCCCTTGCAGTAATTCCTAACATGCATTGAAAAAGTTTCAATAAGAAAAGTTTTCAATACTCAGAGAGAACTATAATTGTTTTGTCCCCCAGACATGGAATAACTGCAAGGGATTTATTCAACCTTTCCTTCATATGAAATAGCTTCAGATTTGGTATAGATTTTGTATGACTGAATAATATGGCATGTGGCAGAAGTTGGAATAACTGACACTTGACAACATAACAGGCTCTGTGCCGAGTTTTCTATAGTCATACTAAATCTGTTCTACTGTTAAAACTCCTTAACACATCAAAAAGACAGTACATTTTTCAGATGTTATTTATTTTTTTACATTCTTCAATAGAAGAAACCCAATATTTTTCCACCAGTGTGCTTTCTTCTGGCTTCCTCGTGGTCCATAATTCCAGTTGATGTTGTTAAAACTAAGTATCTAGAAAGCCAAAAAAAAAACAATAGTTGTGAAAGATCCTGGACTGGAGAAGTGTGGTCAAATAACATGACAAGTTTCACATGATTTTGGGGGTGGAGAGTAAGTTGTTTCCATGGAGACCAGGACAAGAATTCACTGAAGTTTACATGGGTCTTTTCTACCCAGGACAACATGAAGGTCTAGTACACATAGCATCATCTTTATATTGAATTGTGCTTGCCAAATCTTTCTACTATAAAATACTTTACATTTAAAAACAGAAATATAAGATGGCTTACCCAAACTGTCTGGATGGCAGCAGGTTACTGGCCCACTTTTCGATATCTCTGACACCAAGATCAAATCGAGGGCTGATGACACCACACTACAATGGGTAAATGTATTTCAGCATTGTAATAGTAATGGAAAAGAAGTGAAATGCCCCCACTAACCCATTGCTAAAACTTGATTCCCAACGCCTTGTATTGATTAAGATTAGAGATATCCTTATTGGAGAATGATAATCAGGTGGTGTGCTGATAACAGACAGATTAGCAAGTTTCCTTAGCTTCACCATCATTTCAGGGTTTGTAAACCCTTAACACTGTTAAGCTAAGAACACTTGCTGGGAACTTTAGCCAGTGCTGTCTAACTTATACAACTGACCTCCATGTTACTGTCATTCTACTCTAATTACATGTGGTCACTTGAGTTTGTTAACCAATCAGATTATGAATGGAAAACAAATAGAATTCCAGATCATATTCTAGGCTGCAAGTGTTTCAATAGTAACTTTTCTTTGGGGAGTTTAAGCCTTGCGTGAAGGCTGCAAAGGAGACTATGGCATTATCAGTGTTATAATAAGTGTTTGGGTAAATTCAAGTGACCATGGTTAGAGCAGAATGACAGTAATAGTCATAGGGATTCACAAAACTTTTGTCGTGCAGGGATCCTGAAGTTCAAAATTCTGAAGTTTGTGAACTTGGCAACTCAAGAACAAATTTCAGAATTTATGCTTTTTAGTTAAACAAGGGATTGGAAGGAGGCCTTAAGACAGGGTGCCCTATACCCATTTGCAAAATGAAATCACAAAAATATTTGGTCTTTTCATGTGTCACAGATAATTAAAAAATCTCTTTCACGGTCACAAAAAAAATAAAAAGTTGCTTTCATGGGGACGCAAAAGGGTTTTAGATGTTAAATCATGTTTCACCTCAAATTAAATCAGACACTCACGTTTCACACAAAAGGTGTAGGGGAACCTGTTAAGAATCCCTAAAGTGGAAGTAAAACTGTAAGCCCCTAACATAAATAGCCATACAATAATCAACCAAGCTATCCTTACTCCTGCTAGGGTAGATTTTGTATGACTGTGAAAACAGCACCACACAGTAACGGCACAGTTACGGCAGGAATTTCTAATGTTTTTATAGACAACATGGCACTGTCATGGCCACAGCGTGGTGCAGTCCATTTCACAACCATACAAAATCATGCTCTAGAACCACAACCACTAACTCAGCTGCACCTTATTCAGTCTTCCATTAAGGTTGACAACAATCTTGCCAGCACGGTGATCATCGACAATTTCAAATTCTCCAATGTAGCCTGTTAAGGTTAGATTTTCATAATTTAGTGGAATCAATATATTTATATCACCTGATCAGATACTTTGGTCTCGAACTTTGATGGCTACTTTCTGTACATGGTAGGCCATATTGGTATGTCTACGAGTATTCAACTAAGAAGCCTATACAAACTTAAGCAGAAATCCCAACTATTGATAGATTCAGTGATATCGGGGAGCAATAATTAATTATTTTCTCAAAACCGAGCAACTTTTGAGACAAAATCACGTGTAATTCCCATCACAATTTCTGATCATGTTCAGAGAATAATGAGTGGACTGTTTTGGCGATTTTCGTTTACTTACCATGCTTCATCATGACAGTGAGGAACTTAACGACGACCTTGGAGTTTGGCCTGATAAGGACTTGCCTTTTTCCACGTTTCTCAGCATTACAAATTGACACAAGAGCGTCGTTTAAGACGTTAACTCGCACCATCTTGCCTGTCAATTGATCACAAGATGGCTTTCGTTATCGTCTCATAATAAACAAAAATCAGCGTTCAATTCAAAGAAATAGCAGGACAGAGGGAAGGAAGAACTCATTATCTTTATTTTGGTACAATGCAAGGAGAAATTACTCAAAAGATGACTAAGATATAGTAAAGATTTTATTATAAACTTTGCTACCTGGTGGAAGTTTTCGCAGAGAGAGAGAGAAAGAGCACTCGACCCAGGCCATCATATCGAGCGGGCAGTCTCGCTTCCATGCTCCTCCCAGGCTTCCAAATCATAATAAAAATATTCACTTACTAGAGGAAATAGAGTTTAATTATTGTTTTCCCTATCAAAATTGTTTCGATGCTCATTGATGAACATTTTGTTGGCTAGAAGGATACAAGAAGGACACGAAAAACTTTTGCCAAAGTTCAATCGAGGAATTTTAACGCTGAGACCAAAAACCCGCGTATTTTGGCAAGAGTCGCCTTGGTAACCCTAAGTACTCTGCCGCTTGCTTGGCGTAAATCGCTTTCTCACTTGCAGTCATCAAAGACTACATAGATTTAGAGTAAATATTGTGACATCTATTAGGCTATTTTATAGCTCTAATGTTTGTAGTAGCAGTCAAGATAACTTGTGGTCCGGATTTTCGCGCGAGAAAGGAGAATTCAAAGCGGCGAAGGTAAATATTGTCGAGAAACTTGATTGAATTTATTTATGTTACAAACATGTTTACGAGGGAAAAGACAAAGACCAAAAACAAGGTAGATCCTGGTGGAACAAAAAGAGGCAAGAAACCCGCGTGGGAGACACTACTAAATTCACAAGCCAAAGACCAGCAACGACAAATCGCTGAGAAGGGGCGTTTATGGAGGGAACGAGCAGCGATGCACGATAGCGATGATGATAGTGACGACGATTACGACGCGTACAACACTTCAATGTCACCAAATAGATCATTTAATCTTTCCTCAAGTATGCCAAGAGGACAGGAGGGGAATTGGAGGGGTGCAAGAAAGGGTAGTGCCAGGCAAAACGAGAAATTAAGCCGTTCATGGGGACCAAATAGCTTTCAGCATTCGAATGGCTTCCAGCAGTCAAATGCCTTTCAGCAGTCAAATGGCTTCCAACATTCAAATGGATTTCTGCATAATTCAAATGAGATGCAAAGTTCGAACGAATTCTTACATTCAAGCAATAATGCTTTTGAAGGCATTTGGACAAATACTAGGGGAAGTCCATCTAACAGGGGGATGGTCACTATTGAAGGGGACTTCCAACTCTATCCTGGCCAGCCACCTATACCTCACAGACTGGTATCCAAAATACAAAAAGGACAGTATGTCAATTTCCAGGAAATGCTTTCACAGAATCTCATCAATTCTTCTGATGGTGCAAAACAGCTTACTGATGAAACTGATAGAGTCACAGATGTTACAAAGTGGATTGATTGTATGGCAAATTATATTGCAATTACCACCCACTCAAGACCAGAGAGGCTGAGGGACTTGCTAATCTATCAAAGCCACATCATGAGGCTTATTCGTGACAGTCATGACAAGACATCATGGCAGAGATATGACGTTGCTTTCAGGAGAAAAGCTGCCCAAAATGGTATGATGAATTGGAGCAACGTTGACGAGAACCTATGGATCATGGCTTGCTCGGCAGATGCAAGGAAGGCAGTTACATGTAAGCCATGTTTGTCTGTCATGCATGATTTCAGATCATGTCCAATCAATGCTATGAATAAGGAAGAAGATAGGAAGTCAACCAAGAAAAATGTGTGGTGAGAATTTAAAAAAATCAGTTATTCCCCTATCTTTTGCTTACAATAGTGCAAAAGGGTGATAAAGGGTTTGTGTGTTATGTATCACTGTATGTGATCAAATCCAAGCATGATGGATGATTTGCCAGTTAAAAAAAGTAGCCTAATTGTGATTGTATCACAATTTACTACATGCAAGGGGAGGTCCCCAGGAAAACATTTCTGAACAGTGGGGCTACAGAAATATGTTGCAAAAAAGGATGCAATATTGCATTGTTTTAAGAGAAAGGTTTAAAATTATTAATTTCACTGCAAAATGGGGGTTGCCAGCCACCCAATCCACCCCCTGAATTTGTTCCAGACATGATGCAGATATTTGCACTAAAATTTTCTGTGATGAGTGATTGGTACAACCTGCCACCCCCAGCCATTTGCCACCCTGGTGTAAGACATTCATTTGTTCAAATTATAATGTTTTTCCAAAGGGGTATAAGAAGTAAATCACCTTCTAGAGAAACTCAAGACAGACCAAGATCAACAAGCCCAAATAGATCATTGATGCTTCCAAGAGATGGTCTTGAACTCAAGTTTGCATTTGGGTAAATCAGTGATGATATTTGATTTGAGCATCAGAACTCTATCTTCTTCTACATTCTATCTTCATTTACATTCTTCTAGCCTTCATTTTATCCACTTTGAAGTCAGTTTAGTTGGTTACATATACCAGCTTTATTTTTTTACTTAGCTGGTTTCTATAATATTTTTTTAATTGACAGTTACCATGGTTACAATGCATGCAACAATGTCTTTTATACCCAGTCCAATGAGATGGTGTTCCATGTAGCAGCACTTGGTATTGTTATACAGTCCTGTTGCCCACAAACAACGATTCTATAAAGGTCACACAGATGATATCCTATGTTTGACAATACATGACTTCAAGGATTATGTAGCAACAGGACAGGTAACTGTTCCATTTCTTATGTGTTCTACTTGTCCTATTATAGATACTTACACTATTAGCACATTCTTGATTTGGCATCCTAAACTGAATAAATAAAGTCTATTGATAAAGTTCATCTTGGTGAAGATGAAGGTAAAACTTTGGAGGCAGGGGCAGATTTAGGGGAGGGATGAAGGGATGTGCACCCCCTATGGGGATAACTTTGGACCCTTTTGTTCTCAATAATTTTCTCTATAAATGTGCACCCTTTCCTTAAGAATCTGCCCCTGGAGGGGAAGGATTAATAATCTCTCACAAAGACTGTGAGGTTGAGTCTTCCTCTTCTCCCATTACCAAATTGATAAAGATTCAGGCTATTCCAAGTATAGCAATGCCACCACACATATGATTACACCCTGTTTTGCAGCTAATCTACCCTATTGTTCTTTAGGTTGGTAGACTTGCAGAGACTCATGTATGGGATACTGAGTCAATGAGAACAGTTTCAGTACTCAAAGGTGTCCACAAGAGAGGAATCATATGTGTAGATTTTTCAGGTAATATGAAGGAATTAAATTTCTTCTCATGCTTCAACTTGACCTGTGCTTATAATGGTCTTTGAGGGATTTAAAGGAGAGAGAAAGACAAAGCATTTCTTGTCACATCTCCCCCACCACTCAATTATCTTATTTCATTCTTCACATTAGCTGTATTCTGGTTGCAAATGTTTTGTCTTGCTCCCCCTCTGCCATTCATATTCACACATACACTCAAATGCCCACAATTAGGGCCTCGGTGGGTGCCAAAGTCCTTGCCTGCCCAGGCCCTTCACCAAAATCTCAAGCAAAGGGGTTGTATTCTTCATTCTCAACCTTCATATGAATTGAAATGTGTCTTTATGTCCACATTTTTGGGGGATCTGAAGGTTGACAAAAGGTTGGAAGAGGTTAGTTCAAGCCTTCAAACCACCTCTGGTAACAGGCCTGCTACCCCTCCCCATTTGCCTCAATGTTAGGGGAGGAGAATTGGGAAGTGAAATTACCTTGGCAGGTACCAGAGGTTTAATGTCTTGGGCTCTAGCACAATAAAGGAGGGGAATGAAAGATAAACCTCTGCTACCCATGGTACATCACCTGTTTAACTTTGTACTGGAATATGATTTAATTTTCAAGGTGATGGTAAAAAGCTCGCTGATGTTGGTCTTGACGATGACCATCTTATTTGTGTCTGGGACTGGAGGAAAGAAGAGAAACTTGCTACTGCCAGAGGGCACAAAGATATGATATTTGTATTGGAATGGAATCCATTCAACCCCAACCATCTCGTCTCTGTTGGAGAAAAACACATTAAATTCTGGACTCACAACAGTAAGAAAATACACTTATGTCTTATTTAGAATATTTTTTGGGTAAACACTTAAGGTTAACACTACATTGGTGCACAGATGAACTTGGGGATAGGTGCCTGGAAACCATGGCAGTTACGCAGACCTCGCATGGCAAGGAGGTAACCATGGCAACCTAGCCACAATTCACCTCCTGGCTCAGTCACACTGACGACGTTAGTGGAAGATACCTACCTGAACTTACCTCTGAGGAGGGTGTAAACACTACATTGGTGTTTAATAATCAACGTTACAACTTTTATTTCACTTACGCATTCACGCTGTACACGCATAACGTACAATGTACATATAAAAATCGTTTCGAACCTTAGACAAAAGTAAACGCCGTTAACTTCCAAAGGAATCGACAATTGTCCGTTCAAACGAAAATGTATTAGTATGGCCCTACGACCCTTTGTATAATTACGCGTTGCGTCAGAATTCGTATCAATACGAATTGATGTCAGAAATCTCTGCCTATTTCTGTGACTTCTCGGATAAGGACGTCAATCCACAGGCCCCGTCTTCACGTATATGGGGACGTTCCAGCAATAAGGTCGGCCTGCGCGATTTGCGAAAAATACTAGTGAATGAGGCCTTACCCATCACGTATTACAACCAATAGTAGTAGCTAATTAGGCAGGTGCTGGAATGTAACCAAATCTGGCAAACATTGAACCTTGTGTTGAATTGGCGGTATTCTGTCGGCCTATTCCTAGTTGCGACTCTTGTTTGATGCAAACGATGGTAAAAAGGGTTACATATAAACTTTTATTTGTTTTTCATTTCCCCCCGGCATTTTTTCAGACTCCAAGATTGACAAGCGTCCAGTAACGTTCGGTAAAGCTGGCACCGCTGCCACCATGTTGTGCGTCTGTCATAGTCCCATCGATGAACTATGCTTTAGTGGATCAGACAATGGTACAGTCTATGTGTGGCAAGGAACAACACTACGACGAACTGTGCAGGCCCATAAGGGACCTGTATGTGCTATGTATTCAATTAGCCAATCAAAGAACGAGGTAAGAACATGTAAGAATTTAACTTTTTATTTTATTGATTTATATGTATGTCTATTTACGTTCTACTACTGTAGGTGGCTTGTTTTTATATGGGAATTGTGACTCCTTTACAAAACTTATTAGTATTATTAATATATTTCCTTTTTGTATATAATTTTTTGAATGTACATTTTTGCCATTAAATTGTAATATAGATAAATAAATAAAACTAAAAATATAAAATAATCACTACCCTTGGACTACAGTGATACTAGTTCAAATGCTAACTCCAGTGAGATATTATGATAAACTCTATCTTCCTCTTTGAATCTGGATAATAACTTCTTCTGTTTCCTTTCTTCTTTCAATAATGCTGTCTACCAGAGCTCTCTACCTTCTGGATCACAATCTGTTGTAAGTGCGCATGCTCGATCTCTATATGAAACGTTTTTTTCAAACGTTTTTGTCCTACTTGTTGACTAGTTGTGGTTCATTACTTTGCTGTGGTTAGAAACTGATGAATGTTATTTGACAGACATGCGCTAGGCCATCGAATAAATAATAAATATATATATATAAAAAATAAATAAATGAGTAATCTTTTAGCTGATCCGCACAGTGGTTCACACTCACTACGTTTACATATTTTACGTACTACACTCTACTCACATGTTGATTTTTGCTGAAGGAGGGAAAAACCGGCGAACCCTAAGAA
This sequence comes from Telmatactis stephensoni, assembly GCA_029948255.1. Lineage (NCBI taxonomy): Eukaryota > Metazoa > Cnidaria > Anthozoa > Actiniaria > Isophelliidae > Telmatactis > Telmatactis stephensoni. The sequence goes on from JALIZF010001879.1 coordinate 330,652, forward strand.
AAAATCCTCGTGGCATAGTAGAGAACAACACATCAAACAAATTAACTCAATTCATTGCCCGGCTGGGGCTCGAACCACGGACAACAGCGGACCGACCAGCGCTCTCACCACTCGGCAAACCATGCCACCCCACACATTGATAAAGCTGCCCTCTTATCCACCTTCTATTCCATGGTTAACACCAAAAGCTCACTCTACACTTGTACCTTTAGGGATATGTAACAGGAGGCCGAGATGGAGTCGTAGCCATGTGGGACAAGTACTTTGAACATTGTATAAAGGCATTCAAGGTCGAGAATAGCGTAATGACTGCTGGCTCTGTGTTGTTGCAAGATCTTCCACCAATCAGAAGCATTCATACAGATGAAGACAAAATCCTTGTTGGTACTGGGAATGATGAGGTACGTGACAAACCGCCTCGGCCCACCTCTCTAAAATGTCTACGTGAAAATGAATTTTAAGGTCTCGGAACCAGTTGCATAAAACTTAACGTTGGACGTAACTGTTAACGTCGGACGTTCATCCCAAATAAACCACTGTTAGTAACGTCTGACGTTAGCAGTTATGTCCAACGTTACGTTTGACTCACAATGCATCTTTTCCTGAAACACTGCGCGCAACAAGAAGTTTTTGGAGTGTCACACAATGCAACTTTTGTACATCATGCGCGTAACTGCCTCGAGAGTCGAACCATGTTTTGTGTTTTGAAAGGTCAATTTTAATGAAAATTATAAGATCAAATTTGAAACACAAAGTTGCAACCATCGCCATTTCTTTGCTGTGTAATAGCATTGCATACAGAAGTACAACTCGAATTTAGTTCGGCAACTTGATATGGAGCGCAATGCTGCGTTGTGTGTCCTGTGCTGGCCAGCTGCGTTGTGTCCTACGTTGTGTGTCCTGTGCGGGCCCTTAGAGCGCAATTATACTAAGGTTAGTCTAGGTTCGTAGACTGTATATCGTATTATGTGGCAACTTTTCTATTACGCGCGCTCTGATTGGTCGAGAACCATGTGTGATTACATTACACACGCACAAATGACGTCACAACATCGTACACGCGGTCTGATTGGTTGAAGTGTTCGGATAAAATTATTTTTTATTTTTCAGATAATTGAAATAGGTGTAGATGGAATGATGACCATTGTCGTACAAGTAAGTCCACTAACTTATTGCAGTATTCGTATTTGTATAAAAGGGATCACTGTATGCGGACGGGACCGCACCTTGCCGTTCACGATACTAGATTGCTTTGCAGGCTTACTTAATACTGGGTCTCTTTTCCTTCTCAACCAGGAATGCCTCTTAAACTCATCACAAGTAGATGAGCTTGGCGTTGGTGCTTGGGTGGGAGGTGCCTCGCAACTCGGTGGTCAGCGGTCACCATGGCAACCCTGTCACCTCCCCCCCCTTCCAGCACCGTCAAAAAATATATCAAGATATTGTTGAGGAACCGCGGCTACCTAAAAATAGCAAAGCTAGTCGACCGCACCTTGCCGTTCACGATACTAGATTGCTTTGCAGGCGTACTTAATACTGGATCTCTTTTAATCCTTCTCAACCAGGAATGCCTCTAAAATATCCCGAATCTCTTTACTTTGACTTGCATTGTTCCTCGTAATTCTAACCATTTTCTCCCCCCCCCCCCCCCTCAAGGGACACGGTGAGGGAGAGGTCTGGGGCCTCGACACCCATCCAACCGAAAACGAATGCGTGACCGTGAGTGATGACAAGACGCTGAGGATCTGGGACCTAAATACTCTTCTTCTAAAGAAAGTTAAAAAGTTGAAGAAAGGCGGACGTGCTGTGACGTACTCTCCTGATGGCGGATCGATTGCTGTTGGTCAAAACGATGGCGGGTTTTTGATCTTAGAGGCTAACACACTTGAAAAGGTCGTTGGGTATAAAGATAGAAAAGAAGAAATATCAGATATCAAGTTTTCTCCAGGTATTTATTTGTTGTCTATTAATTGGTTTTCAAAGTTTTGTGCATTGTCAGAAATTCAAGAAGCTCATTGGTCACAACTGATCACGTGACTTACTGAACAACGCACGATATATCGTGCCATCTGAAAGGTTACTGAGGGAGTGAATTTCGGTTAGGTTGTATTGTCTTCCATAAGGGCAAGAAAAAGGATATATTAGATATCAATTTTGGTCAAGATAAGAAAATAAAGTTATGATTTATTTGTTGTAGATGGGAAATTCCTTGCCATTGGTTCCCATGACAACTTCGTGGATATCTACAGCGTTAAACGAGGCAAGCGCACTGGTACTTGTAGAGGCAGTTCTAGTTATATCACACACTTGGATTGGGATACTAAAGGTATAAATATATCAGTAATTAAAGTCTTCGTTTTGCATCAATGAACATCGACTGCATGGCAACATTGATGTAATGATGCTGTTGCTGATAATGATGATGATGATGATGAGTGATTGTGACGATGACATTTATATGTTTTGTCAAGTTGTCAGGCAGGTTTCTGTTCATTCAGATCGTCAGTAAGGCATAGTTTCCGTGCGGCCAGGCGACTTGTTTTCATGTCATGTTGAATAATAATATTGAGAATAACTATAATTGCTAGATGAAGTAAATCCAAACCTAAATGCGCAATAACTGATACACCTCCTCCTTCCTCAATTATTAGTAACTAATTTTGTGATATAACTAACACTTTTCCAGGACGTCTCTTACAAACTAATTCTGGTGCGCGCGAACACTTATTCTACGAAGCTCCTCATTGTCGGCGCAAGACAATCACGAACCTTGACGTGGAGAGAATTGATTGGTCGACTTTTACGTGTGTACTTGGACCAATGGCGAAAGGGGTTTATCCACCAATGACTGACGTCACTGATGTGAATGCGACTGCGCGGTCACATGACTACATATTGTTGGCAAGTGGTGACGATTTTGGTATGGTGAAGTTATTCAACTATCCTGTCTCGGTAAGCACTGTGGGATTCCTGTGGTAGACCATTAGGGTTACCTTCGTCTTTCTCTCCTCCCAGCTTCGCATCCGTTGCTCTAGCTGGGCCTGTGTAAACTAGATCTGGTTTAAACACAAACATCACCTATGCAAGCCATCACTTGCACTAGTGACATTTATATTTTATTTGCAGCATCGTGGTGCGAAATTTCGACAGTACAATGGCCACTCGTCCCATGTCACCAATGTACGCTGGACTCACGATGACCGCATGCTTGTCTCCACTGGTGGCCTGGACACAGCTCTGATAGTGTGGGAGCATGTGCGGCTGCAAGGGGAAGATGAAGCCGGTAAGTGTTGTAATGGGGTAACTCGTGAATAGCACATCTTATTCGACACGAGAGGGAACTAAAGAAATACGACGCGAATTAAGGATGTTTGCCTCTTAAACAAATTTTTCCATTTTGGTCTGTCTTTAAGAGGGAATAGTCGAATGGAAGCCTTAGGTAACGACAGGAATGGGAACTCTCGTTCACATTATCTCGTCTACTGACTGACGTTACTCGTTCAAGGAGATCCTAAATGAAAAGATGTGTATAATGCTGTCGGCTTGCTTTGTCCAAAGGTTATTTCGGTCATTGCCTTCAGAATTTCATTTCTTGATCGTGTCAACATGGATTGTCTTACCAGGGGATTATTTCACTTTTGCCACACCTGTTACATAGGATCACACTGGACGAACAATCCAATTATTTTTGTCTTGATTTCAGTTGAGATTGCTGAAGATAAAGTATTTGTTCAGCCTAAATTCATGCCTACTGGACCCATTAAAGATCCCATTGCAAAAGGCAAAGCACAGTTTGACTGAAAAAGAGCAGCGACCAACGTTGCTACGCTGATAATCCAGAGCGGCTGACTAAGCTGTAAACTGCAAGTTGCTCTCAACAGATAGGTTCGATTATGATCGACCTTCAACAGGAAGCGCCGGATTATCCACTCTACCTGGATCCCATTCATATATGGTACTGGGTATCTTTGTTAACAACGGCGATCAGTAGTCATAGAGATAGTCCAGTATGAGATTGTAGAGCATGCTGGAATATTAGGTGACGTCACCGCACTGTGAGGCTTTGTTGCCTTATATGGTAAAGGAAAAGTTAGGTTGACACACTGTTTCAAAAAATCCCTTGCGGTTTCAGCTCGGCCGCCGAGGTAAGGGCTATTCCAAAAATCTAAGAGGTACTAAAACTTCAATTTAGGCCATTTATAATCGATGTAGTAAGATATAATGGAACTGAATCATATTCAATGTACTGTGTAGACAGTTCAAATCATTCATATCGGAAATGTATGATTATACATCAGTTATTTATGTAGAAGCACAATTCAATCTTTGTAACAAAGACATTTCAGAAATCATTTTAAATGTAATTTGATAATTTGTATAAACAGTTTCTTGTTATATAATGTATATTCGCCACTCCGAAAATAACCACTAGAGTCATGGGACTTGTTCTAGGGGAAGCACTTTTCCAAATTTGTCTGAAAAAATGGATGCAGTATAAAAAAATAGTAGAGAAATAAGCAAAATAAAAAAATGATCAAGAGTTGATGTTTACTAAGTATTTTACTATAATTCTATATAATATTTTACAAATATTATACTATAATATGAGGGGAAAACAGTCCCACGATTCGCTGATCAACGCGAGCGTTCTATATTTCGGTATAAAATATTCCGATTGTGATTACTTTAACCTTAAAGCGGGACTATGATCAAAATCGATCAAACCTTAATTCAGCTGAAACCTCACTGAAAGAATCTCAAAGAGCCATACAATAACTGGTTAATTCGTTTTCTCATGAGAAGTATTAGATTTAATGAATCATTAGCACGTGGCAGTGAGGTCATCTACTCAACTGACGGCTTCGCTCCATACATGTCTTTCTATTTAGTTTCAATTTTATTTCTTTCGGTCTAAACGTTTGAATAAAGAAATTTTCTTACATTGTTTGTACTTATTATTGATTTTCTGGCCTGTTTTCTCCATTGTAGAACAATAAAAAAAAACGTCAAAAAATACTTGCTCGTGCAGACGACAAAAACGTTACCATTTTTTTCTTTTCAAGGAAAAATTGTTCGTGTCGATGTGGCTTAATCCTATTTATCCTCAATTAAATGAGCTACACCACGTAATAATGTACAACCAAGAGACCATGATACTAAGAGAGCGAAGCTCAGTATTGATGTCTGTGCCATGTTCGTGGCGGCTAAGGCTATTTTTAGTAACTTCGCCATCGCGCGCGCAAGGCACTTAAACAATAGAATTCAAACGGTCCCTTCCGCGCGCACGCCAAAAAGCAAATTCTATTGGTTGAGGGCCTTGCGCGCGCGACTGGCGAAGTTACTAAAAATAGCCTTAGTCGCCAAGAACATGGCACAGACATCAATACTGAGCTTCGCTCTCTTAGTATTATGGTCTCTTGGTACAACATAATATATAACAACGTATACATATGATATGCAATAGACTTTTAACGAAAAAACAAACTAAATTCGAGTCAAAGAGCATAACCTCTCATAATATCGCCAAACACGCTGACGTCGATTCCCGTCATTTGGATACGCTTCATTTGAGAAACTCTGTGTGTTTTCGGGACATGTTTGAATGTCAGGAGTCGTCGGCGGAATAAGAGCGCGTGGAGAAGTTGGAAGGTTTTCATGCGGGGTTCCTGTGGTAAGTTTGATATTGTCTTCTTTGCTTTTGGTCCATACAACTCTCTGGAAAAAAAGTTAAGAAGAAATTCTCAGGTTACGATCAGACGAGAACGTGAGTTGATGCAAATTTTGACTTGCATCTCGTTTGATCGCTAGTTAAGCACGTTGAGCACTTTCTTGGACAGTGACAGGGCTAAAAATCTATGTAATCGTGACTTTAAAAAAATCTATGTAATCACTTGCATATATGCGTTGCGTCACGAGATATATATTGCCAATTTTTTTTTCCTTAACCTAAGATAACTCGATCTAACGATGTCATGCAGAACGAAACATTTTTTAGCGGAACATCATTTGCGTTGAAAGTTTGCGTTTAACGTTTAATAAGTTTGCCTTTTAAGTTTTAGTTTTGCATTTTGCGTTTTAGCGGAACATCATTTGTGTTGAAAGTTTGCGTACTGCGGAACGCGGCTACGATTTTTTACCCAACGTTGATTGAGGTAAGTAAATGTGTTATATTGTTGTTTGTGACTTAAGGCAACATGTTGCAGGTTTTGGAGCGTACGGTCTTCAAAAAACACAACGTCATCAATTGGTGCAGCCGCGCCTGTCTGTTACAGCACGCCATGCCTTAGCTTTTTGTACCGACACAAAAGTAAAAACGCATGTAAACACGACCTATCTGTTTGCACGTAATTTGGTGGCTTATCTCCTTAGACCAGGTGGAAATCGAGACTTCAGTCTGAGGCAGCGCGCAAACGGTGAAAAGCTCACGACGCGTCTCGCGGTTTCGACTGCATTACTGTTTCGACTGTTGTGTGTCATTTACCTTGTCTTTTAAATCTCTCTTTTTATGTTTTGAAAGCCTGAGAATGAAATAGGAATTACTAAGTCACTACGGCTTATTGTACGTCGTATCGTTGTGTCAGTAAAATAATTTACTTACTTCTTTTTATATTTCCAAGAGACTAGAGAGAATAAAAACAGTTAGAAGGTTACCATTGATAGAATATAAAGAATACACTATGATGATGATATGTTCTAATTTACTGGTGAAGGCGATATGATTTTGACGATGAAGTGCGTGGTTTTGATGAATAAGAAGTGACGTGTTTGGCCACAATATGGAAATCAAGGTTTTGTACCATGACTTCTGTCTCCTTCGCAGCCGCATTTAGCCTCAGCGTTGCGTGACGAGGCTAAACACGGCTGCGAGGGAGACTACGTGACTTCATGATTCAGAGCGATTTTAGTTAACATGAAAGATGACTATTTATTTTGTACTGGTTGATAAAGAACAAAAGTAAACAATAAGCTTAGAGTCTCCTGCTAACTAAAATGCATACTATTTTTTCAGATCATGGGTTACGATGATGATTGTTATATAAAAAACATGGTGTTGCATGGGGGTGGGGTGGGGGTGGTGGTATAGTGGGAGGGCGGGTTGGGTTGGGGGAAGGGGAGGGGAAGAGACCATGGGGTAATTGTTTCAACTGACCCTGTCTGTCCACAATATGTACACTTTTGTACTTACTTCTCCCACATACTGCAATGATTAAAGTCATCATGCATATAATGATAGACAGAATCATTACTAAAATCGTATAACGTCGTTCATCCATAAGAGACTTCAGCATTCATGAGACCACCACGTGACTATGTACAGAACTAGGGTTATCCACTTGGTCAGATGGTCTTCTAGCTATTCAGCTGCTCAAACAAACATATCTTTGTTAATTGTTCGCCTTTGCTGTTTCGTTACTCATTGTATTGTATAAAGAAATGTCATGTGTAAAACCGCGATTTGCGAGCTGAAGAGCCGTATAGTAGGGATAGATGTAGGAAGATCGACAGAGAAAGAAAGATAAGAGATAGTTACTTTTATTCTCGTTTCATCTCGTTCTACTTTTTCTTTTTTAACTTCCATGTTCTTAATAAGAAAGATTATAATGAAAAACAAAACAAACCAAACAAACAAAAAACAAACAAAACAAAAGACAAACAAACAAAAAACCCGTTAAATGATACTCAGTGTTGTGTTACGAATTATTTCCTGGTTGTAATATGTCACTTTAGGACGTTTCACTTTCATAATCAACTACTTAGTACTAACAACAATGTATTATTGATGTACACAGATTTTGTCCACCATAAACTATTCCTATAAATCTAAACCTATTGCAGATTGGGGGGAGGGGGGGGGGGGGTCCCACTCGTTCTGTCCATTTTCAACCATGCAGTCACGAGTACAAAAATTGTAAAATTTGAGTTAAGAAGTCTTAATTTCACACATCTAATGTTTCTTTGTCATTCCGTTATTCTAAACAATTGGAACCATCTTTTACACATGGTGAAAGCTATAGTACTTACTGTTTTGCAATGACTTGAATACAATAACAAATAACAAATGAATTATTGGGAACCAGAGCTTTATAGCGTGTTTCATTGGCGATTTTGGTCACGCGATGAGTTTCAGCTAGGGCTAGAAAACACTCCCGTAAACGTAAAAGGCCTGTTGAAAGCCCAATCCTTGCCTAAATCTCGCCCAATCTCACCCATTCTCGCCCTATTTCGCTCAATCTCGCCTACCCTCACCTATAATCTCGCTCACTCCTTGCCACTTCCCGCGAGCGCTTTTCCAAAAAAACTCTAATCTCGCCTAATCTCACCTAGCCTCGCTAATTCTCGCAAGCTATTTTCCCAAAAATTCTTTAATTAATCTCGCCTGATTGGGCTCGTAAAGCTTCTTGTGCCGGTCTCCGAGTAAATGTAACTCGTCCCATGATGAAAAAGTATTCTAATTGATTGAAACCCAAGGCATTTATAATTGAGATACGTTACTTACATCGTTGTTCACGGCGATGCCTGTTGTTTATTTCAAGTTTCATCCTTAAAAGTGCTGCTTTTGGTTCTCTTGTTGACAGTCTTGTTGATGTTTGGGAAGTGGGGGTGGGGGCGAAAATAGGAGCGAGGTATGGTTTTTTGGTACCTAGCGAATGACCGCATGATTTAAAGAGAATGACAAGTATTCTTAAACGCAAAAGTATAGACCACAAATAGCAACTAAATGTCAAAGTTAAACAATAAAGAAGATAAATCTAAAACGGAAATGATGCATGTGTGTCGGCCGTTGAGGGGGGAATTTTTAAGAGTGACACTGACTGAAACAACCCAACTTCCTTCCTCTAATTAAAAATCAGTCGGAAAAACTTTATTTATACTTGAAACATCTTCACAAATCTTTAATTGTTTCATGCGTACTAGTTGTTTGTCGCCGGATAACTTCAGCGAGAAAAGTCATCTTCCAGTAAAATAATGTCACTGAAATTCAGTATTTAAGCCTGACCGATGATACTGACGGTAGCTACCCGGGAACATTGTTACTGTTTTATTTATTTATTATTTATTATTTATTTTGCACACAAAAAATACAATCTAGTATACAAGAAAATACAGAATGAAAATATATATACAAAATAAGGAATGAAAGTTATAAGAGCAGGATGCTGAAAAAAATCAATTGAGGTGCCTTTATTGTGTGGCAAAACACTTTCTTAAGTTTGCGTTGACTGACTGACTGATATTTCTGTTGATTGAAATGGGAAAATACAATGGAAAGTTCGTGGTCGCATTTACATTACTATTTTCCAGCGGTGGTCCGAACTGTTGACATGCGCAATCGAGTGCGAATCGATTTTTCCCGCCCGATTTAAAAAGTCTGAATATATTTCTCCGCGTATTCGACTTCTCGTACGAATTTCTCTGGTTTTGGAGCTCACATCGACTGAGGAAGTGCTTAAATAAGTAAGTTAATTAATAGAAGTTAATGCAGTGCAAATATAGCGGTGATCTTTTAGCTAGATCTCGTGTAGTAGTGTTATGTTAATAGAGATGACAAGAGACACCATTTTCGATTCAGTTCCCGATATATTTCATCTCGTTGGCAACTATTGATAATTTTCTGTATTATTGTTCGTGTCGTGATATTGTTTATATCGCATATTATTTACAGTAATGAATGTTCATCTGTGTTTATTACAGCCAGAACAGTACACGTTTCTTGGTGAAACATCTTAGTAAGTACTGGACATTTGCATATGCCATCATTCCGGGCATCATTTGACTACAACTACCAGAATGCCTTGCCCACTGTATTTAGTATAAAAGTAATTATTAGTGCCAACTGTATTGCAATAGGACAAGGACATAGAACAAGAACATAGACAAAGGAACAAAAACCCAAATAAGAAAAAAAAATTCACAAAGCATCCTGGTAGATGTAGTCAAATGTCGTCATCTCACAACATGCTATGTCCTCCACGGAATGACATTGGATAAATGGGAATCTTAAGATATTGAGCTCTGGTTGAATATCCAACTTTACATGATCAGAGGGTGATTTTAAAACAAAAGATTAAATGATTAGAAGACATTCTATAATTTATCAATTAGTGAGGTTTCATGTTTGACCCAACTAGCTAAAATGTAAAATAACCTTTAAGTACTAGAATATGCTTGCATTCTGTAGTTTATTTACTAGTTGAATTGCTGTACATAAGCTATATATTTGCTAGTTAATTTTGCTTGCATGCTATTTATAATGTTTGCATAGGGTTCAGGCCAGTTCTAAATAATCACTGGAATATGCTTCATTTATATATATATTTTTTATAATTGTTACATATACCTGCACAATAATGCATTTAGAGCAGTAGCAGTTAAGCCATCCCAGTAGCAGTAGCCATGCCAGTAGCAGTAGTATCGTAGTAGCAGTAACAGTAGCAGTACTCACTGCAGTAGCAGTAACTGAGTAGCAGTAGAAGTAGAAGTAGAAATAGAAGTAGAAGTAGCAGCAGTAGTAGCAGTAGCAGTAACAGTAGCAGTAACAGTAGCAGTAGCAGTAGAAAAATACAAAACAATATAATTCCTTGGTTGAGCATGGTTTTGGAAAGTCCAACATATATCGCATTTGATCATAATTTTGCATGGAATTTGCGCTATAGAAATAATAAATAATTATTAATATTATTAAAAAGCTATTGATAACTCTCACAAGCAGACACCCATAGGTCCAATCACGTGTCCACCAAGATCAGGCGACAACAACAGGACAATGTGATTATGAAGTAAACTGATGACTAGACATTTATTTTTATGTCTTGAAGTTTAATCACATAGGATAAAAATTAGTTGAGTGTATGGTATTTGTATTTTTGATCTCTCTTAATGTCCCTTGATGATAAGTTATTTTTCCCTTGTAGACCATGAAAATGTATTTATCCATATAGTAGCCTGCCTACAGGCTCTAGAGGGGAGGGGGGAAGGGAGAGGGGGAAGGGGGAGAAGAGAAAGGGTAAGTAGAGCCCTCCTTTCCCCTTACTGCCCTCCTCCCTCCCCCTCCCCTTTTCCCCTCTTCCCTCCTGTTCCCCTTCCCCCTCCCCTCTAGAGCCAGTAGGCAGGTTATCCATATAGGTGTCTGCTTATAAGTGGTCAGCAATGTGGATAAATTGTCAAGAGCAACATATGGTATCTGTTGATTGGGAGTGTTTACTTTGTCTACTTGTCTATTGGTATGTAGATCTAACTGTACCAATGATTTTGTCCATTTGCTACCCAAAAACTGGAAAATTTAAATTCTAAGATATATCTTTTCTGTTTTCCCTTGAAGTGCATTGTATATTCTATATTTCTTGCACCAGATGTGACGTTTATGACTGGTTATTGCTTGCAGTTATGTGTGCTTCATTTCCGAATCCAAGAAGTTCTCCCAATCACTGTCTTCATTTAGAGTAGTTACTCTAGTAAGTGGAGGACAGATGTTGGATGAGCTTAAGGAATTGAGAGACCCTTTAAGGCTGTCTGGTTCTTGGTCTTCAATAGTGTTATTTCTACTGCTTGAGTCTGAATCAATTCGTCGTCTTTTTGTAAGCACCATGCCTGATTTTTCAAGTTGATTAGTAACATCCTTTGAAAGAGCCTTCATATCCTTTAGGTCATGGCCTGGCAGTTGTTCTTCATGCACAGGTTCATCATCTCGCGGAGGGCTCTTTGAATCCGCAAGTTCAATCTGTACTAGTTCCTCATCCACGAGTTCACCATCCAAAGGAGTCTCCGTATCCACGAGTTTATCCGATGCAATTGTATCGTCATCGCCGTCAGAGGATGAGCTTGATTCACTGTCCGAGTCTAGTGCACTCGATGTATTTTCAGATTTTTTCGTGACGCTTGATTGATAATTATTTTTCGTGACACTCGATTTTTCAGATTTTTGCGTGACGCTTGCTTGATCAGATTTTTGCGTGACGCTTAATTGATCGGGGATGTCGTATAAGTGGGCGTAGTCATCTGCACTTTGGCTCTTTATGAGGTTGTCATAAAGCTGTGGCTGATCGCTCTTTATTGATTCATACTCATTCGATACTGTGTCGTCACTTAGGGTCATATTAATTTCTCGCAGAGACCCCACGTGATCGAGTCTATGTCTAAGGACTGCTCTGGCGACCTCCTCATTGCTATGCTTGATTAGATATTGTTCCATTAAAGGAATCAAATTAGCCAAGTCGTCTTCGTCGTAGTCCTCAGGAATACGAAGAACCTCTTGTAGAAGCATCAGTTTCTTCTTGGTCATGTTTTCCACCATTAACCAGTTCTTTTGTCGTTGATCTTCCACGATTGTGTTGACCAGGGCGTATTCAATGTTCTCAGAGAGTGATTCAATGGCATCGATGTCCAACTGAGACTGTGTCTTGGTTTCTTTGTAAAGGGGTTTTACAGCTGGATCAGTTCGAAATCCAGCCACTAACTTGATTTGGTACATGACAAAATCCATGATTTCATAGTCATTGGACTGTAGCTCTACATCACCTTTAACCTCTTCTAACGTATCATTGATAATAGCCAAGAAGACATTGACGATAATCATGAATACAAATATCATGTAAGAGAAGAAAAACAAGCCTCCAAGTATACGATTTGCACTCATCAGTGTATCAAAGTCAAACCCTCCTAAAGTCATGGTCAACATTGTACTAAGACAAGTTGAAAACGAACTGTAGCTTTCTTCATTTGGACCAAACACGATGAAAGCAAACTGGACGTAAGCTAGGAATACCACGAAGAACATGACGAAGAAGGACATCAATGGCTTGGCGCAAGCCTTGACGGTAATCGTCAGTAATGACATACGACGATTGAAACGCAGCAAGCGTAGAGACTTCAAGATGGCGAAAAACACTGCATGGGCTAGCGTGGCAACTTGCCACTCATCGAGCATCAATGCATATGTAAAACTAATAAAGTCGCTTGGATTTTTCTTCATTCGTTTCACCGCAAACGTTCCGAAACCAAGCCGAGCAAAGTACAATCCAATGGCGGAGAACGAGAGCACAATGACCAGTATTTCCAGGTAGTTCCATGGGTCTTCAAAATATTTCTTCTTGCGTCTAAAAAGTTCCTTAAATTCGCTGTACGTGAACATCACGAGAAAAACAATGTAGACGATTTCTAATACCATTAGGACCATTTGTTCTGGTCCAGTATAACGGTATAATCGAACGGGTCTGAATTGCCCGTAATGGCTATACCCTCCCGTTGGTAGAACTTCCGATAACATCGTCACGACACAAAAGAAGTTAGTATAAGCGTTGTAAAGCGCAAACTCGGTGAAGATTGCTCTGGTATAGCGGTCAATCCACATATCCAGTTCCAGTGTTTGCATCTCTTCGATTGTTTGAAGCCTCGATGGGTCAACGTTTGCAACATAACCTTTGAATCAATAAAACAACTATCAGTTGAGAACGCCTTAGAAGCTTTGAAAGTGCAATTTTTTACTTACCCCCTCCCCAGTAGGTAGCAAATCTCCCCCAGTAGGGGGACCCTTGAAGGTCCCACGAACTTCTCCAGACCCACGAAGACTTTTTGTCTTTTTTAAGAGCTTCTTCGACAGTTTCGTTAACAGCAGTCCAGCTAGAGAGATAAGCCTGTTCGTCCTCGTTTTCCCACGTGTAAGTTGCAGAGCACGTATACACGTGGTTTTGGATGAATGGATGCACTGTACAGTCACCTAGAATACAAGGGTGTGTCAGCACGTGCTTTTTCATGATGATTTCATCGACAATATGAATGCACCCGGTTTTGGAAAGCCAGGTGTTGGTGAACTGGAGAGCGTGTCAACACATGCTTATTCAGAGTAATTGGTTTTGACAGCACGGATACAAGTGGTTTTATAGCGACAAGGGCGTGTCAACACGTGCTTTATAATAGGAACTGGTTTTGATAGCACGAACATACGTGGTTATATAAAGACGGGCGAGCGCTACAATGATGGATTAGGAATACAAGGGTGTATAAACACGTGCGTTTCAGAGTATTGTCTATGTTACCTGGACGAACTCTCAACTGCCTGACTCGTGCTGATCCAATAATATACGCCGTTCCACGATCCCCTATGGAATTCTTGGGGAACTTATGTAGTGTAGAATTATCAATGTCCTCTGATTCCAATATTGATATATCTGACACTCGTTTGTGAATCTTAACTTTCCATCCTCTTCGACTCTTTCGTTTGATTCTGGATTCTGTCCATAGTCGTTGTTCTTCTATGTTGGTATGTGGGCCATACCAGTAAACAGGTTTGAGAGTTGGAATTACGGTGTCATGCAACCATTGCCAGTAATTGACTGGCTCGCCAACCTGATAAAAGATAAAATAATTACTGATTAGACCTACAGAGATCTACAGCACTGAAGGTCACTCACAGATCACTCCCAAAAATCGGGTCGGGTTTATTGCGCACTCTACTACTTACATAAATTGATGTTATTATATATATGTACTGAGTCAGTCCGATCCTGCATAGGAATGAACGTACTTCCCTACTACTCATACCATTGTGGGTAGAGCAGATTTCGTATGACTGGGAAAACGGCACGGTCACTGGACGGCACGATTACGGCAGGAATTTCGAATGCTTTTATAGAAAATACGGCACTGACACGGTTACGTTACGGCGCGGTAAGTTTCCCACTCATACGAAAATTGCTCTCCTACATACATGAGGAATTCTAAAGGATCTGAACCACCACTACCTTCTGGCCTACTTTACTACTCGTAAAACTGATGATATACTTACGGAATCCAAAGGATTCGACCCCACATAGGAACTAGCGTAGAACAATTTGTACGTAGCTTGGGATACTTGGAAGGCTTGGGGGTCCTGTGCGGCATAGGCGATCGTACACATTACCATCAGATAAACAAAATACAAAACTATTTCCCTGATTATGGCTTTCATTTCTTTTTGCTTAAGTAGCCGTTGTCTTGGCTCGTACAGCATGTCTTCTCCAGGCGGTTTGGGGATGAAACTTTCGAGCCGTACTTTTTCGTTGCTGTCGGGATCCCTGTGGATCCATTCTTCGTCGACGCCTAATTCCGCTGACCTCTTAATACCGTCGTCAACTTTATCGGGGTCTTTGATGATAAGTGCTAAGATCACCGCTATGGCAAGCACTTTTATTGGCTGGGAAACCAAGACGTCTTGCCAAAAGGAAATCATCATTGCAGAGAGCCATCCCTCGGATTTTACTTTACCGAAAGTCAATGAATAGAAGATCGTGAATAAGGACGATACTGCGCATGTCAGGAATGCAAGAACGTAAGCAATGTAAATTGTCCAATAGGGAAGCATGAATGGTTCTTTTGGTTTTTTCAGTTCTTTTTCTTTCTTCTCTTTCACTTTCCTCCTCCTCGCCTTTTTCATTTTTCTCGGATTTTTCATCGTCTAGGGATATGACTTCGTAATCGTTCTCTTCTTCTTGTTCTTCCTCCTTTTCCTCTTCGGAAGAGCGCTCTTTGTTTTTATTCTCTGCTGCAGCTTCACCAGTGTAGAATTTATTAATCCTGCTTTCCAGCGGTGGATTCTTCATCCGAGCTTTGCGGAATAAATTCATAATCAGCAGATTCATTGGTAGGACTACCAAACTGCTTGTTATTGCGATCGAGATCTGCTGCGTCGATAACCGAAACGGTCCAAGTTTGACTTCCGCGTTAGGTGAGTCGCCTCCAGTCTGATAGAACATAGCATTGGCAAGCATGGTGCTTAGAAGGATACATAAACAACAAGTCATGCGCTGCACCCTAGTGAATGTGCTCTCGGGAGGACGGTAATACACAGAAAACCACAAATGACTATCGGAGAAGTTTTTTCTTGCTTCTGTTGAAAAGAGGAGGTCAAAACTCGTGAGTTCCTTGTTGGTAGCGGTGTGCAAGACTCTCTCGATTCTTCCATCGTCTTCCTCGACAGCAAGCCAGCGGTTACAGATGTACCACGTCTTCTTGTCAGTTTGCAGGTTCCGGATGTACAGACGCGACAAGAACCAAGACGGATTGTTACCGCCATGGTTATGCCAAATCTTGATGGATCCTAGCTGTCCAAGGTCGTACGGAGTGGTGACTAAAAAGCTGTCCACTGCTCCTCGGTAGAACTTTGGTCTCTTGCCATCGACGTCTGTGAGGACTCGAGGCTGGGTTTTTTCCTTTGATCCCGAAATAATGATTGACACTTGAGCAGTCGTTCCCATTCCCGCCTGAAATCCGGTATATAAGCAGACCTCGTAGCCGAACATGTCACGAGGATCGTTAGAGGGGATTGGAATGACACCAATCTGAAAGAAAGAAAATATCCTTTCAGTTTTAGTTTTTGTTTTCCAGCTCGACAGAAGTCTCACTTCGAGATTGACAAGGCAAACAAGTGTAAGTTGATTTGCATTGACGACCGTAAAGCCCGCCGCACACGTTGAGAAACTGTGTCAGGAAACTGCCATGCGAGGCACTTTTCTCACCGTGTGCTCTTTGTTGTTTGATACTTTTGGCCTCGCGTAGCCAAAGATGCAACGTCTGCGGCGAGGAATTGTCTGAGCTAAGTGCGTCGCGTGGCAGTTTCCTCACGCAGTTTCTCAACGTGTGCGGCGGGCTTAAGGCTGCGATAAAATAGTCTTCATTTGGATGTTAAGAACTGTGGGTCGTGCAGTAATGTTCACTAATCATCTCTGCTTACGTTAAACTGCGTGACTCGAGTAAATAAGTGCAAGTTTCCATACAAGGGACCGATGTTGTTTCGTTGTTCTAGCGCTTGAAAAGAAAGGATATTGGGCTTAACCAACTCACGTAAACCAGCTGCTATACAAAGCGCAAATTGACGCAGAAATTAAGAGTTTTTCATCTACGAAAGTCATCGCCATTAACTAGCAAGCAAATCGAAGAGCCCTACATATATCTGTGTGTCTCATTCATACCTTTTCCAAGTCTTTGAGGTCCTGTCGTCTTGCTGGAATTAGAAGAAGGAAGTAAAGACCAACGACAGTCAGCAAAACACCAGTGACCAGGAAGTTGTTCAGGAGCTCGTCCAGAGAGATCTTGTCCCAGTCGATAGTGTTTGGCGGCACAATGAAGTCACTTCCGAAAGACGTAGCGTGGTTACACAGGCATTGCGTGTGCGTCAGATTCGAACGAGGACCAACCTTTAAAGAAAATGCTA
This sequence comes from Telmatactis stephensoni, assembly GCA_029948255.1. Taxonomy (NCBI): domain Eukaryota; kingdom Metazoa; phylum Cnidaria; class Anthozoa; order Actiniaria; family Isophelliidae; genus Telmatactis; species Telmatactis stephensoni. The sequence continues at coordinate 347,837 of JALIZF010001879.1, forward strand.
ACTCAATAATTGCGGAGTTAACTCGTGGATGTTACAACATTAATATTGTAAATAGTGGATTTTATACGCAGTCCGGTTGGCTCGGTTGAGCGTCAGTTTCGAGTGGGACTTAGGGTACGAGCCTCGGACTGGACAGACAAACACTCGAGGTCATAACTGAAGAGAAGGCGCTGCTTTTGTTATTATAAAGAGAGGTTTTTCTTTTCCCCCTCTCCCCCTCCACCTCGCCGGATATTTGCATTGCCACAGGAAGCCCAAGAATTGTCTACAGAGGAGGCTAGGCTTGAGATTTTTTAGATTAATGTTCATACCTTGCAGCCATTGTCTGTCCACTGCTTTAATGTGGTGTTCCAGTAGATACAATCAGAGGTATATGCACACAAAGTGTAGTTCAACTCGGCGTTCCCATTTTCTCCTGAAATCTCTCGGTCGTCAAGTGTCCTGTTGTACAATACAGCTACAATATACTTCCCAGCCATGGTATTATTGGATTTCTCACTGGAATAAAATACCGTTTGAATTGGTTTGTTTTGCTTGTCAAAACTGGGCACGTTGTACCAGATATCCTCTTCTCTACTTGGCCTGGCACCTTTGCCGAGAGCAATACCGAACTCTGGTTTAACTGAGCCTCCAGACACCCATCTTATATCAACGTTGATAGAACTCTCGTTCCTAGGGACACTAAACGCATGGTGCTTGGTCTCACAGGACTTTATTGTACCTTGGAGACAGTTATCCAGAGATCCCTTTTTGTGGATCCAAATTTCAATAGGGGTGATTATGTCTCGTATTACAATGGACCCATTGTCGTTAGACATGCGAAAGTCAGTGACGTGGCTACGGACACGATCTGATGTAACGTCTTCTGTGAAGGGGTTATGTAAGAATGTCACAGCCTGAAACAGAGCGTATAGCATGGTTAGTGGACGTTAATGCAAAATCAATTTGAGTCAAATCTCGGATCACGCAAAACCCTTCCAGCCCCTGCTTATAGAAATGTAGTGCTCCTTTTTCTCCTTTTCTCTTTCTATCCTTCCCAATCCAAAGTCATTCCGGCCAAACAGCTTGCGTTTAGCTACTAATATTCAAAGCAACCAATGATAGCTTGTAGATAATCATCTTTTCTGTTCTCTCTTCCTCCCTGAGCGTTGGAAAACCCAACGTTGGACGTTCCATTAGCCTAAGACTTATGGACTTAATAAAATGTGAGTGGAGATAGCTAAGTAACAACTTAGTCTCTCAAGATCTCTGCGACTTTGCGGCTTCAGATATTCCAACAAATCTAACCAAATGTTTCTATCCCTCCCCTCCCCTCTCCTACCCTGCTCTCCCATCCCCTTCGCCTTGAGTCATCAAGGATGTCTTACCTCACTAGTAACGATTTTTGTAGTATCGTTGAAGTCTTCTCCAAAAAGTTGTTCAGATAAATCACCAGGTATCACTACTTTACCACTACCAGTATGCAATTGAAGGTTATTTATCAAATCATAAGTGTTTTTACTCAATGTTAGGTTGATTTCAGGAGCAAATACCAGAGTGGGGAACTCGTTAGGGACGACGCAGCACTTGAGGGCATCTGCTGTGTTTCTTATTATATCTAGAACGATATCGGTGTAGAACTTTGCCTAAAAAGACAAATCGAAGATTCAATTTGTCGTGCAAAAGACTTGACTACATGGTTTAGGTCAGTGGGATTTCCGCCGCTCTTATGCGGAAGGGAAGAATATTAATAACTTCAAACCCCAGTAAGACATGAACCTCTTTAAAGGTTACAAGCAATCTAGAAAACAACTTTGTCTGATTTTATGCATAATTGTATGCTGACCATGTTTGTAAAGTTTGAGTTCGATATCTGAAATATTCCGAAAGATATGGACTCTTTTTCTAAGAGAAGTTTGCATGGACAAGAACTGGCTGGGGTAAAATACAATCCTAGCCTATACTCAACGGAGCGCGAGTCACTTTCCGTCCTTTTTTTTTCACTTTCACTTAGAGCCCGTTTACTTGAAGGGTTGGTAGCCCGAGTAACTATCACTTATATTTGAGGGGTTGGTAGCCCGAGTAGCTAGGTATAACTATTTAGTTGGCTTTAGTGTTCCAAGGGATAATAAAATTAGCACTAGTTAGCCCTAGTGCTACGGTTATCCTACCTTATGTGAACGCGCTCCTGGTTAATTAGTGCATTTGCATGGACCGGTGTATCTATTTTACATCTGCCTTTGGTACGAGTTAGAGGCAGTTGCTCGCGATCTGCTCCGCCTGTACTCACAAAACAATGGTACTCTAGCCAGCGTACATATAGAAAACCCTAAGTCTAATTCATAGGTATGAGATAGATATAGGATATGTTTGTCTATAGGAGTTTTTGGAGCCTCTGGCTTTAGGAGCCTTGGCCTTTGGCGTCTTACGACTCTTAGGAACCTTTGGTTTTAGGCGTGTCCACATGTGATGACACAAAGACGCGTCTTTCTCAACTACGAGAGACAACTAATTACATACTTACAAGGTGTTGAGTTTTTTCGTCCATCGTGGTATTTCCTCTTGAAGCTCGCTCCAGGACGTGACTAAAGCCTCGCAGAACTCCTGCGCATGCCTGGGAAAACGAGGCCATACCTCTAGTGACGTCAGCAAATCTTAAGCTATCACCGTACCTTTTAAAGAAGTCAAGTATTGGCTTGAGTGCTTCAACCAGACGAATCTGCGTACGAAACAAACATTTTTAATCTAGCTTATGAATGGAATAGTCCACTTTCGATGTATGGTTGAGATGCCACACACAAAAGAATCAGTTCGAGGCTCTGGGGAATAATGCTTAGTAGTGCGTAACAAAACAATTGTTGAGTCACGCACCACTAAGCATTATTCCCCAGAGCCTCAAACTGATTCTTTTGTGTGTGGCATCTCAACCATACATCGAAAGTGGACTATTGTCACTCGAAAAGATGTTGGTAAAGTGTATGCTTCTTCGAGTGTGAAATCTTTTTTAGAAAGTTCTCTCTTTTATGAGTCAGTGGTATTGTTGTATTGGAAGGAAAAATACCCTCGAAAGGTTTTGAGTGAATTATTAATACTAAAGCCCGCCGCACTCGTTGAGAAAATGTGTAAGGAAACTGCCACGCGAGGCACTTTCTCACGTACCGTGTGCTCTTTTACCTGCTCTATGTTTGGCCTCACGTAGCCAAAGATGCAACGTCTGCGGCGAGAAATCGTCTGAGCTAAGTGTTTCGAGTGGCAGTTTCCTCACGCAGTTTCTCAATGTGCGGCGGGCTTGAGATTTAAACCTTAGCTGATGTCCATCCATCTCTATCTATATTCTTGCTTGATGATTTGTAAATAATGAAAGTTTATTTGCTTGAATTACAGAGCTTCACAACAAGTGTAGAGCGGAAAGCTGATTTGTTCAGGTAAATATCACTTACTAGGCATGTTACACACTGTTCTTCATGATTGTCTGCCAGCGCAAATATTGTTGCTGCAGTCATGGAAATGGTGCCTATTGTGTCGAGTTGAACATTCGCCATCGAGGTAGCAATGCGCTCACGAATCTTGAAATTAATTGCATTATAATGTAGTTAGTTTATAGTAAGAAGATATAGGCATGTATGAAGTTATGCTTATTGACAATTTATTTATCCATCCATTTTCAACCATCGTCCGTTCGTTCGTTGGTTCGTTCGTCCGTTCGTTCATAATTCGTTCATTCATTCATTTACTCACTCGTTTATTTCCATCCATCCTTCCTTTCTTTTGTCCTTCCTTCTGTCATTTCCTCCTTCCTTCTTTCTTTCCTTCCTTCTTCCCTCCCTCTCTTCTTTCTTTCCCTCCTTTCTTCCTTAATTGCTTCCTTCCTTCCATCCTTCCTTCCTTCCTTTATCTCTGGCATGGCTGTACTTACATAAAAACAGTTCTTTGTCTTGGTATCCAAAGCCCTAATTTGATTGTTCAACACTACCACTTCATTTGTCCACACAAGGTATTTGGTTGGTCTCGGGTCTTTAGTTGGTGATTCAGCAAGGTTACTCTCAACTTTACTAAGTCTTGCGGTTAAATTTTTGATAGTCCTTACACGATCTTTTGATTCTTGGTTCAGCAAGTTGATTTTTAACAGACTCCAGTGATTGAGAGCCTATTGAATAAGTGATTAAAAGCTACGTTCACACTATTCCGAATAAATTAAAAAAACCGCATCATTTTTTGGTAACGGTAGCGTGGTCAAGGCTTACTCCCCTCCCCTCCCCTCCTCCTCCTCCCGTTCTCCAACCCCCCCCCCCCCCCCCCTTTCCCCCAAGAGGGCCAGCCACGCAGGCTACGGTAAAACGCCGTTTCAGTTTTTCAGTGTTGTTAACGAAAACAGAGAAGAAATTTATCTCGTTTACTGTTCTCTCGTTTATAATTCTATTCAGGAGTGGCTAAACCTTCCTGTTGTACCAGGATACTTATTCTAAAATTTGATTTAACCATACTGTACCTGGGAGTTGTCTTCCATTTCAAGATTGACCAGTTCACCATACTTTTGGATGTCTTTTTGTATGATTTCGCAAGGTGAATCAGGAGAGACTGTCAGATCTGGCTTAACCTAAAAAAATGCTTGTTTTAGCCTTTGACCTGCAATATTCACCGTTTTCGTTAGACTGATTCCATTAGTCGTAGTTTTCGATCCTTTGCATCGGTAGGTCACCACAGGTAACCCAAAGAGCGAACAGATAGAACCTATAGAATCAGTCTACGTACGTTTTCGTTTCAAGGCCGCCGAAGGCGCATCAAACGCCTCTTGTCTTACTGTACACCTCTCGCACCATGTTTACGTTCGCGCAGACGCTTCGAGTAAACTCTACATCTGCGCAGACAATAAAGTGGTTTGTTACGTACTTACTCTCCAACAACGAATGATACGTTGACCATCCGATAATCAGGTTACTGCGCATGCGTCAAGTAGACATAAGCGATGTTTGCGTCATGAATGACGCTAGTGTTCTGACGGTGTATCCTGGGTACCAGAGGTCCAACGCCAAAGACTTCTGGTACTCAGGGTATCCATTGTTATTTTTGTTGTTGTTATAAATGCAAGTGAGATAATCCCTAATTTAATTTCCATTGCTCAGAAAGTTCGTACCTTAACTTTGATGAGCACAGTTGTAGTGGCTCCTACGGAGTCGGAGATCAACACTATGACTTCAACCTGATAGGCAAAGGTCTCGTGTCCTGGAGGCAAAGTCATGTTCCAGATTCTCGTCTCAGTTGCGTGCGCAAACAACAAGGGCAGATGATACGGTTTAGCTTTATAGTAATATTCATAGTGAAGTTCACTAGTATTCCTGTAGTCTATCCAGCCTTCACAGCGAAACTGAAACCTGGTCGATGGCAACCCTTCTTCAGGGAAGACACTGCAACTTCCATTTCGTGGTGAACAGTGGGTGTCTATGTCTATATAGGTGTAGCTTTTTGGTCCGTTAATAAAATGTGCCTCAATCTTTGCCCTGTAAGTGCTACAACCGAGTAGAGAATCCTTTCGAATGACCAGGAAGATTCTATCAGTTGGGCTCCTTGCGTATTGTAGCAAGTCTTTGGAGTCCCATTCACTGACGTTGTTTTTCTTGTGCAAGGTCCAATGTACTTTAAGCTCGGACCAACGTCTTCCCCAAAGGCGACAAAATGCTTTGAGGGTTAATTTAGACGATGTGATAACGCGACGGTTGAGTGTTAGACCATCCATACTAAAAGAGAATACAGTTGTTATTGAGGTAGACGATCCACAAATTTAGCTTTGTAATATGGCTTATGATTGGTGCTCTGCCACGTTCTTTGTTATAACGATTGTTTTCATTGGATAAACATTTGTAATATTGTTGGTTTATAAAATAGGTCCACAAATTTAGTTTTGTAACATGGCTTATGATTGGTGCTCTACCACATTCCTTGATATAACGATTGTTTTCATTGGATAAACATTTGTAATATTGTTGGTTTATAAAACAGTTCCACAAATTTAGCTTTGTAACATGGCTTATGATTGGTGCTCTACCACATTCCTTGATATAACGATTGTTTTCATTGGATGAACATTTGTGATATTGCTGGTTTATAAAATAGATCCACAAAGTTAGCTTTGTAAATGGCTCGTGATTGATGCTCAAACACATATAGCGATTTTTTTTCATTGGATAAACACTTTTCATATTGTTAGAAAATAAGTTTGATAGATCCACAATTTAGGGTGTTTCCATTTAGTGGAACCAACCCGCCAGAACGGCCAGTTCTTAAATGGTACATGTCAATTCCTAGCTCTGGTTGGAATCAGTCCTAAGAAATCAGGCTGTTCTGGCCGGTTGGTTCTACTAAATAGAAAACACCCTTAGCTTTGCAAGATGGTTCTTGATTAGCGCTTTCATCCATTTTCTTTCCGTTACTCTGGAATCTCTCTTCCTCTCTCTCATTTTTTCTTATTTGGTCGTTCGTTCTGTGTGTGTGCCCCTGAACTTTGGAACTCTCTTCCGTCTTATATAAGGACTACAATTTCTCTGTCATTGTTCAAGTCTTCACTCATTGTTCAAGTCTTCACTGAAAACTCATCTTTTCAAGTTAGCTTATAATTTGAAATGACTCTTTTTTCCCCTCTTTCCCATGCACCTAGAGCATATTGTATAGGCGCAATATAAATGCACTATATTATTATTATTATTATTATTATTATTATTATTATTATTATTATTATTATTATTATTTATTATTATTATTATTATTATTATCATCATCATCATCATTATTATTATTATTATTATTATTATTATTATTACCTTATGAAGCACTGTGGTGGATCAATCTCAGTCATCTCCAGGAACACATCAAACGTCCCCATACGAGGTCCTTTAACACAGTACAATCGAAAATGCAGCGAGTCATTAACCTTAAAGGTTTTATTCGTATAAGTTTTCATGCCAATCCCTTTAACCACAGGCCCTGCTGGTGTGGACAAGCATCCTTCGCTTACATTTGCTGTCCATCCAGAGTGAGGATAATAAGGGAATGTGTAATTGGTACGATTTTTATTGCAGTAAAAGTAGTACTCGATTCCCTTTGTCTGATTTACTTCCACTTCATCTTGATCGTATGAGAAGTATCCACTGATTATAATATCGCGATATACAGACTGAGACCAACCATTGCCACCGTAGACAAAACATTGTAGCGGTGATGCCTCGACAATTCCATAACCCACGTCCGCATTGTTTACAAGAGTGAGATTAGTCATACTGACGTTGAGCTTAAACATGTAGTTTCCATAAGGTAACGCCCTTGGTGGGAGCTCCAGTATCGATCTATTAGTTACACTGCCCGTGGGGAGATTAAGAAGTGGATCCCCTGCATGTCCCGTGGTGTTTACTTTATGAATAGTCCATAGAAATTCTGTTGCCCGAGAAGCGTAGCAATATATGGAGATCTTAGAATATACTTTGATGCCTTGGGAGCAATAAAATCGTCTGGGATTTGTAAATGTTCTTCCCATATTCTTGATAGCAACTTGAGGAAAGTTGCAAGGCCGTGAAACCATGATTACCCAGTGATATCTTTCTACATAGGAGACGATGTTATTACATGAGACTTTTGCGTGGTAGTAGACTTGTTGCCAGAATTTGAAAGAAAATACGATGGAGATGTTACGTGTGGTGGGAACAACTTTGTGGTCCTTACTCAACGCTGCCCAATTATCTTTACACGTTGTACTTTCCTTGTCTTTGTAGAGAATGTAAGTGTTATTGGTAAGATCTATCAAACAACATGAATCACTCCCAATTTGACTTAGTTGTACGTGGAATTCAGTCTCTACTGAGTACATTGTTGGGCAGTCGCTGGTAAAACTGAGACCAAGATTGCTATCCATAAAGATAATAGTTGTACTCTTTTCCATCTGACTGACCGAGTTTTTTGCAATTACATTGACTGTGTATTTACCCAAAGTTGGGTACTGGTAAAGGATATAGTAATCTTGAGTGCTCTTTACATTCGACCTATCGCCAAAAGTCCAATAAAAAGTCACATTAGATCCACTGCTAATAGCGGCATTGAATCTAACTGGGTATTCACGAGGGAAGACATTTTTTCCAGGACCTCTTCCCGGAGCTCCGAAGCCAGCATCTCCACCAGTGTTCACCACAGTAAATCTAAACTCTTTGATTTCTGTCTGAACATCAGTGGTTGTATGAAATTGCTGCGAGCTGACCTCGTTCTTGACCGTTATATTTACAAAATATAAGCCAGGGTTTGTTATGATCTTGAAAAACTGACGGATTCTTTGAGAACCAAATACAATTCCTTGAACTGCACCGTTAGACTGATATTCCACATCGATAGTTGCGTTTGTAGGTACGTGTATATTCGTTGGTACCGTAAGTGTAAACGTAGTCTCACCAGCAGGAATAATTTGAGGACTATTGGTGGTCAAACTAATCCCTTTCACTGGATACTGAGCATAAACAGTATCCACAGAGTTATATTTCCCCAAAGGATTTTCTGCTATGATCAGGACATTATAGACTCCATGGACCGAAAATGAGTGACCCACGTGACTACCTGAATGTCGTAACGTATCGGCTCCGTGCGTACGTGAATGGTTATCCGTCCCATCAGTAAAAATCCACGTAAGAGTCACGTTAGAACCTGCGTCTACGGAGGCATTATGAGTAACCTCGTGGTCGACTTCGATGTATTTATGACTGCTTTTAGTATTAAAGTTTTGTATCGGAATCTCAATGTAAACAGTTTGAATCTTCACGATTTTTGGAGTCACTCTGTTAACGGCAGTGAACTTGACCTCATAAACTCCAATAGATGGGAAATATGATTTAGGAATTACAGCGCTTCCACTTGTGGTGTCAGCTGATATTGTTACAGGAAATGATATGCCGGAATTCGAAGTCTGGATATGGGTCCATGTGAGATTGTACGTAATGTTTGTTCCACGGGTTGCTTGAAAGGTGACTTTGTAATCAAGGTTAATATCGTTAGCATTGGGAGCCTCTAAGGTCAGATTTGTTATAGGATGGAAAACACAAGCTCTCATGTACTCCAAATCGCTATATAGACGGTTAGAACAGTTAACTTTCCCAAAAAAGCAACCAACAGAAGCGAAGGTATGAAATACGAGTTGCCCAAGCGTGCTAAAGTTACTTCCGCCAGGCCTAACTACTCCACCATCTCCAAAACTCCAATCACAGATGAAGTCATTGCCACTTGAAATGTTCATCATAAATTCACTTGGTACGGAGAAGTTTGTATCTTTTGAGGAGATCTGTGTAATGTTTATGGGGAAAACCGGCTTATGTACTTGGAAAGTCAAGGAACAATTTTTGGAGCTGACGTTGTTGTAAACAGTTATATTACCAGTGAATATTGCCCAGTAGGGAAACGACTTATTGGCTTCGAGCTCGCGGGTCAAGTTCGTGGTTCCGTCTCCAAAATGGTACAGTGCTGTAGGGGTTGTACCTTGTGTTATCGTGGCTTTGAATAGGACTTTTTCGTTGACCTCAATGTCTCTGTTTGGATGAACCACACTACATACTAATCCATCTACAGGGATTTCAACAATCACAAGTGTCGTGTTAGAAACTCGACTCACAAAATTAGCACAAGTGATGTTCACCCAATACACACCCACAGCCGCGTAGGTACGATTTAACCAAAAGTTCTGAATTCCATTTACATTTACATTCGATATTTGCATTGTCCGCTCTGTTCCATCACCGAAGGTCACATTACAGTGAATGGCTGTCCCGTTATGCACCGACCATGTGATATTGGTAGGAGTATTGAAGATGGTAGGGGGAGTGTAGTGAAAGAAAACATCAACGATTGTGTCTTGTGCCAAAACGACGCACTGACGGCTCTTAGAACCGAGAAGGTTAAAAGCTGCCAAAGTGACGTTGTAGTAACCACCAGATACGAAAGTATGTTTGTATGTAATATTGTTATCTACACGCGTATGAAAATAAGTATAGTTCGTTTCTTGATGAAAGTCCAACAAGTGTGTAACATTGTAGCCAGTGTGGTTAGAAAAGGTTATGTTAAACGGAGTGTGAGTCATCGCATACGGAAGAATTTCCCATTGAACCTCAAGAATACGCTCCGTACAAATGTAATTTGCTGTTTTGATTTCATTACTCTGAATATTTGAGAACTTAAACACGTCTGTATAAACCCCAATACTGCAGTTGAATGCAAAAGAAAAGTTAGTCGGTTCGATATACGTTGCACGGACTTGAGGTGAATAATCCAACCCAGTACTCAAATAATTAGCCGTCGAGAACATGTCGCTAATATTTAAATTCAAGTTGGCTTGGAAAGGAATCTTTGTACTGGTCTTGTCTGTGTATAATTCAGCGCTAATAACAGCTGGTAAAGCAATTCCAATTACATCTCCTGAGCGAAGCTTGAAATCAGTCTTTGATGTATTCGGTACATCTTTGGCAAAGAAGACGTGCTTCCCAGCAGTTACGAAGACTTGGCGTTCGTATCTGAGCTCGTAGTTGGTGGCCAGAGGTCCCGCACTATTTCCACTATTCGCGGTTTGACAGACCATGTTTGATTGCGTGCATGTGGATGTCCCAATACAAAATGCATTGGGTGGAGAGCATTTTGTTGTTGTACTCGAAGAAGTGCATTGTGCTACGGAAGAGCTACAACTTCCATATCCATAGCAGTAGGTTGGTTCAAATGAGAACCTGCAGACAGGTCGGTAGATCTACATGACACAAAATGAAAGCAATGTAAAATGTTCTTGCAACGCAAATGGCCTTCCCCCCATTTCTTATAACGGGCCAACTTCGTTGACGCTTTGTATGTAGCAGTCAAAAGAATTATAAAGTCAGCAAAGCTGTGCATGCGTAACTTGTTTAAGGTGACTCCCTATAGTAATTTTTGGACCAAACCGTTCACTTTTATTTGCCTTGTTTATAGCTTTAATCCACAGCTATCGATTTGATATTGACACCAGCTATAGAGGTAAGATGAAAGTTTTCAATTATGGCAGTTTTAATATGATCAGCGTTACCATGGCAACGATAAACAATTATCGTTGAAATTGGTTTTTGCTAAATATCTCAAAAACCTGCCCTGCCCGGGACAAGCGGTAAACGAGATCATTAACTTCAAGCTAAGGCAAAGCAAATTAGACTATCTTAAAGAAATTCAATCTGTTTGATTTCGAGTAATTTGCAGAAATATTCTGAAGCATTCATTTTTATATGCTAAAAGTCACGACCGCCCAAACGTTCCTCAGAAGACGTGAAACACCAACAAAACACTGTAAAGAAGCCTTTGCTTGTACACTTCAAAGTGGCTAAATGGTTATTCTTAACTGTCTTCCAAAGCGAAGATATCACTTTTTCTTTATAGGCAACTTTTGATAAACATTGCCGTAACGTCTATTTCGAAATTATTTCCAAAATATCTCTCAAACGACTTAATATTTTTGCTTGATATGCTAGGAGTGTATTTATTATCATCTTCGAAACAACATTTGAAAATCCCATTAAGATTCTTGCGAAGTCAATGAAGCGGGAAGGACGTGTTCATTTTCGCTCCGTATTTTGGGGCTATTTACTGCTAAGGTTTTCACTCTTTGCAAATTTATATAACAGCAAAGACTTCAAGAATGGTTTGTCTGGCCATGAGGACTCTTTTGGAGTGGAAGACATCGTCTTGGAAGAGAAAACGCCACATTTTGAAGTTGCAAGTCTATCGAGCTGTGGTTTGAACTTCATTAGTCATGGTAATGAATTTGCATCCCACGGACGAAACTACAAAAGAAGATCTAAGTGCCCGTGCAAATATTACCCTAATTCTTGTGCGACATTCCGTCTATTGTTAGAAGGAGATTTGGTTTTTAAATTAAACCCTGGTCCTACTGCAAACACTGTCATATCTACAAACGTTGATAATTCACAGCCCGCACAATCTAGAACTAAATCACATTGGATGTTCAGTTTGAATTGCAGAAGTTTGTTGCCAAGTATAGATGAGTTAAGACTAATATTTGTTAAAAATCGTCCTCTTCTAATCGCCATCACTGAGACTTGGTTAAACAATACCGTTTATGATGAGGAGATTAATATTCAGGGATATACCGTCTTCCGCAAGGATCGACTGGTGAATCGGGGAGGTGGCACTGCTATTTATGTCTTAGAAGGCTATAGTTGTGTTCATCGCAAGGATCTTGAGGATAATGATTTCGAGGTTGTTTGGATCGAAGGAAAGATTAAGAAAACTAAGTATGTTATTGGTTGTGCCTATAGAGCACCAGATTCTCCAGTGAATGAATTCTATGACTATCTTGACGATGTCATAAGGGCTGAACATCGAGCCGGAAAAGAGGTTATAATCACTGGCGATTTCAATTGCAACCTTCATGATCCGTCATTAGCGCAAACTAAAAGGGCGTTGGAATTTTTAGATGCAAATGGTCTTCACCAGCTCATAACGACGAGCACAAGGCACTCTAAAAGATCGTCTACACTTATTGATCTCCTGATCACATCTACACCCGACATCTTCTCCCGCACTGGTGTTTTGGAGACCTCCTTAAGTGACCATATGCCTATTTACGGAGTGTTGTCTGGGGTCTCTTGTCACTCACATCATCAAGTGATTTCGACGCGTAAATGGCGGGAGGAAAACGTAACAGCTTTCTGCAAAGATCTCTCCAAAATGCCCTGGAGCACGTTGCGCTCGGCTCAGCATATTGATGAGAAAGCTGATGTCTGGTCACAGTTCTTGAAGAGTTGTATGGACAATCATTTTCCTTTGCGTAAGAAAAGGATAAGGAAGACCACGCATCCTTGGTTGGATAGCTCTATTTTAAGATTGATGCGTAGACGAAATTACTTGCATAGGCGTGCCCGAGAGTCTGGTGATATGGAGCTATGGTCTCTTTATCGACAATTAAGAAATGAAATTACCAGCAAATTGCGTGAGCAGAGACGGGAATTTTTCAAGGCGCGTCTTAAAGAACACAGAGGAGATCCAAAACAGTTTTGGAAGACACTGAAACTTGTTCTGCCTGGAAAGACCAAGACAAAGAACATTGATACGAGGGTTACGGAGAATCAACTTAACTCTCACTTTGCAAGCATTGCTGATTCTGTTCTAAACAAAGCTTACCCGAACAGGCCTGAATGTGCAGTACCTCCAGCTCAGATAGATACGCAGAATAATACTGAATTCACTTTTCATCCGGTGACAAATGAGGATGTGTACAAAGCCTTCATTTCTCTGAAAACATCCAAAGCTACAGGTGTTGATGAGATTCCCGCTAGGGTTTTAAAGGCTGCTGCGGGTCAATTAGCTCCGAGTGCTGCCTACCTATTTAATGAGTCGTGGAAGAGCGGAATTTTCCCCTCCAACTGGAAAATTGCCCGTGTTTCTCCACTTCATAAAGGGGGTGAGATGTCAGTTTGCGATAATTATCGACCAATTTCCATCTTACCTTGTGTCTCCAAAGTCTTCGAGAGTTTCGCTAACAAACAGTTGCAAAAATTTGCAATCGAACACGATCTGATTGATAAACAACAATTTGCATATAAAAGATTTTCTTCCTGTAACATTGCATTAATTACATTGGTTGATGAATGGAAGAGAGCAATCGATGAGAGAAGTATGACTGTTGCTGCCTTTCTTGACCTACGGAAGGCGTTTGATGTTATCAATCACAGTCTACTGGTCAACAAACTGGCTGTTGCTGGTCTACTTGGCACTTCGCTTCAGTGGATCAGAAATTATCTGGAGCATCGGAAACAGTTTGTTTCGTGTAATGGTAGAGCGTCAGCTCTGCAAGTCATACGTCGCGGAGTACCTCAAGGATCGGTGCTTGGACCGACCTTATTCTCCATTTACCTAAACGGTGTCATATCCACTATACAGCATTCAAGCTGTACACTTTTCGCCGACGATACAGAGATCCATTTTTCCCATAGAGATGTTGCTTTAGCGGCAGATTGTGTAAATCAAGATCTTGCGCACATCCATATGTGGTTCAAAGAAAACGAGATGGTGGCCCACCCTGGAAAATCTAAAGTTATGGTATTAGGATCACGACCGGCACTCAAAGCTGCAAAAGACATTAACATTGACATTAACTTACAAAATCAAAAGTTGAAAGACGTTGACTCCTATAAATATCTAGGTGTATATGTAGATCATAATCTATCTTGGGACCATCATATGAAATGTATCTGTCAGAAAGTTTATCCCAAGCTAAGAATGTTAAATAGATTTTCTGGTTTTTTATCTCAGGATATTCTTTTGCTAATTTATAAACAAACCATTTTGCCCATTTTGGATTATGGGTCAATGACCTGGTTAGATTGTTCTAAAATAGTATCGTTAAGGATTGAGCGCCTGCAGAATCAGGCAATGCGTTCTATATTGAATGCCAATAGGAAAACGTGTTCCCAGGAAATGCGATGTAAGTTAGGTCTTCTTACTTTAACAAATCGTAGGCGTTTTTTGCGTGCTATATTAACTTTTAAGATAGTATATAATATAAATTGTCCTGATCAATTAGTAGATTACCTTATGTTTAGATCTCGTATGCATGATAGAAATTTACGTGACAAGACCTTATTGCATCTTCCAAAGGTAAAAACGCAAACTGGTCAAACTACCTTTCAGTATTCTGCATCAGCAGATTGGAATAGCTTCCCTAAGCATATTAGGGACATTACCTCCTTAAAGAGGTTTAAGATTGAATTATATAGTTATCTTAGTAATTTAGACATTCAGTCGCATCGTTGCTCTTTGACTTAGCTAGATTTTTAGCTGAAATTTTATTGATTTTTTTTCCTGCTTTTTATTGAGATTTTAGATATTTATATTAATATTTATGACCTAGTTTTATATATTTAATATTTTTTAATATTTTTATAACAGAGAGATGTATTATATAGCTACACATGGGTTGATACCAGCTATCACTAAGGTTTTAGCTGATCCATTTTGTAGGATAAATAAAGCTATTATTATTATTATTATTAAACAGTAAAACATTTTTAAATTCATCGTCAAAGATGACCTACAAATGAACCACAACTCCAGAATGCAAACTGCCGCGACAGGCAAATAAAAGTGAACGGTTTGGTCCAAAAATTACTATAGGGAGTCACCTTAAAATGAACAAAATGTTTGAGACAAGTTAGTTTCCTTCCTTCCTTCCTTCCTTCCTTCCTTTCTTTCTTTCTTTCTTTCTTTCTTTCTTTCTTTCTTTCTTTCTTTCTTTCTTTCTTTCTTTCTTTCTTTCTTTCTTTCTTTCATTTATTCTTACTTTCTTTCTTTCTTTCTTTTTTTCATTTATTCTTACTTTCTATCTGTCCATCCTTCCCTTCTCCCTTCTTTTCTTTTTCCCCTCCTTTTTTTCATTCTATTTTTTCTTCTTCCCTCCATTTTTATTACCTGTAGTTTAAGATAGCCCGTGGAAGCAACATTAATTCGAAATGCTTTCAGGAATCCGTTTCTTTTAAATATTTTATCGAGCAACACGAATACTCTGTCAACGTTCATCAGCCCACTTGTTGAGGTTTCTTGCGATTCATCAAACTTTGGTGTGTCTAAAATAGATGGATCTAAAAGAAAAGCCAATGATACACATTAGCTAAACTACAGTCCAAGAAAAGAAAGTAATAATTTTAAGAACCAGGAGTTATATATGCAAGTTTATTTGCTTTTCACAAGAATTGCTACATGGAGGTTGCAAGATGCATGAATTTTTCCTCCATCACCATGGCCAAGTCCGATCGAGAAAATTTCCTTGTTGAAATATCTTTGGAGAAAATATTAAAATTCCAAGGAATTGATTATTGTTTTATTCGGAAATTCTTTTTCTGTATAGCTTTTACGGCCAAAAGTCTTGAGGCCCATGTTTCTGAGATAAATTTCGGAGCAAACCATGTGGCTGGCCTTGTTTCTCCCTTCCACTTCCCTTCCATCCCTTTCCTCATCTCCCATCCCTAAATCGCGATAAGTGCTTTAGATCGTCGATGCAACAGTCATGTATATTTAAGGTGGCCCGTACCTATTGATTTGTTTGTTGGGCATGAATTTCAATCGCGTCCTTTTACATCAAAACCTTGTCCGATTTCTGAGAAATTTGCAGCCATTTGTCTACAAGCCTTGAAATTTGTACCGGTAATTATTTTTCTGCGAATTAGATCAAGTAATTCGAGATATCAGACAATTTTTAAAAATGGCTTTTTGAGAAAAATTGGTCATAAATCCAAAATTCCAAGGTGAATTTTTTTCCTATTTCGTCAATCAAGTATAAAGGCATAGAGGACTACATACAACATGTACCGTGCCAATTGGTGCCTTGGAAGTTGCGATACAAAATTTGTGCTGCCTGTTACGACGCAAAATTATGTAGTCAAAACTACCGCCAAAATCTCAACAAAATTTCAAAAGCAGCGAGAACTATATCTGCTGTAAGAAAGACAAATGCCTATTGTAACTTGTAAACAAAATTTGGAGAGATGAGAAGCTAAACGCCAATGTTATCCTCAAGCAAACTTGGGGAGTAATTTTTGTGACCACGAGGCGAGCGTTGCGAATTTGTATTACTTCGACTTCTACAAATTCTGTCGAATTGTTTCGTGAAATTTTCTTGGTATGGGATAGAACAAGATGTTAACATACCTGTTGCCAAGTGTCGTTGTGTTTGCTGCACTAGGTATAATTCATTAAGCTTCAAAAGTAAGCAACTTCATCAAGTCGACGTTTGAGCTGCCAAGGTAAAACCCTCACGGTTTGTTAATTTATTCAAAACGACACCTTACTATCTGTTGCAAAATTCCGCACGGGATCCAGACTTTTGGGAATAAAGACAGTAGTTCTCTGAATACAATTGCTTCTGAGTCTAAATCCCGTGTGGAATTTTGCAACAGATAGTAAGGTGTTGTTTTGAATAAATTAACAAACCATGAGGGCTTTACCTTGGCAGCTCAAACGTCGACTCGATGCAGTTGCTTAATTTTGAAGCTTACTGAATTATACCTAGTGCAGCAAACACAACGACACTTGGCAGCAGGTATGTTAACATCTTGTTCTATCCCATACCGAGAAAATTTCACGAAACAATTCGACAGAATTTGTAGAAGTCGAAGTAATACAAATTCGCAACGCTCATCTCGTGGTCACAAAAATTACTCCCCAAGTTTGCTTGAGGATAACATTGGCATTTAGCTTCTCATGTCTCCATATTTTGTTCACAAGTTACAATAGGCATTTGTCTTTCTTACAGCAGATATGGTTCTCGCTGCTTTTGAAATTTTGTTGAGATTTTGGCGGTAGTTTTGACTACATAATTTTGCGTCGTAACAGGCAGCACAAATTTTGTATCGCAACTTCCAAGGCACCAATTGGCACGGTACATGTTGTATGTAGTCCTCTATGCCTTTATACTTGATTGACGAAATAGGAAAAAAATTCACCTTGGAATTTTGGATTTATGACCAATTTTTCTCAAAAAGCCATTTTTTTAAATCGTCTGATATCTCGAATTACTTGATCTAATTCGCAGAAAAATAATTACCGGTACAAATTTCAAGGCTTGTAGACAAATGGCTGCAAATTTCTCAGAAATCGGACAAGGTTTTGATGTAAAAGGACGCGATTGAAATTCATGCCCAACAAACAAATCAATAGGTACGGGCCACCTTAAACCTTACTTGGAATACTATAGACGTTCACTGATGGTACGGTCAACATGGAATGAGTGACTTGAACATCATCTCCTTCAATTACTGTTATATTGAATAAATGCACTAAACCAATCTCAAGTATCACCCTGTACAGAACCTCTGAGCCTGACACCTTCCAGCTTACAACCAGATCATCAACGGCTTTCCTTTCTTGAGGGGTGCCATATTTGCCTATCCAAGTCCATGACAAAACCTATTCGGTCAAGAAATGATCTTGTGAGTCGAGTCACGTGGGGTCACAGCTGTCAGGTTCGGTTTTAAGACCAAGAAAAATAGTTTTAAGGGTTTGGTTATACAGGTAACAAAATCGTGCGCTGCAAGTTATCGAACAAATGTTGCTCGTATTACCACTCCGCTCACAAAATTTATTTGTTGCAAAGCAGGGACTCCGTGCAGCAAAGAAAATTTCATTGTCGCCGGCAAAATGGTAACACGAACAACATTTGTTATGCAGCTTGCAACCCAACAATGTTGCGCAAAAAGCTGCACGATTTGTTGTCTGTATTGCCGCCTTAATTTAGTCTCTAAAACTGACAGGAGTTCTGTCGATTTTTTTTTTCGGCATAAAACATCGAAAGCTAATCGTGATTCTTTTCAAAGTTGCCTTGCTTTTATCAAGAATAAAGTACTATTGGTTATATCACTTCACGTGGAAATTTCCGATTTAACGATCGAGTGTATACAAACATAAAAGGTGTGACCCACCTACTGTCCATACCTGCTCATACTCACCTTTCTATCCTCGTTTCCCAGCACAAAATAGTCTATGTTAGAATTATTGTTGCTGCTCATGGTAATATCATCACCAAAATCCACAGAAAATGATTGCTTATTTGAAGTGGTTTTGAATGGAGTAAATGAACTAACGCTATTCGGCATCGTAAGAGAAAAAGTCAAATCTAGACTTTCTCGTGTTTCGTAGACGCTAACATGTGATTGGCTGCCACATTTGAATGCGGGGTTTCCCTTGCAAGGCTGGTAGCACTTGTTCTTTGACTCGTCTTTGCTAGGCAAATTGTCAAAACAATGACATCTATTTTCTAAGGACAAACCAGCGTACTTGAATTTCTGAATAGCGCATGACGTGACGCACATTCCAGGATGCATTTCATCAGAGTTGACATTATAGGTTGGTTTTGTGAGACCCGATATGGAGCTTGCGTAGCAACCTATACTAAGGAATGCTGTAGGAAAAATAGACAGCGGTCAATGCGCAGGTCACTCTGGTCATTTTTATACATGTACAAATAAGGGCCTGTTTACATGGAGAGAATCAAAACATAGCCCTCCTTTACATGCAAACTCGACAAGCAAGGGTCACCCCGAGGGTAGGGCTAGCGTCATGGCTCGGTCGCTAAGCTTTGTAAACAACAAAATGGCAGGAAAGCGTTCTCGTTTGGCGCTACATTCAGTTTTCCTCTCGTTAGCATCCTTGGCTGCAGTTTTTCAGTGCTGTGTCCTGTTATTATCGCCTGCTAATAGCTCAAAGACATTATCAAGGCCGTCATTTTGACGTCAATTGATGTAATTCGAGATAGCCCTCCCCCTAGGGTCACCCTATCTTGAGCGTTTACATGCCTTAAGTAAACAAAAAGAGGGCCCTCCAAGGAGGGTCACCCTACCTAGTCGATAGGGTAACACTACCCCTAGGGTGACCCTACCTGACACGTAAACACAACCACGAAAAACAATAGAGGAGGGTCACCCTACTAGTAGGGTGACCCTATCTCCATGTAAACAGGCCCTAAATAACCAGTATAGTTTGTGACTTTTATGCAGCTACGCTGTCAAGTTTACGTCAAAACTTTTGATTAGCATACGAATTTATATAAAATGAAAATCCAAATGGAGCCTAACGCTTCTGAAAATACACTTCTGACTTTTGCGATACCAGTACAAGCCTCTACCAACTGAGCTATCTGAGTCCAGGTGGTAGAGCATTTCAACGGTATCGCAAAGGTCGCGGCTTCAAATGCCGTTGCAAGCCTGGTTTCTTTAAATGTTTTTTTAGTTGTGTTAGGTTCCATTCGGATTTTCATATATACTGCACAGCTACTGACTGACATTTCTATTTATGCGAAATGTTCATGGAGTTCATGGAAGTGTTTAGTAATAAGCTTAAAACTGTTGCAACGGTGGGTTGCATGGGTTGCGGAGTGGTTAAGCCACTCGCCTTGCATCGCTGTGGTCCGGGCTCGAGTCCCGGCTCGGACGCTGGATCATATGTGAGTTGAGTTTGTTTGATGTGTTGTTCTCTCCCGTGTCACGAGGGTTCTCCGGTTCGTACTATAGTCACTGTTGCGCACATCAGTTGAACATAGGATACGTCTTAGTGTTATGTTGGTTGAGCAATACATACGTTTTGAGTCGTAGAATACTCCAACGCGCATGTTAACAGAAGTGGCCCAACTAGACGCAATAAACCGTATCGAACGAGCTTCAATATTTGGACAAATCTTATGTGACACTATGTTGGTGCTGTCTGTGTTGGCTGAAAAAGTCTGCAACAAGACCAAAAATAACCATCAACAAAACTATAATCACTTACTTACAGACTCTGTGATTCAGCTTCGATCCACTTTAAAGATTATTCCACGGTCCTTCCCCACCCCCCACTCCCACGCCCACTCCTTTTGCAAACGGTTGGAAAAGTTTGACGCTGGGATCAGCAGCTTGTACATCCCTTCCTCTACCCTGCGAGCAGAATCTTCTTTAACCTCCTTCCTCCTTCGCCCGGGAAGGAGGTTAAAGAAGATTCTGCTCGCAGGGTACCCTTCCTCTCATCTCCCCCCCCCCCCCCCCCTTTCCCCTCCAACCTGCATTACTAACTAACAAAACCTGAGAGGTCTCCTCAAACTGGTAGAATAGTGTAAGAAAAAGAAAGACTTACATAAACCGAGCCATTGATTTTGTATTGTTCCCATTGCAGCCCATCTAAGCTGTAAGACACCGTGTACTTCGTCACCCACTGGGCCTGGGTGTTTCCTCCTTGTGTGGCAATTCGACTAATTGTACGACCCAAGACAAAGTCAAGTTGGATGTACTGGTTGGTAGATTCCACTGGCTGCCATCCCGCTGTTTACAGAATGGGATAGATGCAAGAATGGGATATATGAAAGAATGGGAAGGTTAGTTTTAGAGTTTTAGTTACAGAATGGAATAGATGTACAGAAATGAAGGTAGTTTAGAGTTTTACATTGTGAGCTGATGTCGTAAAAGCAAGCGTAAAATTGCTTTTAATGGGCGTTGTGTATCCCGAACGACGTCTGTAAATACCACGATAGCACAGATGCGCACCTTAAAAAGATTCGTTTACTGTCTCCTATTTGCGTATACCGTAAGACATCGGTGGTACCGTACGTAACACAGCTGCGTAACAGCTGTTGCGTACCTTGCATACCACTTTGTATTGTAACAATGCATCTATCCGGGATGCGTAAACCATGTTCAAGACAGTTGAGTACACCACAAGACTTGTTTATACCGTACGCAATACAGCTACGTAACGTATTAGCTACGCAACAATACCGTAACATAGGATGCGTACGCCAAATATATTATATCTAATAGTTAAGTATACCGATATAATACAGTATACCGTAAGAACGATGTATACTAATAGATATTCATATATAGTTATTCTAAGGCAATGTATACACGTATACGGCAATTAAACATATACTCTATGGCTACAATAGCCACGTTTCGCTACAGATGCCTTAGGGCAATGCATGTGAATAGTATCTCACCTGAACTAGCTGTGCCATCGTTAAAGTTGAGTGGTGAGTTATAAATCGTGTTGCTTTTATCACTGCTAGCTTTAATTGAATCATAAGGTACAATGCTATAGATGTCTGTGTTAGTTGGAAGTGGAGGCACTGAAATGTCCATATAAAAGGATTTAACATTTGAATGGATCAAATATCAATGGTTAATATTTCATAAATATAAAAATCCAATTCGTACCTTGGTACATATCCGTACAAATTCCAATCTTTTGGACGTGATGTAGTTGTAAGGCTTTTTCCCAAATGACAAGACTACAAGAGAAAGAAAACCTTTAGAAAATGGTTTGAGCAGAGGTTATAACTCCAACGCGATTAATCGAATGAGGTTCGAAAAGAACCTACTTTTGAGACAAAGGCTAAATAGTTCATAATCTATAACCACTACTACCACCGATCATCATCACCTTTAAACTGGTAAATGGTTTTTATATGATATGACATAGGCAAATGGACATAAGACCATAGGTAAATGGTCTTGTATGGTCTTATGTGACCGAGGCCAGTGGTTGCCACGTTGGTGACTATTGTTCAGAGTGTGTTAATTAAGCATAGGCAAATGGTTTTTATATGATATGACCATAGGCAAATGGACATAAGACCATAGATAAATGGTCTTATATGGTCTTATGTGACCGACGCATATGATTGACGTGTTGGTGAGTGTTGTTAGTTAACCATAGTTTAATGCTATGACTGCGGCCAGTATTCCATACCTACTAACAGAAGCATCAGCGCTACCAGTCAAGTCGTTCTTTGCTCCTAAAGTTAACCGTGTATTGGTATCTGTGGCTCTGGACTCGAAACTCTTGGTAGCTTTAATTTGACTGTTGAAGTCTATCATCACATACATTCCTGATGTTGAATGCCACACAATTGTCACATGTTGCCAGACGCCTTTCTTGGATTTTAATTTGGCGTAAAACTTCGACGTGCCGTCATAAGCATGACAGTGAATTTCGTTGTTGTTGAAGTTGACTTGGAGTCCGGGGGAGGCAGTATCTGACGACAGCAGCACTTGCTCCCCTGCTAAGCTGGTGGGGTTGATGTAAAACCAAAATACTACCGTGATCCCGTTTGTGCAAAGTTTCAAGTTGCTTATACATTTACCAGAGAAATCCCCAAGAGTCAGGATGCTGTGGAGAAAACATTTGCATCAGTATCATCTACATCATCATAAATATCATCATCATCATCAGGAAGGTCTTCTTCATTATTTACATAGCAGTTATCACGCAATTTATCTTCATTATCTAGCCCAGATTTTTTACAAAAAATGAAAGCACTAAAATGAAAATCAAAGGGAGAAATGAGAAGAAGGGAGAAATGTGAGGCCTGGGTTTTCACGAGCGACGGAAGCAGAAGAGAAAAAACATACGTAGACTCAGTGTTGCATTTCACGAGAAAAGACAATCGGGCATCCATTACTGGGTCTGCGTTTCATACCTCTGTCTTAGAAATACCCTCTTTATCTCTTCAAACCAAATAACGAAGCACGATTACAAAGTACGAGCTTTCTAAATCAGATTCCGTAAACTTCCACTTACTTTTTTTTCAAGTTTATTGCTGCACTAGGTACAACATCGGCCGGTGGACCTGAGTTGATGTTGGTAAAGTCGGTTAGTGTAACTTTGCTAGTGATGACGTCAGTAATGGTAGGTTTATCCAAAGGCCAGAAATGACTGGCGTCTTGGTAGCACTGAACTGGAAAAAATGATATGTAAGGTTATTGATACCTTATTTGGCAACGAGATTCCTTATTTGGTAATTCCATCCCTTATTTAGTAATGCTATCCCTTATTTGGTAATGCTATCCCTTATTTGGTAATGCCATCCCTTATTTGGCAATGACTCCTTTATTTGGTAATGGTATTCCGGACACGGGTGAAAAACGCATTACGCATATTCGAAAGTTTTAAATAAAACCATTGGAGGTTTAGTAAATCTTGAAAGTTAAGGCTGTCCGTAATTTAAAGTTTGTGCTTATTTTTCCTAAAACATCGCTTTAGTTGTTCTATTTTCCTGGTTAAATAATACACGAGAAATTCGCATAATACACGACAGTTGAATCGACGGTACTTTTATTTGTAAAAACGAACACGTCCACGAATTCCCGGCGAATTTTCGAGCATGCGCAATGCGTTTTTCACACATGTCGGTATCCCTTATTTGGTAATGCCATCCCTTATTGGGTAATGCTATCCCACCTTGGTAATACCATCCCTATTTGGCAAAGCTATTCCTTAATTGGTAATACCGTCCCTTTTAGGGTGATGACAATTCTTCTTTAATACTCCTTATTTCGTAATAAACTTCTCAATTGACTAGATAGGAGAATTTCATCAAATAATTCTGTATAGGAAAAACAGACATGCAAACAAACAAACAAAGGCAAAGGCAAAGGCAAAGGCAAAGGCTAATGTTTTACTTCAAAATCGCGGGAAGTGGTTGCCCAGATCTCCCGAGCCAGAGGCTCATGTATCAAGCGTTCGAAGGTGCGCCCTTTACCCTCTCACTCCATCAGTGCTCCGTTTTAAGGGTATTTAAAGCTAATTAAAGCTACACGGAAAGGATAGAAGTCGAAATAAACAATTCAAATATATGAAGGTCAAAAAAGGGATATTTGACTGTATTTACCTTTCCTGTTACAGTAGAGTATTGTTGCCTTCGTATTACTAGGATTATGAAACGACGCATATTTGACATGAACAGGACTAGCTGTATCGTCGTACTCCAGTAGAATGCTACTCCCAATGCTCACAACAATCTTAGTTCCTCGAAAATCCACATTAAACATCTTCCAAACATTTGAACTTAAAGATAGCGATGTCGTCTTTAAAGGTGTCGCGCCGCTTGGATGGGTACGTTCAAGTTTTAATTCAGCGCCAAATTTGAGGACGTAGCTAGAGGATGATGACGAATTTGTAGTCGATAGAATTGCGTGGACCTCGTTGTTCCCCAGGATGGCCAAGGCAGCAACGTCCGAGTATACGCCCATGTATGATGACGTTTTAGTAGCGTCCAGTGTAATGTAGTTGCAAAGCTTATCTATTAAGTGTAATAATAATAATAATAATGAATAATAATAATAACTTTATTAATGTGTCAATTAAACTCTAGCTTACAAAAAATGTAAACTAATTGAGGACACCTACATCGTAATAAGAAATATAAATAAAAAATCATCCTTCCTTCCCTTCCTTCATATGTAATTTAAAACTAATAAAACTATATTATAAAATACAGTGTAAATTTGTCAATGCTTTATAGTTTACAGACTTTTCCACTCAAACAATCACAACTAAAATAATCAAAATGAAATACTGATAACTGATTCAAATCTCCAAATGCCAGGAGGGAAATGACTATGTACAAGCATTGAGGGGAAACTAAGATTGAACTAGGGACTATTGAGAACGCTTGAACGTCGCACCTCCGCACTGCGAGGACGGCTCGTCGATCACTCGACTATGATGCTTTCTAAATAGAAGATATTTTGACAAGTTAACTAACCATAAAACACTATGAGCTGTTAGTTACTGTTTATAGGAGCTGTCCGCTTATAGGAGGTTAAAACTGTGAGTGTTTATGTTTACTGTGAGAGACTGATGGTTAGTTTCGACTCTACAACAAAAGTAGCCAAATATTCACGTAGTCTCCCTCGCAGCCGTATTCATAGACAAATCACTGCTACGAGAGAGACTAATATTCAGACGGTCAGCAGAGATTCGTTCATAGCGAACAGTCGCTGACCACCTGAACATCAGGCTACGATTGTGAAAGTATTAATTCAGCTTACCAATTGAAGCCAGGCTATTGGTCACTTCTATCGACCTGTACCCATGTGCCGTCGCTCCTGCATGTAAGGTTACAATAGTTATCTGTATTCTGTTAGTCAATCGTTCATCGAATGAAAATGTGTCTCCATTTGCCGCGTTCTTTGTTAAGTTAACCTGGGTGGCAAAAATAAACAAAATAATGATGAGTAGAATTCATGGAAAGAATTCATTTAATTCCAAAGAACCTCCTATGGATCGGTGGTGCTGGAACAATAAAAAAAAGCGCGAAGGGTTTTGAAAAATAAATCATCCATCTCTGTATTGTTTTGTTTTGTTGTTTTTTTTTCACTGATTTTTTCAAGTTCTTAAAAAGTCCTTGAAAAAATCCCTTAAACTCGGCTTAAAGTAACCTGTTTGAAGGGAACTCATGTCGTGCCTTATAGACAAAAGTGAGGCGTAATGCAGCTCGTTTCTTTACACCTTATTTGAATTACTTCTCTACTTATGAATATTGTTAACAAAGGCGTACATAGCGGGGGGTCAATGCAAGGGCGGACTGTCAATTCATACAATATCTTATTTTAGGATTTTATATACCTCAGAAAAAATCTCATTTGTTGAGGATCAGTGCTTACTAGACTGGACTTTTTTTGTCTGAACAAGTTTCATAACAAGTTTTTTTTTTGCATTGTACATTAGCTACAATTTTTCAATTGTTATGTCATCAGTGAACGAAGAGCGGTTGGCACGCAAAACAGCGGGGTAAAAATCGAGGTGATTATTTTCCCATCTAGAGAGATGCGGGACATCCCGCGGCTTATCCGTCACCATGGTTTCCCTCGGTGATTATTTTTCAATCTCTCTATTTTCTTCAGTCATTCCGCCTAACTTATTTGAACTGATTCAGCCAGTAAATTAATTGTTCAAAAGTATACTTACATATTCATCTATTCCTTTGCCGTCATTGAAAGAAATCTTGATTTGTTCAATCTGAAAAGACGTATCTTGTAATTGTATGATTTTTACGGTATTTATAAGCTGTTGAATAGTAAATGTAATAGTAATTGAAGTCCCAGCGGAGCTGACAGTTGCTGAATCGACTTTATACGCCGTTGCTAAGTCACCGTCGAGAGCGTTTTTACAAGGAAAACTCGGGTCCACTGACGTGGCTGCACATGTTGCACCTTGCGCTACGTTGACGAATGTACGCTTAAGGTTTTCTATGACAAAAAACAAACAAAACAATATATCAAGAGATATAAGAGATCGACACGCAATACATTTGAGTCTTTGCGTACGCCGTCAATGAGAAAAAATGAGGGGGGGGGGGGGGTCACCGTATTGGTTTCTGAGCTATAAGATGTCGCAAAAGGTGGTATTTTTAATGATTCACGGCGATTTTTCTCGAAATGTACGTAATCCATATGGTCTAAAGAATGCGAACAAAATTTTTCCGGGAAAAGGCCTGAACCGTCTCAAAAGATAAATCTGAGATTTATCTAGCATTATTGATCTTGCCGGTATTTGGATGACAAAAAATATATTTTTGCTCTAAAGTTAGAGTTTCTGTTTTTCAATCGCTGGCTTACTAGTGCCCAGACTCTCCACGGTAAAAACGAAAATTGCGCGCGGGAGATGCGGAGTAAAAAGGGTCCGGGACTACCAAAAATCAACATGTGAGTCGAGTGATT
This sequence comes from Telmatactis stephensoni, assembly GCA_029948255.1. Taxonomy (NCBI): domain Eukaryota; kingdom Metazoa; phylum Cnidaria; class Anthozoa; order Actiniaria; family Isophelliidae; genus Telmatactis; species Telmatactis stephensoni. The sequence goes on from JALIZF010001879.1 coordinate 374,830, forward strand.
ATTTGCAAAATAATTAATGTAGAGGTAGTGTGTGTGAGAGTACAGTGTCCCCAATTAGTGCGCAAGCGCTATAGAAGACTTGGACACTTAAATAAACAGTTTCTTCTACCTTAACAACTCTGAAGACAATAACTGATCTAACTTAACTAGGGACTTGGTATCTTCTATAACAAATAAACTACAATCTTTGCCAAAATTAGTTGGCACGATGTGAAGACCATTTCACGGTTGTCGTGGCTCAACCTCAGCCTCGACACCGTGCAATATATTCTTTAGAATTGGACTACAGCCCGTGGAATTTTAAAGTGTTTCGATTGTTTGTTGATGTGTGCATTCCTTACCTTACCATGGGCTACAGTCGATTTCTAAAGAATATATTACACGCTGTCGAAGCTGAGGTTGAGCCACGACAACCGTGAAATGGTCTATTGTACACTTTGTAGCCGTACTATTGGACCTCCCTCCCCCTGTACAATGTTGCTGCTAGCTAAAAGGTATTTCGGACTGATTGCCGAGTGGTGGGTGTCGCGATTTTCACAGGAACATTGTACAGGGGGGAGGGGAGAGCCAATTTCATTACCGTCCACTGTGCGCGCGCACTCCGACAAAATCGTGCCAACAATTCTGGCAATGTTGTAGCTCTGGGTATCAATATAGTTTCTAATTTAAAGAGTTCTCATAGCATAAAGCACAAAAACGGATTTAACCCTGATATTCAGTACAACTTAACAGTAAAAATTCAGTTCATTGAAGACATTAAAAATTAAGAACAGATGACGGGTATTTTCTTGAGGATCAAGTGAACTTTTTACTTTATGTAAAAATTATTATTATATACTCTTGTCGATACGCGCGCTCTGATTGACTGAAAGCTGTGCTTTATCAGAAAACGGAGCACAGATCTGATGTCAGATGCGCGCACCTTTTGAATTTTTATACGAAGAAAATCCAACTTTTTCCCTTTAATATTAAATAAAAATATATAATAAAACAAATAGAACATTTTTTTCCCGTGCTCTGTTCATTAATACAGCACTTAAGAAGTGCCGAGAGCACTGTCACTTCTTTCGTGCTCTCGTCACTTCCTGCGTGCTGTATTACTGAACGGATGACGGAAAAAGCTGTTCTATTTGTTAATTATAAAATATTTGAGATATAACGCGCGCGCTGATTGGCTAGCTACCATGTTTATATCAGAGGACAGAGACATGGCTCGCTCAAAAAACGTCGAAAATATTTTATAAAAGCAATATAAAACGATCGCTTATGTCTCTGTACTGTGATATAAACACTCTGGAAGATGTAGAGCACGCGAAAAGCAAGAGAAACACTCGGCTACGTCTCGTGTTCCTAAGCTTGCTTTTCCCTTGCTCTACATCTTCCATCGTGTTTATATCACAGTACAGAGACATGCGCGCGCGTTTTATATTGCTTAAATGTTATTCGAAATCTTAAATTTGATTTACAAAATGACAATAAGTGGGAGATTTTGTCGAAAAATATTCATCGCTTCATATTTCTAAAGCGCTTTCATAGATTTTTCCATTGGTACTTAATAAAAATTTAAAAGTTTATGTCATTATCTCGAGATAATTAGTTAATGGTTACGTAACTATGACCTTACAAGAGTAAAGCCGATTTCAATCAACTTGACATTTTTATATATTTAATCCTTGTCTAGCTTGTGGTAGAAATCGCAAAACCAATAAATGTTCAAATAAGAGTTAAAGACGTTTAAATTGGCTGGGTGCGCTTTGATAAAATATCCGTCAGCAAATTTATGTTTTGATATAGTTTGTTCCACACCGCGTGAGGCTCCAAATTTCGTGCGACCAACAACATTATAGAGTTATAGTAATTTTACATAATAATTGGTATAATACGCGCGCTCTGATTGGTCGAGAACTGTGTGTGTGGTTAAAGTACACACGCATAAATGACGTAATTGAATCTTACGCGCGCTTTGATTGGTTTAAATGTTTGGATGGATATTATATAAAACAAATAGATTCCATTTTTTCTAATAGATACATAGAAGCCGTCAAAATGTGGTGAGAACAACAGCCAGGCCACTCGACTTTGTCTCGTCGCGTACTGTCTTGTTCTCACCACATTTTGACGTCATCTGTGCATCTATTATGTCACAGACGCACAGAAAAAATGGAATCTATTCGTTAAATAATTGTCTAAATTGTTCGCATATATCAAATTCTAAATGTAGGTACCCGCATAAAACAATACAACGGACGACAAAATATTTCATCTTTAGTACATCTCAATTTTGTAATTAATTATTAGTTAGGTTTCGCGTGTGCACTAACGATGAAAGAAGATTAACGCAAGCACGTTTCTACAACGTAACGTAAGTGACGTTTCTGACGTTTCTCCGACGATGAGGTTTTACGGAGCAACGCCCACGGATTTTTTACGACACTTTTGTCGTGTTAGTCTTAAAATGATAGGCAATGTTTACTTCGTATACATAAACTATTTTTTAACACTGAGTTGGGGATCTCGAGACAACATTATACGAATTCAATTACAGCAGATTGCTTTTGAGTGCAGAACGAACGTAAGCGCGTAAATTAAGTACTCTACGGAAAATAGTACGGTTACGGTACGGAAAATAGGTACGATTACGGTACGGAAAAATAGAGCAGATTTCGTATGAGTGTGAAACGGACCGCGCCGTATCCTGGCCGTGTCACTTCCGTGAAGTCTATAGAACATTCGAAATTCCTGCCGTAACCGTGCCGTGACCGTATACGGTGCCGTTTTCAGTCATACGAAATCCACTCTAGGTACGTTTACGGTACGGAAAAAATGTCTTACTAGCTACGATTCAGACTGTTACAGTACATCCGCGATCAAAAATTGTAGCTTTCCGTATTCCATTCATATGAATAATCAAATGAAAAATGCTTCAAAAATTGGATTGGCCGCCCCACTAGATAACTAAAGTAATTAAATTCAACGGTAGGAATTCCGATATGATGTGGGGGGTACAAGTGTGGGGAGAGTTTACTTTGAAAATGCAGGAGAAGACTTCATAAATTCGCGATTCGAAACCAAAGGATGAAATAAAAGGGGAAAAAATCAATAAAGAATGGATTATCGAAACCTAAAAATTTACTCAAAACCGAGAAAACTTGAAAGGAAAAGACGAAAGGTAGTCGAAATAAATGCTCGTTAAAAAGTATTATTATTATTATTTTTTGCTTGAAAAAGTTGGAAAGTTGCTACAGCAACTCATGACAGCAACTCATGTTAATCTTATTAATCCTGAACTTGACAAAGAAAAAAGGAGGAGGAGAAGAAAATGAAAAAGGAAATAAGGAAGGAAGGAAGAAGAAAGAAAGGAAGAAAGAAAGAAAGGAAGAAAGGAAGGAAGAAAGAAAGAAAGAAAGAAAGAAAGGAAGAAAGAAAGAAAGAAAGGAAGAAAGAAAGAAAGGAAGAAAGAAAGCTTGTATTAACAACCAGGGAATCGTCTTATAACCTAAATGAATGACTGCCTTAATGTTCTTTGAGGCTCACGTGTTCAGACTCATAAATCCTTTTATAGACAACGCTGATTCGTGATCGTGGAAAGCCGAAATTGGAACAAGTTCTTTTATCATTTTAAAATTAAGTTGAATTAAGTCAAAATTGGAAGAATTTTGAAGAGAAAAGATCTGTGGTAAATGACAGTTTTTGCGTCACGTCCAAGGAGACACGAAACGACAACGGGCACCGATGAATTGGGGTTTCATTTAAGCAAGCCTCACAATGTAATGCAAGCAAAGGGAATGCAAAATTGCGTTGGCTTAAATTCAAATTTTCAAACTCCATGGATCATCTAATAGGCGGCTCTTGATAAAGGCTCATTCATTTATGATTTATTATTTAATCAACAAAGATTGTGATATGGTTTTTATAACGAAAATTAAGGATAGAAGAGTACGGCGTTTCGGGGTCCTCATGACTCCATCATCAGGTATTTTATGATTTAGACTCCAAAACAAGTAAAACTTCAGCCTTTCGATCGTTATTGAAATATTACATATAATCATGCTTCAAAATGTACTCGCTCATATTTCTTTCTCTTCCCCCTTTCCTTTCATTTCCATTCTTCTTTTCTTTCTTTCTTCCTTTCCTCCCGCCCTTCCTTTCCTTTCCTTACTTCCTCCCTTCTTGCTTTTCTTTCTTTCTCTCTCTATTTCTTTCTTTCCTTTTTCTTCCTTCCTTCCTTCCTACCTTCCTTCCTTCTTTCCCTGCTTCCCTCTCTCCCTCCCACCCTTCCTTTCCTTTCCTTCCTTTCTTTCTTTCTTCCTTTCTTTCTTTCTTTCTTCCTTTCTTTCTTTCTTTCTTTCTTTCTTTCTTTCTTTCTTTCTTTCTTTCTTTCTTTCTTTCTTTCTTTCTTTCTTTCTTTCTTTCTTTCTTTCTTTCTTTCTTTCTTTCTTTCTTTCTTTCTTTCTTTCTTTCTCTTTTTCTTTCTTAATTGCTTTTCAGTTTAATCGATTCAAAAACAACCATTATGTTATCATGTAGCCGGATGTGTTTACAAACACCTGAGGTATTTATACAGATTCGATTTACTCCATATTGACACTTCTCAGCAAACTTATATAAATATCAACCTAATAACCTTTGCAATATAAAAACTCAAACACTTGTTTACATAGCACAATTTCGTAGCAACATCGACAGTTGATAACATCGAAAATGGGATTAGTTTGGAATAGACCACTTCACGCCGCCATTTTGAATTGGGACAAACGCCAGAATTATTAGAAATTCCCATCACTTTGACTTCCAGTAACTCCGCTCTTTTTTGATGGATTTTCGAAATTTCGCACTTTTTGAAAAGGTAGCGTCGATCTTTTTTAGGTCTCTTACTGTAATGAAAATTAGAAAGCTATTTTTTGAGAAAAAAGAATTTTTGTTTTCCAAATAAAACATTCGGCGCTCTTCGGCGCGCGAATTTTCGAAATTATTAGAACCATTCGTGAAAAACAGGGCTTCAATATAGCTGCTGTTTATTAAAGTTTAAATTTCGAAAATCCATCAGAAAAGAGCGGAGTTACTGGAAGTCAAAGTGATGGGAATTTCTAACAATTATGGCGTGTTTGTCCCAATTCAAAATGGCGGCCGACAGCGTGAACTGGTCTATTGGGAATTAGTTTATTTGTAACACCGAGTTCTTTAACCAAAATTCTAAAATAATAATGCTAAGGCTGAGATTTTAGGTCTTTTAGCTGTAAAGTTAGAAATATTTCTCAACGATTTTAGGTCTTTTAGCTGTAAAGTTAGAGATATTTCTCACCGGCCATTTTGAGTTGATTTAAAAAGTACAAAGGTAGTTTAAACATAAAATAAAGGAAACAAACTAAATAACCAGAGAGAAGAGAATACGAGGGAGATGTTTGCATAAAAAAGATAATGAAACTCAAAACTCACTACAAATTGGACGTACCACTGTGCGTTAGTTATACAATTTATGTTTGACTTTAGTGTGAGATTTTAGGCCTTTTAAGGAAAGTTGTGACACCGTAAATAAAGGAAAAATCTGAAATATTTTGCTGATAAATAAGAGGAATATAAACTTGGTCGGTTGGTGTTAGTGCTAAATACTCCAGGTGTTTATATTTCTAGGAGGTACCTCGAAACAAATTAACCCGTCTAAGGAAATACAGGAGCTTCCTTAATCTAAAACTAACTGCGAACTAATGAAATATTACGTCAAGTTTGCAACTCTAGATATTTGCTGTTGAAAATCACTTCAAATTTCAACATTTGACGAGGGAAAAATCATATAATATTCTTGCAAGATAGTGAATTCATGTTGAATTTGGACATCCTGAAATGTTGACATCTCTATTGAGTAATTTTCAACAGCGAAGTTTGTTGGAGATGTGAACTTAAATTATTTTCATCAAAAGTCTTTTGTAACATTGACAGCGAAGTCCTATTTTCATGACTGCTTATTATAAATTAAAGCTGCTTTTTGCCTACCTGGAATGGTATAGGAAGGGCACGAACTCGTAGAAGAGAGCGTAGCCTGCAAAAACAAAATAGAAAAGGAATCTCAAGCTATTCCTTGGCTACTTTCACATTCTTGTACAATAAGTAAAATGTAATGCCTCTTCAAGAGAACTGCATTTTGACTTTGACATTTTTCTGTCGAGTAGTGATACAGTCGGTGAAAGAGCCAACCTGATGCAAAAAGAAAATCTGTAACGTTTGCTTCAAATTGACTCTTCAAAATTGCTTTTGAACTTCTTTGAAAACTTATGAAAAGTCAAAATGCTATCAATGATAATATTATTCAAAAATTGAAATAAGGGTGTATTATCGAAACGGCTTAAATCTTTTGGAAGTAGACTGTACAGCTAGTGTTCGTACAAAATAGAATTGCAAAAAAAATGTTGCAAAAAATCTTGCAAATCGTTGTTGATAACTTTCGATTCTAAAGTGAGATTTAACATGCATGACGATTGTAGTAATTAACCTACCTTTAACAAGACAATGACAAAAACATTTAAACTCAACACAGACGACATTTTTCAACCATTGAAGCCCAACGCCAATTCGCTCACTTAAACATATTGAAGGAATGTTCTCTTTTTAAGTTTAGTTTTTTTGTTCCCAAAGTTGATACCTGGGAGACGAAAGTGTGTCGGCGTGAAAAAACTTGGGCACAGTGAAGGAATCTTATTGGTTGGCTGGAGGGCAGATGTTACTAATATGCCAGCTTGATGCCAGCTTAATATCTCTTGGAAAATAAGTATAAACACTGAACTAACATTATTTTAACAAATCTTTGAAAAACAAATGAGTTGCCTTGACACTTTGTAAGCATGAGTCATGAAATAACAACGGTAACAATTGCACAATCATAAGTTTTGCTAGACCAAAACAGTAAACCTGTAAAACTTATTGTAAAAGTTCAATTTTAAAAGACTAACAAAAATGTAGAAGAAAAAAGAAGGAAAAAATATATTTAATGGGTGTCAAATATCTATTGGCGCTTGCTACTATATGGGGAACACGAAAGCCGGAGACTAGCGAGTGAACTAGTTTAGGCTGTGTCGGTGTATAGAAATTTAATAACAGATGAATGGAAATCTGTAACGCCATATAAAAAAAGAACTGACATTTCGATCCTGGGCCCTTCGTTAGAGTTAAAGAGGAACAGTGTACTCGCACACAGTACGTCTGTCAACTCTTAGCTCACTACTGAGTTCGTAAAACAAATCTTAAAAGCAATTAAATAACTCTTTTCACACTTTTCTAACTCAAACCGCTTTATTTGTAATTAAAAGGCTTAGTTCATTTGTTCCCATGTGCAGTGAAGCGAACAAGTCCGATAGCGAGCTAACTTTCCAAATTTTCAATTAAAAAAAGGTTTTGTGTAAGGAGAAGCCACTTCCAATTTTTGAAACGCGAGAAATTATAGAAAGCGCGAGAAAAACATAAGAAAATTTAGAGAAGTTTCGCGATGGCCATAAAGCCTGCGGGAAACGCTATTTTTTCACAGTCAGTCACGAAATAATTTTTTTCACCAAATCTTTACATTAAAACAGGTCTTCCAATAAGCCTAACTGGTAAACATTTGAATTTCAAAAGAGCCGAAATTCTTGTGTAGAAATAATTAACAAATTTGTTTTCTTTGCAGGGAGTCTCGGTTGTTGGTTTTTTCTTTTTCTTTTTTCTTAGTTACATCTTTTCTTTCGAAAATGCTTAGGTGTGTTAGATAATACACAGTTTCCGTGCAATAGCTATTTTTTATCACTTGTTGTTCTTACTCATTCTCGTCTCTCATCTCTCCTTCCTTCCTTCCTTCCTTCCTTCCTTCCTTCCTTCCTTCCTTCCTTCCTTCCTTCCTTCCTTCCTTCCTTCCTTCCTTCCAGTTTGTTTGTTTCTTTCTTTGTTCTGGCGTTTTTTTATTCATATATATTTATATATATAGAAGACTGTATCAAGGTCTGTTTTCAAGATCGAATGAAAGATAATCCCTTCATAGTCACGCACTACACCCAGATGTGAATCACAAAATTGATTTTTTTTCCCCTCTTGCATTTAACCGAGCAGGAAACTGGTACTAGTAGGCAGAATTTAAATCACCAGGTAGGCCACGTGTTCAATCAAATGGTCATCGGATCGGTAGCCACGTTTACAATTTTTTTCCCAAACAAAAGACGAACATATTGGACATGGAAGAGTGCAGATTCAACCAGCCATAACTACACCTTTATTCTTTAAAATCAAACATGGAGGGTGAAGAATTTCATGACTTTAGCTGGGCCGCTCCATCTCGTTTTAGCCGAACTGTGCTTTCGCCAAAACTCTTCAAACTTTTCTTCCACGCCAGTTATACGTCGTTGATTCCTTTTTTGCCGATGTACTTTCGTTTTTTGGGACTTACAGCGTTTCAGAGTGGTATACTTGGAAGCCTTAGGTCTTTGGTCGCATGTTGGAGTTCTTTTCTTTGGTGTGTTGTATCGGAGAAAATAGCCAAAAGAAAATGTTTTATTGTTATGTTGTTGCTGACTGGTATCGTCTTGAACGTCTCTTTGAGCTTTGTCCACAACCCCGAGGCGAACTTTATGGATTATTCTTGCCCTGACAATGCAGTAAGCATTAACAGTTCAGGTTTAGCCGCAAGGAATATTTCTATTCAAGTACGTTTAGCCACAGACGCGAGTGACAAACTTTCAAACAAAGCACGGAGGAGCGAGCTGGCAAGTGTTGTAAATTTTAATGAGACAGCCGGAATGCACGAGCTTGCATTCAGTCGGTCAAAAAATACCGACAAAAATCAAAATGGAAGTCTGTTAGGCTTTCACCTCGATGCACTTTTCAGAAATTTACTACTAGTGACAGCTTGTGCAGAGATTTTTATGTCCCCTGTGAAGTCAATCATGGAAAGTGTTTTTGCAGACTTTCTACACTTTAGCAAAGGAAGTATGGGACAGAGCAAGATGTGGAATTTTCTTGGAGACATTTTGGGAGCAGGACTAGTCATTCTTATCATAGGACACTATCACTGTTCATTTTTTCTGTCTAATAGCTTCTACCTTCATTTTTATCTTTTCTCATTTTTGGGTGCACTAGCATTTGTATGTGCATCTTTGCTTCATGTATATGAACCCAAGACTTCCATGAATTACAGGTTTGGTCGCACTTGTAATTACATCTGTTGTAATGTACAAGCACTGTCCATCATGTCAGTCATGTTTGGATTAGGAATGGCTGAGTCATTAATGAGTAATTTTATGATGTGGTACTTGCAAGATATCAATGCATCAATCATTGTTATGGGACTGATGATAGCTGTTGGAGTATTCTCTGAACTGGTTATGTTGTACTTATCAAAATATATCATCCACATCTTTGGCTACCAGTCAGTTTTTGCACTAGCCCTCATTGCCTATGGTGGACATTTCCTGGCATTCTCATATATTACAAACCAGTGGCTTGTTCTTCCTGTACAACTGTTACAAGGGCTTTCCATGACGTCCGTCTGGGCGGCGACATCAGCATACTGTTCAGAAGTAGCACCCATTGGTATGGAAAGAACACTAAATGGTATCATCTCAATAGCATATTGGGGTTTTGGTCATGGTTTTGGAGGAATAGGAACTGCTTTACTCTACTACCAGTTTGGATCAACAGTAGTATTCAGATGTGCTGCAGGAGTATGTTTAGTGTATACTCTATTATATATACTGTTACAGTGTCTGATACGAATGCCTGGGGAAAGTCGCATGGGTAGAAATATGAAAGACTACCATCAGATAACCTACGATGAGAGGAATTGTAGAATGATTAATCATCAACATGACTGGCTACTTGAAGCTTTAGAAGCTGAAGACGAAGATGAACACTTTTCAAGATAGAACTAAATAGAGTATCTCTTTGGGTTAAAGTTTTTTCCACTGGAAAGGCAAGAATTATAAGAAAGAAACAAGATTCTGAAAGATTTATTCCAGTGTAAAATTAAAAACTAGAGCAGGTACAGTCAGTGATAATTGAATTAGACAAAAAATTAAAATAAGTATATTAAATGCCATGTCAATTATCACTGACTGTTACTAGATATTGTTACTGTTTTTATATTATTTTTCAGTGAATTTTTGAATTTGCATAATATTCCTATTCTTAGAAAAGAAATATATAAATTTTGGTACTTTTTGTCTCTCTAAGTGGACCTTAAGCCTTCTTAATCTTAATGAATACAGTTTTAATATGAACCATAAGTAGAATCTGAATTAACATTTAAATGGTACATTCCACAATGGTATAAAAAAAACCATAGAAACAAATGCAATATAGTTTTCAAGTATCTGATTTTATTACCTCTAAAACAAAAATTGCTAAGTTACAGACCCTTCTTTTTGGTAAATATTGGACATGCTTATTAGTGCTTTAAAAATAGTGATGACATACGCAATAATTTAACCATGCAAATTTGCTATTCAAATATAAATGTTTAAACTCTATAAAGTTTTATTTAAAGACAGCTATAAGTATGTGTAAATGTGTTTTGTATATAAATTTCCATTTTTATGTCAAACTTTAGATCATTATATATTAACTTTTGCAGATGTTAATGTTAATGAGTGACTTCAGTATTTATTCAATATTTATAGTTAATGTTCCTGCTTCAGAATATAAATTGCTGAAGCAATTAATTTATTTAGTTTCAAGGAATAAAACACTTTTTAGATTTCACTCTTCATGTACTGATAGTAATGGTTTGATGATTAACATTATGGGCTTTGTGAAAGTAGAGAATAGACCATTTTACAGTTACATCTTGGTCAACCACAGCCTCGACTGTACGTAATATATTCTTTGGAGTTTGATAATAGCCCGTGAAAAGGCAGTGAATGTACAGGAAGAAGTAAATGAACAAAGCAAATACTTTTGATTTCAACAGGTTTGTTCTTTGTTTGTTTACACCTCCCTCATGGTTCATTTGTGTGCATTTCTTGCATTTTCATGAGCTATTACCACACTGAAAAGAATATATTACATGCAGCCAAGGCTGTGGTTGACCAAGATATAACTGTAAAATGGTCTATTTACTAAAAATCTTGTTCCACTCCAAAATGCTTGTAACAACTCAAAATCTGTCTGAAACTTTAAGCCACAAGTATTGCTTGACAAGTATTCTTTGTATAATTGTGTTAATTACAAAAACAAAACAAAAACATTTTTCCTTTATCAAGGAAAACTTGCTTGTGGCTTTATGGACTGACTGACTGCAGTTGAGACAGACTTACAAGCTGAAACAGCTGGGCCTGACAAACCTGACTACACCAGATAGATAACGTGTTATATTTCAGTCCACTTTTTGAGTCACTCACTTCTAGACTAATATGTCTTAACTGTTTGATGGACCATATAATCCATTGTGCTGCAATGTTTTTTTCAAATGTGTAGTTCCAGAAAATATCCATACCCCCACCTCGGAGGGAATTTGTAAATAGACCCCCTATCCTCTAGGCTCGATTTCCAGCCGTAATCCGATTACGGGTGAGGATTTTTAACCGGAACCCTTCGCGGCTGGAAATTGAGCCTACCTATCCTCTGGAACTTCCATTTTTCTTCCATACAAACTCGACTGTAATTTTGTTCTTTCTCTGACCCCCCTCCCCTCTAGAATTTCCAATTCCCTTCATGGTGGGAGTATGGATACTTACTGGAACTACACAATTCAGGATAACATCTCTAGAGAAATAATTGGCTGTTATGTTAACAAGTTTTATTTGTTAACACTTATATTTATTATTTCTTTGGGATACTTTAAATTGAATGGGAGCCTATGGATTAGAAAATGGCCTTAAATAAAGTGGATGTGACTTTTCTAAAGCCAAAATTAATAATACCTTAACATTAAAAATTTTGATGTTAAGGTATTATTAATTTGGCTTTAGGAAAGTTCATTGATACCATTTTAGACCATTCAAGAAAACATGAAAAAATATATGTAAGAAAAGTCAGTCAATAAGCCATTTTCATAGGCACTTTTTCAATTGTCTAAAGAATTACTAAAGAAATTGAAATTTCTAGTTTGTCAGGGTAAATTGGGGGATTAGGGGTGGATTCAGGGGAAGCATACAGGGATGTGCACCCCTGCATGAGATGAGTTTGAGCCTTTCCTCTCAGTACTCTTTCAAAATATCCTCTTGATCCTTCAGATAATTTCCAATTTTTATGACACTGCACCCCCACCAAACTATAATCCTGGATCTGCCCCTTGGCTAACTGGCTGACTGACTTACATGTTTGGTCTGTCTGTCTGTCTGTCTGTCTGTCTGTCTGTCTGTCTGTCTGTCTGTCTGACTGACTTTGCATTGTAAGTAATAGATAAGTTGAAATATTTAATTCAAGTCGGAGAGTTATTGTGAAAAATATTTTACACATTAACATTTATCAATAAATTTACTAGTACTAACAAATACTAAATAATGCTAAATAGTGTGCAATATTTTGCACTATTTAATACGTACTAGATTGAACTAACTAAACGAAAAAACAATGAAATCATCATCCCTTTCAAAGCCTGATTTTTTCAGATGATTTTTAGGAGCTACAGACTCCATTCCATTTCAAATATTATAAAAATCATAATTTAGCACTATTAGGTACTATTTATTAGAGTGATTTTCATCGGACTGTGAAATACGTACTAACTAGCTATTAGTGTATAGCAGTCAAAATTCAACAAAAGGAAACAATGGAATTGGGATCTACTAGTGTGTATTAGTTTAGTAACTATTTCACAGTCCAATGAAAATCACTCTATTGCACACTTTTAAGTGTTTGTACCCTAGAAACCAACCATACTTTTATGATTATTTCTAACTGATAACTGATGTTTATTTATAATTTTGTAGTAATCTTTAGAACAACTACGAGATTTGTATAAAATAAAGTTGTTTGCCTCCAATATTAATACTTAATACTTAATACATACATGATTGAGACTCCCTCATCAGGGCTTTTCAGCTCAATTTACAAATCCTAACTAAATCATATAAATCAAACATAAATGGATTAAGAATCCCAACTGGCAAGGAGGCAAACCAGTTGGCTATACTACAAGCATGGCCGAGAAACTGCATTTAATTTGAACTAATCGAAATCGGAACAAATTCAGTCTCAGCTAGTGGCCAGAGCGGGAATCGAACCTGGGACCACCAGATTGCGAGACCAACGCTCTGACCACTCGCCATGCTGCCTCCATCAATATTAATTGGTTCTTTAAAAGCTACAGGGAGTACTCCAATATGGACAGTACAGGAAGGCCCCAACAAAAAGGGTACCTTGTATTTTATGTGCAAGGCTCAATCAAAACATCCACTCTCATGCCATGGAAACTTTGATACACCTCGCGTGGTGGCTCAGGCAGCCGCGGTGGAGTCATTATCTTTCCGATCTTCAACATCTGTCTTGTTGTCAACATCTGTCTTGTTTTGCTTGGAATTGATTTTGTCAACAAGAAACATGAATAGGAAGTCCAGAAACTCTACGACAGTAATCAAACTGCATCCAATAAGCAAGCCCATATTTCCACCAATGTCACCTTTAGACAAAAAGGAGAACAACTTTAAAAGGATTCCAGCAACAGCACTTCCCCACCCCTGACAAAATCCTGAAGGGATAGATCTGCTATTACCAGACTTAACGATGATCACAGTGCTCAAACCCGGGACAGTTTAATGGTATCATCATCATCGTCATCATCATCATCATCATCTTGTCATAGCAGCATATCCACGCAGTGCCTCTTCATCTGATGGCACTCACACTTACTACCTCTACATTAAATATTTTTCATACATCGCTCAACTCACATTTTGATTAGTTATTGAGGGAGGAAAAACCGGAGAACCTGTTGAGAAAATCCTCGTGGCATGGTAGAAAACAATACTTCAAATCAAACAAGCTCAGTTCACATATGATCCACCGCCCGAGGTGGCACTCGAGCGCGGACCACAAAGGTGAATGACAAAGTGCTCCCACCGCTCGGCAACATGACAACCACAGTTTTTGGACAAAGTGACAAAGGCCATCTTTTTCACCAATTTCTCAATTCAACTTGTACCGCAAAACTAAAAAATTTCACTGCCAAGTTTAACGAAAAGTTGAACGAGATTCTACACGACGATACAAAATGGCAAAGAAATGCGCGCGTAATATGTGTCGCAAAATTCAAGAAACTTCAAGAAAAATCCCCAAGCCTTAGCGGGCTTGCATTGTTCATGTGAAACATGCATTATTTTCTCTCAATGGAGTAATTACGTGAACTGAATATTGGCCGAAACTGATTAATTGATTGATTGATTGGTTGATTTTATATACCATGAAAGCATTGTGACTTGATACAATTTTGAAAAAGGACTATAATAAATAATGACAAGATAGTAGATAGATAGTAGTAGACTCTATATCTATCGTATTCTTTTGTTCTTTATCAACTAGCTAGTACTAAGTGGTTAGTCGTCCTTCTTTTCACGGGTTGAAAAGAAAGCTTTAATCAACACTTACCAAATAAGCTGCTTGCGCCGTACGCAGGTGTTTGTCTGCTGACTTCGTACGCTAACGTCCCAAAACCAACTTGTAAAAACACACTGTTTTGACTGAAAACAGCCAGCAATCGAAAAAAGAACCGTTATCAGTGATTATAATATCATTTATATAATAATTGGTATATTATGTGCTCTCCGATTGGTCAAGAACCGTGTGTGAAATCTTACAGGACACACACAGATGACGTCACTGAATCTTACGCGCGCTCTCATTAACCATAGAAATACATTTGATTGACGTCCATGAGTTCTCATTTCGAACTCAATGGCCCTGTTCGCACTACAGCATTAGATAGATCTGAGATCGATCCAGTCTAGTACATCGCTTCAAGCTGGATCGAACTCAGATCGATCTAGAACTGTAGTGTGAACAGGGCCATTTTGTCTCGAATCGGCACGTGTGACTGAGAACCGCTGTAAATATCGTTATAATTTCAACTGTTTTAAACTATCGTTTAAGATTCCGAAATTCCACCCAAACCAGGAGACCATAATACTAAGAGAGCGAAACTCAGTATTGATGTCTGTGCGATGTTCGTGGCGACTAAGGCTATTTTTAGTAACTTCGCCATCGCGCGCGCAAGTCCCTCAACCAACAGAATTTGATTTTTGACGTGCGCGCGGACGGGACCGTTTGAATTCTATTGTTTAAGAGCCTTGCGCGCGCGATGGCGAAATTACTAAAAATAGCCTTAGGCGCCACGAACATCGCACAGACATCAATACTGAGTTTCGCTCTCTTAGTATTATGGTCTCTTGACCCAAACCTACTTTATGTACTCTGAAGACACCTCCATTTTATAAGCTTTTTTCAGCATTTCATACAGCAGTGTGTTGGGAAACTTGGAAAATGAAAGTCGTGGCTTGTAGTAATTTTCTTCGCAAGGTACGTTACAATAGCAGTATTTGTATCGCAGAGTATCTGTAATGAACAAATAATTATAATTACGATAACGCGATGAACATAATGGCCGTTTAGACACTAGATGATCAAAGGAAAATGGCACTAGAGCGAAGTTTTCCGGTGTTATCTTTTTCGTCTGAACGGACAGATCGTTAAAAACCCAACCTAAAGATCTGGACACACGATTCAAGTTGCGCCTTTTCCTGCACCATTGTACGCAACGCAGAGTTGCCCGTACGCATAACAGAGCTGCACCGTACGCATCGCAGAGCTGCACCGTACGCATCGCAGAGCTGCACCGTACGCATCGCAGAGTTGCACCGTACGCAACGCAGAGTTGCACGGTACGCATCGCAGAGCTACACCGTGTGCATCGCAGAGTTGCACCGTACGCAACACAGAGCTGCACCGTACGCAACACAGAGTTGCACTTGTACGCATCGCAGAGTTGGACCGTACACATCGCAGAGTTGCACGGTAAGCATCGCAGAGTTGCACCGTACGCATCGCAGAGCTGCACCGTACGCAACACAGTTGCACCGTACGCATCGCAGAGTTGCACCGTACGCATCGCAGAGTTGCACGGTACGCATCGCAGAGTTGCACCGTACGCATCGCAGAGCTACACCGTGCGCATCGCAGACTTGCACCGTACGCAACACAGAGTTGCACCGTGCGCAACGCAGAGTTGCACCGTACGCAACACAGAGTTGCACCGTACGCAACACAGAGTTGCACCGTACGCATCGCAGAGTTGCACGGTACGCATCGCAGAGTTGCACGGTACGCATCGCAGAGTTGCACCGTACGCATCGCAGAGCTACACCGTGCGCATCGCAGGTTTGCACCGTACGCAACACAGAATTGCACCGTACGCATCGCAGAGTTGCACCGTACGCATCGCAGAGCTGCACCATACGCAATGCAGTTGCACCGTACGCAACACAGACTGTTGCACCGTACGCAACACAGAGTTGCACCGTACGCATCGCAGAGTTGCACCGTACGCATCGCAGAGCTGTACCGTGGTTCGGGATTGTGACTTTCAAAGCTGTTAGGCAATCAGAGCACGCGAATAGAACGAATAGTAATCATTGGCTATTTGGCAGTGCTATCTCGATATAAGCTTTTGGCTTGTTCTACGTGGATCGATGTATTCTGTACCTTGGACTCTTTTGACGCATTCATTATCAGGAATGGAGCACACAGGCACATCGGGAAACCCTAGAAAACAAAAAGATTATTTAACTTTTTAACGTTCGTATCACCTTTTTTCTGAATTTAAAGAAATTGTTGCATATGAAATCCCATAGTAGGAAATTAAACGTAATTTGAATAAGTAGATCCATATTTGGAAATAATAAGCCTATCAACCAGATAGGATACACGATCAAACTTTTTCTGTAACTTGCGCGCAGCTCATGAGTTAAGTTGCACTGTGTGTCCACCCCTGCAATGTGCCACAGGCAACCCAAGCTCTTGTGGCTTCAATTAGGACATGTTATGAAAAACAGCTTAAAATTGAAAATAAACGACATAACCACTTCTTTTCACAGGGAGCCCGGCTACTTTTACTAGAGAGTGCGTTACCCTGATACGCTTATGTAATCTGGTATCAAGTTACTGGCAGTTATGATTATAGAAAACTCTATTATTAGCGTCTCGTTTCAAATCTCAACACAGGAAACCCAAGGTACTTTTAATCAATTAAACTTGATTTATTTGTTCATTTACGATTCTTAAAAGCCGGGCTCCCTGTGTTCTTTTGTTGAGGTATGTTTATTAATACGTTTTTCGTACCTCTAAAATGATTCAACATCTTTCTGAAAACCCTCATTTAACTGTCAACTGATCGCTCTAATCTAAAGCTTGGGTTGCCTGTGGTTGCGCGCAAAAGAAAACGTTGCAGAACTCGATCCTTAGCCGACTCCTTAAATAACCTGCCCGGGGGGGGCGGGGGGACTCCATTGTAAAAGGATCGGGTATGCTCGTCGTATCTCTTAGGGGTAAAAATTAGCGATTTGGTATATTTTAGGGTGTTAAAATTGAAGTTTAGAGTTTTAGCATTTCCTGGTTTCTTTTAGGGTATCAAAAGAGCCAATCGCTTATTAACTTGTTCTCAAATGGAAGAAATTTGCCCAACAAAAGCAGTGTCGACCATCCAATTTTGTGTTCATCATAATAATGTTCATTAGCTTGTTATCGCTGGTATCTCTTAGGGGTTAAAAAATCGTGCAGTCACGCCCATTTAATAAGACTTCCGGTACCTTTTAGGGGTATTTTTGAAAATTTCCGACGAGCATATCCGATCCTTTTACAATGAAGTCCCCCCCAGGGTTAACCTGCAACTGTTGTACGCAAATATTATTGCAGGGGTGGAAGCACAGTTGGGCTACCTGTGTTACATGCAATGTCACAGAAAAAGTTGCAGACGTAGAGTTGTGCACAATGTTATAGCCTGCGTCGCGATGTTACAGAAAAAATTGCACCGTGTGCCTTTAGTTAACCTTGTTCTCCTATTGGTCGACAGCCACACTCTTGAATGGTTTTGTTGCTCTTACACTGGAAGAAACAGGTATCTCTGGAGTAAACTCGATATCCCGGTAAGTATTTATCTGAACAGTTGGAAGTATAGGGGTCAGGCAAGCGAACGATCTGATATTGAAAGAAATTTATCTTCGTGAGCTTAGGAATGGCGAATATATAGCATCATTAAATGCATAAGCCACTCCAGCTAACTCAACTCATTTGGTAGAACACTGGACATGTATCTCAGTGGTCGTGGATTTGAGCTCCACAAATAAAGTCAGATATTGTTTTTTGTAGGCACTTTAGTTTCCCTTCAGTTGCTTTTTGATCCTTAAGTACCGATTACATGACGATTTTCAGCCCGGGCTAGGTTTTGTCACCGCTTCAAAGCGCCTGTTCAATACCGCTTTCCGCTGCCACAATACTGCGTGGCTCAGGTTTTCAGCCCGGTCTGAAATGTCGCGATTACATAAGAATTTTCAGCCCGTTTCGCCGGGCTGAACCTTCCAGCCCGGTTAGCTTGACCCGGGCTGGAAATTTCCTTCCGGGCTGAAATTCAGCCCCGGATCAAAATATTTTCATCGAAAACTTAATTTTATATACATTTGTTGAGGAGACCGGGCTGAAATGGCAGCCCGGGCTGAAAATCGTCATGTAATCGGGTCCTTACATAGCCACACGTCTTTCATTAAGCTTCACGTACACTGGAAACGGCACAGGATCGCATGACCTGTTTTCCCCCCGGGGGGGGGGGGGACTCGGGTATGGTAAAAGTGGATAATTTTGTGTTAGCGATAAATGCCAAATGTCATGCTTACGTTTAGTGCCAAATAATACTGATTACTCGGGTTACCTGTGAAACTGAGACTGCGTCAAACGAGCAATTGAAGCAAATGGAAGTCAGAGCGACATACTCTACCTTTTTAGGGGTCAAAGTGACAAGCACATGGGAACCAGGGTTGACATTGAATCCTCTATCTCTGTTGACACCAATTCCTTCTTCACCGACAGTAACACGAAATCCTATTGACCAATCACCGAACGTTGTTTCGCTTGATTGTGCGTCCAGGATGATACTAAGACCATGCTCTTCTCCAGCGAAATGTATCTTGCTGGCTCTCTCTCCGACACGAGCTGCAAACCTGCTCACATTGAACATGAAGCAAAGTCCTTTCGGTGTTATAAGCGGGTCGAAGTCATCACTGATGCATCGATTTTCACCCAAAGTGCAATAATAAAGGAACATCTTATCAAACTCGTGACCATAGTAACGGAGAAAATCTTCGGGATTAAATATGCGCTGTGACGTATTTAACGCATAATGTAATTCCTTTTTCATGATTTCGTTACATCCATTTATAATGAATTGTGCCTTATTTTCATAAATGCACATCAACGCTTGTCCACAAGTGAGGTTACCGCTGACATTCCTGATGAGCTGACAGGCTGGCAAGTCGAGGTTAAGCGTCTTGAATCGAGGGTCGTCGTATTCGATATCTGCTTTCGACTTGAAAACGACATTCAGGTTGCATATTGTGAGTTGTGGGAATGTCATTCCGCGTTCTGGGAATTCATAAGATATCTCAGTGTTGATAGGACGAGCTACATAAGTCTTAATGCTATCCAGAAGGAGTACAATATAGCCACTTATTGCTGTTAGAACGCAGACGATCCAAAAAATCCGACGAATTCCCAAAGTTGTAAAAACATAGTTTATTCCGTGTAGTGTTGTATTTGTCGTGAAAGTTCTCCAGGATTCACGCATGGCCGTGGTGATTAGCTTACCAATGTAGAGAAATGAGAACCAGAAAAACTTTCTGCGTATCTATCGTACAATGCCAACTGATGTAAAGCCAAGCTGGCTGGAAGACAGTACTTGAGAAATATTTTTTCCTTCCTGTAGTCAATAAAATCTACAACTGTTTTTCTCTTGAAGGTGTCCGCTCTTCTTTGGGGACTATTTGCCTACACGATAAAGCCCAAAATCTACGCAGTTTTGTCTTCAGATGTACAAGTTCTGAGAAGCCAGAATTTCTATTTTTGAATTTACTTGCTATTTGAAGATGAGACGATTAGAGAACTATCGTTTATCTCTGTTATCAGCTTAGAGACGGCTCTATATATTGAAATCCGTGCACAGACCTCAATTTAGTCAGAAATCTGCCACAATTAGAGTTGTCCCAACTTATAATGCCAGCCTCGACATTCAGCTGCATGTATTACCACCTGTCATTTACCAACGTTCCGAAAACCTTTCAGTAGCTGCCAGAAAGTTATTTTGAATGTTACCACCTTCAGCGTTGGGTTTCTTGTAGGAAAAACAACTCACTTCACCGACGAAAAACATTATGTTCGGCCCTTTTGTACCCAAGTTCAAGTTCAAGTTTTTATTCACACTTCTTTTACAATGTTATATGTTTCTATTTTATGACAATATAAGCAATAAAAATGAACAGTTAAGATGTGTTTAGTTGGCAGTTTGAAAATATAAATTTTGTTTATAAATTATATTTGGAAGTGTGCGGTAGCTAGAGGAGCAAGGCTTTAGATAAAAGCTTATGATAAGAGCAAATCTTATCACGAACTAATTGGTTTTAAAAGTTGTAATTATAAAAGCCATCAAAGAAGTTTGATTAGTGAAGTGATTCCAGTAACAAGTTCCTCTGAAGCAGTTATTAGTGTGCCTTTTCATGTTATGAATGCCGTTGAAAAAGTATATTATTTTTCCGATTTACTTTTGATGGTTTAAAAGAAAAAATGAATTTTTAGAAAAAAGTAATTATGAGTATAACAAAACATCTGGCCATTCATATTCAAAGTTGTATGATATATTTAAAAAAGTATTTGCCATATAACGCGCTCGCTGATTGGCTTTAAAAAGGTATTTGCCATATAACGTGCTCGTTGATTGGCTGGCGGCCGTGCTGTTTAGAGCTAGAGGACAGATGCATGGCTCGCACTAAAACGTCGAAGAAATTATTTCATAAAAGCAAACTAACACAACTATCGATTATTTCTCTGTACTTTGATATAAACACAGCATTTTTTCTCGGCCATTCCTAAGCCTTAGAAATTTGCTTTTTTATGCTTTGCACGCGTTTTATATCACTTAAATAAACTAACTTTTCACTTATAATTTTCTAATCACCTATCAGCTGTTTACAAAAAAAAGTCGAATTTAATAAATATGTGATTAATATGTTAATGACAGCTTTTTCGGTGATGATTTTCATTGGACTTTATGAATTCGGACTTCTAGAAGGAACAAGAAGGTTGACTCCTTTTTATGGGCAGACAATGTGAGTAATTTCCGCGGAATAAAACATTGACTTCCAACCGGGAAATTAACATTTCTTTGACAGTTATGCAAAATTATTGAGACTGTGCCTAATTCAAGAAACAGAAAGGGCCGTCTAAGAAAGGCAAAAGGTTTCAAACTAAAAAATCTCATTTTGTGGACAGAAAATTGAAAAAAGGTAAACATATATGGAACAAATTTATCTTAAGATGGTTATTAATTATAAATGAAGGAATTTTCATCCATCGTGTCATCAACGCAAACATCTGGAATAATTCACCCTTGTTTAATAATACAAATTTGTTTTTACTTTTACCTACAATAAGTCTAGGGGGTCTTTTTATATTTATACTAAGGTCTAGACTTATTCAAGTAGTCTGCCTTAGGGGCCTGATTATATAAACCGGGCTGGCCCGGTTAGCAGGTTGACGAAAATTAGGAAAGTTCTGCCAAGCAGGGTATTTGTTCTGTGCCTCCCAAGAGAAAAGCAAACAAAAAATGTATAAGCGGACCGACTTCTTTTGTTTTGTGGCCCCAAGGGAAGAGAAAGCAAAAAAAGTCAGCCTGCTTTACTGCATTCCAGCACCCACGTTTTCCCTCTCATTCGTTGGACCAGCGGAGAACGCTTGAAAGACGGGCACTTCTTTTCTTTTCGAGTATTCATCGCTGCGCCCTTTTGGAAGACACTCTGTTGTAGTCGTCCTTCGTTCTCTTGTCTTCAGTAATGGCACAAGTCCCCGTTCAACCTCAAGTAAACGATGTCAATGTAGTCTTGGGGCAACAAGCAGCCAACGCAGCCCAACCCGCTGTGCAAGCAAATCCTGTGGCCGATGCCCCACCAGTACCAGCTGCTCCAGTTTCGACACCAGCTCCTCAAGCTGACGTCGAAGGTCCCGGGGTAAGCGTTGCCGTTTCTTATACGTTAACTACTGAGCTAGATAGATTTGCTTTATTTCTTTTTCTCTTTCCATGTGAATTTTGTTCTATAGCTATCGTCCTTCAGCTCAGCAATTTGTTTTCACAACTTTACTAGATTTGTATCCCAGTAACTTATATTCTTCTTCTATCGCTCTAATGAATACGAATGCGTTGAATTTTGTGTAGAACGTTGCTATGTTTTAGTTCGTTAAGCAAATAAGTTGAATTTTGCTTTGTTTAGCTCGTTAAGCTGAAACTAAAACATAGCGAAGTTCAACACATTCGCTGTTTAACGAACTAAGAAACAAAGCAAAGTTCAACACATTTGCTTGACCAACTGTTTCATTGATGATGATGATGATGAGTTCGTTAAGCGGCGAATGTGTTGAACTTCGCTGTTTTATAGTTTCACGGCAGTTCGTTAAGGACGTTCGCGGGCATTGTTCACGCGCACTTTTACTGCGCACGCTAGCGCGCGCGCTACCTCAATAAATCCAAGATGGCGGCCTAAAAATATTTTTTCCGGTAATCATTAAATTTCGATCTTTTCAAATGGAACTTACTTTTATAAGAAGAAAAAATAAAAACAAGGAATTTGAATGAGGAAAAAAATCATTCAGATTGAAAAACTCCAGAAAAAAGGATGAAAAAGATTTTAGTAGACCCAGTCTCCTCTCGGTATTCAAGATGGCGGGGAAATTTTCAAACTTTACGGCTCGATATCTCCAAAACGAATACGGTGACCCCCACTTTTTTTAGTCTTAAAAGGAAGGTATTTTGAAGTAATACAACATTTCTGAAAAAGAAAAAATTCTCATCAAAAGGGACTTCATGACAACGTTTTTTCGCTAAAAATTACACCCCTTCATCTCATCGAACACCGCCGATTTCAACAGCAGCGCACGGAAAAAAACACTCGTCAAAACTCAGAGAGATTCATTCATGCTTAAATGACCAACGATTGTTGTCAACAATAGTCTCATACAACTGCAGATGAAATTTCTGGTCGTTCAAGATGCGTTTTATATTTTTAGTATCTATTTTCTCGCCCTACGCGTACAGCGTATTTCGCGCGCTTTTCTTTGGCAATTTCGACAAAATTGTACGGCTCATAGCTCGAAAACGAATACGGTACCCCCTCTTTTTTATTTCGTTTATTCAAAGTGTATATCATCAAGTATCAGTATGCGAAATTTCATTAAAATGACATCACAAATTCAATTGCCCGCGAACGTCGTTAAGCGGTGAATGTGTTGAACTTTGCTTTGTTTCTTAGTTCGTTAAACGGCGCGGCAAATGTGTTGAACTTCGCTATGTTTTCAGTCTTATTAGTTTGCCGGCTATGTGGATGTGTTGAACTTCGCCTTGTTTCATTTGTTTTATTTTGTTCATGTTTGTTTCAATAGCGAATGTGTCCCATACTCGCCATATGCATGCCCATTGTTTTAGTTCGTTAGCGGCAAACGTGTTGAACTTCGCTATGTTTTCTAGTTCTTCTTCGTTAAACGAATATATGTTGAATTTAAGCGACTTTGTATTGAACTTCGCTTTGTTTCCTCGTTCTAGTTCGTTAGGCGAATGTGTTGAACGTCATCTTTAATACGGTCCTAGTAGATCGTTAATTAAGCATTGAGCTTGATCCTGTCATTTGTTAGTGTTGCTGGAGTAATTAACGTTTTTTCGCTCAAGGAGTTGAAGGCTCTCAAGGCAATTGTTGCGAAGGGCCTGGCGTCGAGTCAGTCCTCGACATGGTCCAGCAGTTGGCCAGCAGACCAGCGTCGTTAGTCGACCCTAAAGCACATTCCGTCCACTCATCGCAGAAAGCACTCCGGCTGCAATCATTTTTACTCGCTGCGAATTTTGAACAATAGATTTTATTCCGAACGAGTACTCGCTGGCTCGCTGCGAGTGATTTCTGCGATGAGTGGAGAATGGCCTTTAACGGCTCTTTATTTTGATTTTCGATTTACGCGGAAGGGTCCGGAAGCCTGATATCAACGGCAAACGGCAGCAGACTGTTAGGCTGTCTGTGTATAAAGTCACTTGATAAGCCATTTTCATAGACACTTTCAATTTTCTTAAGAATGACTATGAATATCAGTAGTGAAACATCTAGTTTGTCATGGCCAGTAAAGTTGGGGAAACGGTTTGGTGGATTAAGTCTAATTGGTGGATTCAAGTCTTAAATTTTAATGTAAACTTCAAACGTCTGATTTGCAGTATTTTTCAATAAAGACATTAAAAAAATTAAAAAAAATTGACAAAGGCTGAATGCATGACTAACTGGCATGGCTGATTGACTTATTTTCTGTTCGGTCTCAGAGTGAATGACTGACTGACTCTTTGCATTCTATATTAGCTAGGTAAATAATAAGTAAGCTGAAATATATGATTTGTCAGAAAGTTATTGTAAAAAAAACTATTTTACATTTATATTCACACTTATTATATGAATGATAGCATTAGTTTTACCGGAAACTAGACTAAAACACTTGTACTTTTCATATTTTCACTAAAATATGAAAATATTATTTAGCACATATCCCGGATGTGCGCTCGCGCTCGTTTTTTCCCGCCCTTTGGTTTCTGCTTCTTGTCGCTCGTTCTTGGCGGCTTCTTGACTTTTCGTCGAGGTTTGGGACGCCGATTTAGTTAGGTTTTCAAAAGAAAATACAAATGGAAAGATGTAGCAAAGAAAAACTAATATGATCTTGCAATCCTCAGGGAATACCTGGCAGTAATAAACGAGCAACGCCGGAGACATCAAAACATTACCCTTTTACGAGTTTCAAAATTTCCTAATGACTGACTTCATAGCCGGAGAAGAGTACGAGCCATCACTGACCAAAGCTATTCAAAGTATTGCTCGCTACCTAAAACCGAAACAATTATGGAGCTTCGGATCCGACAGAGACTTTTCCGAGGTGAGGCACACGGCTCTCTTTTGCAGTCGCATTTGCGTGCTGTTCAAAAAAAGTTATGTCTTACTTTAGTTTGCTGTTAACTTAAGATTGACGTTTACGACAAACGGCAACCGCCAAACGATAAACTTTAGCCGTCTGTCCTCAGCCATTTTTTCACTTAAGTGAAAATATTTGTATTTTCTGTTCGGCTAAGAGATTTGCTCTTTATTTGCTCGTTGGATTGATTTAAGGATTAGAGTAAAATATAAAATCGAAATCAAGGTGAATTTTTGCCGTTTGTCGTTAGCGGTTTGCCAAAAACGTCAATCTTAAGGTCTCTAATAAAAAGAACATTACTTGGCGTGAAGATATGAATTTTATTTTCGAGTGGAAAAACTGACAATATTACGCTGTAATATCCTCTATATTATTTATAACTCATGATTAGTTATAAATTTCTAGTCCTTTTACAATAGACTAACAAGGAAATCTGTATAAAATGAAAGTTTTTGATTGCCTTCAATGTTATTTCTGCAGGACGCACAATATGGATTGTACAGCTCGACTAAAAAGGGTACCTTTAAGTGCAAGCCTCAATTAATACATCCACTCTTACGAAAGTCCGGTGTAACATATGTACTTTTACTTGCACCCAGGCCAACCATAAACAGACTCATTATTGCCTGCATATATCTCAGAGGTGCAGACAAAGACAAACCCCACTTTTATAAACAGTTGAAGTATTGGTCAATGCTTGTGTCCCCAGGGGGGACTCCAACTGAATATTTTGGACGGGGGCGCTCCTCGTACCTTTCAGGGGTCAAAATCAGAGATCTAGCCCAGTACCTTTTAGGCTCAAATTAAATTTGATTGGAAATTTTTATCTTTGAGTTGGTACCTTTTAGGGGTAAAAAGCATGTATTGCCACACCTACCTGGATACGACCCAGGATCCTTTTAGAGGCCTTTTTCCAGCCTAGTCCCCAGGCGTCCTCTGCGAGCGCGGAGCGCGTCACGTTTTGAAACGAGAGACGGGATAGCCTGGGGACTAGGCTGGTCTTTTTCGAAATTTCTGACGAGCATCCCCATCCTTCTATATATAGGAGTCCCCCGGGGCTTGAGTGTCGTACGTGCATCATTTTATGCCTGGCTTGTAAGCATCGCTTATAACATGATATAAATTTTCTTCATTTTTATTTGTAGTACCTTGTAGGGTATTCTACTAGTTCACGACTAGTTCCTGAAAGCCCGATTAGCAATAACCCAGGATTTTAACATTTATTTATTCAGTTATTTATTTATAGTTCAGTATTTTTATTATATTGTTCTTTATGTTATACACGCCCCCACAAGCTGTATAGCTTTAAAAACTAAGCGTGTTTAAATAAAGGTTTATTATTGATTAATATCAGGGGCGGATCCAGGATTTTGCAAAGGGGGTGTCCCAAATAGGCCTCTTGAGTGATGATGTTACATCCAAGTGACGGCGTCCTAACGATGGAATCTAATGACGTCATCTCGCAAGAAGCCTATAGAAAACAAGAGTAAGTACGCTGTGTGTGTGTGTGTGTGTGGGGGGGGGGGGGGGGGGTTCACCTATGGACACCCCACTGGATCCGCCCCTGAATATAAATGATTCTCTGAAGAGTTAATGATAGATAAGCTTTCAGAAACTCGATTCGCGATATTAACCATGCACAAGAGACCATAATACTAAGAGAGCGAAGCTCAGTATTGATGTCTGTGCCATGTTCGTGGCGGCTAAGGCTATTTTTAGTAACTTCGCCATCGCGCGCGCAAGCCCCTCCACCAATAGAATTTGAATTTTGACATGCGCGCGGACGGGACCGTTTGAATTCTATTGTCTAAGAGCCTTGCGCGCGCGATGGCGAAGTTACTAAAAATAGCCTTAGCCGACACGAACATGGCACAGACATCAATACTGAGCTTCGCTCTCTTAGTATTATGGTCTCTTGCCATGCAATACACCTTGTGTGGGCAACTACGTTTGAAGTGGGGAGTCTCCACCGAACGTACGTACCATACGTGTACCAGGTAACTAAGTATGTGTTGCCCAGGCATCCGCGGTGAAGTCCTTATCTTAAGTATCTTCAACATCTGTCTTGTTTTGCTTGGAATGGATTTTGTCAACAAGAAACATGAATAGGAAGTCCAGAAACTCTATGACAGTAATCAGACTGCATCCAACAAGCAAGCCCATGTTTCCACCAATGTCACCTTTAGACAAAAAGCAGAACAACTTTGACTACCCTACCCCTGACAACATCCGGAAGGGATAGCTGGTATTGTAATTAGTCGGTCATTTTGGAAAATCCTGATTAAGAGATGGTCATAATCAGCACTTACCAAATAAGCTGCTTGGGCCATATGCAGGTGTTAGTCTGCTGACCTCGTACGCTAACGTCCCAAAACCAACTTGTAAAAACACAACGTTTTGACTGAAAAACAGTGAACAATCGAAAAAAGAATCGTTGATTATCAGCAATTGGTCGTACATGTGACGTCATTGAATCTTACGCGCGCTCTCATTGGTTGAAATATTTCGTTAAATATAGCAAATAAATATAACAAATAAATTCAAATTTTCTATGGGTCGTCTGTACTCTATGAGAGGCGCAGAAGACGTCAAATTTTGGCGAGAACAACACGACAGTTGATTTTGTGTCGTCGAGTACTTTTTGTTTTCGCCACATTTTGACGTCATCTGTGTATCTATTAGAGTACAGACACACGGAAAAACTGGAATCTGTTTGTTAAATATATCTTTATAATTTTAACTATGCAGTTATCGTTTAAGATACAAAAATTCCACTCAAACTCACTTTATGTACTCTGAAGACACATCTATTTTATAAGCTTTCTTCAACATTTCATGCGCCAGTGTGCTGGGAAACTTGGAAAATGAAATTCGTGTCTGGTAGTAAGTTTGTTCACAACGTGCGTTACAGTAACAGTTCTTGTATTGCAGTGTATCTGTATTGAACAAAGAAATAATTACGACAACGACTCACATAATGGGCGTTTTCAAACTAGATGACGGACAAATCGTCCAGACTGAGAACTGAGTCGTCTCTGACGAACAAATCGTTATAGTGTGAAAACAGGACGGACGTACTTTGAGACGTAAAAGTCGACTGATTTTGTACATCTAGCTGATCGTCTTTTAAGATGACTTAAGGTCTCAGGACAGAAAAAAACGTCTGAAAACGACTTTAATTCACACAAGTCGAAAATTCAAATTGTCGTACAAATACTCAAATGCCACTAGAATAGGGAGTTTCGTTTTTTTAATGTCCTCTTTTACGTCTGAACGGAGTGTCTCCTACGCAACCGAAATCTGTGTTGTCATGTAAAGCTTGCGTGACGACACAAACTGCGGCTGCGTGGCCATGGGAGACTGCTGAACGGACAAACCGACTGAAATTAAAACTAAGAGAAAGTATCTAATTCCGTCCGGACAAAGTGTCTAGCACTAGGACTAAGTCTTTTACTCACTATCGACATTAGGCAGAATTGAAGCTCGCTGACTGAATGATCAACCCGCCCTATTCAAACGGTACCGCGCGGTCACAGCACGGTTACGGCAGAAATTTCGAATGTTTTTATAGACATCATGGCACTGACACGGTCACGGCACGGCGCGGTCCACTTCACACTCATACGAAATCTACTCTATACTCATACAAAACCCGCTTCGTCTATTTTGCAGAGATATCTCGATATAAAGTTTTGGCTTGTCCGACGTAACGATACTGTCGGATCGCGGATCGCGATATCGGTGTCTTTTGTACCTGGAACTCTTTTGACGCATTCCTTATCAGAGATGGAGCATAGCTGGTACATCGGGAAACGCTAGAAAACAAAAAGAGTTTATTATCACCTTTTTCAGCAAAATTAACGAAATTGTTGCGAATGAAATCCTATTAGGAAATCAAACTAAATTTGAACAGGAAGATCCATATTTGGAAGGCTCATTCTACCAATCAGATGGCCCGGACACACGTTCTAACTCTTTCTGTAATTTTGCGCACACTGTGCACTGTGTGTCTACCCTGCAAAGTTGCGCGCAACAGAAAAAGTTTACAGAAATAGAACTCGATCCTATAGACCTGCAACTAGAGGGTTGGACTCCATGCACCTCTGTGTTGCGCCTGTAATGTCACAGAAAAAGCTGTAGACATAGACCTCGATCCTAAATCCTGCAAATTTTGCGCTCAACTGTTGGAGAGGTGGACACACAGTCTCTGCACACGTAAAACTCGCTCGTAAATCTGTCAGACGTAAAACGTAAGTTCCAGACGTAAAACCCGATTCTTGTTGTGCACAATGTTACAGAAAAAGGTTCGATCTTGTGTTCGGGCCTTTAGTTTACCTTGTTCTCCTATTGGTCGACAGCCACACTCTTGAATGGTTTTGTTGCTCTTACACTGGAAGAAACAGGTATCTCTGGAGTAAACTCGATATCCCGGTAAGTATTTATCTGAACAGTTGGAAGTATAGGGGTCAGGCAAGCGAACGATCTGATATTGAAAGAAATTTATCTTCGTGAGCTTAGGACTGGCGAATATATAGCATCATTAAATGCATAAGCCACTCCAGCTAACTCAACTCATTTGGTAGAACACTGGACATGTATCTCAGTGGTCGTGGATTTGAGCTCCACAAATAAAGTCAGATATTGTTTTTTGTAGGCACTTTAGTTTCCCTTCAGTTGCTTTTTGATCCTTAAGTACCGATTACATGACGATTTTCAGCCCGGGCTAGGTTTTGTCACCGCTTCAAAGCGCCTGTTCAATACCGCTTTCCGCTGCCACAATACTGCGTGGCTCAGGTTTTCAGCCCGGTCTGAAATGTCGCGATTACATAAGAATTTTCAGCCCGTTTCGCCGGGCTGAACCTTCCAGCCCGGTTAGCTTGACCCGGGCTGGAAATTTCCTTCCGGGCTGAAATTCAGCCCCGGATCAAAATATTTTCATCGAAAACTTAATTTTATATACATTTGTTGAGGAGACCGGGCTGAAATGGCAGCCCGGGCTGAAAATCGTCATGTAATCGGGCCCTTACAGAGCCACACGTCTTTCATTAAGCTTCACGTACACTGGAAACGGCACAGGATCGCATGACCTGTTTTCCCCCCGGGGGGGGGGGGGGGACTCGGGTATGGTAAAAGTGGATAATTTTGTGTTAGCGATAAATGCCAAATGTCATGCTTACGTTTAGTGCCAAATAATACTGATTACTCGGGTTACCTGTGAAACTGAGACTGCGTCAAACGAGCAATTGAAGCAAATGGAAGTCAGAGCGACATACTCTACCTTTTTAGGGGTCAAAGTGACAAGCACATGGGAACCAGGGTTGACATTGAATCCTCTATCTCTGTTGACACCAATTCCTTCTTCACCGACAGTAACACGAAATCCTATTGACCAATCACCGAACGTTGTTTCGCTTGATTGTGCATCCAGGATGATACTAAAACCATGCTCTTCTCCAGAGAAATGTATCTTGCTGGCTTTCTCTCCGACACGAGCTGCAAACTTGCTCACATTGAACATGAAGCAAAGTCCTTTCGGTGTTATAAGCGGGTCGAAGTCATCATTGATGCATCGATTTTCACCCAAAGTGCAGTAATAAAGGAACATCCTATCAAACTCGTGACCATAGTAACGGAGAAAATCTTCGGGATTAAATATGCGCTGTGACGTATTCACCGCATCACGTAATTTACTTTGCATGTTTTCGTTACAGTCATTTATAATGAATTTTGCCTTATTTTCATAAATGCATGTCAGCGCTTGTCCACAAGTGAGGTTACCGCTGATATTTCTGATAAGCTGACAGACTGGCAAGTCGAGGTTACGCGTCTTGAATCGAGGGTCGTCGTATTCGATATCTGCTTTCGACTTGACAACAGCATTCAGGTTGCATATTGTGAGTTGTGGGAATGTCATTCCGCGTTCTGGGAATTCATAATATATCTCAGTGTTGATAGGACGAGCTACATAAGTCTTAATGCTATCCAGAAGGAGTACAATATAGCCACTTATTGCTGTTAGAACGCAGACAATCCAAAAAATCCGACGAATTCCCGAAGTTGTAAAAACATAGCGAAGTCCGTGCAGTGTTGTACTCGTCGTGAACGTTCTCCAGGATTCACGCATGGCCGTGGTGATTAGCTTACCAATGTAGAGAAATGAGAACTAGAAAATGAATGCCAACTGATGTAAAGCCAAGCTGGCTGGAAGACAGTACTCGAGAAATATTTTTTTTTTCTTTCCTGTAGTCAATAAAATCTACAGCTGTTTTTCTCTTGAAGGTGTCCGCTCCTCTTTGGGGACTATTTACCTACACGATAAAGTCCAAAATGTACGCAGTTTTGTCTTCAGATGTACAAGTTCTGAGAAGATGTTTCTTTTTTAGAAGTAGTCAGTCATTTGAAGATGAGACGATTTGAGAACTATCGTCTATCTCACTTATCAGCTTAGAGACGGCGCTATATCGAAATCCAGAGCAGATCTCAATTCAAGTCAGAAATCTGCCGCGATTAGAGCTCTCCAACCTTCTATTGCCAAAATTGAAACGAAGCTTATGCTCTCTTGTCTGCATATATTACCAGCCTGTCATTCACTAAAGTTCCGAAAACCTTTCAGTAGCTGCCAGAAAGCTGTTTTGAATATTACCATTTTCAGGGTTAGATTGTCAGTTGTAGGAAACTGATTCAGCTTTGCTGTACCAAAGGTTTAAATAACAAAAAGCAAATCTTAATAACAAACGATAACTAATTGGTTTAAAAGTTATAATTATAAAAGCTAAGGAAATTTGATCAAAAAAATTATTGCAACCGTGAAAAAAATCTTCTAAAGTAGTTATTAGTTTTCGTATCTAAGTATAGTAAAGCACCCCCAGTGATAAGCAATAATATTGGCCATTGATATTCAAAGTTGTATGATATTTAATCATAAAATATTTGACATAACGCGCGCGCACTGTTGCGTACAGGCATATGACACATGGTTTGAACTAAAATGTCAAAAAATATTTTATAAAATTAAAGGAGTACATATCGATCGATTCTAATCTGAGACCAGCGTTTTCACAGATGATCTATTTTTAGAAACTGTTTCCTCGAGGTCCGCATGCGAAATTGTAAACATGGCGTGTACAAAAACTTGCAGGCTTTTCAGAGAGCCGAAAAAATATGTTGAGCCGACCTGAATTAGTCATTGAGTTTCTAATATGGAGACCTTAATATAATGTCTTGAATGAAGAGGACTTCAAACAGCTCCAGCGAAGAGCAAAGTGTCGGACTTAAACGTCCTCTTGTTGATATTTCGTCCGAAGGTAATATTACGAGAAACCAAGTTCAGGACAAACTCCGTGAAAAGATTAAGGAAAGACTGAAAAAATCGGAAAGAAGACAAATTGAAGCTGAAACTGAGAGGCAAAAAGAAAATGAAGTAGTTCTTAGGTTAAAAGAAGCTGAAGTTATAGTTGCCAAGAATGGTTATCGATGTAATCTTGTTACCATAAGCAATGAATCGACGCCATTTCGTCAAGTTCGTCTTCACATCGATTATGCCTCTGTACTTTGATATAAATACAACATTTTACTATTGGCCAATTATAACCCTGTGAAGCTTGGTTTTCTTCTTTCATCTGCTATCACGTTTAGTGTATATCACACAGGCATGCGCACGTTTCACATTAGAGCGGTTTTCATATGAGTGGGAAACGGTACGGTTCGTACCGTGACCGTATCAGTACCGTAATTTCTATAAAAACATTCTAAAATTCTGCCGTAACTGTGTCGTAACCGTGTGGTGCGGTGACTGTACTGTTTCCCAGTCATACGAAAACCACTCTAATCAAACATGTAGTGTCACACCTTAAAACGCAATTTTTCACTTGTAATTTTCTAATCATGTCCGTTACAGCTGTTTACAAAAAGATTGGAATTTAATAAAAATAGTCATAAGCATATCTATGATGGCCTTTTTCCAAAAGTAATAACTTTCATGGGATTTTATCTGACGTTTTCTACATGTGAGTAATTTTCAGCATGTTGTTTCCTATTTTGAGCAGGAACAAAGAAGGCTAACCATCAGCGTTTTAATGGGAGGCAAAGTGAGTAATGTCCGGAAAAAGAACATTGACCTCAATCCAGGCAAAAACTCATTTCTCTGACAAACAATTAGTTGTTTAAAATCATTGAGACTGTTAAGAAACAGGAAAGCCTTTCCAAGGGAGGCAAATGACTATGGCAAATGATTTCAAGCTCACATAAAATCTCATTTTGTGGGCACGAAAATGTTAACATGCGGAACACAAAAAGATGGTTATTAATTATAAATGAAGGAATTTTTAACCATCATGTAATCAATGCAAACATCTGGAATAAATTGCCTTCGTTGAGCATTTCATGTTATAACTTTTTATTACTTTTATCAAATTTAGGGGTCCTTTTATACTTACACTGCCATCTATACTTATTTGACATCCATCCTTATTCCTTAATATTCTTTTCGAGTCTTTTTGTTACGTGTTTTTTGTTGATGTCTTCGAGTGTTTTTTTATACGGTTCTTGTAATGGAAATAGTGACTTTAATCAACGTAATTATCCACCATCATTTCCAGAGGAAGGCTAGCCCTCCTCTGCGTCATTTCCAAAGTCATTTCACGTACATGTAAAATGGCAGACGGCAGAGACGCGTTACACGGGCAGAGACTGATCACAAGTCCTGTGTTTTCTTACGCGTCTGGCGGTTTCCGCTTCAACATATGAAAGTGAGCCATCTCGCGTTTTTCGTAAAGGCGAGAATTTACGCTCGTTTGGGTGCTAAACACGCAACGCCAGGCGCGAAAAAAGCAGCAGACCACAGTGATCCCGTTTCTTATTTGAAACTTAAGTTCTCTATTGCTTTTTTACATGTCGACTTCTGATTTGAATGTCATCGAAACGGGTGAATCCACGTAATACAAACATCCAATCTTTATGTACATTACTTTAGAAGAAAATACAATTCCTTTATATTTTATAATCTCTGTAAAGATTCGATCCTTCATCTATTTATAGTTGAATTTCAGTCCACTTTTAAGACTTTTCCCGCTCTTTTTACGGTCTAAAAACATGACCACTGGCCAACAATGATTTCTGTTTTGTATGGATCTCTACATGTTATACTTCTGTTGTTCTCGTTTCCATACGATCACAGTTCCCTAAAAAAATCAATAAAAAATACTTAAGAAACGATTTTTTTAAAATGCTTAAGGTCACGTGACATATAAGCCTCACCTCCGTGTCACAGGAAGCCAATAAGCTTTCGTCATAGTTCCAGCACACATCAAGGACTGGGGATGAGTGGCCCATCAGTTTGTTCACGCAAGGTTTGTCGTCGCGTTCAACGTCGAAAAAGTACACTGCCATGTCTTCGCTCCCAGTCACTAAAACAATTAGATCATCAGTGATAAGTATTAGATAAAGGTGAAATATTCGAGGTATCGACAAGGTCATGTGCTCAGCGGTATCTCACCTACGCATGCGCCCTGCCTGAATGACATCAGAGGGCAAAATGAGCTTCTAATGTTTTGGGTTTTCTGGGAGATGGGGAATTTTGCTTTGAGTCTGAGATCTCCAACATCATCTTTGACACTGTCAAATCAAAGTAAATGTACCTAAAAGTTAGGTTTATGAATGCAAGACGCATACTGTATGGGCATCGCTAATCAGATGTCTGATTTATGGTTTTAATACATTACTCCACGCGACAACGTACTTTCCAAAACTCTGTCGTTTCTATGTTTGACGTTTGAAAACGTCGAGAAAATGTCGAAAATGCGTATCGAGTGAACAGGACCAAAGACTTGTGAATTCGTGACATATGTAACGTTAACATTTGTGGAAACGTGTGGAAATGTGTGACATCTGTACCGTTAGATATCAGTGGGTATAACTTGCGAACCTGGGGCTCGTTTCCCAAAAGGCCCGATAACTTTACGGACCCGGTAACCTTTATTTTTGGGATAAGTTAACGGGTCCGTAAAGTTATCGGGTCCTTTGAGAAATGGGCCCCTGATTTGAATTTATGACGGAGGTGTTATTTTTTAGGGAGCGTGACGTCACTCAAATCGTTACAGTGACGTCACTACATGATTGAAGTCGCCCTATAGTACTTACCTATACAAACAAAGACTATCTGTGCAGGCATTGACTAGCAGCATGGGATCTCTGGCCTCACGGCTTATCCAGCTACGATATGCAATGGAGGTAACAGGGTTTCCTTCAGAGATAGTGATTCTGCAAATGAATAATAAAATAGTTTCCTTTAGTACAAAAATATGGCGTGCAAAGGCATGTACATGAATTATTTTGTATGACAACCTACGCACTTTTTGGACTTTTGAAGCCTTCCTGATGAGATGTCGAAGCAAAACGAGTAGATCGATCCCTGTAAAAAAAAAATATTAAACGAAAAACATTTCGATTAATATATGAATCAACATAAATATTAAGACATTAATTGTTGTTATTCTTACCTTTTCATCGCCGACCCATAAAACCATACCAGAAGATTCAAACTCAACACAGTGTACACCTGATGAAACTTTTCCCGTCCCTCCCTGTGTTAATGAGAATAATTTAACATAAGTCCTTTGCTAAGACAGTTACAAAAACAGCAAACTGTTGGAGTTCACTTGTGAACTCTCCAAAAATGTGGATCCGGAGACTCTAAAACCCCCTCTCAGATAATTAAGTAGGCCCAATCTCAAGTCGGTGAAGTTCTGTGTGCTCAAAATAAAACTCTGACGACTGGAATGGTAACAGAAGCAGTAGCAGCATGCCTAAGGGACCGGACATTATATACAGGGAGGGGGGCTGGTGCAAATAGAGGGGAGCCACAGATTTTTACGCTCACTCTGTGAGAATGTTATGTGTGTATGCATGTAGAAAGGGGGAGGGGCCATCAAAAATTGAGCAGTTACCTTTTTCATTTGCACCAGCCCCCCCCCCCCTCCCTGTAAATAAGGACCAGTCCCTTATTCACTCAAATAAAATTAATGTTTACTATCCAAAAGACGCCTCTCTGCAATAAAAGTCCCCTAAAATCCTAACAATATTCAATAAATTCCCCCTCTAACAGACGTGCAGATCCAATAAATGCCCCCTCCCTCCCGCCTTTATGGTACACCAAATGGGCCCCCAGGTATATTTTAACTGGGTGCAAATAACGTCAAATGGAAGATACAACTATGATTTGTTTAACATTAGCTTTTAAGACATTTCTTGTAGAGCTCAACTTTTTAATAAATGCCCAGGGCGTCTGCTGGAATATATATACGATATATATGCAGACTCAATGTTACATTTAATGAGGGAAGACAATGAAAAGTGTACTTCTAAGTCTGTATATGTTGTTTCTGCTTCCATTACTTCTGAAAATCTGGGTTAATGGAACCATCCAAGCGATTTTCAAACTTTACATGAACGTGATGAAGGCCTACCCCGGGGTTATTTTGGGCGATCTTAGGCGATCTTGGGAAATTTTAGCCATTTCGAGTTGGCGCTCTTAGGCGCTCTTGGGCGATATTGAGCGATCTTGGGCGATATTAAGCGATATTAGGCGATTTTAGGGCCCGGAGTAGGCCTTCATGATGTACAGTCAAATCTCATTATAGTGCACACCCTCAGAACCGCCAATTTGGTGTCGCAATAGCGGGACTCCATAAAATTTTTCGGCTGGTTGGGGATTTAGCTTCTGTGTGTAATAGCGAGATATCTGTAACAGCAGGGTGTCCGCAAGGTGAGAGTTGACTGTAATCAGATCAAAGACTACTGTATCACTTTATTCATGAGTTCAATAGGAAATGAAAAGTTTAACATTTAATCCTCAGTGATTCTGTTTTACCTTGAAGGTTTTTCCAGTTGAAGTGTTAAAAACATTTATATGACCTTTTTGATTACCAGTCTGTTGAAGTTTAGAACTTAGAAAAATAACATTGATCTGGACATATCTACTGATAGTGAGACTTAAAATACATGATGAAATGACTGATTGAATGATCCACTTGATCCACTTGATCCACTTGATCCACTTGATCCACTTGCTCTCTACTGATCAGCATTTCTTTTGTTTTATCCATGTTAGCCTCAGTATCAAGTAATTTTGAAACTGGTCAATAGAATGATTATTGTGATGAGAACATGACTGATGAAATACTTAGATATCTAAGTGTATGATCAACTTACAGACCAAAATAAATTTTTGACACTGACAAGGATACTAGAAACATGTTGTTGTTACAAGGCTGAAATCTACAAGCCGTAACTCCACAAGACTGA
Source organism: Telmatactis stephensoni (assembly GCA_029948255.1). Classification (NCBI taxonomy): domain Eukaryota; kingdom Metazoa; phylum Cnidaria; class Anthozoa; order Actiniaria; family Isophelliidae; genus Telmatactis; species Telmatactis stephensoni. The sequence goes on from JALIZF010001879.1 coordinate 412,318, forward strand.
CAGTCTGCTACCACACGTAAGCATTTGCCTGACAATGGATTCCATATTCTACATGTACTATCCAGAGATGCAGACAGAATAAATGAATTTGTGACTGACCAATCAAAATCTAAAAGAAAACAGAAAGGCAAGTTTAACAATAAAAAATATTACCCAGTTGAGAAGATAAAGGTGTAGCTGTCTGTTCTGGCTATGAAGTTTGACTTAATTTATGGTCACTTAGTTATAGTATGTTTTGCATGCATGTCACTTTGGACAAATGGATTACAAAGTTCAGTTAGATCCCCCCCCCCCCACCCAGTCCCCCTGTCTCCACAATCCCTGCTGCAAGGTGAGAGTTGACTGTACACTCACTTGAAGTTCCAAAAATAGACAATACTGACATCAGAGTGAATGGTCACACTGGTGAGGTTAATATTAACATAACAATGTATAACCTCCTTAATAACAACATTACCTGTAACTTCAGCCAAGTGACCACGAAGAGTGCACAGGACTGACGGAGGAGATGGCATTAAAAGACACACAGATAGTGTAGCATCATCTGAACTGCAAGCCAGTCTGTACTTGTCAGTCATGGGCAAACTTGATAGCTGTGACTATAGATCAGAGTAATCAATAATACAACCATCCCCATAGAGTAACAACGCAGAGCTGGAATTAATTATATTTTAGCTACATGTAAGGGAATGCAACTTAAAATAATAGATTTGCTTTGCATTATTGCATCATATCTAGACTTGCCACAAGTCGTCCTCTCTTATTTAATCTTTATTTCAATCATTATTCTTCGATTTTTTTTTTGTGTGTGTGCAAAAGTCAAAAATTAAAAAGCGGGGCTGACGACTTTGAGAAAGTGCTACATCATATATGTAGTAAAATGATGCCATTATGCAAATGTCTTTTTGTTTTGTACTCATTTGTCTTCTTACCAGCTTTTGCATGTTGATCAAAAATGTGGTACATGCCACCAAATGCATAATTCTCACCAAGTGTGGTGTTACCGGCCATTTTTCTGTGTGGAAGAAACAAGGAAAATATTAAGTCTTATATGTAGTATGCAGGCTTCACACTCAACATGGACTTTGTGTTTCATCTACATTCTTTTGACATTTGGTTATCCAAGCTTTTAGGCTTTTGGCTCATTGTCAGGGATATAAAGAAAATACTGTGAATAAAGCAAGAGTGAAGGCATTCCCAGATTGTTAATTTACATTTACAAGCACACAAGGCAACTGATCACTAAGAAACGTTGCAAGCCTCCCAACACATTCTCTTGGAAAGAGTGAATAATGAAAGGACAATGACAATTTGTTTTGAGTTGTCCCCACTTTGAATAAAAATGATCAAACAAGTCTTTATAGCAATGCAAACTAGCCTCCGATTAAACTCACAATATTAGATTTAGGGCATTAGCTATATTGCTTCTTTGTAATTATGTTTTTATAAGAGTCTTAAGATCCTGGATAGATACATGTATCTATCCAGGATCTTAAGACTCATATAACAAACATAATTACAAAGAAGCAATATAGCTAATGCCCTACATCTAATACAGTAAATTTAATGGGAGGTTAGTTTATATTGCTAAAAGACTTGTTGCACACTGCACTGGAGCCTGTTAAACATGTGCACAATACCTGCTAGCTTCAGCCTTTCTAGTAGGAACAACACCTCTAGGAGGAGATTCAATCTTGTCAGGTGGAGCAAGAAACTTGTATGAGCCACTGCTATGGTAACGACGATGAGTTGGTCTGTTTGGTGAGTGACCATGATTGATATCTCCTGGATGATCTACCAGAAGAGAGTCAAAGCTTTGCTGTTGAAAAACAAGGATACATAAGGAAATAAAAAAAGTTTGATATAGTAATATGTGAATTAATCACTTTTGTAGACAACGCTATTAAAGCTCAGAATGTACAATCAGAGACGTGGGACACAGGAACTCCACAGACTGGTTGCTAGATCACATGCAATATGTATTGACCTCCCACCTCAATCAATGTTGGGCCCATTGAAGAGCTTCCAGTAGAGCTGGTTTCATATAATTGGGAAAAGCTCACCCTGCTATACTGCAACCATGCTAGTGTTATGATGTCTATGAAAACATTAGAAATTCCTGCCATAGGTGCATACTGTGCAGTAATCATGCCATTTTCCCAGTCATATTAAATCAGCTCAATATGATACTCAGCTTAGAGCACTGGATATTCAGAATTGAAGGGGTGGGGGTAAGGGGATGGATGATAACTCCTATTAGGCAGTTTCTACATCTTTTATTTAAAACAAGTAACATACAGACTTAAAGAGGTTGTTGGTCCCATATTTCATTAAATTTTGCCAATGATTGCAGATGATCATGCTCTTTACTAATCTCCATGATGGTACGTTGTTCTCACAGAAATGGATAAACTCCTATCTATATATCATTCTATAGCTGCCTGTTGTGCTTCCATATTCAAGTAGGTAGTTGACCATTTTTATAATAAGTTCCACACTGAATGAAGCATTTCTTTCAAACTGGACAGTGAGTGTACTACTTACATCAAAGGAACTCAGTTTGCTGTAGGTACTTGCGCTTCTACTTCTGAAACAAATTTAATCATCAAACATTGAAAACCCAGGGGGGGGTATTTCCATATATGGACTATACAGGGATGATTCACTGAACAGGATTATGGTTTTTCAAGTTTCCTGTCATGATTAAACAGGGTATCCATTTCCTAACTTTTTGAGTTTTTTGTCTTGTTAAGGGTATCCCTCCAGAGTGAAAACGGGGGTTGTGAATGAGAAAATAAGGCTCATTGTGCAATGCTCCCTCTCTTAGTGTTATGGTACAAGCTTTAAAAGAGCTGTAAAAGAAACTAACTCAGATAGCTGAAGCACATGCAGCAATTAACATGTCTTGTTACTGCAACATGGGATCTTGTGACTGAAAATATATCCCTTACCTAGATAACTGGGATGATTCCGAGGGACCATACCGCTTGGATAACAGCTGTTTACGGACATACAGGTACTGACGACGAGCATTGGGATCGGCTTTCTGTTAAACAGTCATTGGTTCAAATCAGTATTAGTTTTAGACAAAACTGATCAACGTAATTAAGGTTAATTAAGCCTTAGTCATCAGCATCTACTGTCAGTTCTCTATGTCGTGAAAACTTGTTACATTTACTGATCACTACTTTCACTGCTAAAAAAAACTTTTACCTCTTTCTTAGCATTCTCTCTTAATAACTGAGTTCTTCTTCTAATATACAGAGTTCCTGCGTACAAATGAAAAGAGTAGTTGGAAATATGCTCACAGGAAAACAGGAAGACGAAGCTTTGTGAACGGCAAATCAACTCAGATGACTAGAAGATCGCACTTACTGAATTGGGGATTATTTGGTGCTCTGTAAGCATTGTACCTCGCATCTAATGCCAAGATCTGGTGAGAAATATTCATTATATTATGCTTTCTTTAGCGCTTGATAAATGTTCTGTTTTGATTGTCATCCATCTTGGATATTCACTAGACCGAGGCCTTTGTGGAGCTCGGACAACAGGACTCCCACAAAAAGTTGCGTGCGGACCTGTCCACAGGTGTGTGTTGGATTCCAGTTCAGCTTATACCTATGATTTTTTTCCTCATTATCTATTCTTGGTTCCGGTGTTTCTCTCTCCATCAAAAATCAATATGTACGTTGAGTGTTGTATGATATAAATAATGCAAAGAATATGGAAAATTTGAAAAACGAGTGACCCGCCCTTATCAGCAGGCATCCTCACGAAACTCTATTTAATTTTTTGTAAAAAACAAAAACAAAACAAAACCAACAAAAAATATATAAATAAAAATGAAATAAAATAAAATAAAATAATAATATAAAATAAAACAAAATAAAAACAAAAAACAAAAACGTCAGAGCCCAATTTGACTGCCGACTAGCCAGTGGCCACTTTTCCCTTCAAAATTCATCTTAACTTCTTCTCGCCCTTAACCGGAATCCGTGGGGCAGTTTGTAGTCTAAGACCTCTCCCATGATTGACCGCGACCATCGTTATTCTGTTATTTCTCGAACGATACTATTTCTAAGGCCCAGTTTACACGACGACATAAGCATTAGAGACAATAAGCATAAGAGACAAAACTTTCCCAACTTGTTATTCTGTCGTTATGTTGCGCGTATGAACCGCTCAAAAAACGCTTATGCTTGTCTGAGTAGGGCTTTGTGTGAACCGGGCCTTAAGTAAAATGTTAAGATCCTATTCATTCACGATCCCTGAGCTTTGTCACAGAGCAGACTCCTACAACACCAAGCTAGAGAGTATTACTAATGCTCTCTTGACAACACTAGCAACAAAGAATATGACAACTTATGACAAGGGAGTTTATTTGATAAATGTATCAAAAAATATATATTTCAATTATCATTAAAAATATAGGTTGTCTCTTATTCCAATTTTATTCCGAAGTTCTGATCTTCGTTATTTTTAATTTGTGGTTTGGCTTCTGGACAGTTCGCTCATGTCCTGGTACAATGTACACAAATTACATTGTACACAAATTTGCACTTTTTTCGTACGACCGCCGAGGTTTCCTACTCTATCTGAACCTCTTTCCCAAAGCAGAATTTATTTCAGCTTTGAAGAAAAGGTAAAGATAGATTTTAGGGACATACTACCACGGTGTAGTCCGTCCTAAGGAAGACTAACAAAGACTAAGGAAGAGTAACACCCTCCTTTCAGAGTTCTTTCCTTGAGAAAGAAATTTGGTGACTTGTGGAGTGACCTTCCTAACGAACCAGTCAACGTACCGTAAAATCAAATACAAGAATGTGGACGGCGAGCCTGGTCAGCGGACATAGTCCTTAGATGTCTTTTCCCCTCTGCATTGTTTGAATTCGCAAAGGATTTCTTTAATTCTTCTTCAAAAGCTAACTGATTGGAGTATGTCTTCAGGTTGAGGCTAGACAGGCTCTGTAGAGGATTTTTTGAGACGCAGACCTTGGAATCGACATGTGCGCTTTTAGGGCGTTGTTTGACCATTTTGAGTTTGGCTTGGGTCGGAGTCAACATGATTTTATTCTCACAAGGAGAGATGGCTTCCTCGGCCGAGGTCGTCCATCCTCGTTTATTTGGAGGAAGAACTTTAGTTCTATATACCGGAGCAGATCGACCACGTGTTATGACATGTGGTGATCTATTGTCTGGTAGAGGGGGTGGTTTAGGGTATGTCTGCATTACTTGAGTAAATTCAATCCTCTCTCTGATATCGTCATTGGTTGAGAAGGGTGTGACGTCATAATCGTTTGCAGTCTTACTCGTTGAGACTTTGGCGGGAGAAGACTGAGGTCGAACTCCTTTCTTTTTCCTGGAACTTGAAATCCTAGTGACGTGGCTGTTAATGCTGTTGAGTGTGCTATCTCGATGTAAGACCCGCGGAGGTGCACTAGCAATTCTCTTGTTAAAATCTCTCTCTTGTGTTTTATCCATCACAGGAACAATGGCCGTGCGTGAAGGGGGCCTGGAAGGGAGGCTAGTCTTTGGTATCTGCACGCATGAGCCTTTGCTGCGCGTACATAATGTCGGGGAAGCTTGCGAGGTGCATGTTTGCCGTACAAGTTGAGTGTTCCCTAATCCCTCGGGACGCTCTGGAGGTAGATTATAGTTCCAAGACACTGACTCGAAGTTGAAGATCAACAGGTTGCTAAAGGTGTTGATGACAATTCTAAAGAAAAAAGAACGATATTTAGATTAAAATGGAATTTGATAGACAGAATTCCTGGAGTTATCCTGAGCAGTCAAATCATTAGTGGAGGTCTGGACACAAGACTGGAACATTTTCTACAACATTGCGCGCAACACAGTTACACCGTGTGTCCATCCCTGCAGTGTTCCGCGCAGCCGAGAAAAGTGGCAGATGTAGAACTCGATCCTAAGACTGCAACTGTTGCGCGCATCTGGGTGGGGTGGACACATGGTGCAACTTCTGTGTTGCGCGCGAAATAAGTTAGCAAAAAAGTGGCGCGTCTCCGGATCTTTACTAGCACGTCTATAATGCGGACAACGCTACAAAATGAACGTGAAAACCTCCGTATTGCGGACAGTTCTCTCAATCCTGTCATATATTACAATCTCCATACAATTCATAACACCTTCACAAGACTTGCAGCTCTATTCTACAGACACTGCATTTACGATCTCAGTGTTCTAAAAGCAGTTACTGCTGTAAACATTAATAACATATTGACCTACCTATTTTCAATTGCGCATATCGCACTGATTGCGTCGTTTTTACTGTTTCCTCGAATCAGTCGAAGACAGTCGCCATTCAAGAGATTCCAAATCCGTAGCTAAAGAAGTAGAAAAGATTTAGAATCACAATACAGTATCCTAGTAGTAGCAAAGAAAGATATACAATTTACCTTTCCATCTGCTGATCCAGTGATTACACGGCAATAGAGAAACTCCTAGACAAAGAACCTCCCTAAGACACAAAACGATCGCGTGTGAATAAAATAGTCAAGGAAAACGTACACGTAAACAATCAGATTATCTGACCACAAACACAATTGTGTCTGTCTGTCTTTTTGTCTGTCTATCTGTTTGTCTGTCTGTCTATCTCTGTCTGTCTGTCCGCGTGTATTTGTGGGGATGTGGTTGTACTCATGCTTGGCGATTCGTCGAGCATGTGCTAAAATAGACTGATTCCATTCGGTCTGTTCGCTCCTTGGGCTCCCTGTGGTGATACCTAGTTGAGCGACCTAATAGGCCATATGCACTAACAGGTCACGTGACCCTATCTCCCCTAAATCAAGCAGCACCGTCAGAAATAGAAAGAACACCTCGATATTAGTAAAGGTGCAAATTTTCAGCTCCTAAGATGTAATACAGGAGAAATGACAGTAAATTTAAGATTGGATTTTTTCTTAAGATTCGTTCGGAAAAGCGCGTTGGATGGCACGAGCTTGCCATCCAACGCGCTTTTCCGAACGAATCTTAAGAAAATATCCAATCTTAAATTTACTGTCATTTTTTCTCTTATTCACCTTATAAACTGAAACTTTGCACTTTTACTAATATCGAGGTGCTCTTTCACTTTTTGGAGTTCATTTTGATGGTGCTGCTTGATTTAGGGGAGATAGGGTCACGTGACCTGTTAGTGCATATGGCCTATTAACGACACAAACGAGCGAAAAATGCGACTTATGGAATCAGTCTCGCGCTAAAAATGAACGGTCTTGATGATACTGTATCAACCCGTCCAATACCAACATTCAACACAGAACGTTTTCTTACTTTGGATGTCTAAATGCTTGCAAACACTTCTTATGTTTTCCAATAGCACTCCAGGCCATAGCGTAGCCGTCCATACTCCCCGTTATAATATGATAGTCATCGAACTTTAAACATGTGATTGCACTGTGATGTCCGTCTAAAGACTAGAAAACAAAGGACTCAAGTTAAAGAGGGTATTAAAGAGATTGCGCAGTGGTTATTGATATGTCAACCTCGCGGTACATATATGACAATCACCTTAATGGTTTTGCATGATTTATGGTGTATTTCTAAGTCGGAGTTCAAAACTCGTTCCTAAATGAGCAGATGGAAAATCGCATGTCGAATGTGGACTATTTGGGCACGGTTTGGTCGAGAACCGTACGTCTCCAGCTGGTGTATCTTTTGACGTTAAATGTGCATAGGAAAATGGAATCTATTAATTAAATGACAAAAGTCGATTTACCTTCAAAAGTGATGCTGATTCGATGTCCCACACTTTTACTTTTCCACCCTCGCATCCACTGACTGCCAACTCGTCAGAAACCTGAAAGAAAATTTTAAAATTAAGGTCAATGTTTTTTAACACTGTATACAGTGTCAGGGTGCGCTCTTTACCAGCCCCTCCCTCGATCCTTGGTATACAAATTAGATTGAAGTTAAAACTTTCGTGTGAGGTCACAGAACAATTGAATAAGCTATTTGAGTTCCCTAGATGTCGAACTGATCTGACAAGTACCACTTTTTACCTGAACGTCCAATACAATATGCCGGTGACGAAAAGTTCGTCGACATTTTCCAGACGCAAAGTTCCACACTTTAACACTTTTATCACGTGATCCCGACGCCATGTGGTTTCCATGGAGACTAATGCACGTCACAGTCCCGCGGTGTCTAAATTTTAAAACCAAAATCTCCAATAAGATATCTGTTCGTAGTGCTAGTTGCCTATCTATACAGCAGTTTTCTTATGAATGTGAAAACGGTACGGTCACTGCGCATGCGCGGCATGGTTACGTCCGGCGTTTCACACTCATGAGAAAAATGCCCTGTCCCACCTCGGAACTGAGTCCTCTTAGCATAGTATTCAGGTCTCTATCAGTTGTAGAGCTTACATGCACAAAACTGGTTTATGGTTTATTTAGCTTTTATTCAGCGTTGTTACGCGGCAAATAAATCTCCGTCACCCGAGAAACAAAGACGCGAAAACCTCTAGATCCATGGTAACTCTAAAGGCCGGTAGACACGGGGAGCATGCTCCCGCAACATGCCCGCAACACGCCCCCGCAACACGCTACCTCGTGTGTACCAACGATTTCATGCAAAAAAAAGTTGTGGTGGGAGCAGAATTTTACCCCTGGCTCATATTAAACTGGTTAAATATTAGTGAGCATGACCACACCATGCAGCAAGCTCCTGCAGCATGTTCTCTCGTGTGTACTGGTTGTGCAAAATGACGCAGGAGCGTTGCGGGAGCAAGCTCCCTCGTGTACCGGCCTTAAATGAATGCAGAAGACTTTCATTTTTGATTCCTTATAAAAAGACATACCCTCGAAATATACACATGCAGTTGCCACGTTTGATGTCCCAGCACCTGAAAGAGAAACGTATAAAATATTAATTGGCACACTAGAGGTTGCTGGTATTATGTTCGTACTAAGAAGCCGTTATTCAAAAAGAGAAACGTGTCTTTCAGTGATCTGATACTGCACAATGTACCAAGTTATGGTAAATTAAACAAACGCAAGGTTTACGCAAAACAACTAGCACAATAAGCCAGTTCGGAGTTTAAGAATCGTTTCTTATGCGCATGCGATTTTATCCCGAATTTCTCACCTTCTTTTGTTTGATTAAAAACAAAAGAAGGTTTAAACAAAAGAAGGTGAGAAGTTCGGGATAAAATCGCATGCGCACTGAAAACGATTCTTAAACTCCGAACTGGCTTATACCTTTACTATCGTAGCGGTTTTCTCAATTTTTACCGTCGGTCTACGACCTAAAGACTTTTTCGTTCGTTTACATGGTCTCTTCTTAATTCCCTTCCCTCCCCAGCCTCAATACTTGTTGGCTTACCTCACAGACGTATCGTACCCTCCGCTCAACACTATTCCTCGTTCTTCTGATACTAGGACACAGCGAATAGAGCCAGCATGTCCTTGTATGGCTCTTTCACACTTTCCAGTAGATGAATCTATTAGACGAACTCTTCGGTCGAAAGAACCAGCTACGACATATCGACCTCCGCTAAAATTAGTGCAACGATGATGATCTTCGCTGAAAACAAGAAACTAGGTAGTTGATAACTGAGCAGCTATTGATCTCTCCATGCCAAAGCAGCCCCCAAAAAGTTATGCAGCACTTTTAATATAGTAACAACTGGTATAACAAAATCAGGGACCACGGAGCACCTCAAAAAGTAGGTGAAGGGGGGGGGGGGGGGGGGGGCTAGCATTTTAAAGTAAAGAAGACTATATATTCAATCAAAAAACGTTTTTAAACATTACATTTGACAAGGTAGCGCGGAAAGCATCCCCTCCCGTCTCCGTGGTCCCTGAAAATAGGTTGCAGTAAAGTTGTTTCAGACGCGCCCGGAATTTTGTTTCTAGCCAATCGCACAGTATTGTGTCAAGCTGCACGGAAGGGCATCTTGTTCTGTAACATTGAACGAAACTGTAGAGTCTGTTGTACTGTCTGTCGACTTCTTGAATTGTAAATGCGCGCACCATTTGTTACAGAAATAGAATGCGGTTCTATTTCTTTGTGAAATGGAAGCTGCCAGCAAGGAAAACGACGAGAATATTAAAATATCTACATAAAATAAAACCCATAAGTTTAGCCCATATTTCATAGTCATTTTGATTTCCTTCCCTGACTCAATAGGTAAAAAAGTCAAACTTACATATCCTGTAGGACTAGTACATTATAAGCTCCACAGTAGATATTTCGTTCTTCCATTTTGACCTTTTTTGTTGGTACACCCTTATAACACTCAGCCAGATTTCTGCCCTTGCCTTTGCGTGATGCTAGTGCCACAGATGTGCTTTCTACCTTGTTGTCTTCATATAAAGGTACATGGACTGGTACCATCTTGGCATAATGTGGGTTCATGCCTTGGGCAGAAGCACCCTGTTGATGTATCAACAATATTGAATTTTAGTTTCTATCTGATAAGGTGTGAGGGATTGGGTGGGTTGGTATAGATTTTATTGATAAGATGCCAGTAAAGAACATTTTTCATCATCATCATCACAGTGTCGACAGATATAAAGCTCATTTCTGGAATGTGGGAACTGGTACTGTTTGCTGATGTATCTCCTGATTGGACAACTGATACAGCGGGAACAGAATGTTATGGTTGGATCAACAGCTGTTTGTGGGGAGGATTCACGTGGCATGAGGAGACTTAAAACGGCTGCGAAGGAGACTAGCATTGCTAGGGCTGGCAAATTAAATGGTCCAGGGGAGACTTTGGGAAACTCTGCTACAAGCAATTTTGCTGATAATTTCTGTAGCCATCTTGTTTTCAATCATTTATCCTGCATTGCAGGACTCTCAAGGAGAAGGGATGGGAGGGGAGGGGAGGGGAAGGAGGGGAAGGAGGGGAAAGGGGAGGGAGGGGGACTGGGGAGGGGAGTGAAATGAGAGCCCTCTTTCCCTCCTCTCCTCCCCAGTCCCCCTTCCCTCCCCTTTCCCCTCCTTCCCCCTCCCCTCTCCTCCCATCCCTTTCCCTTGAGAGTCGGCAATGCAGGCTATCAATAATTCAAGTCTCCAGACAAAAAATTAGAGAGACTTGCAAGACTTGTTGAATAAAATTTTGCAAAACTCTGATTATTTTGGGAGACCATTCACCATAGTACCAGGATACACACCCTTTTTATAAAGCTACTAATCATATGAAGATACATCTCTTGCCTCACTCTGACCCAGTAAAACAAAAGAAATATCCGATAGTCTGATTTGTTTAGCTGAGTCAAAGTGAGGCTAAAATGTATCTGCTGGCATATGATTACAGGGTCTGGTTGTTCGAAGGGTGATTTATACTAATCCTGGATAATTAATATGAATGGTTTTCTTTAGATTTACAACACAAAGCCCAGAAGTATGACCAGCTATAATATATTCACATTCTTTTGGAAGAGCAATCATCCAATCAGCATCCAAGGAATCTCTTATCTTATCTCCTTATCTAAGTACTAATTGGAGAATGTTGAGATAAAAGTATACAAATAAATTAACACTGGTCACAGTTCTGAGCTTTGCACTGTAATTCTGGGTTAATGCTGATCATTTTTCGTACAACAAGGGCCAAGGAGTAGATTTAGCATTATCCTTCAGGAATGCTGCACCTAGACAAAACTGTCCAGAGGATATTTTTAAAGAGGGTCTATTAGCATTCTAGGATTGAACAAAACACCTGCACCCACCTGCATCAGCATAATTTCTTCTGTCATCAATTGATGAACCATGTAATCAGATTTGACCTCCTCGGCAAGCATTCTCCAGTGTTTAGTGATACATAAACAGTTAGTAAGACTGTTCTTGTCTAGTAATCCTAAAATATACTTGGAAAGATGAACGGGCAGACATCTTATAAAGTCTTTATACTTTGATATTCCACTATATTGTATTGAGGGAGAGGCAACAACACATGCTGCAGGGTCAACAGTAATATATTCATCAACAACATCATCATCATCATCGCCTGATATGTAATCTTCACTAAAAATATCTTTATCAACTGTAGATGTTCTCATTAATGGAGAGCTTCTTGATGATAGAATTCTGGCTTGTGGTGGAGCCGAATGAATAGTCCGAGATTTCTTGTAGGCATCTATAGCAGACTTAGTAATGCAAGGGACTGATCGTGTTGCACTGGCTGGAGTTTGCCTTGCAGCAGATGATGCCCTTGATGAGAGATCCTTTGGAAAATCATGCAGTTTATGATATTCACCAGGATCACTTTTAGCAGCTAGTGAATGTGAGATACCAGACTTAGCTGAGCTTGAACAAGACTTTGAATCAACAGTTTGAGCTACATGACTATATCCACTTTCTGGACGATGTGTTGCTGTCTCACTGGTTGTCATTTCACTGCACAGTGACATGTATTCATGTTCATCTGCAAGTACAAAAACTGCAATCAATTTTATAGAGAAAAATATTACTACTTTTTATTTCCAAATTATAGGTAAGTTTGATAAATAACTAATTGACCTTTAATTCCGTAATCGATTTCTTAATTACAAACATTATTTTGATAGATCACTGTGTTGCCAGGGAAACAGAAGTTTCTGAAGTTAGGCAGTAATTATAATCTTGTATTAAAAGCTGAGTGCTTACAATTATAATAGATTTTAATCACAAAATAACAGCAATTATATACTTAACAAACCGAGTCAAAGCTAATAAGATAATATAACTTACCTTCCTCAATAATTCCTTCATCAATCGCCTTCTGCTTTCGTCTCTCCCGTTGCCACATTGTCCGAATGCTACCAGCCATAATAAACAGTAATTGTGAATCACAGTGCCGCATTATTCCTAGTAGAAAGTTTAATTTAGTCCAGTAAGCACTCTCTGAAAACCACAGCCACGTCTCCTGAATTGCCCTATCAAGATCCTCGGCATTCAAAGCATGATTCGTTGGAGGCGAAGAAGAATCTATCTGAAGACTTGGTCTACTACGAGACCTAGTATAAGTAAAATCTTTATTTTGTAATGGCTTTAGAAGAAAACTCATGTACGAGAACAAGTCCATTGAATCAATGCGATGAATTAAACCTAAAATAAACCGTCTTTTCGCAGGATCTCCACTTCGTACGAACCATTCTTTGACTTGATGAAGAATCACCCCGAGTTTGCAGGCTTCGCAAGTCATACACGATTTCACCGAGCTGTTCACGCATCTTAGTTCTGGAGCTCTGCTGATACTTAGCTCGTAAACATTAGAGTTCCTGTCAGGCTGGCGCATTCTACTCTTGCTAAAGTAGCCTAAAGAATTGAAGAGAAGAAGTACAGTATGAGATTTTAACCATTGGCATGTTGAGAGTTTGTTATTTTGACGGCTCGTGTCACTTTCAGCATGGCGCTTTTACGCGTATCTTAGCAACGGAAAACCGACTCCATGTCGTGACATGCGAACGACCTTTTTTTAGCGCATATCTTTTACTTTTCATATTATTCCTATATTTCACAAAAAGAAAGATAAAGAGGATCTTAGGCTTCCGTCATATATTAAAATAAACACATTTGGCAACAGAGGTGTAATTTTCGTTGATAGTTGTAAAGACCATCAAAGCCGAACACACAGCTGATTGCAAAAATTTGATTAAAAAGGTATTATATTAATTTTCACTTTCCGCAACTCTTTGTTCATAAAGTCAAGAAATTATTATTAAACTTTAAGAGACAATAGTGTCTGCCTTTTCTTTACCAAACACAGAGAAAAAAATAATTAAAACTATATTATCAGTCGACGTAGATGAGTGCGCCCTCGGCACTATAGATGCTAAAAGACGCATTTATTCAGGGTTAGCCTCTTTTTCAAGAAAGACCCATGGGATTGAAGTCGGATTTTTTTATTGTTCATTATCAACAATCTCTGTTTTTTCTCATTGGTATTTTTGAATAATTTATCTTGATTTGAGGCTAACGCTGCGTTGTCAGGCTAATTTTGAGGCGCTATTATCAAACTCGAAAAAGGTCTATTATTTGACAATTAAAGTGAGATGGGATATTTCGGTTTTTCTGATTGTGATAGTTATTGCTAGTGCTATCACATATCAGAATAACTTAGTGTTTTATGAATAATTTTGCCTAATGTAAGGTTGATAAGACAGTTACTACCGGTAATACGCGGCAAATATATTTCGGCAACCATGGCAATAAATTAAAAGCTGGCTATACTAAACTGGTTATCAGAGTGATTCAATGAAGAAGTTAATATTTATGAGTTTTGAAAAATAAAGTTGTTTTTCAAAGGTGTTTTTCAAAAAGGGAGGCTGATTTTAATTGCCTAAGTTAATACAAGAGTGTAATTTTTAGCACAAAAATGCGAAAAAGTTGTTTTTGTTCATAAATGTAACAGTGAAACGCATGAGACGCGGGTACTAAACAAGTTTTTCAATCGGGATACATGAAGCCAAAACTGAATTACACTCGCAAATTGGATAATTTTTGGTAAATATTTAGTATTGCATTGTAAAACAAATGTTTATAAAAATCAGAAATAAAAAAGGAAACAAATCAATCAACTTTGGTCTTCGTTTAGAATTCCTGTGGAATCTTGGCTGGACAAAAAACATTACAATTTACGACGACAATCAAATCAATTTAAATTCAGTTATTACGAAGAGTAAAGTATATTCACTCACCTCTCATCTGTGTGATTGCTGGTGCAGTTTCAATCCGCAGTGAATCTGCCATCTCGAAAAACCGCAGACTTGAGTGGCCAAATTTGTTAAACAATATATAAATCACAGTTGTCCAGCGCTGTTTTTAATTGCAGTGACTGTGAAACTCACTTGTATCATCATTACCATTCAGCGAGTTAGCCTTTTTCAAACATAAGCGCTAGAATAGTGCCCTTTGCAAATGTTTTGTCACCAGTCTTTCAACTTTAACCAACAAGCGCGCGAGTTCTCAATGATTCCAGTAAACTATCGAACTCAACGTTCACAAACACTTCAAACGCTATAACCACTTTCCTCTCAATTAGCATAGCACGACTTCTTTTCTTTGTTTCTCGAGTTTTCATAGTAACAGCACTCTGGGGAATTGTCTTATGGATGTGACATGCATGATGTGTTATTGGCTCAGTGATTAACTCGGCTCACAATGATTGGCAATGATATTTATTAACTTCTTATGAAATATTCACTAACCATTTAATCGGTTGTTATAAAAGTCATGTACATGCAATTGAGAGCCTTTTTTTTTCTTTCCTGCTTTCTTTTCTTCTTTTTCCTGCCTTCTTTCCTTCATTCCTTCCTTCCTTCTTTATTTCTTTCTTTCTTTTTTTCTGCGAAAAGAAAATGGAAGAGCAGCTAGGCTAGAAGGAAAGAAAGAAAGAAAGAAAGGACATGAATGCAGTTAGAAAGGAAGAGAATGATAGAAAGATAACAAGGAAGAGAGAGAAAGAACTGAAAGGGAGAAAGAAAGGACATGAAGGAAAAGAAAAGAAAAACCTGGAAAAGAAAAAAGGAAAGGAAAAGACTGAAAGAAAACTCTCAAATTTCCGTGCAGAACTGCCTACCATTTAAGAACCCACGCAATGATATAAACGAAACCGTCATTTCCTGTGACAGACCAAAATGGTTTTATATAAAGTGTATGTGTGCGTCTGTTGGGTGCTTAATAGCTCATTTTTGATCATTTTTCATTCAGCTTGGAGGTTCTTAACTCCTCGATCAGTTTCTTTTATGCGAATTTTATTGTATTTCAATTCAAATTACTGATAAAAAAGTATTGACAAAGGTTTTTATCACGTTTTTTTTGTTTGCTTAAATGCGTCTTCTTTTGGATTTATTTTTTGCGAAAAACCATTACTTTTTGTTAGATTGTGTATTTTCCTCACCTCAGTGTATTGACTAAACTTCCCGCTCTGTTTTGTCTATCGGTTTTGGTTAATTAAATCTTTTTGCCTTGAAAGCTTTATTTTTCTTACTAGTCAGTTCATTTTTCCATATTATAATTATTTCATTTTCTCTCACTCTCCGTGGGTCCTCGAAAGACAAGCAGCACGAATATTTATCACAAATATATTGCAATGTTCAATATTGTTCTTGATTGGTATAGACCCCCAGCTTGATGACTTTTCGCAATCAATCTTGAAAAAAAGATTTTTTTCAATTATAATACATCTATATCCAGAATAGCAGAGACGCACGGATGATTTTTCTTGCGCATATGCAGTTCAAAGATTTTTGTGAGAATATTTTTAATTAGCCGAACATTTTTTTATGTTTGTAAAAATACCCTTCAAATTAATAAATAATGATGACAATAAACAAATTATGGTAAAGACCAACCAAAACGACGAAATAATAACTATTCTAAGCCAATTTTATCCAAAAACGAACCAAAAAATTGGTCAAATTAATCCTGCGCAATTTGGATCAGCGCGCGCTTGAGTCTCATAGCAACCATCAGTGAACAATGGATAAACATAGCAACAAGGTCCCGGATGTTTTACAAATCAAATGTCTGCATGATTACACGATGAAGGTTTCGTGAAATGTTTACATTATCCTTTCATCAATTTGCTGTTTAGAAAATCTTTAGGGCTTTTGAAAAGCCTGTAAAGGGTTTTTGAATCCCAAGGATTTGAGTATGCAACAGGTCGGGAGATAACATTTGTTGGAAACCGCATATTCTTTGCTGGGACGGCTTGACCTTTTGAAGTTAAAAAGTTTTAGTTTGCAAAGAATAACCTCTTTAGACATAATGGAAAGAGTAAAGGTAGGATTTAGTGAGATCACACAACATTATAGCATCCTTATAAATGTTCCTAGTTTTTATTTTAACCAATAATATCATGTTTTTGCAGAATTCGCGCAACCCAATTTTTAGCTGTTCTCAAACTCGAGGTCTTCCAGGGCTTCCTCCACTACCACCTTCTCATGAAGAACCATCTGACTTATATCAGGTTTGGTTTAGAATAAATGAATTGTAATGATATTTAACGCTGGCAGCTGCAAGAATTGTCCATTGTACACATAGTGAGGGTTTGTATGTATGCCATTTAGCTTCGCACAACAAAAATTCATAATTCATCAGTAACCGGATGTTGCTTTGGCCATGCTCTTCTTTGGCTTCTCATGTTTATTGTTTGCTAGTCAAAAATCACTTAACGTCCTTTGATCATGGAGACGATAAGAAAGTGCAGATCTTCTAAGGAGAGGGAAATCCGTGAGGTTTTGGAAGTAATAAACGAGAGAATTCGTTTGCAGGTATTAATAACATCTATTGCAAATTGGAGTGATTAAACTTATACTTTTCGCGTTTTGTTGGTTGCCAAGTTAGCATTGTAGACGATAAAAAACAATTACCCAAATAATATAAAATTGTAAATCCTATATGTCTTTTTACGATAAGTATCCCATTATGATGATCGTGATAATATTTCAAAAAAGATTCAAGTGAGACGATTGTCATGAAGTGTTTTTCTTCTAAACAAAAATATTTCAATCTGTTTTGCAAAAATACAGATTAAAGATAAGTGCGTTTTTGTTTAGAAAACTCATTCATATCTTTGTCAACAGCTCGTATAATATATATTTTTTGTGTTGAAATATTATCATAAGTTTGTGTACTGTATCCAAGCAAATTCATATTTGAAATTAAAAATATCTTTTATTAATTACTTGTATAGTTCTTTGGTGAACACTTTCTATTTTTTTGTAACATACTCAAGTGCTATTAGATTTATTTTTGAAAATCTTATAAATTCTATTTATTATAAATTCAATTGACTATCAATACATTTTGGAAATTGCTCTGCATATGTCAAATTTCTTTTATTTGTACAATTTTGATGATAGAAATTTGAATATAAATATATTGTTTTTAAGCAGTATCCTGTGAAAAATAACATTTTTTGTGTAGGTAAAATAATTTCTGTTGGTCTTTTCCAGGGTAGTAATTATTTTAAATGTTAAATATGCAAATTTGTCAGCTTTTTATGAACCACATTTGTTTATGAATATGTGACAGCAGGTCACAAAACTGACACTACATGTTTATAAAGGATTTTTGAAAATATCTACTGCTACCTTGGGATTAACTTCCTTAATGATTTTTAAACAATAAGAAATGTTTTTAATTAAATGTTGGAATAATTCATTCTTAGATGTCAAAAACCCTATAAAATTTCACGACTGTAGTCTCTCTTTTGCTACTAGTCATGTCTTTTTTTTTTCTTTGTCCTGTTATGACCCACAGCATATACAAATTTTCATTGAGAGTCTCTTTTAGAACAGTACAATAATGTTTGAGTCTGCACTTATCACAGTTTAAGTGGCTTTAGAAAAGGTTAAAGAAAATGCAGACTCATTATCATATCTATCACTGACATAGGTTTGAAAAAAGACAATCTCTGTTGATGAGTGGTACAGATCTGAGTCTGTGTATGTTGCTTGTACTTATGCTTGTGTCGCTAGTGAGAACTAGGTTTAGATGTGATAATAATAGCATCCCAGTTTCACTGATTTGCAAAATTTTGAGATACAGACAAATCTCGCACATAAATTATCGTCAACTCAGTTCATATCAACCAATTAGTGCTTAGAGAATGTCAACCCCCCCCCCAAAAAAAAACAAAGAAAACCAAACAAACAACAACAACAGACAAAAAAACAAACAAAAACAAACAAAAAACTAACTTTAACAAAACAAAAAAAGAAAGAAAGAAAGAAAGCCTCCATTGGGGCTGAATGATGCAGTGACAGTGCAATGACACATGATGCAGTGTTTCCTGTGCATTTCTGCAACATTGCATGTGATCTGCAACATTGCATGCGATGCAAAGTTGCATTATCTATCCAACTCTGAAACATTGTATACTACATTGCATACTACAGTTGCAGGAGAAGAATAGAATTCTACTTCTTCTCGATGTTTCACACACACTACTATGCAGGGGTAGATATGGTGCATTTATACTGCTGTTGCATACAACATTACAAGTTCCATTGTGTGATACTGTATGAATACATAAAGTTTATGGATACCATTAACTTTTACTCTTCAGTTAATCATGTGTTGACCTTACAATTTTTCATTTCTTTAGATTGTGTTACGTCACAGTGAGTATCCACCAATCATGAAGGACCCATCATGGACCAAAGCCTCGCCTTTCAAGGAGACTGCCCATGCACGCACACCCAGTGAATCTATTGCTAATAATTACAGCCCACAAGCAGCTAATTTAAAACTAAAAAGTTTATCAAAGATCACTCGACCACCAACAAGGCAGCCCACTATGTCAGGTAACATAATAGATGGCAATAATGATACTAAATTGTAAATTGCTGGTGCAGTCTAACTCTCAAGAGCGTACCAACTCTCAACTTGAAATTAAAGAAACTTTGTCATAAGATAGACTGGACACTCTAAATGATGTCACTATTCAGGGTTCTTTCTACCATACATGACATTGCTATACAGTCTACAAATTCAAAGCCATAGCAAGCCTTGAAAAACTGGGGGGGGGGGGGGGGCACAAAATCACTATGCATCACATGATGCATAATTAACATTTATTTTTTATTAATTTTATTAACATTTTTCTTCTTGCTCTATTTATTTTTTTTAATATTCTTAGAAAAACTGGGAGAAAGGGCATGTGCTCCCCAGCCCCTGTGGGCACTACGGCCCTGAAATTGTTTTGGTTGAGCTCATTATTATATATTTGTATTCATAATTGAAGAGTTAAGACTCATAGTATTATAGTTGCTACTCCTAACTTGCTGTCTGCATCAACTGGGTGTCCATGTGAATGTGGGTGTCCTTAAATTCATACTTATCTAATGGTAGAATTTGGTTTGTCAAGGATACCAGTCTACATAACTGACTGGACCTACATGTTCCAGAAGATAGAAAATGTCTTCAGTACTCATTAGCTGTACTGGGGACTTAGAAAAAAATTCTGAGTCCACCTGACAGGAATCAAACCAGTGACCTTCCAGTTGGTACCAGATTGATTTTAGGTATCTGATTCTTCATTTACAGGCAAAGAACCAACTTCACCCAGGAGGAAAGTGACACATATAAAAACCAAAGGGGAGACAGC
Organism: Telmatactis stephensoni; assembly: GCA_029948255.1. Taxonomy (NCBI): domain Eukaryota; kingdom Metazoa; phylum Cnidaria; class Anthozoa; order Actiniaria; family Isophelliidae; genus Telmatactis; species Telmatactis stephensoni. The sequence goes on from JALIZF010001879.1 coordinate 432,374, forward strand.
TAATGGACATGCCAGAATAGAGTAAGGACCTTTCCAAGTTTGATTATTAAGCTGTTCATGTGTTGGGTTTCCTGTGTTGCTAGTAGGAGGAAATTTGAAGGAGTAGTCTCCCCTGAAGTAACCCCTCCCTTTCAACCCAAGAAATCCAGTTGTAGTCAAATGCCTATGACAGAGGAGGCAAAACTTATCCAAGTGTCTTTATTTTCAGACGTCCACCCAGTCGTGCTATGACCCCAATGGAACAATTAGACATCATCAAAGGATGTGAATCTATAGAAGCAGTAGATGATGTGGAACCGTCTCCTAGAGATTTAGAGGTATATTTCTTATTACTGTAAACCCAAACTACTCCTGGTTTCCCTGTAAAGAATAGTGACCTTAAGATCAACGTTGGGACGGCAACGGCGGACAATGATGCATGCACGTTTTCAAAATGGTGCACTCTGTCGTTGTTGCCACTGCTGTCCGTCAGCAAAGATGTAAGAAAGTATCAACTGACATTTTAGCGAGGACGGCAACAGCAAGGGACGACGGCGCCCACATGTAAAACCATTTTGCAAAACGTGTTAGCGTCATTTAAGTCACGTCTTAGATAAGAAGCGTCTAATTTTCTCTCGTGTAAATGATCCATTGAATGAAGCCCAGTCAAGGCTAATTTCCAGTTCTCATTTATTTACTCTATCTTTTTCCTGGGGAGCTTTAGGTAGCAGTGTGTATAACAAGGGATGAATGGAAATTTGTTGCCGCGTATAAAAAGTAGATATATTAAACTTACTAGGGTTTCGAGCCCTTCAGTGCGAGTAAGTTATAAATCTCTCTTTTTATACGGAGTTGCAAATTTCTATCCATCCTTTGTTGTATACACCGACGCAGCCCAAACTATTTCACTCTAGTCTCTGTTGTATAGTAGTGTTTAAGTTATAATCAAATGTGTGTGTTTAAGTGTTTAAGTCATAACCAATAAACCACAACTATGAGGTGTACGTTGTATCTTGGTAAAATGTAAAACATTACTCTCTTTTTTCTATTCCATAGCGCTACAAATATTACATCACAGAGGGAATTCCTGACAGTGCATTAGCACCACAAGAGCCATCTGTCATGGAAAGAATCTTACAGAATAAAATTCCAACTACACTAACATCGGATCAAGACCTGGATGGACTGCTGAACAGACTAAAACAAGAAGTGGCAGATGACTATGACTTTAGCTTGCGGTTAGCTATTGGTGAGTTTGCAAAAATGGAAAAGAAAAAGGCCCTTGAGGGGTTAGGGAGGGGGAATTTGTGCGAAATTTTTCCCGCCAAATTGCATTCCTGGTTACGTATTAGTTGTACAAATGCATGTTTTTGTTTTTTTAGTTGAATATATTTTAAAAGATCCATCAGAGAAGAACCGACTTCATATTGGAGCAATTCCTAAAGTATTTCCTCAACGGTAAGGGCTGGGCCATTTATACGAGCAAAAAAGACGCGTCTTAACTTAGACGTGGCTTTGTAAGACTCGAACTCTCCCTATCAATGACACCTTTCGTCCTAAGACGCGAACAAAATAAGAACAGCTCAGAACGGTGTTCCTTGCTACGCCACGTCTTTAGTGGACTTAAAGTGTCGTTTATATGAAGAAGTTCGCGTCTTATCTAATAAGTGAAAAGCCTCGTCTAAGATAACACGTGTCATGTTAATCCGCTCGTAGAAATGGCTCTACTATCGAATACTATAGGTTTCATGTCAACTAGTCACATTTACCCTTCCCTGATGGGCGTGGCATCACGTGGCAGCAATTGAATAAGCCTTGTCTTTGGTTATCTCCTACTTATTTTAGATTAGTTTGAATGTATTTGAATTGTTTGGTGTATTTCATTTCAATATCTTTGTTTGGGTTTACAGAACGGTTCGCGCTCCTGTACCGTGGCATGAGCCTTATCGTGTTTGCTGGGAAAGCACCACCAAGAACTTATTCATTACAAATCCTGTGATGATGGAAATACAGAACCTTTGGTATGACAAGTAAGTAAATCTAATGGTTGTTTGTTTAATGAAGACCTCTCTTACCTAGATTTATGATCATTCCCCACTCATGGCAAAAAGCACTCGCACCAAGCTAGTGAGTACTTTTCAGTTACTCGAACGAATACTCGCTGCGAGCAAAAATAGTTCAAAATTTTCAATCGTTCAGAGAGTACTCGCTAGTACTCATGCTTTCAGCGATGAGTGGAGAATTGACTTTATAGCCTGTGTAGCCTGTCAGTGGGAAAGTTAAGGGAGGGGAGGGAAGAGAAGAGGAAACGCCCATTCGAGAAATTCCCTGTTCCCCCTCCATCCCTGCCTAAATTTTAGCATCATACTTAATGTCAATTGATCATTAAAAGTTGTCATATTTGATAGCCGTTTTTCTACAGCATCATATTATAAAAGTCGCTATTTTTGAACAGGTCTTCTTATGTTTCTCTAGTACTTCTACTTCGTTCGCTGGAAAGTGATATTGGTACTTTGTTTTGTTACTGATTTAAAGTATTTGTTGGATTACAGATTTTGTAATGCACGATTTGTATATGGCAACGAACTTCTTGCAGCAGGATTACCCGTCACTCCAAGCCATTTCGAATCCCTTGTAAAGGAACAGTGCGCCAAGGCCAGGGACTTTCTGAAGAACACGTAAGTTTGGATCGGTCTTACAGTAAAGCCCACTACCACCTCATTTGTCGCCCTCTAAAATATTCTTTTAATACGGCCACCCCCATTTACTCAGGTAGTTAGAGCGATTTTCGTATGAGTGGGAAACTGACCGTACCGTATCGTGACCGTGTCAGTACCGTAGTGTCTATAAAATCATTCGAAATTCCTGTCGTAACCGTAGCGTGCATTGACCGTAACTGGTACGGTCAGTTTCCCACTCATACGAAAACCGCTCTATATTTTGACGGTTGGTGGCCACGGAGCTCCACTGTATATTCATTTGTTATCTCCGTTGTACTCTACGTATCCTCTTGAGGTCTTTTGTTTCGGTCTATTGGACCATGTCGACGTGTGTTTTTCTGTGCGATAAAGATGGAGCTTTGTGACAAGGAAATATAGTATGGCTACTGCATTGATTGGAATTTCAACATAATAGTGTATCAGTTGCCAAGAGAAGATTACTCCAGCCTTCTTGCAGCGGCATTTGTTCATGTCAAATACCCTTCATTCTCGTCATTTGACTGGGCCAGGTGCCTCTGTTTGGAAGCCTGAGAGCAGATGGTGCACACGCGACTGAAAAATTGCGACTTTTTTCATTTTGCTGCTGCATTCTAGGTTTCAAAGTAAAACCAGACCATTTCAACAGGGTTTTTGTGAAACCCCGTCTTACAGTGAAACCCCGTCTTACAGCCACCCCGTTGATACGACCACCCCGCTATTACGGACACTTCATTTTGGCCATCTAGAGATTTCACTTAATTTCCCAACCCTGTTAATATTAAAGGGTTATTAACCGAGACCGAGCAAACGAGGTTAATAACTTATTTATTATATGGCTTTGAGAAGTCCCGCTAAAACAATTGCTAAACGCAAACTTTTCTTTTCATCCGGGACAGCGGTCCTGATATGGCAAAACTGATACAGACCATGCGTTAGCCAATCAGAATTCTGGAAATTATCTAGCCATATAATAAGGCTAGTTATTTTTGACCCGTGGGTAGCCGTATTAACGGGCTTTTTTTGTACATAGGATTTTCAAATGTGTGTCTGGGTGGGGGGGGGGGGATTTCATGCATCACTAGTTGTACCGTAACTGTGTTGTGTTCCACAGTCACATCACATTTGCTACAATAGTTCTATTCATACTTTACACCATCAGGTGGATTCCCGCTTGCGCACAAGTTCTCTACAATGGCAGACATCACTGGTCTCATCTTGTTCCTGTCAATGAAGGAGAATCAACGGTTCTTGTTCAACAGTTCTTTTCGTGCGTGGCATCTCTCATGTCTATACAACTTAGAAGTATGGTTATCAACTCATTGGCTGACTTTGTGGAGTTTTTAAACTTTTATAAGGTGAGAAGTCATCTCCAAACTAACATTCCTCTGTAAGGCAGGGGCAGATTTAGGGGAGGGGTGCAGGTGGTGCGCATCCGGCCCTCCTGAGATGACTTTGGGCCCTTTTCTTCTCTATATATTTTTCCAAAATATCCTCTAGGATAGTTTCAAATTTCTATAACGCTGGCGTAAGCATTATCGGGTAAGTTAACTAGCCCTTAAAGTTATCGATCGGGTCTCTCGAGGAACGAGCCCCTGGTTCCGAGTTTGTCTTCTTAGAGGGAGTGCAGTCATTCATAATTGCTCACCACAAACCAAGTGAGAGTGGCAATCAACATTATAATGCCTCTAATACGTGTTCGTTTCTCTCGTATTTTACAGGACGGAAATGATTTCGGTGAAAGTTTTTCAGACCTCAGATACGTCATGCTTGAGGTAAGGATTGACAATTGAGCTGCTTTACATTGTTAAAAATTAAAAATTCAATTGGAAAATTTTTCCTTTCTTTCCAGATTATGGTTATACAACTAAGAGTCGATGGTGCAAAGCTGATTTTTGACCCGCCTTTCCGAGAAGTGAGAGATATAATTCTACGATTGCTGACCGAAATCGTAAAGAGTGCCGAAGATTTACCGAGGGTAAGTCGGACAAATCCCGATCATTGTGAACAAACATAACCTTTCAACCATCCTCCTGACTGGAGACAGGATGAAATAACTCGGATATAGATAGAGCATTTTTTCGTATGAGTGTGAAACGAATCGTGCCGCGCGGTGACCGTGTTTGTGAACGTGACGTATCGTGCTCGTTTCACACTATTGCGAAAACTGCTTTAGGTGGCCTTTAGAACGGACGATAAGCTGTTAGTGGAGGTCCTGCTTTATTTTCACCAGTTCTTGTTCTCGTTTTTGGTCGTTTAGGTTGAGAAAGAGTTGTTCCCAGACATGCGTGATAGAAAAGCTAACCATTCGTTCAGTGGCAGTGGATGAAATGTTGGTACAAGAATTCATGGACCGTGCTGTGGAGTTGTTTAAACTAAATACTGTGGGACCACAGAAGTACGTTTTTTAGTTTGTTCTTACTGGGTGTGGCATTGAGGGGTGCAACCCCCACCCCCTCTGCTTGGTATAATCAACTGTGAATTCCCTATTTAACTATTGTTAAAGCTGTGTGTGATACTCGTCAAAATTGAGTGGATTTAGTAGTAGAAGCCTTTTAGAAGCTCCTCAGTCTTCCGATTCTCGACATCTTGCGTCTAATTGAGGCGGACAAATTCCCACTCTGGAGAATGTTTGCGTCTAGATAATTAGCCATAACTATAGGGGTATTTCTTTTTCTCTGATTCATAGAGAAATAACTGTATAATAAGGTTAAAAGACGTGCTGTATGTCTTATCTGACGTTGTTCTTTTACCAGGTATTTGAATACGTACAAAAAATACCAAGATTTATTAAATAACAAAGCTGAAACTGATGTAATGACGTTTCTTCAAGACGAACCAGTCCTCTTGGCACTGGCAAAGGTGAGTAGTGGTACTTTTTTTCCCTTTGCCGTGGCATTCTTTTCGCGTCTCACCCTACAAATAAAATCTATCTTTTATTTTTTTTATTTTTCATAAGTAAAAGTTTCATGTGCTATCCCTCTTAGAAAATTGACTCCTTTCAAAGTTTGGCTCGTGAGATCGCATCACTTCACATTAACAGTACCACTGAACTATGTTGTGTCTCAACTGCGATGAAGTCAACCAGGAGTTGTCATCGAGGGCAGATAAACTCGCATCTACTATGATTACTTATGTAGTAGATCTGAACAGAGACAGCAATAGAGGGTAAGATACCCTTATATTTCTATCAGTCTAGCCAGCCAGTAGTCCTTGTCTTCTAGTTTGATATGCGCGACTATCAGATTTGAGATGATTAAGGCCTGAACACGATGATGAAACATTGTCTGTAACATTGCGCGCAACATGGTTGCACCGTGTGTTCATCCCTGTAATGTTGCAAGCATTGTTGCAGAAAGAGTCATAGTAGTAGAACTCCGTCCTAAACCAGAAATGGTTGCATACATCAGCTGCAGGGGTGGACACACGGTGCAACTCTGTGTTGTGCGCGATGTTGCAGAAAAAAATGCGAGAAAAAGTTACATCGTGTGTCCGCGCCTTTAAAAAGTGACCTTACTTTCGCTACCTCTTGGCGACATGTTTTAGATATTTTATTGCCTTGAAGTTCTTGGTATGGAAGTATATATGATACTGGTATCAATTTTGAACTGTTTTAATCATAAACAACTGCTTTTCTTTTTTGAAGTCCTCCAATAACAGTACACGGTATGATTGTTGCGCGTACCTTGTAGTTATGTCCTGCGCATCTTCATATGCATGACACTGAAGTCGTGAATGCCACTGCAACTAAAGTGTTTCGTAAAACAACAACAACAACAATAATAACAACAACAAATACTTCCATCACAACATACTTCCTCAATAAAAATGAAAGCAATGCACTTATGGTCCAAAAGAAGAAAATACCAGAAGTGTTTCGTAAAACAACAACAACAACAACAACAACAACAACAACAACAACAACAACAACAACAACAACAACAAATACTTCCATCACAACATACTTCCTCAATAAAAATGAAAGCAACGCACTTATGGTCCAAAAGAAGAAAATACCAGAATTATCATCCAATAAAAAATAGGAATTAAAACTAGTCTTTTCAAATGAAATAACTATTAACAGTGTCTCATGTTTCTTAATCATGTAGTCTATGTAGACAATACGATGAAATATCGGACAAAGTCCAGGAAATGCCAGACAACACCAAAGACCTGGTAGCATTAACAAATTACCTAGAGAAAGCTAGCAGTGTTATGGTAGTCACATTACAAACACAAGTTGATGAGGCTGCTGAACGACTGTTGTTTCTTCTTGACTATGCTACCTTACCATGTAAGTATAGGACAGTACACCGACAGTACGGACAACTCCACCTCTCTATAACGAACAGATCTCAATGTAATGACACCTCAGTTGAATCTCCTTACAATTTCTTATAAATGAAATCTCTAGATATATCGTACACCTCTGTAGAACGGACACCCTTCTGTAACGGACAGCTTTCTGTGTTCAGACATCTTGAATCATTTCCTTATCCTTATAAATAAAACCCCTCTCTTTCTATATATATTGGACACCTCTGTAATACGGACACCTTCCGTCGTCCCTTTGGTGTCCATATCCAAGAGGTTGTACCGTAACTGTACCTACGAGTCCTAGAGTAGATTTCGTATGAGTGTGAAACGGGTCGTGCCGTACCGTGACTGTGTCAATACCATGATGTCTATAAAAGCATTCGAAAATTCCTGCCGTAACCGTGCCGTGCCGTGACCGTGCTGTCACAGTCATACGAAATCTACTCTACTGAATTAGGTCAGAGTTGCCAAAATCAGCCACTGATGGTCTCATACGACAACTCTTTGTTAAATAAAGAATGGTTGAGGCTTTTGATCTTTTACGCCCTATTCCTCTTGGTTAAATCATGAATGGTTGATGCTTTCGATAAAAGTGCAACTGCTAACCAAACACATTTTCTACTTCCAAACACTTTTGATAAGTCATATTTTACCTTCCGTTGATATTCAATTCCCATTTATGTGCAATGGTGTAATAGAGGGATGTATTTGTATATGCTAAATATTTGTTATGATGTCATACGCAGATGAAGACATCAAGCTCAATAGCACAGTGTTTCATTGGCCTGAACACATACAGAAGATCTTTGAACTTAGCAAAAACAGGATTGGTCATCGGAAGGACCTCGCTCAAGACGATCTCAGGAGAAGGTAGTTTTTGCTCTCACTTTATTATTGATTTTACTCTTGTTGATTGCGTAGAAATGGAGACAAGTAACAACAACAAAAGTGCTATTGACCAAATATGGAACTTATTTACCAAATAAGGAGTTACCTTCCAAAAACTGGAATTGTATAGGAAATAAAGCATTAGCCAATAACACACTGCAAAAGACTAAACAGTTTCAATATAATTTAGTTAACTATTTGTGATACATCGATAGGGTTAAAGCCTATGAAGACAAACTTAATGGCTATAACAAAGAAGTGGAGTCATTCAGGAAGAAAGAGGTAAGTGATAAAGTTATTGCTTAGAAATTGCAGCACTTAATTTTATGATCGTCATCACCATCACCATTACGCTCATCGGCATCATGACAAAAAAAAACTGTGTATATAAGTGTCCTAGTCCTATAGCGATCGCGCACTAATTGGGGGACACTATACTCTCACACTCACTACCTGTACCTTTAATATTTTGCAAATAATCACTCGACTCAGCAGTACGTTTTTGATGGAGGGAGGAAAACCGGAGGACCCGGAGAAAAACCCTCGAAGCAAGGGAGAGAAAGAACTAACAAACTCAACTCACATGAAGTGCCCCGTCCGGGAATCGAACCAGGGACCACAGCGGTGAGAGGCAAGCGGTCTAACCACTCGGCCACCCTTGCTCCCCTTGACAATCGCCAACAACAATTTATTATCATTTTTCCAAAACAGCTGTCTTCCCGTTCTTTTACCTCTTTACACACCACCACCACCACCACCATCATGATCATCACCTTAAATCACCTAAATTACTGCATTTGTTATGACTTCGATATAATATTACCGGGGTGGTAAGAGAGACATACCAGCATAGTTCTACCATTTTCCATATCTTCTTTTCCTGCATGTCTTCCTCCTCTTCCTCCGCCTCCCCATCCTCCCCCCTCCTCCTCCTTCTTGAGCTTAACGTTTGCTGTTTCACCCGTGTTATCAAGAATTATCAGCCCATCTCATATCAGTATCCTTTTTTCTTTATTAGATCATGGCCCAGGAGGAGATGAAAAAGAACGTTGAAAAACTAGATGAGCTTGACGAGTCGCTCAAAACAGCTGTGGATGAACTTGCAGTAAGTCATGGATTTATAATAGACTACATAATCTTTCCGCATCTAGACAAAACTTCAATTCCAATTTGTATAGTTACAAAACGTTTTACTATATACTAGCAAGTTTAGCATTGAAAATGAAACCTATTTCTCCATTATCTCTGGCATGACGATGTGCGATTTCTCTTAGCCTGTTTAGCTGGCTCCAAGGGGGAGAGGGGGAAGTGGGGAAGAAAGGGCGGGGAAAGTAGCGGCACTATTTACCCCTTCGTCTACCCAGCTGCCTCAACTAATAGCACCAGCTACACATGCCATCACTCTCTGGGTGTGATTAGAAGATGTTAATACGCAGTCACTTAACTTTGAAATGGTTCCTGTACAAATTACACTTGTAGCTAGGGACAGTCACTTCCAATGAACCAATTTTATACATGCACTGCTGATGAGCAGGCCACAAATTTAGAATTCTAACTGGACGTTTTAAGTCGCACAATCCTCCCTTAAGTGTTTGATAATGTTAACTTCAAAAGTCATTCTCAACCACTTGCTGGAGTATTGCGCGATGAACTCTTGCGAAACGACGTTGCACCACGCATGTTAGTACAGTTAAGCCTCTTTCATACGGACACCAAGGGAACGGAGAAAGGTCTCCGCCTTATAGAAGTGTCCGATATATTGAGGTTTCATTTATAAGGTCATATCTGGAGATTCCAGCTATCAGAACATAGAAAACTGTCCATAATAGGGAGTTGTCCGAATTATGGAGGTGTCCGAAGGAGAAGTTCCATTACTGGGATCAAAAAGAAGTATTTTGCGCACTGGTTTCTGAAAAATAGCGATAAACGTCGGTGTTCTTGACTTAACGTCATTCTGACCATGTAACAATTTCAGGAGCTGAACATAGAAGAAGAACTGTTACAATGGGAGCCCACTCAGTTTCCAATCCTACAGTCTATGCTGGCATACAAAGAACCTTATGAGAAACTCTGGAAGACTGCTTTGTCGTTTAATAACAAACACGAGGCCTGGCTTAATGGTACGTCTCTCTTTATTGACCCATCCTTCATTGTTGTATAGGGAAGGCTACTTTGAATAGGTAGCTATGTATGTGTAAGTCAAAAGAGCCACTTTGGAAAATATATCGAACTCAAAAGAGGCCTTGTATAGCATAAATTGGTTGCTTCGAATTAAAGCGCGCGCGCGCGTGCGTCTCGGGTTTTAAAACTTCGTGATAAAGACTGGGTAAAACTATAGTCTGATATTTTTGATATGATTTGTTTTCCTCTTTAGGTCCATTTACGGATATTAATGCAGAAGAGGTCGAGGAAGATATATCATCCATGTATCGTACAGTGTTTAAACTCAGTAAGACATTTGGTGACGCCCCAGCACCTCGTCGTGTTGCAGACAGCGTTAAAAGTAAAATCGACAAGTTTAAAGTTCATCTTCCCCTGCTACAGATCATCTGTAACCCTGGAATACGTGATAGACATTGGACACAGGTTGGTGTAGATAATAGATGAATACGAACAAAATACCAACGAAATACGAATACAGACAAAAAACGAACGAAATTCGAACAAAATGCGAACGAATACAAACAAAATATGAACAAAGCCTACCGAGTGAACGCACAAATGAGCGTCTGTTTTCTTTAAATTTGTGCGCGTCCTTCTTTTACTTTTTATTTTATTTTATTTTATTTCATTTCATTTCATTTCATTTCATTTCATTTCATTTCATTTCATTTCATTTCATTTCATTTCATTTCATTTCATTTCATTTATTTTATTTTATTTTATTTTATTTTATTTTATTTTATTTTATTTTATTTTATTTTATTTTTTATTTTTTTATTTTTATTTTTTTGTACTGAATATTTATAGCTATTGACAAAAGCTGGTCCAGTTATGTTGCGCGCAAAACTTGAAGGGGTAGAGCAATTCTGCTGTGGCATCGTTTGTCTGAGCCTTCAGTGTTATACGGGCACTTAACACTTAACAATTTTCAATGTGAACTTGAATTTTTGTTGCTGATCTCAACCTAATCGTCTTATTACAGATGAGTGAAGTAGTGGGCTTTAACATCACCCCAGAGCCAACAACCTCTCTATGTACAATGCTGGAATACAACCTACACAAGAACATGGACAAGTAAGAAAACACTTGCATATTATCTGGTGTCAAACTGTAAAAATGATATAAGAAGAGTATGCGTAATTACCTCTTAATAAAATCACAGTAGTGTTGCGCTTCTCACGTTTACGTAAGCCTTTGTCATTCATGTACCAACCAGAGAACGATTGGCTATTTAAAGAAAGCATCTAGTAAAAAGTTGTTGTGAAAATGATTGGCATATTAGTGTTACAATATGTTTGTTAGTAAACAGCGCTATATTTAGTAGCCTTTACTTTTTGCCACATTTGACACCTTTGTGCATCTTTTTCCGTATCATGCTTACGTATACGTACATACACTTACGCAAGTTTATTTATACTTGTATCATCTTTAGACTAGAAGAAATAAGCGGCGCAGCCAGTAAAGAATTTGGTTTGGAGAAGGCCATGGAGAAGATGAAAGTCGAATGGCATGACATGCATTTTGAATTTGTACCTTACAGAGATACGGTGAGTAGTAAGTTAGACGTCGTCAATCCCATTTACTAGACTGATCTGATGAAAAACTAGTGAAGTGTAATCGAAAACTAGTTTCTTCATCCTTATTTTTTCTGTCTACCACACCCATTTCCCAACAAATGATGTCTGCATACTTTACAATCTAATGGAGGGCTTGCATTGCTTTGTAGGGTGTTTCTATCTTGTCTGCTGTGGACGATATTCAAATGTTACTCGATGATCATATCGTCAAGGCACAGACAATGAGTGGATCTCCATTTATTAAACCATTTGAAAACGAAATCAAGGTAGGCTGTTACAAAGTGTTGGACTTCCTGTGTTAAATAAAAGAAGATGGAATATTGAGATCATTGTAGTAAAATTGTAAATTCGTTATTCTAGGAATGGTGTGAGAAGCTCATCACTATGCAAGATATTATTGATGCCTGGTTAAAGGTAATTGCACTTTAAAATTGACTGTACTCATTTATCATTTATCCATTTATTTGTTAGTGCATTCATCTGTCCTTTTCTTTATTTCTTCTTCTATTTTGATATAACTTTCTTGCACTCGACAGTGTCAAGCTACATGGTTGTACTTAGAACCAATCTTCAGCTCTGAAGACATTATGGCTCAGATGCCCGAGGAAGGACGCAAGTTTGGCATTGTAGACAGCTACTGGAAGGTAAAACATTTTATCATTTTATCATGCTATAAATTGGCAGCGGTAACTTTTATCTTGCTCAGTGAGGATGCTCTTCTATAGTACATCTAAGCAACCAAATTGCAATGTACTCTTATGGCTCCAATTGACTCTTATCACGCTGGAGTGAATTCAAAAAATATCAGATTTATCGAAAAATGGAATTCAAAATCGAATTCACCAGACCAAAAATAGTGAAACTGCCAAGTTTCGACAACATTGTTCTTAAACGAACGGAGATATGAGTTTTTGAAAGTCAGCATTTTTACAAAGAAATGTATGGGAGTAACGCATCACATGCGTTCCTCGTTATCATGTTTAGCACGAACGTTTTCTTTCAAAAGTTCCTCATAAATATTTAACTTTAAAAAATTAATATCTTCGTCAGTTTCAGCGCGATAATGCTGAAATTTTGCAACGTTACTATTTTTGACACGACAAATTTGATTTTGAGTTCCATTTTTCGATAAATCCGATATTTGTTTGCAATTGAACTCACTCCAGCGTGATAAGAGTCAATTGCAATCCGGCACCAAGGGTGGATAACACTATCCGTTAGATAAATCCTTATACAGTGGAAACATTTATTACCCAGCTCACGTTCCCTATTGGTGGGTGAACAATCCAACACTTGGCGAATTCTGCCATCATTCAACTTATCTACTGGATAAGGATTTATCCAATGCATAGCGCAATCCAATCTTTGTGCAACAGGGGTCTGTCCTTGAACTTTATCTGTAAAAGACGAACAATAAATAATGTATGTATTGTTTCATCCAGGATATAATGACTGAGTCAGTGAAGGATACGCAAGTATTGGTAGCTACAGGACAGCAAAACATGCTGGGAAGACTCAACGAATCAAACCAGCTGCTGGAAGAGATCCAGAAAGGATTAAACGCTTATCTAGAGAAGAAGCAATTATTCTTCCCTCGGTAGGTGTAGCTGTTGATGATGGATGGAGTGATATAGCAGTCATGATGATGATAATGATGATGATGATGATGATGATGACGATGATGACGATGACTTCGAGGTGGAAATAAGACTGATAGTAATGGTTGTGTAAATGATGCTTTTGTCGCTACTGCTGCTGCTGCTGATGATGATGACGACGATGATGATGGTGGTGGTGGTGGCAGTGGTGATAATGAAAAGCATGGCCTTTAATAAATTAATACAACAGCGTTGGTGATGTGATGCTAATAGATAATAATTTCATCTTTTTATCCATAGGTTCTTTTTCTTGTCCAACGACGAACTTCTTGAGATCCTATCCGAGACCAAAGATCCTCTTCGTGTACAACCACATCTAAAGAAATGCTTTGAAGGTATCTCACGCTTAGAGTTTACTGAAGACCAAGAGATTGTTGGTATGGTTAGTGCAGAGAACGAGACTGTACCTTACTCTACCAAGATTATTCCTGCCAAGGCTAAGGTAACTACTATATAGTTTGATGTCCTTTTTGCGCACACTTAAAAAATGTCGGACAAGTTTGGGAAAAGTAGGAATAGTTATGAAGTGCTCTGTTGTAAAAGTTCTGAAAGGAATCTTTAAGGAACTACAGACAGAAGAGTTACTGTCAAATACAATATGTTGTCAAGAATCAAAATGTTAAGAGCGCCGTTACGCGTTACTTTGTTTAATACGCCATAGTTAAGTGTGCGCCTCCTTATATTTGCAACAAAGAATGAATGGATCATCACACTTGCTGGCGCTATTCACTAATAGCCGAGCACACAGGGTGTGCACTGTTGCGCACAGCTGATATTCCATAATTGATTATACATCACTAGGGTATGGTAGAGAAGTGGTTGATCCAAGTTGAGGAAGTTATGATCAAAAGTTTGCAGAAGGTTTCAGCTGAAGCAGTTGCTGCTTATGTCACCACACAACGTGGTAAATGGGTACAAGAATGGCCTGGGCAGGTATGTACGTGACTGATGGGTGTGGCACACACGTGGCATGCATAGTGGAATAGTCCACTTTCGATATCGTGGTTGAGTGATCACGCACAAAGCAATTCAAGACGAGGCTCCGGGGAAACAAAAGATAACTCCATTGTTTCCCCGGAGCTTCATCTTGAATTGCTTTGTGCGTGATTACTCACCCAGAATATCGAAAGTGGTCTATTCAAATAACAAGCGAGAGCGAAATGTTTCAATCTGTATTTTGAGATACAAGTTTTTGCATTTTCATACTGAAGAACTGTATGGCTTCTCTAGTAAGGGAAACACTTCTCTCAGTTCTCTCCAAACATTTCCTACCGAAGACTACCCATTCAGACTCTTTGTTAAATCGATGTTCGGTTTTTTCCTATCAGATTGTCCTGGCCGTTAGTGGTATCTATTGGACAACAGAAATGTCTGAAGCTATTACAGCTAAAGATGGGCTTAAGGTCAGTACCCACACTTTATAATAAGAATTACGCACGATACAACTACTTAGAGTTGTTAATATTATCTAGGCCTACTTGGAAAAATCAAATGCTCAAATAGATGAGATAGTTTCTTTGGTACGAGGAAAGCTTGATCCAGGAGTAAGGGTAACGCTTGGAGCTCTAACTGTCATTGATGTTCATGGTAAGTCCTTTGGAACTAACACTTTAATGGTTCCTTTTATCAGCGAATACTCGATCAACACTTTAATGGTTTCATTCTTGGAAGTCATTTGGAGTTTCTCTCTTTTCTTCTTTTCTTTTCTTTGCTTTTCTTTGCTTTTCTTTGCTTTTCTTTGCTTTTCTTTGCTTTTCTTTGCTTTTCTTTGCTTTGCTTTGCTTTGCTTTGCTTTGCTTTGCTTTGCTTTGCTTTGCTTTGCTTTGCTTTGCTTTGCTTTGCTTTGCTTTGCTTTGCTTTGCTTTGCTTTGCTTTGCTTTGCTTTGCTTTGCTTTGCTTTGCTTTGCTTTGCTTTGCTTTGCTTTGCTTTGCTTTGCTTTGCTTTGCTTTGCTTTGCTTTGCTTTGCTTTGCTTTGCTTTGCTTTGCTTTGCTTTGCTTTGCTTTGCTTTGCTTTGCTTTGCTTTGCTTTGCTTTGCTTTGCTTTGCTTTGCTTTGCTTTGCTTTGCTTTGCTTTGCTTTGCTTTGCTTTGCTTTGCTTTGCTTTGCTTTGCTTTGCTTTGCTTTGCTTTGCTTTGCTTTGCTTTGCTTTGCTTTGCTTTGCTTTGCTTTGCTTTGCTTTGCTTTGCTTTGCTTTGCTTTGCTTTGCTTTGCTTTGCTTTGCTTTGCTTTGCTTTGCTTTGCTTTGCTTTGCTTTGCTTTGCTTTGCTTTGCTTTGCTTTGCTTTGCTTTGCTTTGCTTTGCTTTGCTTTGCTTTGCTTTGCTTTGCTTTGCTTTGCTTTGCTTTGCTTTGCTTTGCTTTGCTTTGCTTTGCTTTGCTTTGCTTTGCTTTGCTTTGCTTTGCTTTGCTTTGCTTTGCTTTGCTTTGCTTTGCTTTGCTTTGCTTTGCTTTGCTTTGCTTTGCTTTGCTTTGCTTTGCTTTGCTTTGCTTTGCTTTGCTTTGCTTTGCTTTGCTTTGCTTTGCTTTGCTTTGCTTTGCTTTGCTTTGCTTTGCTTTGCTTTGCTTTGCTTTGCTTTCTTTTCCTTTCCTTTTTCTTTTCTTTTCTTTTCTTTTCCTTTCCTTTCTTTTTATGTCCAAAATGAGATTGCATTTGATTGGCTTTTACACTGAAATGGTTTTCTTTGCGCACAGCACGTGATGTGTGTCAAAAGATGTGTGAAGACGGCGTCAACAACTTGAATGACTTCCAGTGGCTCGCTCAGCTTCGTTACTACTTTGAAGAAAAGAGAATCGTTGTGCGCATGATCACAACCGATATTAACTATGGTTACGAGTATCTAGGCAACAGTGGGCGATTGGTTATTACCCCCTTAACTGATCGTTGTTACAGGTAAATATCAAGAATTGTTCACCTTATTTACAGAAATAATGACTATAAAGTGTATCTAGGCTACGGTCGTAAGCTGATTATAACCACGTCCTGGGAAAATATCGAGATTATTGACCTCATTTCATCGATTAGTAGGGCACTTGTGCCCAGCTATAAGATAGAGACGTAAATAAAGTTACTATTATAAATAACATCAATTTAGGAGACATTGGTACTAAAGGGTTATTAACCGAGTGCGAGGTCTGTATGGGAAAATATCAGACTGAGGTCTTGACAGTACGGACCGAGCACAGCGAGGTCTGTACAAAAAGACCGAGGTCTGATATTTTCCCCTACAGAGCAAACGAGGTTAATAACTTATTTATTATATGGCTTTGAGAAGTCCCGCTAAAACAATTGCCAAACGCAAACTTTTCTTTTCATCCGGGACAGCGGTCCTGACAAAATACAGACCATGCGTTAGCCAATCAGAATTCAGGAAATTATCTAGCCATATAATAAACATATTTATTGCCCTCTTAACTAATCAACGTTATTGATGATTCAATAATTTAATCATCTAACCAAAAGTGGATAGCAAGTTGTTATAACAGAACTGATTGGTAGCACGAATAACGGGGGATTAAGGGGGGAGGGGTGCAGGAGGGTACTTTGAACCCTATTCTCCTCGATACTTTTCCAAAATACCATCTGGATGATTTCCCATTTTTTAATAATGCTGCATCCACCTCTGGATAAATACGTATCGTCTCACTTCATACATCTTTACGAACTTTACCAGAACGTTGATGGGAGCCATCAAACTCAATTTGGGTGGTGCTCCTGAAGGACCTGCAGGGACAGGGAAAACTGAAACCAGTAAAGACTTGGCCAAAGCTGTGGCTAAACAGGTAAGCACTTAGTCTTTGTCGATTTTCCCCTACCCTAATCTCAATCCTACCCCTATGGACTCTTGATAGTCCTTACATACATACTAGTCAATCAAATGTCTTGCGAAGACCATGTTACCAATGGTGAATGTGGTAATTTCTTTCTTTTTATTCCACAGTGTGTTGTGTTCAATTGTTCTGATGGACTTGACTTCAAAGCCATGGGTAAATTCTTCAAAGGTCTCGCACAGGCTGGATCTTGGGCTTGTTTTGATGAGTTTAACAGAATTGAGTTGGAGGTAACATATGCCCTTTCTTTCTTTCCTTTTTTCAATCGCTTGTTCATTTATCAACTACAATCGTAAACTCGTGCGTTAGTACGTAGCATTATTATCATACAACTTGTGCAATCAGTGAGTTACTACTCTGGCATTGCTTATAAAGTCACAGAAGAAGAATTGGATTCCAAGGCCCGGAAACAAGCTGGAATCGTTCCCTGCATTCTTGCCTTCAACGTTGTTAAAGAAGAAGGTTCGACTGTTTGCTTATAGCAGGAAAAAATGCAACAAGCAACACTGCGTGCAAAGTTGCGTCCAATGAACAGGTCTTTATTCTGTATAGTGCACGGAACAAGTTCAAAGGGTTTCACACGATGCCTTTTGTGTTCACTATTGGTGCATCTCTTTCAGGGTCTGTGTAGAACATCCACTAAAATGTGGTAAGAACTGTCACTAAACAGGAAGCTTATGTGTTTGAACTCCTTGTAGGTGTTATCTGTTGTAGCTCAGCAGATTGCCACCATCCAGAAAGCCATCGCTGCACATAAGAAGAAGTTCTTGTTTGAAGGCACAGAGTTGGTGCTCAACCCTACATGTACTATGTTTCATTACTATGAATCCTGGTTATGCTGGAAGACAAGAGCTGCCAGATAATCTCAAGGTATATGTAGAGGAAATATTATTTACGACAACTTAGCTTCTCTCTTTATAACTAGCATCTGTGGGTAGGACAGCTAGTAGTAGGGGATAGAAGTTGCTTTAGGACTAGCGCACGTAGAGTTCTATCCATCAGATTCAGCGTTCTCAGACGTGTTAGACATAGTCTAGCAGCCAAATGCCAAAAGGGCGCTATTTTGGAATTGGCTGCACCCCATGGGTGGCAAGCTGTTCTTGATATCATTTTAAAGCTTAGACCCTGCAGATAACGAATCCGCTTGTTAACACGTGATAAAAGTGTCCAAAAGCCTTGGTTACCAGGCCTAAATTACCCACACTCCCTTGCGCCAAAATGCAATTATTTATTTATTTATTTGCAGATTCAGTTAACATTTACATAGTTAAACTAGGTGGCAAAACAATAGGACACGTAGTCCCCTACATAGGTTAAGTCACCTATGTAATTATGTAATCATTTTCCCCAGATTTTGCACTAGAAAAATATCAAAATCTGATTATTTCTACAATGCAGAGAAGAGAAAGATTTGGACTCTTTTCTGGGGCGTGAAGGGGCATGTCTGTCCTTTTCACCAATTCAAGAAAATTGAATCTAAATGAATTTGAATTTGACCTCTTTAAAAGTATATAGCTATTACAGAAAGTCACCCCGTTTGTTTCTATGGTTACAGGTGCTGTTTAGAACTGTTGCTATGATGGTGCCTGATTACGCGTTAATCAGTGAAATATCGCTGTACTCCATGGGATTTCTTAATGCTCGAAGGTCAGTGAAAAACGTAGCCTCCAGGCAACTGTTGGGATTCCTGTTTATTTTCCGGCCGGGGAAGAATGGTCTCATTTTTTCTTCTTCTCCAGTCTTTCTCATCGTTCGTATTCCAAAGGAAACCCAAAACAGTTGCCTGCGGAGGAGACTATGAGAAAACGCACATTTATTGAAAATTGTTTTGGTACTGTTATTAGTACAGTTCAATGTCGGTTGCTGTGCATTGCAGAGACAAACTAAGGAATGCTAGACCAAATAGAAAACATTATTATCACCACGTCTGGACTGTGCTGTCTCTTCATCAAACAAGCGCGACTCTGTGCTGAGCACGCTTCACATATTTTATGCAAGCTTAAGATATCAGCGATGTAAAAATGAACTTTTTACCACATATGGAAATTTTTACCAATAATTCAATTCAACCACATAGGGAGTAATTAATTCTTAATCGCTATGATATCTGTTTGAATAGTTTGGCGCAGAAGATCGTTGCTACCTATACACTATGCTCAGAACAGCTAGTCGTCCCAGTCCCATTACGATTATGGTATGCGTGCAGTCAAGTCAGTCCTTACAGCTGCTGGCAATCTCAAGCTTCGTTATCCTGACGACGACGAGGGTGAGCTTATGTTGCGTGCTGTGCTGGAAGTCAACCTGGCGAAGTTCTTGTCGCAAGTGAGTTATTTTCCACTAACTCTTTCATAAACACTTTTTGGATGTGAAATTATCCCGTAGCGTAATACGCAGCGCACCGATGCTTTACGAACGAAATCGTATATATAATCCGAATTAGGTACATTTAGCAAACACGACGTGAAAGAAATTGCTGATGACGTCCTGAAAAGAGAGGTTCGAAACAGATTAAATGGTGCCCTCAACGTGACATCGCAACGTTGTCCCGGTGGTGACGCAACGAACGAATGTGATTTATTTGTCATTTCACTTCCCGTTTTGCGTCACGATGTATCAAATATACGCAAAGAACGCGCTGATGTCACGGTTTTGACGTTGAAGACAACGTTTTGCAACTACTAATCACGTACGATTGGTATTCATTCTACTTGATGTTGGTGTAAGTGATTCTATCGTATCTCGAAGAAATAACTGAATAACTCTCCAAACAATTGCGAATGTAAAATTTGTTTAGACTATTTTTAGTGGTGATACTCTAATCTTTGTTGTTAGGATGTACCACTAATCCAGGGTGTTATATCTTATCTGTTCCCTGGTACTTTGTTGCCCAGTCCTGACTATGTTTAGTAATGATACTCTAATCTCTGTTGTTAGGATGTACCACTAATCCAGGGTGTTATATCTTATCTGTTCCCTGGTACTTTGTTGCCCAGTCCTGACTATGTTTAGTAATGATACTCTAATCTCTGTTGTCAGGATGTACCGCTATTCCAGGGTATTATATCTTATCTATTCCCCGGTACTGCATGGCCCAATCCTGACTATGTTTAGTAATGATATTCTAATCTCTGTTGTTAGGATGTACCACTAATCCAGGGTATTATATCTGATCTGTTCCCTTGTACCGTGTTGCCAAATCCTTACTATGTTTAGTAATGATACTCTAATCTCTGTTGTCAGGATGTACCGCTATTCCAGGGTATTATATCTGATCTGTTCCCTGGTACTGCATGGCCCAATCCTGACTATGTTTAGTAATGATATTCTAATCTCTGTTGTCAGGATGTACCACTAATCCAGGGTATTATATCTGATCTGTTCCCTTGTACCGTGTTGCCAAATCCTGACTATGTTTAGTAATGATACTCTAATCTCTGTTGTTAGGATGTACCGCTATTTCAGGGTATTATATCTGATCTATTCCCTGGTACTGCATGGCCCAACCCCGACTATGGTGTCCTTCTGGAAGCTTTGAGAGATAATTGCAAACTACGTAACCTGCAAGCCACTGACTGGTTTATCAAGAAAATTATCCAGGTGACAAACCACGCCTCATCTGTCCAATGCTATGAGTTTTCCACAGCTTTATGAATGTAATGGGACTTGTTAACCGCGAGGACATGATACAAGAAGTTGTGGAAATCCCTTTGCTGTAATTTTAGTTATCCGCATCATCTCTACACCGAGGGGTGGGCTCCGGTTTTGCACATAAGAAAATAAAGGGGGATTGGTTTATTCGGGAGATATTGAGAGTATGGATTTACATTTGGCTTGTGTTTGTGCTACGTATATAACTGTTGTAAATTCAGATAACATTTCAAGAGCGGATCTAGGGGGAGGGTTTGGGGGTTGCAACCCCAAATATGAAAGTGAGAAAATGATGGTTAACTAGAATTAGGCTCTGCTTTTGCTTTCACTGCCATCATAGACGACTTTCAAAAATGGCGGCCTAGTACATGAGAATGAGGCCACAAAGGCCTTGTTACCAGAAAATAAGCGTGGCGACACTTCTATTGCTATCAAAGACGATGTATTCCTTTTCCTTTTAAAATACCTATTTTATGTGCATTTTACAGGATAATTCTTATATATTTAGAATCATTTGATGCGATGTTGATTTTGGAGGCCTTTCTGGCCTCGTTATCGTGAACAATGAGCCCGCCATTTTTGAAAGTCGTCTATACAACCCTCCGTTTGGGATGATGCATAAATAATCCTAGATCTGCCCCTGCATTTGATGATTCTTTTTAAAATCAGGTTTATGAGATGATGATCGTCCGTCATGGGTTCATGATAGTTGGTGATCCAATGGGCGGTAAAACAATGGCTTATAAGGTAAAATAAAAGGCATTGTACACTGAGGGCTTTCACTGCCATCACTTTTTCCAACGTTTTAACTCTGGCCATAATCTTGTATTAGGTGCTAGCAGACTCTTTGACTGATCTTCACAAAGCTGGATATCCCCATCAAAAGGTAACAGTCTATATTCCCAAAGCAAATATGTGGGCCAAGTAATCATTATGGGCTTCCTGTGGTAAAACAAAACATCGAGCGAACACCACAGGAAGCCCAAAGTCAGTATCAGTTTGCATGAGTTTCGTGTGCAAAAATCCATGAAAGAAAACCAAAGTAATACACAGGAATACCAAATCAGTCAGCCCTTTGTATCTAATATCCTTCTGGTATGGTTATATTTTAGGTTATTTATAAGATAATCAATCCCAAGTCCATCACCATGGGTCAATTATACGGTAGTTTTGATCCCATATCCCATGAGTGGTCTGATGGTGTGTTAGCCAACTCGTTCAGAGAACAAGCATCGTCGACAACAGATGATCGTAAATGGTTGTTATTTGATGGTCCTGTTGATGCTGTATGGATTGAAAACATGAACACTGTACTGGATGATAATAAAAAGGTGAGGACTGTACAATCATACTTAAAATATTGCAAGTTTTGTTTGTATTTTTCTTCTGTCTTAGGAAAAGACGGAGACACTGCGTGCGCGTTCTTATGAAACCTTCAACAGCCAAATGTCACGTGTTGCTTCGAATTTGAACTATTTTAAGAGCTCATTCCAGTGTTCTTCGGTGATTTCGAAAGACTTAAACTCGCTCTGGTAGCGAATGTATTCAAGCATTTGAATACATAGTAGCAAATCAGGTCTAAAAATAGCCCAAACATGCCACATAACGTGACACGCGTATCTTGCTGGTGATGCTCCTGAGACAGTTGTTGGGTACACTGCGAGCAGAGTCTTCCTTTACCTCCTCCGCTATCTCGATGTGTGTGGTTTTAGCAGGACTCTATTGTCATCCTTTACCCTATTGATCGATTCTTCTATTTCATGTAGCTTTGTTTGATGAGCGGTGAAATCATTCAGATGAGCAACAAACAGAGTCTAATCTTTGAACCAGCTGACTTAGAACAGGCTTCACCAGCTACTGTTAGTCGTTGTGGTATGATTTACATGGAACCTACACAGGTATGTCGTTATTGAAGTCATTTAGCGCTAGTAGTACGTTTTATAATATAGCTTTTTTCTAACGAGCACTCTGATTGGCTAAAAAGCGCTTGAAACCCGTGGTATATTTCCCCCATAAACCACGGCTCAACACTTCTTTCTGCCGTAGAAAAAAGATAAAAACCAAAAGAATGTTCAATATAAAATACATTTTTTATTGTTTTCTGATATATTAGCAAGTCACAGTTCACGACTTTCACTAGAACCCGTCATGTTTTGCAATGAAAAGCGACTGAAATCGTGTATGAAACTTTGGATAGTTTTTCACAAAACAAATAACTCAGAAAAATTCAGGCAGTATTATAAGAACAATAAGTTTATTAACAATATTTGTATTAACAAGTTACTTTCCTTGATGAAATAGTTCCTTTCAGCAGACTGTTATTACAGCTTTGATGACAACAAGCAGGAGAGCAACAGCGTGGAAAAAACTCTCAAACTCACAAGTGATAGTTGAAGGCCGTTTAAATTTACTCAATTGCCTTTGAAATATCTGCAATTCTGACATATTTTTTTCTGTGAACAAAACGTACACATGTACAAATAAGGCAATAAAAACACGAGGAGTAAAAAGGCAAATTTATGCTTCAAAGCATTCACTTTCAGAGCATCGAAATTACGGCAAAGCTTTAAAGCTTAAAAAAGTCTGTAAAAAGGACTTAATCCGCCTAAAAAATTTTGCACATACAAGGAAAAATTTTTTTCAGTGAAAACATGTATGCTTAGACACAAGAAAGTATAGAAAAGTACCTCAAAAGAGCAAATTTGTTGTCATCCACAACTTTCATGTCAACCTTCTTCAACGCCATTTTTGTCTCTTCGCAAAGGACGTCGATGACGTCATTTTCAAAATCAAGCCAATCACAACGCTCGTTGTATCTCAATCTCGAAGTAATGAGCAATCTTATTGGCTCTCTCATGATTCTTAGGAGAATTGATATTTTCATCTGCGAAATTTGGTTTTAAATGTTAGTTTTTTGTTTGTAATTATTTTCCGCTATATTATAAAAGCAATAAACAATAGATTTCCGTGGTTTATCGGGGAAATAAACCACTTGGGATGTTGGGAGAACACTCGAAAAGGCCGAAAATCACTCGCCTACGGCTCGTGATTTTTTAGGCCTTTTCTCGTGTTCTCCCAACATCCCGCGTGGTTTATTTCCCCGATAAACCACGGAAATCAATCGTTTATTGCTTAAAACATGGATACGCTCCGTCCACATGGATGCACGTGTGTATGGATGCATCCGTTTCAACGGGGCGCATCCGTGTAAGCAGAGACTCCGTAAAAACTGATGCGCCCCGTCCAGATGGATGTACGTATATACGAAGCGCATCTGTTTAAACAGGTGCATCCGTGTAAGCGGAGATTTCGTAAAAACCGTTGATGTACGCGTGTACGGGGCGCATCCATTTAAATGGGGCGCAACCCATAACTCTTTAAAAACGGATGCGCCCCGTCCAGAAGGATGTGCGTGCGGACTGAATGAATCCGTTTAAACGAGGCGCATCTGTCTAAACGAACACTCCGTAAAATCGCGGAAACGTCGTATTTTGCCGTTTTCACTAAAAACGCAATCTTTTCTTTTGAAAAGCAGCTGTGACATTTTGTGTAAACTATGTATTTTAGATGGGTTGGCGGCCTTTGATGGAGTCGTACATGAACACATTACCTGCTACCCTTACCAAAGAACACAAGGATATCATCAGATCACTGTTTGGGTGGCTTGTTCAACCATGTCTACGTACGTATTGCAGTGTATATTGTTCCTATCCACCTCTAAGCTTTGATGTAGTGAAATGTATCTATAATTCAACTGCAATTTCTCGAGCCTCAACTTAGTGTTGCATTTTGCGACAGAAGGCGAAGAGCATGCAATGCGTTACTGAGTCTACGTATGTTGCTTCCGCTACCACTTCCGTCGCTAGTGAGAATAGGGAGCTTAAGCAGGAGATATTTTTGTCAACACGGACGTTACACGTACGTTTTCGTTCATCCGTTCGCCGTCATAGATGAGGTTGCTGTTCTTGGTAGAAGATGAAAAAGCCTTAACGGACCTTCTGCTTAACGAAAACGGACACATCATCTATAATGGCGAACGGATGAAGAAGAACGTACACTGTGGTGACGTCCGCGTTGACAAAAACGTCACCTGCTTAAGCTTCCTAATCCCTATACAATCTCTCCAGTCTGCGTCACTATTTGTAACGTGTTAGTACATCCTATATAAAACCGTTGATCTTATTGTTCTAATTACCTTTAGACTTTATTCGTCACGAGTGCAAGTTCTTCATCTTGTCATCTGACATGCATCTAGTGAACTCATTCCAACGACTCTACATATGTTTAATGGATGAAATCAAGGCACAGGACCATGCTGAGGGTGCTGATCGCATGTCTTCTGCTCAGGTAGAATATACTTCATGATATGACATGGGCGTTGTCGGCCTCAGAATTAATTCGTACCAGGTATACGTGCAGTACAGCGATGATATGGATGGACCATCTTCTGAACAATAGAGAGATCCACATTATTGGGCAAGAACCTTGTTTATTAATCAAAGGCTGATTCCATCAAACCTAAAAGTTCCCATTATTTTTGGCACGGCACTCGTAATTATCCGGCATCGTGGGAACAGAAAATTTTAGTTTGTTGAGCTGATAGGGATACCGTTCCCAAAATTATCGGGCCACATGCCAAGATTTAGGGGTCCCATGCCTTAAAAAAGTTGTCGTGTAAATTGTTATCTAGTTTTATTACTGGTAAGAAAATAGTCATTGTCCCAGGCATCCTTCTGACGCACTGGGTCCCCGAGGATGTATCCCAGTAATATGTAAGCATTTTATTCTAGTTGAAAACCAACTTTCCAGGGGCGGATTCAAGACTATCTTCAGGAAAGGGTGCACCGTCTTCAGGAAGGGGTACACCATCATATAAATTGAAAACTAGTCGAGAGGATATTTCGGAAAAATATGGAGAAAACAAGGACTCAAAGTCGTCTCAGGAGGGGTTGCGCATCCCCCGGCACTCCTCTCCCTAAATCCGCCCCTGCTTTTCCTAGTCACCTAAGTAAGCACATTTAGAAGAACTAATAAATTTGTCCTTTCTGGCAGATAACGAACTGGATTCAAGGTCTGTTCATCTTTTCTCTGGTGTGGACCTGTTGGTGGGACATTAAATGGAGACAGTCGCAAGAAGTTCGACGCTTTCTTTAGATTATTAATCAGTGGTACCGATAAAGATCACCCGAAACCCAAAGAAATCAAAATGAGTAAGGTAAGACCACTCAACAAATGCCGTCTGTCAGTCTGTCTGTCTCTCAGTCAGTCATTCAGTCAACGTTCGGTCAGTCAGTCAGTCAGTCTGTCAGTCAGACAGACATACCCTCCTAGTGTGCATGTTCTTTTCCATGACGCACACCCCACCCCAAGACATTTGTATTAGTCCGACGTGTGTGTTTGTTAACTTCATACATTAAACTTTTGCAGCAAAACGTTTTTCCTGACCGAGGTACCATCTACGACTACTACTTTGTCAAACAAGCCAGCGGTTTGTGGAACAACTGGATAGAGTTAACAAATAAAAAAGCTGTTATACCCAAGGACGCTAAGGTACAGTAATCTAAACTGATCATTAGCAGAACGATTGCCAAGAAGTAGATCAGTTTTCGTATGAGTGTGAAACGGACTGCGCCGTACCGTGACCGTGTCAGTGCTGATCTCATGAGAGCAGAGCCGGTTCGCGCTTGAGTGGGAAACGTAAAATCTAACGTATCGTTACGTTACCGTTACATAACGTTACGGTTATGATTCAGGTACAGTACGGTATGGAGAAAACAGTACCATACTGATTGTTACTTATATAAAATCAAAGCAAGCTAGTGATGCCATTTTAATTCAAGATATTTCTTGTTACTAGGTTAGCGAGGTAACCATCGAGACAGACGACACAGCACGTCAAATGTTCTTTTTGAACACTTTCTTACCTCACGAAGTCCCTTTATTGTTTGTTGGTCCAACTGGCACTGGAAAGTCTGCCATCACCAACAATTTCTTAGTGAACTTACCCAGGGAAAAGTAAGTAACATTGGTTCGTAAATGTAAATTATGGGCCATGGACCCAAGTGTTTGGCGGTTTAAAAACATATTATTGGTTGAAGAAACAAGTTGAATTAAACCTGTTTATTACTGTAGATATCTTCCTATCAACATCAACTTCTCTGCACGAACTTCTGCTGGGATGACACAGGACATTATCATGGGAAAACTTGACAGGTATGAGATATTCATACACTATATTACATTCTTGAGTACCCTGACCGAAAGAATGAGGGTAGTAGAAAGGTGAAAGGAGATTGGGAAGAAGAGGGAGGGCAGGTTGTTTTTTGCTACCTCATTTACATTACCAACCTTGCCAACGGTTTGTTTTGTTAGGCGACGAAAGGGCGTGTATGGTCCTCCACCAGGTAAAAAGTGCGTGGTGTTTGTAGATGACCTTAACATGCCTGCAAAAGAGAAATACGGTGCACAACCACCTATTGAACTATTGAGACAGGTAAGAAACATACCACTCACTTAAGCGACCTCAATCATCCTTCTTGGGATTCATGACAAGTCCTGGAGAGGGAGGGATGGGTAAAGTTTTGTCGTCGTGTTCTCATCAAACGAGCCTTGTCATACGATGAACAAAGAAGTACTACTACTTCAGTGATATTAACCAATATTTTGTGTTTAATTGTTTAAGTGGATCGATCACCGTCATTGGTACGACCTCAGAGATACATCAAAGATAGAATTACTGGACCTTGGTGAGTAACTGATGTGCTGCGAGTATTGCAAAACGTATACTTTCTCATCTATTTTGATGTCATCTCTTCACACTATAACTACAACAACCAAGTGTATGAGAACCTATGTATGAGAACCTTCGCGGATGAAAATATCCCAATTGATATTCGCGCTATATAAGTTAATAATAAATAAATAATAAATATTAATAATAAATAACAAATAGGGACATCCTTTTTACACAGTTAGAAGTGTCAGTTGCTCACAATTTCCTTGCATTAGATAATAAATAAGATCACACAAGCGAACTGTTCATAAATAGAGGTCACCACTATAGGAATTGTCCAATAGGCAATGTGCGCAAGAGCTTGCAAAGCACTCTGGGAGTTGGAGTCCAGCAAAAATCTAACAACAATTTCTAGCGACCTACAAGCATTTTGTAACATTTTAATTTACTTATGCTAAAATACTTGCATTTTGTGTAAAGAAATGACAAAGATAGATTTCTGTGCTTATTTCAGCGGGAATATAAAGTGCAAGGACTAAGTTTCCCGTCATGCTTTGTTCTAGAAAATGGCGCATTGCCTATTCCTTTGTTTAATATGACGTCATTTTAATCTCGTTGGAATTTTCATCAGCTGAAAGACAAGTTTTCAGTTAGAATATTATCTGGCTGAGAGCACATGGTGGTCAATGTTGGACCATCATTTGCATGAAGCAGATAATGTGCTCTCAGATGAATGAAACCCTAGCAATAAACTATGCTTCTTTCTAAAGTTTCTTTGTTCTCTTTCAGCTGTTCGTGTCAGGCATGGGTCCCCCTGGGGGTGGTCGTAATGACATCTGTGGTCGCTTTGTACGTCATACTAATATTATTTGTATCGACTCATTTGATGACAATACAATGACCAAGATATTCACCTCCATTGTCGACTGGCATTTCGCTAAGGGATTCGATGCAACTTTTCAGCGTCTTGGCAAGGTAAGTATGTGCACATAGCGAGGCAATTGAAACCTCGTTATTTCAAACCCCCTAAGAAGGGCCAAAATGTTCGAAATAGTGGGGGTTCTGCGGAATTTCCGATCATAATCATCGAGTGAAATATATCCATCTGAAGTGGTTTGAGTTCAAGATAGTTGGGTTTACGAAAAAATACAAGTGTTTGTACAGTACTTCTAGGAAATGCCAGGAAACATTATTTAAAGAGATACCTTTTTGAAATCAATGGCAAGGAAGCCACGTAGGAGTCTGCATTTAACTGACATAGCAATATGTGTCAATGAACTTTCAGGGGTAGCCTCCTCCGCAGGCAACTCCTTGGGTTTCCTTAGCAACGGTTATTGGGCTTCCTTTGTAACGATTATACTGACCGTGAGGGGACTGAGAACGAAAGGGGTAAAAAAGAGGAGGAGTTATGTTTTTACTGCCCCTCCCCCTCCTCTCCCCATTCTCCCCCTCTCACTTCTCTTAAACAGGAATCCCAAGAACAGAGAAAACGCACAGTGGTGCCTGCGGATGAGGTTATTTCAGGGGGTAAATAATGATTCATATCCTCGATTTATTTTTGCTAACCGTGCTGTATTTTTTCAGATCGTTGTCCTAGCGACTATGCAAGTCTACAAATCAGCCGTTGAAAAATTCCTCCCTACCCCTAGTAAGTCTCACTATGTTTTCAACCTGCGTGACTTCGCCAGAGTAATCTGCGGCGTCCTATTGGTTCCTGCCACTCACATGACCGAAGGCGACAAGCTCATTCGTCTGTGGATCCACGAAGTTTACCGAGTGTTTTACGACCGACTCATCGACGATACCGACCGAGAAATGTTCTTTGAGCTGATCAAAGAAACTACAAAACAGCAGTTCAAGCTTGATATGGACCGTCTAGTGGGACATCTTGTTCCGACAGGACAGAAACTCAAAGATGATTACATTAGGAACTTATTCTTTGGTGATTACATGGTACCTGACAGTGCTGATAAGATATATGACGAGGTGACAGACTTTGCTACTCTCACCACACAGATTGAAGCGTAAGTAAACCATCGTTTGAATGTATGCAATGATTGTAAGGGTAATAGATGTGAACATCTTCCATTACGGATGAATCGATGATTCGAATCGGACAGCGCGCTTAAGTTGATATGTTGATTATTTTGTTTGAAATTGAAGGAATTAATTGCCATATATACGAGCAAATGAAGAGGAGGGAGGGAAGGATGGAAGGGAGGGAGAGGGAGGGAGGAAGGAAGGAAAAGAAAGGAAAAAAAGGAAGGAAGAAAAAAAAAGAAAAAAGAAATTCTGTTGATTTCCGCTGCCCGCTAATTTTCCTTTATCACTAGCAATGCAACTAACACTACCACATTTCCATTGCTGCTTATTATTGTACCTGTTAACATGCAGATACTTGGATGAGTACAATCAAATGAGCAAGACTCCAATGTCTCTTGTCATGTTCAAATTCGCTATTGAGCACATCTCACGCGTTAGTCGTGTGTTGAAGCAGGATAATGGACACGCCTTACTAGTTGGTAAGTGAACCCATTTCCCATTGGTTCATTTTAGAGTGAATTAGTAAATCTGAGTCAACATCTTATCGTTACTTACGTCGAAGTCTTAATCGCTGTCCTTGAAAATTTGCGATAATAACGTCCAAGGCGTGCCCTGGTATTCTTCTTTCAAGGATAAGGTAAAACTGACAAAATAATAGCCTCTTCTTTGTTCCTTTTCGATGAAAGGTCTTGTTGATGTGATTTTTTGTAGGTATTGGTGGCAGTGGTAGGCAGAGTGCGACACGACTCGCTACCTTCATGGCAGACTATGATTTGTTTCAAATCGAAATTTCTAAAAATTATACAAAGAACGAATGGCGAGAGGATCTGAAAAGGGTTAGTATTCTTGTGTTAATAACATTAGGAACGAGAATGTAAACCGTGCAAAGTTTCTTGCTTTTTTGTTGACATCACTACGTTGATTTTTCTCTTATAAAAAGCGTACAGAAAGCGTGCGCAATTGTTTTCATTGCAAAAAATACATCGATATGAGTTACTGTATTATTATACTGATTAATATTTTTATTTCCCAAGATGCTGGTAAAGGCTGGTGTAGATGGCAAACAAACCGTTTTCTTGTTCAGTGATAACCAAATTAAAGAAGAATCGTTTGTTGAAGACATCAACATGATTCTAAACACAGGAGACGTACCTAATATCTTTGCTGCTGATGAGAAAGCTGATGTTATTGATAAAATGCAGACTGTGGCACGAGTAGAGGTGGGTATTTCATGACTTGAGCCAACATGGTGAAGAATGATGATGATGATGATTCTTGTTAGTCGTTGATGATGATGATGATGATGATGATGATGGTATGCCGATGGTGAGTCATTCTCTGGGATCCAAGGCGTCTTCCCCTCCTCTCCCCTCCTCTTTCTCTCGACGTCTTGGATGTCAACGAATGTCGGTAATGATCATTAAAGGGAAGGTCGCGCAACAATGGCCTCAAATTTATCTGTAACTCTCCAGTTTAAACCGCGAGTCACCGTCGTCAAAATAAGGTTTCTTTCCTTTGCCTACGTAGAGTATATGCTATAGATTAGGTAATTACGGTACAGAAGTAATGTCTGAAGTTAGATTTCTTACAATAGAGGCTTTGCACCATCACGTGACGGCAGCCATGACAGGTGGCAGGAACAATAGAGTCTGGACTAATCTGGTTTACATGAGAAAGAGTTCAGTTCCCCGGGGGGAAAAGACTCCATTGTTGTGCCTCCTGTCATGGCTGCCATCACGCGATGGTGTAAAGCCTCTATTCTATCAAACATATGTTAAAAAGCGTTTTTATATATACAGGGTAAAAAGATTGATGCCACACCCCTAGCTATGTACAACTTCTTTATCGAACGTGTACGCTCTAATCTTCACGTTGTTCTTGCCATGAGTCCTATTGGTGACGCCTTCAGGAATAGACTTCGTATGTTTCCTTCTCTTATCAACTGCTGTACCATTGACTGGTTCCAGGTAAGCAATACAGTAAGACTTCTCCTTCCATGAAGACAAGCTGTCCGTCTTAGAGAGGTGTGCCGTCTTGTAGAAAAATAAGTGTCTGTTAATAAAGGGAGAATTTGACTAGCAGAAAACAATAAGCAGCGCCTGTATCAGTTGGACGGGGAAGCTACCTGTTGTGTACATCCAAGAGACCATAATACTAAGAGAGCGACACTCAGTATTGATGTCTGTGCGATGTTCGTGGCGGCTAAAGCTATTTTAGTAATTTCGCCATCGCGCGCGCAAGGTTCTTAAACAATAGAATTCAAAAACCGAAAGCAAACGGGCCCGTCCGCTCGCACGTCAAAAATTAAATTCTATTGTTTGAGAGCATTGCGCGCGTGATGGCGAAGTTACTAAAATAGCTTTAGCCGCCACGAACATCGCACAGACATCAATACTGAGTTTCGCTCTCTTAGTATTATGGTCTCTTGGTAAACCTTAAGTTAAATCGTTGGGACTAGAAAAGGGTGTCTTTTATTTTGAGAGCTCTTAGGACAACAGAAACTCCATGTAGCAGCTACGTATAAATCCGCGTTTAAGGTCGTTTAAGATTTACGTATCGTATTGCCTATTTATCTCCAATGACAAAAATATTGTGTAAGCTGACACATCATCGTAAGCGTACTATAAGATATTTATGGTCAGTGTTTTGTAATGTCCTTGTTTTTGCTAGGCGTGGCCAGAGGATGCCTTAGAGATGGTGGCTAACAAATTCCTGGAGGAAGTTGACATGTCCATTGAAGTCAGGAAGTCATGTGTCTTCATGTGCCAGTTCTTCCATGAAAGTGTCAGGACATTGTCTGAAAGGTACAAACACTAACTTGTTTTTAATTTCTCATTCCATTGTTTTCTACTGTTTCCATTAAATCTTCTAAAAGAATATCAATCGGTCACATGACATGAAAGCCTGTTCGATACAGCAGATTTTGCATGACTGAACAAAGGCTCAGAGCGGACTGCCCAATGCAGTCCAGTGTGGTAGGACGACCCTCCCTCCCTCCCCTGCCCTGGTACAGTCACTATAAATACACCCAACTGAATCTCATCATGGGTTATTGAGCCGATCAGAATTATATCTAGAAATTACGGTTCCTAGAGAAGATCACACGTTAAACACTTACAGAATCTGCTGATGCCCCTTCAAAGAAATGACGATGATGTTTATAAGGACAATGATGGTGATGATGATGATGGTGATGATGCCGTTAAGACGATAGTGATATAAGGCTACGATTCACCACACTTGAAACCTCATTTTCTCCTTTATCGTTTTACTCAGCTACTACTCAACATTACGACGTCGTAACTACGTCACTCCTACATCATACCTGGAGTTAATTATGACGTTTAAAACCTTGCTTCACATCAAACGAGAGGAAATCATGGCTTTAAAGAACCGTTACCTGACAGGTTTAGAAAAGCTTGAATTTGCAGCGTCACAAGTATCGATTATGCAGAAAGAACTCAGCGATCTTCAGCCACAGTTGGTCAAAACATCGGCCGACACCGAAAAGTTGATGATAAAGATCGAACAGGACACGGTGGAAGTGGAAGCTAAGAAAGAGGTACGTTCATTATGTTGCCATGGATACTATTACCATGGATACTGTAGTCACGGACATGTTGCCAAGTACACTTTTACGACAAATAGAATTGCTCTATAAATTATTTGTCTTTTAATGTATCTCTCACGCAAACTTGTTACAATTTCTCCTAGGTTGTTGCTGCAGACGAAGCCGTTGCTAACGAGGCCGCAGGCGTTGCTAAGGCCATTAAAGACGAATGCGAAAGTGACCTGGCCGAAGCTCTGCCTGCTCTTGAAGCTGCTCTTAAAGCACTGGATACCCTTAAACCCAGTGACATATCCATGGTCAAGTCTATGAAGGTAAAAAGGATTTATTAACGTTTTCTTTAGTAGTCGAAGAGATCTATGTATTATTCTTAATAAAAATCTATTTTTCCTTTATCCAAGAATCCCCCTGGTGCCGTCAAACTTGTCATGGAAGCTGTCTGTATTATGAAGAATCTCAAACCAGAGCGAAAACCCGATCCTTCAGGGTCTGGACGTATGGTCGAGGATTTCTGGGGTCCATCCCAGAAGATGTTGGGTGACATGAAGTTCTTAGAGTCGTTAAAAGTGTACGACAAGGACAATATTGCTCCAGCTGTCATGAAAAAGATACGTGAAAAGTAAGTTTGAAAATTAATTCCTGGTTTTGGTAGGCACTCTGTAGAAAGGTTTTACTTTTGTTTTTAAACGGTACGTTAAAAATGCGACATTTCAATGGCTTTTTCTCCATGAGTGCATCAAGCTGGTTTTTTCTAAGGGTGTGATCACACGATGTGAAATTACCCGCAATGACCGTTGCTGGTATCAGTGGAATTGCTTCTTTTCTCTACCCATGCAAAGCTTTATACAAAGCAGCATTATTGCAGGATATAGGCACTTTACTGGATTCGTGCACTTTATTGGTTTTATGCACTTGATTGGCTTTATGCAGTTAATTGGCTTATGCATCTGATGGGCTTCATGCAGAACAACGGCGTTAAAGCCGAATGTGCCTGTATTGTACCCTCGATCATCCATACAAACAGAATCTCATGTTATTATTTACTGCATTATCTAAAGGTATGTGACAAACCCAGACTTCAATCCTGACATCATCAGAAACGTATCTTCAGCTTGTGAAGGTTTGTGTAAATGGATTCTTGCTATGGAGGTGTACGACAGAGTAGCTAAGGTAAGGTAGCGAGTTCAGCGAGCATCAACAACACAGGAAGCCCTAAATCCACTATCTCATGATCTCGTTTTTGTTGTTCTTTAGGTGGTAGGTCCCAAGAAGGAGAAACTAGCAGGTGCGGAAGCTGAACTCGCTGTCCAAATGGAGAAGTTGAACCTGAAAAGAGCCGAGTTGAAAGAGGTGAGTAGTGGAGGTTGTCGTTGACCACAATTACGCTATCTTGCTGTTACTTTCTTATATAAGACCTCTGTGATATTTTCAAAATTGCATTAGCCTTCCAAAGAAAATTATCAACAAGTACCGTTTTGTGTGACATTCAGGGATTTCGTAACGTGACAGCCATTCAATTGTTGCGCTATTGCGACAAACATTCAAAGTCGACACACTCTATGACAGCCTTTCAAAGTGTGCGCTTTTTGACAATCACTCAAGTGTTGTAGTTTGTGACAATCATTCGAGGTTCGCGCCCCTTTGATGACAATTATTCAAATGTTGCGCTATGTGACAACCAATCGAGTGTGTCGCAGTTCGGAACATCTATTCCAGCACTGTTTGACACAAAAACCTTTCTTTTCTTTTTGCTAACTCTTTAGGTTATGGACAAACTTCAAGCTTTAAATGATGAGTTTGAGGCCATGACAAACAAGAAGAAAGAATTAGAACACAACATTGATTTGTGCGAAAAGAAACTCGACCGTGCTGAGAAACTAATCGGAGGTCTGGGAGGCGAGAAAGAGAGGTGGACAGAGACTGCCAAGATGTTAGAAGACAAGTACGTACTGTAACACTGATTCTCTCATACCCCGTTCACACTAGCAAGTTAAACATGTTTAGAAGTGGTTTAAATAAACAAGGTTTATATATTAGCTAAATTTAGTTCCTCGTACCGTACGCACTCACAACTAAACCAGGTAAAAGCCCGTTTGATAAGGGCGCGCGCGTAGTCTCATGCAGTTCACTGGTTCTCTTTTGTTGATGATGATTACTGATTATCACTGATAACAATGATGTTGATGACTTATACCTAGAAGATATGGGGATTATGATATTTTATCATTGGCATTCATTTTTATTTTATTTCTTCATTTTTTTAGATACACAAAAATCACCGGTGATGTCTTACTGTCATCCGGTGTGGTTGCCTATCTTGGACCTTTTACCGTAGACTTCAGAAATGTAAGTCAAATAGATGTTCATTCTCTAACAAAAGCTGAGATATGTTGATGGGCATATGTATGGGACAGATGGTTGCAGGGTTTTAGATTTAGAAGAATATCTTGATATATTCGTATTGATAGGAATCGGTACTGATGATGGGTGTGAGGGGAGGGATGGGATGGGCTGATAGTCAATACCCCACTTTCGACATATTGGTTGAGTAATAGCGAACAATTGGGGAAGTAAAATGCTAATTACAATTTCTCTCAATTTTTTCTTTTTGTGTGTTTGCTATCTATCTCGGTTAACCAAGTGTTATTATAGACAACTTGTACCAAAAATTCTGTTGTACCTAAACTTGCCAGACTTAAATTCATTTCTTTATATTTATAACTATATTGCTAACTCCTAGTACTAACTAAAAAGTCTAAAAAGTCTAAATCTAAATCACTCAACATCGACAGTGGTCAGTTAAAGAATAACTTCTTTCATTCTTGTTCGATGGGAGTGCAGGGCCAATACAGTTTAGTTTTAGAAATATTGACTCTCAACCTTAATTCTTGTCCAATAGGAATGTATACATGGACCTCTTTCATTCTTGTTCTATAGGAGTGCATTGATGGATACATGGGCAGCAGGGCTGATATAGTTTACTTTTAGAAATATTGACTCTCAACCTTAATTCTTGTCCAGTAGGAATGTATACATGGACCTCTTTCATTCTTGTTCTATAGGAGTGCATTGATGGATACATGGGCAGCAGGGCCAATATAATTTACTTTTAGAAATATTGACTCTCAACCTAAATTCTTGTCCAATAGGAATGTATACATGGATGGGTCAAACAATGTAATGATAGGAAAATCCCCTGCTCCGAGACCTTTTCTCTAAACGGGACGCTTGGTGAACCCGTCAAGATACGAGCATGGAATATTGCAGGACTACCCGTTGACTCTTTCTCTGTGGACAATGGTATTATTGTAGACAACGCTCGTCGATGGCCACTGATGATTGATCCTCAAGGTAAGATATAGCTTGTGTTGGCCTTTCCCAGACCAGACCGAAGAAGATAGTCCAATATTGGTATACTGAGATTGGTTAGTAGAGTACAGTTGTACTGTAAACGAAAGATTGTGGGGTCGAGTCTCAACGCATTTTTCTCTATTTTCGTGCCATAATCAGGAGCAAGAATGGCACAGTTAGTTCGTGGCCTTCGTTGCATGAGGTCCGAGTTCGATTCCCAGTGACCTCACACCCTTGTTTCGACTTCTTTTCTTACGAAGTACTGATGGAGAGAGTGGGGAGGGGGAGAGTGCGCCCCGTCGACCTAACGTTTATCAGTAACTCTTGAAGTTTGAAGTTGACTGTCACGAGTTACCGACGTAAAATAAGGGCACGTTCACATGAGAGAGGGTGCCCCTATGTAGTAGGGATAACTCTTTTGTTTTGTGTCCCCCAGGGAAAAGAAAACAAAAGAGTTATCCCCACTACATAGGGGCACCCTCTCTTCGTGAACGGACCCTAAGATGACTTTCACTTCACCACCTCACACACTGTTGTGCGCAACAACTTTCGAGACTGATAAATAAAACACTTCTGCCATCTCGCACTGAATTTTTTATTATCTCGGGACATCAACTGGCTAGTTCTGTGATATTTATCAAGTCTGATGTGTTAAATTGGTTCTATTTTGTTGTCAGGTCAAGCCAACAAATGGATCAAAAACATGGAAAAAGAAAGCAAGTTATCTGTGATCAAGTTATCAGATTCTAACTATGTACGAACGCTCGAGAACAGTATCACGGTAAGTTAGTGCTGTTTCTTTAAGGAATAAAAAACGGTTTCCCGTGTTTGATAGCCTGATCAAAACACGCGTGATGTTGGGAGAACACGAGAGAGCGTAGCGTGCTTTCACAGCTCTCGAGTGTTCTCCCAACATCACAAGTGTTTTGATCCGGCTATCGGACACGGGAAACCGTTTTTCATTTCTTTTATAAAATACCTAACACGCAAATAGACGAAAATAGGAAAAAGAAAACACCGGCGAAAAAAACAAATTAACGTGAGCGTGTTTGATACTCTCATCAAACACGGGTTTTCAGCCAATCAGAGCACGCGTTATATAAGAGTTATTTTATAATTACAAATCATCCACGAACAATCACCTTCTGAAGTCCGTCCTTCGAAACCAAGTGAAATAGGAAAGACTGAGGTCAGACACATGATGTATTTCTTGATTTTTCCACAGTTTGGTACTCCTGTCTTGTTGGAGAATGTTGGTGAAGAACTTGATCCAATACTGGAGCCCTTGTTGTTGAAGCAAACCTTTAAACAAGGCGGTGTAGAGGTACAGAAGACTTTGTAAATGTCTGTAATAAGTATTCGACTCCGTAATCTTTTGGACACACAAATTCGTTATTAGTTGAAAATGTCTCACAATGCCAAAGTAGTTTTATACGAAAGGGTAGTAGCGGAGTATACCATTCACATAAAAATCAATCAAAAATCAAAATCAAGGGAAAACAAAGGGAGAAAACCACGCGCGCGAAAAAATTTGTGATACTGTGCCCGCTTGCTGCTAGCTGCATGTTGTTCACTGCTCGCTGCTCGTCTGCCCTTTGTACACGCTTACATGTTTGAAAAATACGGGGAAATGGCTGCCAGCCACGCCCAAAATAACCAAGGAAGCTAAGTTTGAATTTTTTGAACATGAGTAAAAAGAAAAAGAGAAACTAAAATCAATGATACGCCGATATATTGCCTATACTTGACTGATATGCCACCGACACTGTACCGACGTACTTCCGAAACCAGATCGACATCCGACCACCGAGACTTGTCGGTGGTCATATTGATCGATAGTTGACCGATATGATGATATGATCCAAGATAGCTTGCGTTACTGATACCAATTTTGGTACCTTTCAGAGATAAAAATAGAAATTCCCGATGATCGTCCCTGTCCAAAATATATGGGAGCCCCCTCCTCCACCCCCACCCCCCCACCTCCCGGTAAAAGAATAGCAAATCATGACATGTAGGGCACGATTGAAGACGCACTTGTTATTGAGCTCAGCGTTGAAAAACAAAGTTTATTGTTAACAAAATAAGGAAGTGGTCCTGACCCCATGGACCCTCCTCATGGATCGTATACTAAATTTTACAATAAAACTTTGATATCAACTGAAAAATATTTACATTCTTGTCAGAAAATCAATTATTCTCAAAATTCAGGTTTGATAGGAGGGATTGACCCCATGAAACATCCTCCTTGAGTTGATCTGTCATTGAATTTTGGAATATCACTAAGAAATATTTACATTTAGAAGTAAGAGTACATGAGTTTTGTCATAAATAGCAAGCCAGAAACTGAAATTCAGTTTTGATAGGAGAGGTCCGACCCCATAGACCATGCTCCTTGATCTCAGTGTCACTAAATTTCAGAGTTTTTGATAAGTAGTCCATTTCACAGTATTTGATAAGTAGTCCATTTCACAGTATTTGATAAGTAGTCCATTTCACAGTATTTGATAAGTAGTCCATTTCACAGTATTTGATTAGTCCATTTCACAGTATTTGGTAAGTCAAAGTTCATTCACTTGCGTTAATATCAGTCCACTGATTGCATCCCATTCTCGTCAGTAAGAGGTAGAATGCCGTCATCTTCATCATCATCTGTAGTAGAAATGTCTACAAATTTAGACCATTTCTTGGGAACTCTCTCGTGGAAAGCCACCACCAGGTTCCACCACCAACCCAACTCTTGTCGAGCTTGTAGGAATTCCTCTGGGCTTCTGTGCTGCCCCAGAAAATGCGCCGCAAGGTCTTCCAAGGTGTTTTCAAACTCTTTCATAGTTTTCAGTCCTTGTAAAACTTTTGGGACGTAGCAGATTGGGCGTGGCGCACGAGGGTCGATTTGGTCGAGCCACTTTTTGATCTCCTTTCTTTGTCCTTCGAGATCTTTGCTAGCGTTTTCCAACTCTTTGTTGGGTGTTGGCGTACTTTTGGCTAACTCTTGTTGGTATGCCAGTTTAGGCTCAATCACTGCTTTAGCTCTTGCACGTTTTTTGAATTCAATTATATCGTCGATTAATTCGCTGTTAAATGTTCCTGTAATCTTGTATTTATTCGTGTCTTCTCGTGATTTGTACCACTTATAAGTGGCATATGCTGCTACTGCGACGCCTCCCAGTGCGATGCCACCAATAACAAAACTTTTCAGAGACGGCATGATAGCCGCTCCTCTAAATTCTAAGAAAGACACTCAACTAATTAACGTTAATGAATTTGTGACGTAACAATAGCCTTATGACGTCACGTGGATCATTATTAGCTTTTGTTAATTAGGTTGACGTCACATTCTCGGTCCTAGTCCTTCATATGTGGTTGCGCTGAAAAACTTGACCT
This sequence comes from Telmatactis stephensoni, assembly GCA_029948255.1. Taxonomy (NCBI): domain Eukaryota; kingdom Metazoa; phylum Cnidaria; class Anthozoa; order Actiniaria; family Isophelliidae; genus Telmatactis; species Telmatactis stephensoni. Next base: position 472,206 of record JALIZF010001879.1, read on the forward strand.
TTAGAGAGCTGGGAACTAACTAATATGTTGAAATTTTGAATGGTAATAATATTGATGTTCTCATAATAACAGAAATCATCTTTTTGGCTAAAAATTACCTTATTGAGTGTTTTGGTGTGTATACGATTTGTTTCTATTTGTTTCTTTATCAACACAAATATTGTAGGATGACAAAGGGCCTGGGACTGCATCAAAACAAGTCACGTGAAGAGCGCGCGCGTTATGTCTGTTTTGATAGTACACGGAAAATATCATCGTCATTCGGCCGTCATCAGATAGACCTGATTGATAGATGTTTATAAAGCTGTTGAACAGTTGTAATTCAGTATTAAACACAATCAGTTCGTATGATCCACAATCTGCGTTTTGTATATGATATTCCATTATTCCGAAAGCCTATTTCCTATTCCAATAGCTATTAGCGCGCGCCCTCTAAATAACCAAGGGAATCTGTGATTTGTAGTTTGCACATGAGTAGACAAAATATGGGGATTGAACCGTACTTTACCGACTGTTTTTAGGATCCGGAAATTTGCCATTAATCACAATCTTATTAACATCATCAAACTGATATGAAAATATATTTAAGAACTTCACCTTTAGTCTTGACTATGTACTTTATTGTTCGATACGTGAAATAGGGGGTTTAACCTTGGGATGGCCCTTCGATCCCGCCCACGAGCTCTGTTCATTGGAATACTTGTATCCACTTATAGAACAGTTTTCGTATGGGTGTAGCCTGCGTAGCGGCCCTAAGGGGAAAGAGGGAAAGGAAGGGAAGGGAAGGGAAAGGGGAGAAGGGGGAATGGAAAGTCCCTTCCCTTCCCCTCCCCCTTAGTGCCGCTACGCAGGCTAGTATGGGTTCAAAACGGACTGCGCCGTGTCACTACCGTACCAGTGCCGTGATGTCTATAGAAACATTCGAAATTCCTGCTGTGACCGTACCGTACAATATCGTGACAGTACCGTCTCGTGATTGTGCCGTTTTCACAGTCATACGAAAACTGCTTTAAGCCGCATGCACCCTACAATTTGACTGTTGCTTTCGTTCTTACATCTTATTCGTTTAACTTCACAGTACATAAGACTTGGTGAAAACAGTATCGAGTATTCGAAAGATTTCCGTTTCTACATCACCACGCGTTTACGTAACCCTCATTACCTGCCTGAAATCTCCGTCAAGGTTACGCTACTCAATTTTATGATCACACCACTGGGTCTTGAGGACCAATTGCTTGGTATTGTTGCGGCCAAAGAGAAGCCTGAATTAGAGGAGAAAAAGAACGAGTTGATCATAGAGGGAGCCAAAAACAAGAAGCAGGTTAGTACGGTTACTGATAGATGCCTGCAACAGACAGAAACTCAGTAACTGCTCATTAACATTTCTTGTCTCTTCTCGCACTGTTCTCCGGATTTCCTTTGTTATTTGTGTTAAGGTGGATCAATACAGTTATTTTCTGACCATACCTCTCATTTTCTTTGGTCGTTTTTTTACCCTTAATGTATACTTAGCAACTTGATTTGTGGACCAAGTATTGAGTTAAGATTGAAGTTTAGAATAACACCAATCTCAGCATGATCAACGTTGCCTAGGCAACGATAAACTAATGTCAACAAAATTAGTTTTTACTAAATATCTCAATAATCTGACCTAAGCTCGAGAAACGACAAACATTCTGTTAAACTTCATGAAAATGCACACCAATTTCACCATGTTTCGGGGCAATCAATCTGTTTGATTTTTAGTTATTCGATAGGATTTTGCATCCGTGGTCAATTAGCTTCATTTGACAATCCGAAACTTTAAAGCCAAATTTAAAATGTTTTAAACGAAATTAAACGCCAACAATTGCACTCTAAAACGTATTTACCAGTGCTCTATCCTTGGGAAAATTGCTGAATTGATTCACGCATTATTAACAGAGATATTAAATGTAAATGTTTGCCGGTCTCGCGTGTGTTGTCAACATGCAAATGATCAGCACGCCGCCTTGATTATGACGGTTTTGTGAAGGAAAAGTTTATTGCTTGTTTAAAAAATATTCGCGTTGTTCAATGACCAAGAATAAAATTAAATATTATTGTCATTACATTGAAAAGTATGCATGCACAATATCCAGCGAATATACATTTGAATTTGGGAGATATTTGGGGAACTGTGTTAATGTAAATATTACCTAAAAATACTCAACACATACGCATAAACACGAAAATAAATATCTCTGTTAATAATGCGTGAATCAATTCAGCAATTTTCCCAAGGATAGAGCACTGGTAAATACGTTTTAGAGTGCAATTGTTGGCGTTTAATTTCGTTTAAAACATTTTAAATTTGGCTTTAAAGTTTCGGATTGTCAAATGAAGCTAATTGACCACGGATGCAAAATCCTATCGAATAACTAAAAATCAAACAGATTGATTGCCCCGAAACATGGTGAAATTGGTGTGCATTTTCATGAAGTTTAACAGAATGTTTGTCGTTTCTCGAGCTTAGGTCAGATTATTGAGATATTTAGTAAAAACTAATTTTGTTGACATTAGTTTATCGTTGCCTAGGCAACGTTGATCATGCTGAGATTGGTGTTATTCTAAACTTCAATCTTAACTCAATACTTGGTCCACAAATCAAGTTGCTAAGTATACATTAAGGGTAAAAAAACGACCAAAGAAAATGAGAGGTATGGTCAGAAAATAACTGTATTGATCCACCTTAATGCTTATGCCACAAGTGAAAATAACTCACGGATTTGCAATCCACTAGTTAACCCGGCCTAATAAGGTATCTTTTTCTTCACTCGCGCTCATCGACTTTCGTCAGTAATAGGTTCAAATGGTTGTTGGTAAATTGATTGTACGATGTGCACCCCCCTGTTTTTGAATGTACTAACACTGCTATGTACCAGTAAAAGAATGATAGACGGGAGGAGAAAGGCAGTGTCGTGTTGATAGGCTGAAAAGTCGAAAAAATCGTAGAACAAAATGTACGTTAACTTGTGGATATCACTAATGGCTATTACTAATGGCGTTGCTTTGGGTACTTTAGCTTAAAGAGATCGAAGACAAGATCCTTGAAGTATTGTCATCATCGGAGGGCAACATTCTTGAAGATGAAACGGCTATTAAGATTCTCTCGTCCTCTAAAGTTCTTTCCGAGGAAATTTCAGCCAAACAGGTATATATTATGTGATGTTGTGATGTCAACTGTTCGTTTCTATATCTGTTTATGCTTCCTTCCTTCCTTCCTTCCTTCATTTACCTATTCATCCATTTTTTCACGATTCACTCGTCAGTCATCCAACAAAATGGTTTCATATCTTTTGCGCGCACCCTTGCATCATGCCACAAAGGCGCTTACCTTCTCCATATACAAGGTTTACTTCTTAATGTTTGTATTATCGTGAATTTATTGTGTCGTTATGCTTACAGGAAATTGCTACAGCTACAGAACAAGAGATCGACGAGACTCGTAATGGTTACAAACCAGTGGCTACACACTCGTCTGTGCTGTTTTTCTGTATATCAGACCTTGCTAACATAGAGCCTATGTACCAGTACTCTCTGACATGGTTTATTAACCTTTACTTGCAGGTACGTCGATATACATCTTGGTTACTCTGAATAATGATAATAAAAAACAAAAACAAACCAATAAATCAAATCAGTTATTTGTCAAAGCACGTAGTCCACGCTCAAGTGGCAGACGTTATAGGCATATATGTTATATATGCGTCGGCCCGCTGTCACACACACACACTACCACTATATATTTGACTCCTGACTCGACCACATGTGGTTTTATTTTTTATTTTCCCAGAAAGTAGGATGTATATATTTTGAAATATATATGTCTCAATATATATATTATTGCGAGGTGCAGAAAAACAACCCTAGGAGTTAAAAAATCATACTGCACCTTAAATATATGTGCACAATGACATAATACATAGTGAAAATAACAATCTAGAACATATCAGTATAAATCGAAATTAGATTAAACTGAATTAAAGCAGGAAAAGAAAATAAACAGTCACATGGAAATCACAACTTAAATAAAAATTCTAAAGTAGCAAGTGTTTCTTGAGGTGTTTTTAGCATTCGCGTAGCCCAAGCCAGCTATTATCTGAGATGCGGCCAGTGCGATGGTGTGGCTGATTGGTTTCAGCAATACTGCGATAATTATATAGAGAGCAGGCTTTATATCCCTTGTTGAACACATCATTATTATTCCAATCTAATTCTACTTATATTGTTGTTCATATTATAGTCCATCAACAACAGCAAACGTTCTCCTGAGTTAGAAGAACGTATCGACAACTTGAATGATCACTTCACACAGAGTATTTACTCCAATGTATGTCGTTCACTCTTTGAGAAAGATAAGCTACTTTTCTCGTTTCTTCTTACTGTGGGAATCTTAAAGAGCAGGTATGTAGTATTTGTATCCTTTCTTGTCAACCACGTTGCCCTGTATCACAAACACAGTGATAAATACTTAGTTCTTGAAGCTAAGACAACAGAACTCCTTGTAAAGGCCCGGACACACGGTAGAACATTTCTTGAAACATTTGCTGAAACATCGCGCGCAACACAATGTTTCAGCGTGTGTCCACCCATTCCAATGTTTCGCGAAACTTGCGCGCAACAGCCGCAGAAGTAGGATCGAGTTCTACTTCTGCAACTGTCCAGAACTGTTGCGCGCAACGTTGCACGAGATGTTCCAGTGGTGGACACACTGTGCAACCGTGTTGCGCGCGGTGTTTCAGCTAATGTTTCGGGAAAAGTTGCACCGTGTGTCCGGGCCTTAATACTCTTTAGAATCTTCATAAATCCAAAACGCTTAACTTATACTAAAAGCAGACCAAACAGACTGCTCCCACTTACCCCTCAGGATTCATTGAAGTTTTTAAGAAGACCGGAGGCCCGTTTCTCGAAGGACCCGATAATTTTAGGTGCCCGTATACATACCCGATTGAGTTTATGGGTACTTCTCGAAGGATTTTCCAGGCAAGTTTACGGATGCGCGGGCCCGTAAAGTTATCGGGTCTCAGTCGTAAAGTTATCGGGTCTCAGTCGTAAAGTTATCGGGTCTCAGTTTAGAGACCGTAAAGTGAGACGATCTCCACGCGTTTGGATATTCCTAAATACTACTATATCTTTACTAAATCATGAGGTTATCCTTGTAGAAGATTCTTTCTTTTTGAATTAATTTTAAACATGTCTCTCGTGGTTACCAGTTTACCATGAATACACGAAATGATTTTTTCTTCGTTGTAGAAATAAAATCGACGACCAAGTGTGGCGGTTTTTCCTAACGGGTGGAGTAGCGTTGGATAACCCCTACCCTAACCCTTGTCCTGAATGGTTGGGTGATAAAAACTGGTCAGAGATTGTACGTGCCTCGGATTTACCGAATCTCAAGAACCTGAAAGACGGTAAGGGAAACAAATGTACGGAAATTGTACGAAGTGAGCCCGAACATTATACGAACTTAGTCACGTGAGAGTGTGGCGAGAGCGTTGTGAGAGATTGTTGAGCACATGGTATTGTAATGGAAAATTTTGAAGTTTTGTTTTAAAGTAAAAATCGATTCAAATCTAGCAGAATAGATTCAATTATTCTACAACAAATGCTCTCTACGTCAATTTTCATCTGTCTAAATTTCTCCGATTTATATCATAAGACGAGCAAGAATAGGAGCAAGAATGGCAAAGTTGGTTAGAGCGCGGCCTTCGATACAAGAGGTCCGAGTTCCATTCCCAGTGATGACCTCGCTTCCTTGTTTCGACCTCTTCCTTTCCGTGTAGCTTTAATTAGCTTTAAATACCCTTAAAACGGAGTACTGATGGAGAAAGTGGGTAGAGGGCGCACCTTCGAACGCTTTATACATGAGACCCTGGCTTGGGAGAATTAAGCAACCACTCCCCGCACTTCGAAGTACAGTAAATAAATTGCCTTTGCAACTGTTTATTTTTGACCATGTCATAGTAGTGATGGCATCAATTCTCCGTAGTAATTGTGAGCCTGCAGATTCAGTTTAAACATTCGTTTCTTTACAGACATGGCTGATCCCGGGTGGAAGTCTTTTTATGACTCATCCACTCCTCATACAGAAAAGTTACCTGACCCATGGGACTTGCTGTCAGGACTTGATCGGTAAGAGAACAGCGAAGGGGATTCCCTGACGCGCAGAGGTGTTTTTGTTAGCACGGTGAAGGGGAATGTCCTAACACCCAAAAATTTTGAGTGCTGGGAAATCCCTGTTCATCGAGTAAAATTCCCTAAAATCGTTTTGAATCTTTTTGCACAGTGAAAGGGGATTCCCTGGAATGTCAAATGATTTGACGTAACATGGTTTGCTTGGCAACATCTATTGATCTACTGATTTTCTATACTTATTCCATAGCATGGTTGTACTAAGGTGTTTGAGACCTGATAAAGTCGTTCCAGCTGTACAGGTATATTGTTCTTTGTTAATAGCTTATTGTAATCCTGACGATAAATATCATCAGCTGTACCCTTTATGATTGGAAATTGCCTTTTCGTTGATAATTATCCATTTGGACAATCGCTGCAATCGTATGCCTATGAATTGTATTTTTAAACTTTTGAAAAAATATTATTTTTTCACCAGGATTTTATCGTTGAAAACATGGGACGTTCCTATATTGAGCCTCCAACCTTCAACCTCCAGCTAAGCTATGACGATTCTCACTGCTGCGCTCCCTTGGTCTTTGTGCTATCTCCAGGTGCTGATCCCATGGCCGGTCTTTTAAAATTTGCCAACGATAAAGGATTCGGTGGTAACAGAATCCAGACCATCTCTCTGGGTCAAGGTCAGGGACCTATCGCTGCTGGTATGATAGACCAGGCTATCAAGAAAGGCACGTGGGTGGTGCTACAGAACTGTCACTTAGCAACCAGTTGGATGCCTAGGTTAGAGAAAATCTGCGAAGAGGTTATCATCCCTGAGAATACAAAACAGGAGTTTAGGCTTTGGTTGACGAGTTATCCTTCACCAGATTTTCCTGTGTCTATTTTACAAAATGGTAAGTTGTCGTGTACTCAATAACTTTTCTTTTTGTCTTTTGGGTGGTTATTGCAGGGGCGTATCCAGAATATTTCAAAGGGGGGGTCACACTTCCAATTTCTCAATCTTTCTCCAGTCAGATTCTTTTATTTCTATCATCTTTTTGTTTTCAAAGGGGGATCACGGGCACCCTGGGACCCCCCTGTATTGGTGCCTTATTTATTATATCTACTTATTTTCCAGGAGTCAAAATGACAAACGAGCCCCCAAAAGGATTGCGTTCTAACTTGCTACGTTCATATCTTAACGATCCAATATCAGACAAAGAGTTCTTTGGCGGTTGTAATAAGGTACTCGAATTTATCAAATAGACTTTATACTTTAGTCACTTGAGAAACATGCACATAAATGCCATACAAACACTCTTGCAAGTTACTTTTCGTTTGCTCAATCAGCAAAAAATAAATAACTGTTTATTTAAGTGTCCAAGTCTTCTAGCGCTTGCGCACTAATTGGCACTACCTCTACATTAAGTATTTTGCAAATAATCACTCACTTTATGCAGCAGCATAAAGGGTTGCGTTTTCATTATCATTATAATAAACAGTATCTATAATACTTTATTTAAAACAAGTTTAATTAAGTAACAGAGATTGTTTGTTTCACAGCCTGCAGCATTCCAGAAGATGTTGTTTGGGTTGTGCTTCTTCCACGCCCTCGTCCAAGAAAGGCGAAAGTTTGGTCCTCTTGGCTGGAACATCCCGTACGAGTTTAACGAGTCTGATCTCAGAATAAGCATGCGACAGTTACTGGTAAGTAGTTAGGAATATCTCCATTGCATTAGAACTTCCAACCACTTTACAAAGATCCCTTCTGTAAGATCTATAGACGAACATTCAGTGCTCTGTGACTTGGAGCTCTTTAAACACCTGCATAAGACGGACACCAATCTATGATTCACTCCCCCTCGCTACTACCTGCCTGACGAGTTGCATTCATAACGTTAGTTTGGAAATAGGTTGATCCTTTGGTGGGAAACTCCCACTGATTGCGGTGTAGTGGGGCCTCCTTGCTGCGCACATATTCATTTTTCATGTAGAGAAGTACCAGCATAGTTTATAAATTATAAATCGCCAAAGTTTCTCAGTAGGTGGGTAGGATAGCCTTGCATGAATACGGTTATTCACTAGCTTTTTCTCACCAATTTCAGATGTTTCTCAACGAGTATGATGAGATTCCATTCGAGGCGTTATCGTATCTGATTGGTCAATGTAATTACGGTGGTCGTGTTACGGACGACAAGGATCGACGCTTGCTTGTTTGTCTGTTATCTATTTGTGTTGGAGAGGACATCATTAAAAACGAAAACCATAAGTATGTTGAAAACCTATTATTGATATTCAGCTAAAGACAATCCTCTTTTTGAAGACGATATCTCTTGGTTTTTGCTTGATGACTTGCAACTACCCCATGTATTAAGGGCAATTGACAATTTATGTCACAATTTATGAGTCACCCTTGATGATGCTGTCGCTGATAACAAAATACACGTTGATGTTAATGACGTTTACGATGTTGGTTATAGTAAAATGAAGTTGTAGTGATGTTATTGGTGTCGAAGATGATTGCGTTACTCCTGTTGATGATACTGCTGTTGTTTGCTTAACAAATAGATTCCATTTTTCCGTGCGTCTGTACTCTAATCGATGCACAGATGACGTCAAAATGTGGTGAGAACCAAAACGTACGCCACGAGACGAAGTCGAGTGGCGTGACTGTTGTTCTCATCACATTTTTCTATGCATCTATTAGAGTACAGACACACACACACAAAATGGAATTCATTTGTTTTATATGATATTCATCGAAACATTTCAATCAATCAGAACGCGCGTAAGATTCAATGACGTCATCTATCGTGCGTACTGTAATCACAAAGTTCTCGACCAATCAGAGCGCGCGTAATATTCCAATTATTATATAATTTCAAATTGATGATTTTAATGATTTTGATTAAGTGGGCAGCGCTACGAAAGGCCCGAGAAAAATTAAGATGATGAATTTAAATGATGTCCATATGGTGGTGGTGTTGTAATATGTTCGTGCATTCATTACATGTAAATGGATGCTTCTGTTCCTTCAGATTTTCAGAGAGTGGTATTTACTACACGCCTTCTCAAGGTGTCTATGAAGACTATATTGAATACATACGTAGTCTTCCACTCATACCAAACCCAGAGGTCTTTGGTCTGCACGAGAACGCAGATATCACAAAGGACCAAAAAGAAACACAAGAGGTATAAGATTTTGTGGGTTCAGCAAGATATAGCGGGGCTCAATTACGTTATTGCCCTTATGACGTTTCATACCTACACTTCCTAGAATCCTTTTCGGTAGCTTCTTTTGTTATACTAGTTTTCACTATGCCTTGGTGTTCTCAAAGGTGTTTTAACATTTGAATATAAAATAGAAATTTCAAAAGGATTGTAGAGAATTGACTGAAAAATGGGAAATTGACAAAGCATAGATTGGTTTGTAGTAGGAGGAAGTTTAAGATACAAAACTTCCAGTAATCTAGGACGTTCATCATGATAGCAATGACATTTTTATCTACTTTAGCTGTTCGACTCAATTCTACTGACCCTACCAAGACAAACTGGTGGCGGTGGAAAATCTTCAGCTGAAATGATCGAGGAGTTAGCAACTGATATCCTGTCAAAGTTCCCTCCACCATTTGATATCGAGATGGTGATGGAGAAGTACCCTGTTATTTACACTGAATCAATGAATACTGTACTCAGACAAGAACTTATCAGGTTCAATAGATTGACCACTGTTGTTGTATCTACACTGATTAATCTACGAAAAGCTGTCAAGGTAGGTTGGACTATTCTTGCTTGCTTGCTTGCTTGCTTGCTTGCTTGCTTGCTTGCTTGCTTATTTGCTTGCTTGCTTATTTGCTTGCTTGCTTTATTTGCTTGCTTGCTTGATCCCTTCCTTCCTCTCATCTTTCCATCCCTCCATCCCTCCCATTCCTTCCTTCCTTCCTCCATCCCTCCTTCCCTCCCTCCCTCCCTCCCTCCCTCCCTCCCTCCCTCCCTTCCCTCCCTTCCCTCCCTTCCTCCCTTCCCCCCTTCCTCCCTTCCTCCCTTCCTCCCTTCCTCCCTTCCTCCCTTCCTTCCTTCCTTCTTTCTTAAGTAATTTATTCATGTATTCCTGTTTTTCACAGGGCTTGGTAGTGATGTCTGGTGAACTAGAAGACGTGTTTAACAACATGTTAGTTGGTAAAGTGCCCGCTGTCTGGGCAGCTAAATCCTACCCATCACTCAAACCACTAGGAAGCTATGTAGCAGACTTATTAGATCGGTAGGTTGGACTTACTACACTTGCTAATGTTTATTACCATAAACTTTGAATTGATGTCATTACTGATGCTAATAGTATTGATAATGATAATGATGGTAATGATAATCAAGATATTAAAAGATGGAATTATTGCGCGTCTTACTTATTTCAGACTCAAGTTTTTCCAGGAATGGATAGAAAATGGTCCACCCAATGTGTTCTGGATTTCTGGTTTTTACTTTACACAGTCTTTCCTCACAGGTAACGTCAAGTTTGTATATTCTTCTACTAATTTTACTCTACAATTTGAGCATGGGACTATTCAGAATTCGGGGAAAATGTGAAATGATGCGCACATTTTTCTTTTTCTTTAACACAACTATGGCCTATAATACACTGGACTTGATGCATTTCAGTGTTACACATCTTTGTGTTTCATTACAAATTTATAACATCTTCTAGTATTAGATAATGTAGATCATGGCCTCAACAACAAAACTATAGGGAGGGAAGGGGGCTTATTCGTTTGGAGTGCTTTTTCAAACTTGGGTGTGGGGCTCATTCGGGGGCTTATTCGATCATTTACGGTATAACTAAACAAATTGTACGATAAATTTGCGAGAAATGATTGTGTTTTTCAGGTGCTCGTCAAAACTTTGCTCGTAAATACACCATTCCAATCGATCACGTTGGCTTTGAGTTTAAAGTAACAAAAGAAGAAAAAGAAATGGACCACAAGCCAGAAGATGGGGTTTATGTTACAGTAAGTCGATAAAAGTCGGCATAAATACTGTTCAGTCCAGTGTTTGATAGTTGTTTTATTAGAAAACTGAAGCGCATTTCAAAACAACAACAACAACAACAACAACAACTACAACTACAACAACTACTACTACTACTACTACTACTACTACTACAACAACAACAACAACAACAACAACAACAACAACTACAACAATGCAGAAAACAGCATTGTTAGTCTACTATATGGCTTGAAGTCTGATTCCGTGTCGCTTCTTTTCCAACTCATCACAGCGCCAGCTACGCAGGCAAGCGTATAGCAGGCTAACTTGTGCAATGCTATCAACTTCCAAAAACCCTCAGAGAAACGCATTTTAGACGTTTGTTGTTGTTGTTGTTGTTGTTGTTGTTATTATTATTGTTATTGTTGTTGTTTTGTTGCTGCGCGCGCTGTCTGAAAATAGCCCAAATGCGTGGTAACACGTCAAATTTAGCCACGAAGGCCTTTATAAAGGCGCGCATGGAGTCAATCTCCTGGGTTATGCTGTCCCGGCTAGCTGGCTACATATATAGCTCAACATGCTTGAATACAGTACATGTCAAATAATTATGGTTTTAACTTAATATTTTGACCATCTTTGTTGTCCAATCAGTGCGCAGTGGTGTATATTATTGCTATGTGTTCCTATTTTTCTCACTTTAGGGCCTTTTCCTGGAAGGAGCTCGTTTTGATCGAGAAAAAATGGTCGTTGGTGAATCAATGCCTAAGGTTCTGTTTGACACTATGCCAGTCGTATCCTTTTGTCATAATTGTTCAATAATAGTAATTAATTTTGATTTTATGAAGCGATGTCCCTGGCCTAGGGCAAGGCAAGTATCCAGTGTGTGACTGATATATCGAGCCCCGAAAAAAAACGCTAACCCCACTTTATCGAACCAGTTTACGTACCGTCAAGGGATAATTTAACCCCCATATAACAAACCCGCGGTATAACGAACTAGTTATTTGAGCCAGTATCTTGGCAGTTCCTTTTATAGGGGCTGCTCTGCTCTGTAGTAAACTTTGTTGGATCAACAGCGCGTCTAAACTACCAACCTTCTGCACAAGAAGAGTCTAGTCTAGCCTAATATTCGACAGGTCGCAAAGTGGCCTGTCACATTGAGAGGGGTGCGGCAGAGTACACATCGTCTGCATCTGTCTCGGAAGGAGTCTCCTTCGCAGCCGTTTTTAGTCTCGTCACGCCACGCGAATCAAGCTCGGAAGAACCCTTTTGTTACAAGGAAAAACCTATGACTACATGACTTATGAACGCGATTTGTTTTCCTGTTATGAACCCCAAACTTTATGAAATTTGACAACAGCTCAAACCAGCTTGTTGTGAGCTTGAGGTCCCTGTGTCGGCAAGTCTTAAAATTCAACCTTAACGCTATCTTAGATATGGATTGTCCCTGGTGAAAAGTCCAAGTTTCAACGTAAACCCAGCTATCCAAGTCCAGTGTATAAAACCAGTGCAAGACGTGGTACTCTATCAACCACTGGACATTCAACGAACTTCGTCATGTACGTCGAGTTACCTTCGGACAAACCCGAAGCTCACTGGGTCAACAGAGGCGTAGCGTTACTATGTCAACTCGACGACTAATGAATTTGTCTATTTTTATACAATGTGCGTGCGTTTGAATGACTGTAAACTGTTTAGATGACTGCACTGAACATGTAAATGATTTCTCATAACTTTTATGTCATTTTTGTTAATACGCATTTCTGAACTCTTCGAGAATTACTCTGATGTGCCCGATGTTCCCATTGCGCACCTTAACTTAACGTGAATTTATTTCCCCTGACTTAAAAGTGTATTGTCAATTCCGGCTAATTTATTGACGACAACGACCTTAATGTATAATAGTACTAATATTTTCTGGCTATTTATTCCTGTAATATAAAGAATGTAAATGCGACGTTAAAACGCTGCTGTGTGGAATTCAGATAAGATATAAAAGTGTGTGTTTTTTACTTTCAAATAAAGCATTTTAAAAAAGAATGTCGTCTATAACTATAGGAAGGGCTAGTATTTGGAGTATGATTCTTCTCTTTCCTTCAGCTATCTCCTATCCCTTTCTTTTTCTTTCACTTTCAATCTTTCATAATCGCTAACACAGGAAGCCCGCAAGGCTAGAACCGCTGGCCTTGCTGAATGCGGTCACCAGTAAATTCTCAAGTGAGCGCAAAATATCATAAACCGGCTTTATTCCATCAATTCCAAGCATGAATTTTATGAAAACGTCATGTATCAGATTGCTACGAAACCAGAACGCCAATATCTTGAGAGATTTCTTACCTCGCTTTTCGAAACACAGAACTTTACCCATCTCTAGCTCTGTAACTTTGGGCTCAGGTGGCTGCAAAAATCATTCTACAACATCTTCCAAAGAACTACAACAGAGCACCAAGCAAGTCTTATACAGATACAAATGGATAAAACAATTACGACTTATTTCAAGAGTAAAGATACTCCATGTAGTGGTTGTAACTGGTCTTACAATACCGATATGTCTTTGGTACACACAAGGAACCGTTTCTGGCTCCGTGCTGGTGACGGCAATCTTTGCTGCGTCTGCCACCACTGCAGGTCTATTTGCTTTGAGTTACTTCTTCCGTAGAGTCATTGGTGAACTGTCTTACGACAAATCCAACAGTGAAGTGACAATTTCGTCTCTAACCTTCTGGGGTAATCGCAGAGATAAAGTTATCCCTCTTTCTTATCTGACACCAATGAGTGATTATGGATTTGACAACAAGAGTTTGTTTCATAGAGTTGAGCTATTTGGGGATGATTTTACTTATCTTTTAAATCTACGACATGGGGAAATTTATGACTATAATACGTTGCTAGAGGTCTTAGGACTTGATGGCATTGACCAGGCTAAAACTACTGATGTTGTCCATGACATGGATGGAGAATGATAACTATTCATGGGTTTCTCTATGGAAACAGGTGAGTCTTGACACAGACAATCTTGGCACCACGGCAAAATATACCATGCATATGCAATAAATGAAACTATCCCAATGAAAACATTTGGCCTGGTACAGTACTTTGCCAGTGAAAATTTTGATTTTAATTGATTTTAATTGATTTTAAGTTTGCTCAAGAGCAACAGAAGCCAAAGTTAGTCCTAGAACATCAGTTTGAGGACATTGTGGTATATTCTGTCACCTGTCTTGTGCACCAAGTACTGTTCTGTTTGCAAAAATGCTGAAAATTTAGCTCAAAGATATAGAAATAAGGAAAAATCTATTAATAAAATAAAAAAATATTGCTTAGGATTCCTGTGATCAAGACACTAGCGGGGACTAATGCATAGTGCTCAAGCACAAAAAAACTGGTGGATGTGCAGTTGTTTTGCCACAGCATCGATAGTCTATGACACAGCCTCATTACTCCCAAAATCTAAACAAAATAAAAAGGGGCTTATGATTTTTCAAAGGAGAAAATCTGCTTGTGAAACCTAGGCAACAATTTATTGAAATTTGCTTTGAGTTGTTGAGGTGCCTGACCTTCATAAAGTTGTATGGACCATCTGTATTTTTGAGATGGGTTACCTGTGTTAATCATAGCACAGGTACCCAAATCACTTCTCCATAAAAAAGCAGGATGAAAATAAGACAGTTGTCTACAGTCCTGGGGCCAGTTGTACGAAGGCTGAATAGCACTATCCAGCGGATAAATCCTTATCCAGCGGATAAAATCTATACAAAATCTATACAGTGGATAACTCTTATCTGGTGGATAACTTTATCCAACCTTCGTACAACCGGGCCCTGTTCTGTAATTCCTTATTCACACTATTTGGCTACAATATTGAGTCATTTAATTTGTAAATTTGTTTAGCATGGTCTTGACAAGGGCAACAGAACTTTTTAGTGCTGAAGCAGAGTTGTCTGTTTGAAGTGTGAAACTGAAGCTGACTCTAAATGTACATGTACATTCAGTCTCATCCCACAGGACATGCTGACCTCTCCATTTACAGTGCAAAGCTCAAAACCTTAACCATTGTTAGTGTATTCGCATACTTTTGTCTTGCTATCCTCCAATTAGTGCTTAGATAAGAGATAAGATAAGAGAATCCTTGGATGCTGATTGGATTATTGCTCTTTCAAAAGAATGAGAATACATTACAGCTGGTCATACCCTGTAAAATTCATCTGAACACATTCTTGAAAATACCAAGGACATCAAAACACTTACCAGTACTAAAAATTTATTCCATGACAAATTCTTGAAAATATATATTATCAGGCCATTTACAAAGAAGTTTTGCAACTTTTAAGTTGATCACTCTGATTGACAACTGGTGAACACAACATGAATATCTCACAATTATAAATTATTTCCTCATCTTTTTGTGCTTGTAATTTTCCTTTGTGGTGAATTGAAAATATTTTTTGTTTGTTTGTTTGTTTGTGCTTTACGTTAAAACCTTATTTACATGGACCATTTTTCTTGCCATCTCATACTCATGCTCAATTTTATCACTCATGCACAACTGTGGTGTATGTCATATGAATCTACAATACTTTTGATAAAGTTATTTCTACTAAATAGGAAAACTCACCAATCAAAACCATTATAAATTGGTGTAATAAATAGTGGGAATCACAAAACATTCAATTTTCAAATTGATCCTAGTTTCAGTACACTCTTTGCACACTAGAATTTAATAAATATTATTAAAATTAAGAACAGTATCTAAAATCCATATAAATAGTTTGTCCATTTGATGATTGTCCTTATACAACTATGATGGATTTCTTCATAGTATCAATTAGGACTCTTCTAATTTTTCATGTCTCCTTGTTGGATGTACTTGATCTGACTGACTATTTAGAGATGTTACAAGACATCATAGCTCCATTCAAGCTTTAGAACCTGTTAGCTTATTGGATGTACTGTTTCTGTTTGGCATCAGTCTGACATCAAGTCTTCCTGTGTAGAATTTTGTCTTCAATAGCAGCCAATTCTTCTATACATTCATCTCTTCTCTTTCTAATTGAAGCCATTATTTCATCATGTCTTCCTGGGTACTTCATGAGATCCTCCTACAGCAAACAGAAAATTACAAATATTGACAGGACTCTTATTTAAAATAGTGAAAGAATTCATAAATATATATATACCTGGAGAGCTGCAGCTACAGGTGTCTGAGATCTTGCATCTGCAGGGCTGTGTAAAAATGCATTGCTTTTTGTCAGTAATGTGGATCTTCCAAATAATTTATGAAATAATAAACATTTTGTTTAGTCACCTTGGAAGATAATTTTGCTACAAAATGCTCCATTTCCCCTGGATTTGTGATTATGGAATGGAGCAAGCACAGAAAATCATAGGGGGATCCCCTTATGAGTTTCTGGCAAGCATTTATAAGCTATTTCTAATTGCAGAGAATGCTTTTTGCTTCAAATAAAAATGGATAGATTTAGCTTGAAGTTTGATTTTTGTAATTTTATGATATTAGTTATTCCTTACAAAACATAATCTTTCAGTGTAGATTTCACCATGTCCTGAAGATGATTGATGTCATATTGATAGCGAACAACAATGGATGACCCCTCAGGATTCCCTATTCCTGTAACAACACAGAAATGACATTGTCTTATAGAATGTACTTTAATTGTAATTTAACAATCTTGAATGAGAAGTAGATACCTTGAAGAAGCAGTTCCAGATCTCGTATTTCTTGTCTAATGAGTTCTGCTCCACGCTTTCCTCTGTAAATGCTAAAATACAAAAACTTTATTTGTCATAGCTCAAAATACTGATTACAAGATGCATACGCATGTGATCACCTGGTGTAGCAAAGTTGTTTGTAGCCTGTGAACAGGCTCAGGGGAATTGGGGAGCGGGAGGGGGGGAGGTGAGGGGAGAACAGGCTAAGTTGTTTGATAATGCGTTGATTGTGTGGTTGTCCTATTTAATCTTGTAATATGTTTATTATGCATTTTTGTGGTCAATATTGTTCAATCCATGTACTTTTTGAAACGTATGGAATGCAATAGTGTAGGATGACACCAAAACATTTCCTATTGCTCTTATTTAATTGTTTATTTATGCATTAATTATTATCAATCTTAAGTATATGTTTGTGCGTAGGGATCATTTGATATTTTTAAATAGACGTCTCATCTACGCTGTTTTTCAGATATTTAATCCGAGCTTTCGGGTTCCAGACCCATCATCAGGGATAGATGTTACAACTGAGTGTGCTTTGATCTACGCGCGCGTACAACAATACAAAACAGTAACTATGGGAACAAAACGGTTACACTGCACGAGCTGATAGAATACAATGGGTGATGATGGGTCTGGAACCCGAAAGCTCGGATTAAATATCTGAAAAACAGCGTAGATGAGACGTCTATTTAAAAATATTATCAATCTGTTTTTTTCTCTGGGTTCTCTGGTTTTTCCTCCCTCAAGTAAAAATCAACATGTGAGTTGAGTGTTGTGTGATAGAATAGTTGAATGCAGTGGTAGTGTGTGTGAGTGACAGCAGCTGAATGGCTGCCAATTAGTCAAGCCTGCTTAAACAAATGAAGGCTGCTTTTATTTACTTTATTCTTGAAATATATGTTTGTGCTCACTCACACATTGATACAGCTTAAGTCTGCAGATGTGTGGAATAAACATATATCTATCTATATCTATAAACTTACTCATGAACTAATTCTCCCTCATTGTTGTACATTCTGAGGTGGTTGACTCTAGAAGATTCATCATCACTAAATTTCAAGAAAATTTGATTATTAAAGCATTGTAAAATATATCTGCTTTTGAATACCTGGCTACACAGGCTAAAAATACGCTCAATTTCAAGATAGAACTTTATATTAAGATGTCCTGTATATACCTGTTGTCCGCCTTTGACTGTGGAGCATGTCCTTGCTATGAAACAATAATAGTATATAATTATGTACTGAACAGGGGTGGATCCAGGGGGTGTCCATAGGTGCAACAGACACCCCCCTAGCGCCGTACTTATACATATTTTTTTCTATATTAGGCTTCCTGCGAGATGATGTCATCAGGTTCCATTGTTAGGAGGCCATCATCTTGGATGTGACGTCATCTCTCAAAAGGCCTTTGGGACACCCCCTTTGCAAAATCCTGTATCCTCCCCTGCTGAAAGCCACAGTAAACAAATGGGGTACAATATTCAACACACTGGACTTTCCTGGAAGATTTCATTTGACATTCTTTTTTTTTTAATTCTATTTTTTTCTGGGGGGAGGGAGGGAGGGGGGAGGTAACTATATAGTATGGAATGAGGGAAAGGGAGAGATTTACATCACTCAGATGGACAACAGCTAACATATAATCTCACATTCTTACCAGATTTTCAACATTTTTCTTTGTTTTAGGTCTTGGTGGTTTGTATTTCTGTTGAAGACAATCAAGGACACAGTACAATGACAGCAATTTACATTTGTTACTGAGAGAACTGTTAATACAGTATATACCTGTGGTCCTGGAGTGTAAGGCAATCGATCCCCAGGTTCTTGTGGCATTGGAACACAAGGCAGATCTGCAGTTTTCATGTTTTGAAGACATGGCAGAAATACAAAACTGGACTCAGGAGAATACCCTTTTGCCCTAAAAAATATATTTTACAAAATAAATTGGTACATGTACTGTAGTTCAGAAATACTGTAAGCATTTTTTAGGAGGAGGGGCAAATTGTACATGATTAAAAAGATCACAGCTGTTGTTGTTGTTGTTGGTTGTTACAGTATAAAACCAGAAAGATCACATTATTTTTCCATTATAAACCTTTGGTGTCAATATTTAAGAAGGATTTTTTTTCTTGATAAAATACCCTACATTATACTGTAGCTTACCAGTCACTGGGAACTTCCTCTGTCAACCATTCTGATAATGCCATTAAACCTTGAGGGAGTTGCCTAATGGACGCAGAGAATGAATAACTTTAAGTTGATTGAATAGTATCAGCAATAGAGGTGAATCTGAAAGTCTCCCTTGGACAAAAAAGTGGGAGATTCTTCAGAATTTCCCAGCCTAGTACCCAGGCATTCCTCTGCGAGCGCGAAGCGCGAGCGAGACCTGGGGCGAGCGCGTAAGCGCGAGAGAACGCGTTCCCGTTGGAGTCACTCTGTGACGTCACGTTTTGAAACGAGAGACGGGATAGCCTGGGGACTAGGCTGAGAATTTCCCTATATTTTTCTTCGAGGGAGACTTTGCTAATTGAGAAATCTACATGTAAACCTTGACAACCTGAACACAGTACATGAAAGAAGTGATCCCCTCACCTGTTTTGATAGACACTAGAGACTTCTTGATCTTCTCCCTTTCCTTTCAAGAGATCTTCATCCTTTGGAACATCTTCATGTAAATACCCCTGCACTGTATCCATCTTGCTTAGTGACGAAGCCCTAGTAAATGGTCTCCAAGGTGGGCGGGGAGGTAGAGATGCTGATGTTTTCCTCAAATCACTATCTCCGTGGCCTGTCATTCTAGCTTTTGCACTGATTGGTCTCTTTTCTTTGGGTGGCATTACTGGGGGCCCTTTGGGTGGGGCATGATATGCTCGACGTTGGGCTGCTGAAGGTGGCCTTTTAACAACCACTTCAAAAAAATGAAGAAAAATTATAGTTTCTATGAATAATTCATATAATTATTATACCCAGGTGAATCAGTTTGGGTGGGAATAAGTGAGGTATCCATGAGATATTAAATGCTATGCTTTGCCTTGATGCACATTTATTGCGCCATACTCTGCATTTTGATTCGTAGATGTTTTTCTATATATGTCAGGGATTTTTTTTTTCAGTGTGTATTTGAATATTTTTGAAGATTTAATGTCTCTGAGCAAGCGTTTAGTGGTTTAGTCACAGCCATTTGCTGATATTCTAGAGGATCGTTACCAAGGAAACTGATATGCTAGAAATTTGATATTCTTAGTTTAATTACGCGGTCTTACGTGCAGTGTTTACAAAATTGTGACTTGAGTATGAATGGAAAGAACAAACCTCTAGAATCAAACAGCCCACGAGCCATTTCAAGAACATTTTCATCCACGCTAGCCATGATACAACTCTTTAGAAGCTTCTAACTTCTTTCAGCTCGAGTACTTGCCGCCATTTTTATTTGGTCTTTCGATAAATCGTTGTTAGTCTTCAAAAAGTAGCAACCTTTTCTTTAAGAACGTCATTACAACACCTTTCTTCTTTCTAAAGGAGGCCATTTTTGTAACACTAATGTCTTAACTACATAATTGTGACCATTTTCCGCACAATTTTACACATCTCTTTATGAAGAATGCCAACAACTTCCTCCCGTCCCCTCCCCCGGTTATGCATTTTGTAAACAACCAGGATGCTTTGCGGGAGTAACCCAGGCGTTGGCGAGCAAAAAGGGAAAAGTTTTAGGAAGTTGGGAATTTTGTCGACTTTTCTACACGTCTGGCAAAATGCAGGCCATTAAATGTGTCGTTGTTGGTGATGGGTAAGTAGTAGCATTATCTAATCTACAACATGTACATGAATTGGAGGAAAATGTTTGTATTTTGAGCGGTTTTTGGCTTCGTAAATTGACCCACGTGCAATGGGTCGTCTGGAATTTTTACAAGAAAACTTAGAGAATATCGTGGTATTTGTTTTTATTCGCTTCATTTATCGAAACTTTCTGTCGTGTCTTTTATGTGATGTCCTTCCTGAAGTATGGTTATTGTTTTTAGTTAGTGATTCAGTAGTAGAGAGTGCTGTTCAGCGAACAGTCCATCACAGCGCTAGATTCAATTGTTCATCGGTTTCATTGTAGTTTATCCCGTTGACGACAACGCTAACTCGGTTTTGATTTGACATTAAATGATTCTCCTTTACGGGTAGATTGAAGCTTTAAGTTTGGTTGACGCTGACATTACCGTACAATCCGGTTGTGTGTACAACCTTAATTGATGTACAGTCAAAAGTTGTTGGAGTATTGTAAAATGCTCAATTGATTGAAATATGAGATTTGAATAAGACCAAAGAAATGAGTAAATTTCACATGTATTAAAGCTTTACATGTCCAATAGTTACACGCTGTTCGTTCCCCAAGTTATTTCCACTTTTTATGTCTTTACTGTTCAAACAATAATTTCAATGTTCAGCTGATTTCAGTAGAATAAATTGTTTATTCACTACCACTTTGTAGTGTTTGATCTATATATTTCAATATAAAGTCTAGCTCTCCCATGAGAAAAATCCAAATGACAATAAATGAGCATCTAGGGGGGTTTCATGTTAATATATTTATGGAACAGGAAAAATTCTGTCAATGATTTTGGTTGTACATTTGTACAATATTTTATGAGCTTGTGGTGGTGGGGTGGTCACACATACATTGTTAGCTTCTAAAGCAATAATCTTGCATCCTTCATTTGTATACTTATTTCGAATTCATTCAGCTCATGAAAGACCATACACTCTATTGTGTAAATGTTTTCAAAAACAGACAAACTCTGGCTTTCAATCAATTAGAGAGCATTCCATGGCAAAGTTATTTTAATTAGGATTCCTCGTAGAAGTGGTTCGGTTGTAGACTTTCAACACAATGGCAAGACATGAAAATATTGAGGGGAAAAAATCTGTTATTCCTACATCAATAACATCAATGTTATTGTGGTGCCAAATATGTTGTTATGCTTATCCTGCTATGTGACAGCATAGTTTGTATTTTGTGTGATATTGTAATAAGCATATATTAAATTATGTTATAAAGGCCATCACAACCTAGAAGCATTACAAGAAATGCTATTCCCTAGCATCAGTTCTATTTTTACCATTTTAAAATATATGTAATCCATGTATAACTGGTCAGAACATATGATTGTCCAAATTGCTGTGCCAAGACAGGAGACCAGTCAAAGAGGAGAAGTCATCTTGCACAAAGCATTTATTTGACCAGTATTTCCTCATATGTGAGGGTCTTTATTATAAATATTTCAAATGATATTAATCAACAATTGTTGCTAATGTAATTGTCTTAATTTGCATCTTTAGAGCTGTTGGTAAAACTTGTATGCTTATTAGCTACACGACAAATGCCTTCCCTGGGGAATATATCCCTACAGTGTAAGTTGAAGTTTGGTTATACATTGTTACATTGGTATACATTGGGTATACATTTTGTGTTACTTAGACTGATTGCATACAACTGTAAGTCCGTCTGTTGGCTCCTCAATTGGGCTTCCTGTGGTGGTCACCAACCAGTGCAAAAGAGCAAAAACTATGACTTATGGAATCAGTCTGGTTGTTACTATATTTAAATGTTCTGAACTTTGTTAGTAAGCAATGAGGCTACCTATAATAAACATATTTGACAGTTTTTGTCCATCAAATTAAAAGTCACCTTGGTTCAAAAAGTCAGGCCACAGGCTCAACTCCTCTTGAAGCTATTATATGTAAAGCATGGTTCAATAGTGCCATTTCACAATCATAACAACAAAATGTAAATTCTAATGTGAATCAAAAATTAAAATCATATGGTGTTGTATGATGCTCTTATAAATATGCTGCTTACTGTATGATTATGATTTTTAATTCTTGTACTAGATCAAGGTTTGTTGCTATGACAATCATGATGCTAACTAGTATGAACCTGGCTTTGACATAGTGTACTGCTTACAGGACAGAGTTGTCCAAGAGCACCAGTGGTCAGTGTTTTCACCAACTACTGGTCTCTGAAGCACCAGCTACTTGTGTTACACTACACTGTATACATTGTAATGAGGTTCATGCCCTTTAAGCACTCAAATGAAGAGGTCCCTGCAAAAAGAGTAAGTGATGTCTGATCAAATTCTAAGTTCTCTTTAAAGATCTTTCATTTTCAAAGGAGAAAACAGGGTTTGATCAAAGGTTGCTTACTCTGCTTTGGCATAGATGTCTTCAATTTATTGGCAAGTGTTTGATACTCCAAATTTTTGGCCGCCCACTTAACACTACTTACAGGGATACCAAAACAATCTACAGTATCTACAGGAGGAGAATTTTTGCAATGTAGACTGTTTGTGATCCATCAGGGACTTCCTAAACTTCCCTAGCCAAATTGCAGCTGGTAGCAGGAAGTAAAAGTAATATCGTCAGTATGTAGCTTGACAGCCCTGTGATTATATCCATCTGAGGGTCATCCAGTACTGTGACAAATTTATGCATAGCATTGTATTGTATTATATTCACATAACAATAGATTAACAATACAATACAATTGAGAACGACGCAATACAATAGAATGCAATACAATGCTATGCATAAATTTGTCAGAGTATTGGACAAGTACAATCCATCTTTATTGGAGTGATCATTGACCCACATTGCACATTTTTGTGGTCAACAGTTTTGATAACTATTCAGCTAATGTAATGGTAGATGGTAGACCAATCAATCTAGGCTTATGGGATACTGCAGGTCAAGAAGATTATGACAGACTAAGGCCATTGTCCTATCCTCAAACCGTAAGTGTATTATGCAGTCTCCAAATTTCTTCTGTTCCAAGTTTAATTCGAATCCTCTATTATGAGAACGTAACACACAACTGAACTTCAATTAAAAATGCAAAGTGGGATTGAAAATTTTTAATTAATATTTTGATCAGTTTACAAGTGGATGTGTGTCAGAAAACTGGCTGCAATTGATTTCTTTCAAATAAATTCTTGAAGCTGAAAAGGGCTTTCAGGCTAACTGCAATTTCTAATAGAATGCAATTTATGTACTTTAAACACAGTGAGTTTTGTACATTGATCAAAGTCTAAATACTGCATGTGGCACAGTATTGAATGGAATATTAAATAAGTTTTGATGTAAAGATGCTGAAAGCAGTCTATCAAAATAATATCAATCATTCTATGCCTTTTTTTTTTCTTTACAGGATGTGTTTTTAATTTGCTTCTCTGTAATCAGCCCTGCTTCATATGAAAATGTCAGAGCAAAGGTGAGAAAACTTTTTAATTTTTTTATGTAGTGTGTTTTTTAACTCAAGACCACTAGATTATGTTGATGATGAGTGGGAAAAATGTAACAATCCAGAAAAGAAAATGTTGGTGGCAAGCTAGGCAAGGAACAATGTGCCAAACAAGCTTTAATATCACCCTCTCATTTTAACTAGCCTGAGATGTGATCAAACCTTAGTTACAGTCTGTGGTATAAAACAATTTAATCAATTATATCTATTACAGTGGCATCCTGAAGTTACCCACCACTGCCCTGGTATACCAATCATCTTAGTTGGGACAAAGATTGATCTGCGTGAAGACAAAGATACCATTGAAAAACTCAAAGAAAAGAAACTCTCACCCCTAACTCAAGCTAACGGTCTACAAATGGCTAAAGAAATAAAAGCAGTGCAATATCTCGAGTGTTCAGCTCTGACGCAGAAAGGTTTAAAGAGAGTTTTTGATGATGCTATAAGGGCTGTGCTATCCCCAAAGAAACCTGAAAGGCCAAAAAAGAAGTGCAGTTTGTTATAAGCCAGTATTCTTTATGTGTACTGTGTACATGAAATTAATTTATGGGGTATAGTACATGTAGTAAAACAACCAGTAGTAAATCCCTTATAATAAGTTGCTTATAGAGGGCACATATATATATAATATATAATATATACACACCTATTTCAAAAAAGGTTGTCGTATGACAGCTCTCAAGTCCACACAACTAGACCGAAAAGGAATATGGATAGTAGCAAAACTTCACTCTCTTTTCTGCTTTGGTATCAACTTTAGCATCAGTAAGTGACGTTTTTGGTGTATAAGGTCAGAGCAAGCTGAATTTGAGTACTTGTGTGGGATTTTTGTGGTTTTATAGCTTTAGTACTACGCTTCTCACTTGAGTGAGAAACGAGAAAGTTTTGAGACCTATGTTTTGACGTTAAAACTACAGTGTTGCTAGGGGCAACAGAATTGGAAGTTGACGTCATCAGTCGCGAAGCGCGCCAAACTCATTCAGTTCTACAATATGGCCGAGTACCAAGTGAAAGTTGAGTACACTGGTTGTCCAAAAACAGATGAACAAAAATGGATAAGTTTTATGGTGCCGGCTTCTGATGTCTCAACAGGATGCTACACTTTCTCTTCTCTTGTTTATGATATTACCCGAAAGTGTACAAGCTTAAATTTTCTCGACAGCCATTCAATCCGACTTCGCTATTTAGATGATGAAGACAACTGGATCAACTTGAACTTTGATGATGAACGTGGGTTTACAGATTTATGGCAGAGTGCGAGAGTTGTTCCCGACAGGGAGTTTAAGAGAATAAAACTACGTGCTGGAGCGTTAGGATCACCGATTGCAAGTCACACTACCCAACAAAGTTCCAGTGCAAATGTGCAGTCGTCCACGACCCAGTTGTCACTAAAGGCGCCAAAAGCACAGAGCTTTACCTCCGCGAATTTAGCAGATAATCCAGTTGATCGTATGCTGTCACAGAGGATGGACAGTATCAAACAAGCAGCTACAGAGTTAGAAAAAGCAGAGATGCAGAAAGATAATTTCGAGCGGGAACTATCAAAGGCCATGCATATCAACTCTGGTGTACTTACAATTTGTGGAAAATGTCATATGAAGCAAGGACATACAAGGAGAAATTGTGATGGTCAAGAATGTACTTCAGTATTTTTATGCGGAGTTCTTGACAAACATCCCGACGAAAAGTCAACCAGACGAAATTTATCGCAACAGGTAACTAAATGTCAAAACAAACTAAGTAATCTAAAAAGTGACTACGACACCAAACTGAGAGCTTACAGATCGGTAGAAGAATCCTTTGCAAAGAAAATCGAGAGCGATATTATTGCTTCTGATCCTGGAAGATACATTGTGAACGGTGTCAAAAACTGGGCACTTCTAAACAAGCATGTTGCATTATTACAGAAAAAATGTAATGGGAAATTGCCGCCGAAGAATATGGTTTGTCGATTATTGAGAGAAGCTGTTGATGAATATGAACTAAAACTGCCTATTCGACAGCAAGAGAGTTCCACATGTACGAATCCGAAAAAGCGAAAGTTAGAAGACGAATATGCCATCCGATTCCCGTGCCAAATACAAAATGATAGCAGCTACTACACGTCCTACGCCGCAAGCGGTACTTCTGGCAGCACAAATCTGACAAATACTTCAAGTTCATGGTTAACACAGCTCGAAGACGACGATTTTCGTCTGGCAGTGCGTTTACAAGATGAGCTGAACAGTGAGTTTTGCAAAGCAGATGGAAGTTCTCCACAAGTCGGTATGTATGTACCAGGGAAAGACGCCTGTATTCCACCTACTAAAGTAGAACCTGAAGACACACAAGAAAATGCAGCGGCTACAGCACTTATGAGTTTGAAAGACTACACGCTCCTACAATAAAAGATTAGGATAATCAGTAAATCTGTGTTTTCTAACTGTGCATGCCTATGAAAACAAAACAAAGACATCCAGTCTGTACTTAATAGTTGATTTCTTGTTGTATTCATATCTAGTTAGGAATTAATAATGTTAAAAATATGTTTAAAATTGTTTGTATCATAAGCTCAAATCATTTTATTTTGGAATGATAACGAGTTGTAGGTCTTGAGCCGACTCGAAATAACTTTGGATGTTTTTAAATCAATCATAATTATTATAGTTTTTGGAAGATTGTTACTGATTTTTTTATTCTTTACGTTAGACATTGACGCCGATGAAGGTCGTGAGTATACTACTACCGAAAGTAGCTAGAAATAAGTTTTTTACAGTTAAAATAAATTTAGACCAACGTTTTGTTTACGCGCGTTTGTTGCAAATAAGTAGACAAAGACGCGCCAGTCCTTAGTGTAGCTTGTAGTCGCTACTCAGTATTGTTTTACATAATTGTGGAATTAAATAAAGAATGAGTTTGAAAATCTTTTTAATTAGTAAATTAATACCTATTTTAATTCACACTCTCAATCTAATCGTTGTCTACTAGAGTAAATAGACTTCAATACTGTAAACAGGGAGGCTAAAGATGCGAACATTTAAATTTGTCGCGTTGGTATTCAGTTTCAGCGACCGAACGCGAAAATATTTTATCTAAATATTGAGGTACGAAGTGTATCTAAAAAAATTCACCATATCATTTGATGTAATGTAACTTGCGGCTTCATACGCTGATAGTTCAATGTTTTCGTTTGTGAGCTCCCAAAGTTCATAACGCATAACACTTCTTATCTTATTGAACACAAATTCAACGGGGTTAAAGTCAGGAGAATAAGTTGGAGTATAGACAAGTTCAACACCACGATCATCAAGCCATGCTCTTAGTGCTTCACCACCGACATTGTGATGTGTAGGGCAATTGTCTACTACCACTGTATCCCCCACCTCAAGTGCAGGCCTTCCGGTTTGAAGATTAGCGGCATTGCCAGCTTCACCAAAAAACGTTAAAAAGTCAATAGTATCTGAGCCGCCTCTCACTGTATTCATATATTCTACTCCGTTAAGTCCAGCTAAAAGATTAACTGTCACGTTTGGTGATCCATGGTATCTTAAACCTTCTATGCATCGTTCTCCCTGTGGCCCATATCCATATAATCGCTTTCCATGACTGGGAAGTTTCAACCCGCATTCGTCGAAAAACTTAAGCTTAAACGGGTCTTTTCCGTGGAGATAATCAATAAAAAGTTGCGTGTATCCCATGTTTTCAACTGTAAATCTTTCATCAGCAACAGTGCTTATTTTTTTCCTCGTGTATTTCAAACCCGATAACATATGGCTGTTCAACGCCCTCGCAATCCCAGATATTGAAGTTCCATTGGGAATGTCGCCAAATTCAATCAGTTTGTCATATACTTCCCTTAGGGATATGGTTGGTCTTTCTCTATATAATGTTTCGATGAGTAATAAATCTCCTTGAGTTAGGTTACTTGGATTCCCTCCGCCTTTTTTGCTTGGCTCTAGCGTACGTTCCGTATGTAGTCGGTGCCACAACTTCGTGATGCAGCTAACACTTACTCTGAATTTCCTTGCTATCTGAGAGAACTGTCCAGGAAAGTAGCCAGTATTGATATCACCTCCGTCCCTTACTATCTCGTCAATTACCAACCTTCGTAAATCTGAAGAAAGAGGGAGACCTTTTTCAAATGTCCTTCCTTTTAGATTGACGTTCATCTTGTTTGGCGCGTTTTACGAAACAGTGACGTCATAAACTATGCCGTCGCCCCTAGCAACATTGTAGTTTTAACGTCAAAACATAGGTCTCAAAACTTTCTCGTTTCTCACTCAAGTGAGAAGCGTAGTAAGTTCTTCTCATGCTCCCTTTCAGGTGAGTTGTGTAGGCTTGATACCAACAACCTTTTTTGAAATAGGTGTATATATTAAGCCAAGATTTGTTTAAACATTGGCAGTATCATACCTGTAAGTACACACATCTTTATTTAGACCATTTGATATTCTGATTTAGTCATTTAACCTGCAACCAATAAAAAATTGAAGGCAAACGGCCCGCCAACCCAGGTCGTGAACACGCTTTGGGCATTTTGCATCGAAGGCAAAAGTGCTTGGGATGTCAATAATAATATTCTCACTGATTAGTCATTTATGCTTTGCCTTCGATGCAAAATGCCAGAAACATGTTCAGGACCTGGGTTGGTGGGCCATTTGGCTTCAATTTTTTATCGGTTGCAGCTTATATGAATAAATCAGAATATAATTATTGACATCCCATGCACCATTTCAGTCTCAACTTCTATGTTTTTAGACCTGACAACATTTCTTCAATTGACTATATACAGTACATGTATAAGCACATTTCAGGCTGACATATAACAACATATAACTCTGAAATGGTCTATTAGTTTCATGTGTGGAACTGTAAAGGAGTATTCTCAGAAACATTTTTGGGGGGTTTGCAACTGTAGCTTATAGAATCCAACCTCAGGTTTCTGAGGACAATGGTGCTGCCATATTTTTAGATATAGAGAATATTGCATATCAAAGAAGACCAAATTTGGAAAT
Source organism: Telmatactis stephensoni (assembly GCA_029948255.1). Lineage (NCBI taxonomy): Eukaryota > Metazoa > Cnidaria > Anthozoa > Actiniaria > Isophelliidae > Telmatactis > Telmatactis stephensoni. The sequence goes on from JALIZF010001879.1 coordinate 501,329, forward strand.
CAATTCAATATTTGTAACAATATTAGCTAAAAATTCCACTAATTAAGTATATAAGGTATTGGTTTTCCACGCCTCTCCAGTCTTCAAGAGGTAAGTAATGGTTATTCTTTGATATGTAAACAGTATATAAAAGTTTTACCAATGATTTATCAGAATCCCATGTTATGAACATGCACACATAATTCTAAAATTTTATGATTTGGCTTAGAAAGATAGGAAAAAAGTGCAGATGTATTCATATATAAATTATTCCTTTGTCCATAAAAATGTTTATAATAACCTATGATTAGTCACATCATTATTTTCATTAACTTTAGAGAATGCTTCTAAAATGTGTAAGGACAATGGGGTATATATACTTCACTTTAGTAAATATTATTCCTACCTCATGATACCTTATGAAGCAAGGCAAGTTTTCTCAAGCACTTTATTGAAATGGCTGGCCAATTCAATTTGAAGCTGGAGTGAAGAGGAAAGTTTGTCAGCCATCATATTTCTGATTGAAACATACACAGTTGCTGCTTTTCATTAACCCCCTGTTAGAAAGGTAATGGGGGAAGTGAATGTGTGTGTAGTTGTGCTTACTACTCCCCCTGGAAAAAAGAATTGGGGGAGGGGTGAGTATGTGGCTACACAACTACTTACTCCCTCTCCTCATGGGAAAACCAAAAGAGGAGGCATGAGCAGTTGCTGCAGTTGTAAACAATTTTTGAAACTGTAAACAGAAACACTGATGATTTTTTTTAAGATTAGAAATTGAAGGGTTCTCTATGAAAATGGCCTAAGTGACTTTTGCATTGATATTTTGTCACAGGAAAGTCCATGACCATTTGAGAAAAATTGTAAAGAATTGCTAGCACAGTCACTTGAGCCATTTTCACGTGGCTCTTTTCACGGGCACGTCTTCAATTGATCTAACCAAAGTTAATAGAGTGGAATGGTTAGGCAACCCATTGTTCTATTCAATGGAGCAAACATGGATGTTGATTAGGGCTTTGAGAGTGCACAATCTTTTGTTTTATTGTCATTTATTATGTTTGATTGAACTGACCCAAACGTTTTCATTGGCTGATTGTCTAATATATGTAGGAATGCTTTTGTTTTGTGCATTTTCACAGTAAGACAGTGAACAAAAAGATAAAACAATGGGTTGCCTAACCATTCCACTCTATTAACTTTGATCTAACTGTAGTTGATTGGAAATGGTCTCTGTATAGCATTAAAAGTGAAAGATAGAAATATAAGAATTCATGCTTTTTATTAATGATGGCAGTTACCCAAGATAGAGTAAACATAAGTAGAAACTATTTAAGCATTGGTAAATTTTGAGTTTGTCATCAATAATGCCTGAAAATGTCCAACTTCAAGTATTTTTGTTTTAAGACTTTTATAGTGTACCAGGTTTCTTGTTTTACAAGGTCTAGACTGTATCAAGTATTAGTTAAGAACTAAACTTTTTGGTGTTTAAAAATGTAATAAAAATATTTGCTGTGCAAGATATTGTTATTTTCCACAAGATGTGTATGTCAGTTCACAAATTTACAACCTGATTGACTTGTCCAGACAGAAGTGGGGCTTTTTTGTGTTTATTTTGTAATCTTTATTGGCTCTTACGGTTGGTATGAGAACATTGGAGTGTTAGCCCCTCCTTTGACTGGCATTCCTTTTGAATGATAATAGAGTGAAGTAGACAATGGAAAGTGACTCCTGACTCCTCTTCAATGGCAATCTGTTGGAGCGAAGGTACTGGTGGTTACAGGAGAGTGACCTGACTCACCACCTATCTTTAGTGATTGACACAACCTCTCTTCAATGGCTCGCAATATCTTTGTATGATCTGGAGTGAAGTTGGCAGTGGAAAGTAGTGACCCCTGACCCTCCCCTCTCTTCAGTGTCATTTCTGTTTATTGGAGTGAAAGTAATGGTGATTCCTGACTCTCCCCTCAATTATTTTGGCTCTTAACTATGTTATAAAAAGCCTAGTCTAGTGCTAATCTTGACGGCCAAAGAGTTTCACATAATGAGCTATTTTATAAGACAATCGTTCTTTAATCCGTTCCTTATAATAATATATTAATTTTATCTCTGATATAAAGCCAAAATGTTATGACTACCGTCAATGGTAAACGTACTCCTTTCAATGCACACCGCCCTGAGAACACCTGCATGAGAGGAACCCAAGACGACCACTGTATGAAAGAAAGAGCAAGAATACCCGAAAACTTTCAAATTTCAAAGGCAGTCATACATTTAAACTTTATTATACAAACTATAACTATATCATAGGGTACAGAAAACGTGGTTACTGCCGTTGTCATCGTTACTGCCTTTGCTGCACCTCGAGTAGTTACGGCGCGTAACGTTACCATTGAAATTAGCACCCAAATCAGCCCACCCAATCACGTGATCAGGATATGGAATCTCCTTGCAGATGTGCGCCATTTGAGTTATTACTTGCAGTTCAAGTGCGGTGTTCCAGAAATAGACATGTGTCAGCTCACCAACAAAAGACTGTTCTACATCAAAGCTTCCGCCTAAGGTGTCTTGGTCAAGACCTAGAACCAGTTTCCCTCCACCTGTAATATGGCTGTTGACATGGATACCAGTTACGTCGATCTTTAATCCTCCATCGATGACGATTTGCACGTGTCCAGCTGTATTTTCCCACGTGGCAACGACGTGATGCCAGCTGTCGTCATCAAATGTTCCTGTGTAACTTGCTCTGGAAGAAATAAAATGGAATAGGGCATTATTTGTAGATCCTTGTACGATCTAAAGTAGGATCACTATGAACATCATTTTATACATCATTTTATATATCATTTGAACATCCAATCCTTCCATTTTATATATGTATATCTGTTTTACCTATTATTATTATCATTATTATGAATATTTAATTGTATATATTTTTGCAACATATATAATTACGCAATTCAGCTGCCAAGAGGTTTTTTGGTAGCTGCAATGTAATTTCGTTTAATAAAGTTCTATTCTTCTATTCTTGTTCCCATGGCTTGAGATCCCGATCCCAAGCCTGTGATCCCTGATCCCACGTACCATGTCACGACCCTGCTGTTGAGCGCAAAATTGCAAAGCAAAGTTAATTGCATATCGTTTGTAAATAAAAGTGAAGTTTGCCTGAACTCTGATAACATCTAGTCTGTGTATCCGGCCCTTGGAAAAAGGGAAAGAGAAGGCTATTTATGTCTTCTTACATTATCTTGTTGGCTATCACAAATCTCAGCACTCCAGTTTCATCCATAAACAGCAAAATTGAATTCATCTCACTACCCGCCGCATAAGAAATAGGCACCAAGATTTTTTCTGTGGTCTTAAGCCACAGGGAGACCGTGAGTTGATTTAAGTGAGAATGACTGGTAAATGCGTCCATTATGACGTAGTTGCTAATATTGCGCTTTGGAGGGAAGATAAGATCAAACGAGGAGTCCATTTCTGCAAAGAATGAATATAGAAATTCATCATCCAGGACATTGGAAAATCTCTCATAATGCAGGCATCGGTGTTTGATAGATTTATAGATATACGCGACAAGGTTAAAAACAATCCTAGTATTCAACAATACAATGACTACTCATATCAAACACTGATTCAGGAAAATCCACAGGGAGCCCAAGCATGTTAGATAAATGAAGAACTTTCAAGGGTATTTTTGTTAAAAACGCTCAAATGGCGCTGAAACTCGGCCACAAAGATGAAAGCGGCAAATATAAGAGATCTAAAGATCAAAAAAAAGACATGATTATTGCAAAATCTTGAAAAAAGGAAGGATGATTTATTGCTACATACATTTACTATAAATATGCAAATATTGAGCTTGGGCTCCCTGTGGAAAATCTTGTGATTATCAGATAAGTCATACATACGGAGACACGTGCGTCAGTAATAGGATGGACCTGGTTGTTCGAAAGCAGGTTTCTTTAACTAGACTTAACTTGCGTTAGTGCTAACCCCTTTAGAACAACGGGGCCCAGAGTTACAATCCTTCCCATTATTTTCTTGTGAAATTCAAAGTGATTTTGTATGTTATTTACTTTAATGCCTTGTTGGTCCACCTGACCCCTATATATATATTTAAGGAATATAAAACGCGCGCGCATGTCTCTGTACTGTGATATAAACACGATGGAAGATGTAGAGCAAGAGAAAAGCAAGATTAGGAACACGAGGCGTAGCCGAGTTTTTCTCTTGCTTTTCGAGTGCTATACATCTTCCAGAGTGTTTATATCACAGTACAGAGACATAAGTGATCGTTTTATATTGCTTTTATAAAATATTTTCGACGTTTTTTGAGCGAGCCATGTCTCTGTCCTCTGATATAAACATGGTAGCCAGCCAATCAGCGCGCGCGTTATATCTCAAATATTTTATAAATATATATATAATATTGCTAGCAGCCATAAGGTCTGTCAGACTGAGTTCGGGATAGCATGCAGATTATATTCCACAATTGCAAAGTGGGAATGGTATAGAGCGACTCATTCTCATTAAGTCAAAAGATTAAAAAATCCAATCGTGCCAACGATTCTGGCGATATTGTAGGATTAATATGCGGCGGTGCCCTCTAAGACTAGTCACTAGTGACAGACTATCCCTTTCATAGGAGAAAGTTTTGGTTAACAATAAACTAGAAAGAAGCAAAGGGATAATGTCCTTGAAGATAGAATGATATATATACTAGCTTGTGCGTCTCTCAAGTCTGTAATTTATAAGAGAAACGCCCAAACACTGCAAAAACGCGCGAGTGAATTTACTCAAAAACTTGAGTAAATCGGTGCATTCACAGTAACTTACTTATCCAGTAAATTTACTCAGTTATTTGCCTGAGTAACTGTGTACCTTCTACTCAAATAACTGAGTAACTGCGTATCCTTTACTCAAATAACTTAGTAAATTTACTCGAATAATTAAGTAAGTTACTGTGGATGCACCGATTTACGCAAGTTTTTGAGTAAATTTACTCGCGCGTTTTTGCAGTGTAAGAAAATATAAGTTCCTCAGTGCATGAATAGCTGTTCACTTACTTCCAGCATTGGCCATGTTGCAGAAAATTCTTGCAGTTTCATTTTGTAATTTACCAGTTCGCAGCCAGTACCAGCCGTCTCCTAAAGAGTCCCCGTGGCTGAATATTTCAGCGCATGAATTCGCTGCTAATGTCGGTTTAGAACCAAGTCGATCTAGAGTAACATCAAAAGTGAATATATTGTCATACCTTTTTAATAGAAACCCTCGCTTTCAATTCAAACTCAGTGCATACAGATCAGATAAAGAAAATGGAGGAAGTTATTGAACAACAGAAAAGAAAAAATAATGTGAGCACTTTTCATTTTTCTTATTTGCTTTTTGAGTTTACTTCTAGATTTTCAAGGAACATGTTTAGACTGGTATTTTATTTTTTTTAGGAATTGAGGTTCAGGCAGCAGTAAGATGTTTAAGGTAAGGGATGTGAAATATTAGATGAAATGGATGGATGCTGGAAATTGTATAGAGTAAAATGGAATCAAAGTGGGACAAGATGATATTAATACAGACTGTACCATTATCAACGCGACAACCCGGTTGGCTCAGTTGGTAGGGCGCCGGACTAGTGTGCGGGAGACCGGGGTTCGATTCCCGGTCGGACCAACACTCAGGGTCTTAAAATAACTGAGGAGAAGGTGCTGCCTTTGTAACTACATCTGCAAATGGTTAGACCTTCAAGTCTTCTCGGATAAGGACGTTAAACCGTAGGTCCCGTCTCTCCACACTATCTAACCCAGCATTGGAGGGACGTAAAAGAACCACTGAGGACGTAATAAAACCCTGGCAGTGACCACCCTCAGTGTCTACTTCATACTGATCACCTCTTTCATATCATTGTAAAGCGCCTTTGAATATGTATATAGATAAAGTGCGCTATATAAATCCAATATCATTATCATTATCATTCATCTTTTTGTCAATGTTCAGCTTGTAAGGGCTGTTTTCAGTTTAGTGGTTTCACATCAAAAGAAGCTAATTTTAAATTGTGTGATGACGTCTTGACCCCTTCTGTATCGCTAGGTTTCAAACAGCTGTTGAATCTCGTTATCTGCCTCAAATAGTGACCAAACAATTAGACTAGGCGCAAAACTGAAAAAGTCGATCGCAAAAGGTACAGAAGGCATTTAGGGTAGAAGCTGGTGACATAACTATTGTAAACTAATTTTTCATGATGAATCCGAATATGACAGCTACCAAGACGTATTCTGTAATCTTATACGTGGAATTGCTAAACTGAGTGATTTCATACTGAGCTTTTATCAGTGTAATTCCAAAAGTTTCCAAACTTAAAAACAATGACCACAGCTGGAAAGAGCACATCAAAATCAGTAAAACTGCATGTGAAGTTTGAAGGATGTAAGTTGAAAAATCAAGGAGAGTGATCGAATTTTCAAAAATCGAAATTTGTTGGTATCTCTTGCATAACAACAAGTGTTTTCATACAAAATTTCGGTTTTATTGAAAATTCGTATCTCCTTGATTTTTCAAATTATATCCTTCAAACTTAATTCACAGTTTTACTGATTTTGATGTGCTCTTTCCAGCTATGGTCATTGTTTTTAAGTTTGGGAACTTTTAGAAATACATGATAAAAGCTCAGTATGAATCGAAATCACTGTAGCAATTCACAAAATACGTCATTTACACGTATAAGATTGCAGAATACGTCTTGGTAACTGTCATATTCGCACCGTGAAAAATCAGTTTAGAATAGTTATGTTACCAGCTTCTATACCCAAAAATGCCTCTAGGTGTCTGATTTTTCGAAAATGCGCCTAGTCTAATTGACCACCATGCCATGTGCTCTCAACCAGAGAATACTTGTTTTTCAGCTGATGAAAATTCCAAAAAGACTGAAAATGACGTCATATATGAAACCCAGCAAATCCTTTTCAAATAGCTTTTGTTCTCCAGTTAAAACTATTGTGTAATTTCTTTCTCGAAGGAATTTATAATCTGAATATAAAAGAGTTATGAAAAGGATTCTGGTATAGAGAGGGGGCTAAACGTCATCACGATTCGGGTTTATTACACGTTTTCAAAATAATTATTGTTTCTGGTTGAAAGCTCATGTGGGGAGTTTTGCCCCCCTCCCGAGTCAAATGTAGATAATGAGATTCGGCATAGACTTTTAACAGCTGATTGATAGCAACCTACATTAGTTCAAATTCAGTTTCTCAGCCATGCTTGTCATATAGCCAACTGGTTTGCCTCCTTGCCAGTTGGGATTCTTAATCCATTTATGTTTGATTATACTTCATTTCATTTCAGTTCATTTCAACCGCATTTGATTATATACATATAGATATTTGCGGTACGTATAAATCTTAAACATTATCATTATTATTACATAATGATTATTACATTAATCGTTACTAATATTATTTCATTACCTCGATAACAGGTGTGGTAGTAAACAGAAAGGTTGCTTATCCGAAAATCCGCTGGTCGTGTCCTATTTGAATGCGTATTCAGTTCACACATGGTTTTAACTTCGTGATAATTAAAGCTTCTACATTTTGGTTCTTCTTCTTTACATGTTGAGTAACAGTCGAGTGGGCTTGGAGCAGAGAAATTCTTGTATACATGACCAACTAGAGCGTAGCCAATAGCTGAGGAGTTACATTGCGCATGCGTAGAAGCAACTTCTAGAATCACCAATATTAATATTGATTGGATACACGTGGTGATGAGATTCATCTGAAAGACAAGTTGAAACCTCTTATAGTATCCCGAATAATAATAATAATAATAATAATATGCAACTTATAGAGCGCTATTTCCTGTAGCTCAATAGCGCTTTACATCGATTAAAGAACAAAAATTTAACAAAAAACTGTCTTGAAATAAAAAGTCTTTAAACTTGATTTAAAAACTGTTAGGTCTTTACACTTTCGTATATGGTCGGGAAGTTCGTTCCACAGTTTGGGGGCAGCATAAGAAAAGGACCGTTGGCCATATTTTACCAAGTTGGTGGATGGTATCTCAAGTAGATTCTTTGTAGATGATCGCAGACTTCTTGTAGGAAGGTAGGGTCGTAGCATATCCGTTACATAATGAGGAGCTAGACCATTAAGTGCCTTGAACGTGATTAAAAGTATCTTGTATGCAATACGTTTGTTAACGGGCAACCAATGCAATTGCTTGAGAATTGGAGTGATGTGCTGAAATTTCTTCTCTCTGGTTACCAACCTGGCTGCTGAGTTCTGAACATTCTGGAGGCGGTCGATGAGGAACTTTGGCAGTCCATATAGTAAAGAGTTGCAGCTGTCGAGTTTTGTTGTGATAAATGCATGGACGAGGATTTCAGTGTCTGATTTTGAGAGACAATTCCTTATTCTTGAGATGTTGCGCAGATGGAAGAAACATGTCTTACAGATGCTTCCGACATGTTGTTCCAGGGACATGCGTTTGTCAAAAATCACGCCAATGTTTCTTGCTGAAGTAGATGGTTGAATACTGTCGTTAGACACATGTAGGTGATCAATTGATGGACTTGGACGATGGTGGGCGCTCAGCACCAACAGTTCCGTTTTTTCTCCATTTAGCTTTAACTTATTACATAGCATCCATGAATCAATCTCTTTTACACAAGACTCAATACACGATAACGACACCCGCTGGTCGGCGGTAGTTTGTTCAAAAGCCAGGTAGAGCTGTGTATCATCAGCGTAGAGATGAAAACCAAGACCATGGCGCCTGATGATGTCGGCGACTGGTGCGGTGTACAACACATACAGTATTGGGCCAAGGACTGACCCTTGAGGCACTCCGCAGATGGCATTTTTAACAGCGGATTTGACTCCATCGATCATTATTACTTGCGTTCGATCTTGTAGGTACGACTTAAACCATGCAAGCACCTGGCCTGTCAAGCCAAACCGGCTTGAGAGCCTTTCAATAAGCAGCTTATGATCTACTGTGTCGAACGCTGCAGATAGATCCAACAGTAGGAGCGCGACACATTTGTGGCTATCAATAGCACGAAGGATATCGTCCTGTACCTTCAAGAGGGCGGTCTCTGTGCTATGGAAGCGTTTATACGCCGACTGGAACGTTTCATTGAGATGGTTTTCTGTAAGGTAGTCATTCAGTTGACAGGCAACAGCTTTCTCTATTATCTTGGACACGACCTTTAGGTTGGAAATGGGTCTGAAATTTGAATACTCACTTGGGTCAAGAGAGTCTTTCTTTAACTTCGGTTTCACCATTGCTTGTTTAAGTTGGGCCGACATGAATCCAGATTGAAGCGACATATTGATGATGTTAGTAAGGACTGGAAGAAGTATGTTTTCACACTCACGTAGAACAGATGCCGGTACAGGATCAAGCTCACATGACTTTCTTCCAGTGGTGCTGATGTAATCTTTAACTGTGTTCACGGTCACCACGCGGAATTTATCAAATTTCGTGCAGCACATGGTCTGTTCTTCATCTGTGTAGCTCAGGGAAGTAGATCTCTCAGCTAGCTCATTTCTTATCATTACAATCTTGTTATGGAAGAATTCAGCAAAGCCATTGACAAGGTCGAGAGTCGACGAAGCCTCTGGATAGCGTCGCTCTGGTTTGCGATGTAGCATTTTATCTATTGTGCTGAAGAGTGTTTTCTGATTCGATGCATTGTCAGCAATGACAGAAGAATAATACGATACTTTTGCCTCTTGTAACATCTTGTTGACAGCTTGACATTGCTCGACATACATTTGTCTGTCGATGTAAAGGCCGGACACACGCCAGCGGCGCTCTAACTTACGGCGTTTCACGGAACACTATAATACATCCTGTACGTCATTTGCGTTATTTACAGCGGACATGCATAGTTGCATCGCGACTCAGTTCCAACTTCGGTTTGAATTTTGTCTTTTGTGATTCGTCAATCATCCTTGGGGGTGGAGCTTTCATATTTCAAATCAATTGACCAATGATTGAACGAATTCACTTTCCACCCCAAAGGATTATGGACGGATAGAAAAGAACAAAGAATTTAAGCAAAGCCGAGTTGGAAAGCCTATACCTTGGGCTACAGGGGTTTTCATGCTCGCTTTCTTTACTGAGAGTCAGGCGAGCACCGAAGGCTCGAGAAGTGTGACTTGATTTCCTATCAAACAAACGAACGTGAGAACGAGACGGTAAACCCCTGCAACCCAGGGTTGAAAAACTACGGGTCGCGATGCAACGATTTTCGCTGTACTACAAGTCCCAGAATGCATCACGAGTTTTCTTTCTTATTCACTCTTGAGGAAGAAAGTGAGCAAAGCATTCTGGTAGCTGTGGGGTGGTAGCTGCATGTGGGGAATTAACTCTGAATTAACTCTGACCTCAAGGTGAATTGTCAGCCATTTAACTTAATTCCAGATTCGTTGGTTAGGTATAAGTTTTATGGAAAGCGAAAACTTACTAATATATGGACTCCTCAGAGTTTATCAAAACCACCAATAACAAAATAATAAACTTTTTATGCACGGTGAACTCTTGCAACATTTATAGACTTGAAGACTCTCCACCTACAGAAGTCTCATTGCTTTTAAAGTGCCATTAAACGCAGTATATTTGTAACCTTATGAAATACAAGATTCGAAAATCTGAGCGGGCGTAAAAGGTTAAAAGTGAGGATTTTAGCCCTTAAAACTATACCATTCGTTAATGAAATGACGTCATATATTTTGTTGCCAGACTCAATAAAGTCGACCGGTATATATATAGCACACTTCATGTTTCAAGATGTTTACTAACAAGTGAATTGTAATGCTAATGTGCCAACCATTTAATTAAGTTGCTTCACAAATTAAGTTGATTTTTAAACAGCCAATCAATCTCTGGAACGTTGGTACATTTTAAATGAAAAGCTAGGCTAACGTCACACCAAGTAATAGTTTTCTCCTCGATCCTAAAAACTCTTTGCTGACAATAGAATTCAATGTTCGTAAATAATCTTTGGGTTCGAAAATGCGGCCTCTAGCTTCGGCATTGAATTAATTTTATTATATATGTTTCCACACAAGAACAGTTTAATTTGGGCACTTTAAACTGGTAGAAGAATTGAAACAAAAATTTGTCTGCGGCAGACAAATTTTTGCTTCAAATCTTTTAGTGCCCGTCTACAAACTGGGGAAATGGTTGTCGAGAACTCATTGCAGTTGTTATCGATAACAAATAATTATCCCCAGTCTATGGAGGACCTAGACAAATAGTCATTAGTCGATTATTTATTAAATGTAAACAAAAAGAAGGAAGAATTCTCCTCACTTAGTCAAAATTTCTCCTTTAATTTTCTCAACTTCTTTTAGAAGCTATATCACAATTTAAGTACGGCTAATTAATCAGAGAACAATACATACATTACGTAACAAATACATAGTGAAATATTTTTGAGGAATAAAAGTGTAAAAATGAGAACAAAAAGGAGAGGTTGAAGAATAATCAACTGATTGAAAAGAATTAACGAAAAGTGAAATACGAATTTGAAGTGACAGTCCCACGTACCGATGAAAAAATAACACAATTCAACTAGATCTTATTTTATAATTCTATTCCCAGTTTTCAAAATCGAAATTAGTTGAATTTCATTTCTAAATAAAGTTAACTAATTAAAATAGCCATTTTCGACTAATCGCCGAAAGTTTTGGCAACTGAAAAATCGTAATTATGCGCGCGCGCTATTATTTTAAGAACCCAAAATTTATTCTACTCTACCTTAAAATATAAAACAAAACTGAATATACTCAAAAGAAAAAGAATTAAGCTCATCTTACCGCTTTTTCCATGCTATCCGTAGCAGGTGCATGCTAACTTGTTGAGAATTTCGAAGTCTTCTCCCCGAATTTAGAAATCCTGTAGCGCTTTTCAAACGGTTGTCATAATCGAATTAATTATTGACTACATATTGCAATAGATCGTATGGACAGAAACGTGTAAGCTATTCATAGAAGAGGCGAGAGTGACAGTGGTGATATGAAAAATAAGCTTTTGTAATTACTGTAAAACGCCTTGGTATGGAGACTATCGAGGAAAATACTAGAGTTAAAACAAATATCGATTACTAGGCATCCGGAAAACTGTATTAGTGAACTGACGAATGTTATAAGATCGAAAAAGTTTGTTATCATAGAATGAAGCTGGATATGTGTGGAAATACGAAAAGTCATACTAGAAGGTAAAGGCGAGAGTTAAGAAATAGATAATGAGAGAGGAAAGAATTAGGTTAATGTAGTATCAACAAAATTAGTAAAGACAATGATAATTAATGAAACAGAGCCGTAAACAAGAAACACTGAAGGAAACAAAACGAAATATACAGACACTGAACAAACAAACCCACAGACATACAGGCAGACGGGTACGGCCGACAGAAAGACAGGCAAACTTACTGACTGACAGACAGACAAAGATGCATATATACCAACGACTGACTTACAAACAAACAAACAAGCAGATATGTAAATATTAAAAAAAAGGAAAGAAAGAAAGAATGAACGAATGAATGAATGAAGGAAGGAATGAAGGAATGAATATATCTCGACTTGTGTCGAAAGCAACCACGTACCACAAAGTGTCGGTATACGACGGATCTATTAGAAGATCTAATTGAATACGTATATTGAAAGCCTGATGAAGACTAGTATTGGCTAGTCGAAAATTCGCACATTAAAGAATTTCAGTTCTACGACGTATTGTTTCTTCAAGTTTCTCAAATTAAGGAATGAATGAATGAATGAATGAATGAATGAATGAATGAATGAATGAATGAATGAATGGATGAATGAACAAATGAACGAACGAACCGAAACAAAACGAAAGACGCAAACTGAAGGAACGAGCAATGAAAACAAACTGAAACAGATACTGAACAAACAATGCATACCGACAGACATACAGGCAGACGCGTACGGACAGAAAGACATACTGACTGACAGACAGACAAAGATGCATATATACCAACGACTGACTTATAAACAAAATAACAAACAAGCAAATATGTAAATATTAAAATAAACGAAAGAAAGAATTTAGAAAGAAAGAAAGAAAGAAAGAAAGAAAGAATGAATGAATGAATGAATGAACGAATTAAAAAACGAATCAAACGAACGAATCAATCAATCAGTCAATCAAAAAATCAATCAACCAATCGAAAGAATCGGAATGAACAAACGAACGAACGAACAAACGAATTAACGAACGAGCGAAGGAGTGAATGGACGAATGAATGAATAAATGAATGGATGAATGAATGAATAGATAAATTGGTATCAACTTTTAAAAGTGATCAAAAAAGTATAAGAAAAAATCAAGAAAAGTCCAAAACGAAACATCTACACAAATAAACAAATACGCCCAGTGGGGCCTAGTGCCTAGTTTCTCTATCCCAGTCCCCCAGAGAGGTAGTGGCAGTCATGCAAACGAGGCGATGTAGTTCAAGATGGCGAGTCAAGTCAATTTGCAAAATGTGACTTAGGATTGTTTTGGTTTGTGGCTCAAGGGAAAGAGGAAAAATATCGGCCTCTTGTAGTATCTTAGAATAATGGGAAACGCACCTTCAGGTGCTATCAATGAAAACGACGACGACGAAGCAGATTATTTCGAGGTGAGTGAATGTTATGACTCTGCAAATGTAGAGAAGTAGAGATGCCTCTTCGAGCTGAAGTTATTTTAAAAATTCATATATGAATACTTATTATTCAATATCATTCTGTTATTTAATGTTCAGGGTTTATTAAATAGCTATCCTGCCTGTACTTGTTTAGTTCTTACATGCTATTTATATTAAAATGTAAATATTTATGGTTGAATTTGAAATCCTGGGTTTTACACGTATGGAAACTAGGGTTAACTTATTAAGTTTGCATGTTGCGGCAGGCTTATATTTTGCCACAGGAATTTTATTTCCTTGATCTATGGACTGTTTTGTTGTTGATCAATCTTTTTACATTTTCTTGTCCCGGAAATTGGTTCCAAATTATGAACATCTTGTAGCTATATGCTTCTTTATGTAACAATAGAGTGACCAATTTCCTAGAAACACATCCGGATATAAATGTATTGTGCCCATCGTTTTCTCAAATAATCTTCTTAAGGTATCAAATTGTTATTCTTAAGTACATTTTAAGTTAAAGGTAAAGAGATGGACATGTTGATTTTGAACATGTTTATTCAAATATGTCCAGGTACCTTTTTAAAAACCAAATTGAGCTCAAGAAGAAACTAAAAGATATTTTTAACTTGTCCAATGTTGAAACTCTAGTGAATTAACTGTTGAAAGTTTCATTAAGAGTTTTAATGGGATGACATACATTTGGCTGTGGCAAAGTCATATATAGGAGCCATAGGATGGCACAATTGGTTAGTGCATGGCCTTCGGTGCAAGAGGTCCAGAGTTCGATCCTTGGATCTCATATCCTTGTTTCAACTTCTTTCCTTTCTGTGTAGCTTAAAGTAGCTTTAAATACCCTTAAAATAGAGTACTGATAGAGAGATGGGAGTAAAATGAGCGCACTGTCGACCTCAAGTTTATCAGTTGTAAACTCAAATTACTGTCATGAGTTATTGACATAAAATATGGTGGCTTTATTTTGCGTTACTTTAGTCATCTTATATGTAACAGCTCGTCATTTTGCCAGGTTTCTGGCCCTTAAAGAAACCAATCAACTTTATATTGTTCATTCGATATATCTATTTCTTCATTTCTTTTCATCCTTTTTTTAAAACAAGGAAGTTAATTTGAATAAAAAGTAGAGAGATGACTGAAGGAAGTTAAATTAATTAGGGATGTCTGTTATGCATTACATACTAGACTTTAGAAGTAAGCTATCAAGTTATCTGACTTGTCCGTCAACATTTACATGTAAATGATGTTTTTCTGATTCGGTATTCTGTTTTTTTCTTTATACAGGAAGGGAAAATTATCCAATCAAGTGGTGAGTAATTCAAGGCAGAAGGTTTGCTGAATGTGTTGATGTAAAACTTGATTAATATACTATAATTAATTGATTTAGATACTGTAGAAGGAGGACTAGATATTGGAACTCTTTTTGATCATGCTCTTCTAAGAGAAGCAGCTGGAAAAGTCAAGTAAGTAAATAGCCAATGATAGTAAGAGCTTTTGGAAAATAATAATTAATAGATGTGTGAAAAATAGTGTGAGTTCAGATTATATATCATGTACATTTAACTTCTAAGAAGCCTACGTGTAGCTCAGACACCATACCTGACATGTGCTGTACCGAACTGTTGCAATTCACCAATTGGCCCCTAGCTGTCATGTGGAGTATTTTATGTTACGGTGAGTCACGAAATTGTTTGGACATAAAATCACTGAATTGCAGATGTACAGACTTTTCCAGCCATTGATTTGGTTGTTTAGTTATCTAAAGAATTGCTGAATCTACTATTTCAAAGTGAGGTTAGAACTGTAATATTTAAAAAAATGAATGAAATCAAGTTTTTTGAAGTCGAAAAATTATGGAAAAGTTGGTACATTTATATGACAATTCCATGACAATTTTCCAACAATTTTGTGACTGTAACTTAAAGTTCTCCATGTGACAGCTAGGGGCCAATTGGTGAATTGAATAGAATAGGCTAGGCATTTAGTATAACAGAGCCAGAAGAATATAAATGACTCTGGCAAGCAAATGGAAAGTACAAAGTCTGAACTTGAGGCTTTTAATAGATTTCAATATTTCTGGCTATTACAACTACACAATAGTGTTTGGGAAACATTGTGTCTCTATTTGAGCATGCTCAGTCTTAATGATACTACTTTCTCATGTTGACGTACTGATACATGTACATGTAACTGACAAAATTGCTGACTTGCTGACAAAATTGCTGACATCTAATTATTAATGTAGTTGTCTTGAATCCTATATTCTTACTTGTATTTACTTTGAAGGGACGAAGGAGAGGTTGGGTTCCAGGGGCATTGCCACCCAATGTTTCTCAAGAGCAATCTGTATTTTAGAAAAGCTACAAATGATATAAAATGCCTTCTGTATAATTTGATAGGCCCTGTGTGGGACCTGCAGGTCATGTGACACAAGATAAGAAATATCAGCTCTGATGATGAAATGGAGAGCAGCATAAGAAAGAGCACAGGTCTTCAAATTAGCATTTTTCATGAGTCTGATCTTTCTGAATATGTCAACCATTTTGTCATTACAGATGATATGATTTTGATGACATGTGTCACGTTCCAGCTCCTTCAAAGGTCCTATTATAGACCCCCAATCAAGACTAACCTCTATTTTTCCTGCCTCAGTTGCCAAATGAGTTGCAGGGCAGAGTAGTGATAAATTGCATTCTATTTATTTATTTTTTATTTTCTTACACTGCAGGGAAGAAGCAAATGAAAGCTTTTTACAACAGCATGTTAGTACTATAGTTAGGTGGCTAGAAGAACGTAGAGGGAGACATGATGTAAGTTTTTAATTAGTAACAAAATTGATTCATTATCTTGAAAATTAATTTTTGGCAGTGATGAGGCTAGGCTTCTCTATATTAATTGCTCAAGGGACATGACTGTCCCTTACAATGAGGTGGTAACCATGGTAACCATTTATGGTCTACCACTTACATGTAGCACCTGTCACACTGATACTACAGGGGTTTCATTATCTTTTTGAATAAGCGTCTGAGTGATTGAAGTAGGCGTCTGTGTCCCAAATGGGGCTGTGAGACCCTTGTGCTAGGGGAGTCTGTAAGACACAAAATAACCGGCGGTAAGAGGTAAAATAGGCGGCGCTACACCGCCGGTAGCCGCCTATTATTGAAACCCCTGTACTATCAGTGGAAAAAATGCTCACCTACCGTACTTACCAGGGAGAGGAGGGTGGGGGCAAAAGCAATTGAGATGCAATGCTCAAACAAGCTATGGATCAGGAATGATCCACAAGAATGTCCACATGTGAGGACCCTGTATAGCTTAGGGAAACCCCATGCATGCAAGAAAGAGACTGCTGGCAAGCATGCCTCAATAAATAATTTATTTCAATGTTGCCTAAATTATATTTAGCTTTATAATAAATCAAACTTTATATGTAACACTTTGTCATTTCATATGTAAATGTTTAGGAATTTATCAGCTTATCCCAGTTTACAGACATGTTGGTTGGTAGAGGTGCAAATAGAGAAGATTGTGTTGAAGTAAGTACTATAAACAATGATTGCTGCAATGGCTGACTTTCACTTGCCACATACAAAAGTATCAAGATGAGGCTACGTGCATAAAGCTCACTTACTCATAACAAGACAAAAGTTTTAACATGCAGCTCAATTCTGAGTCCATTATATTGTGGTAGCTGAAGCATATCTCAGAACTGGACTGTTACAGTGCATTAATTATCATCATATCAAATGTTCAATGGTTTTGTGGGATTCCTGTGTATTAAGTTACACAGGTATCCCAAAATTAAATGGGTACCATGCATGAAAAAATATTCTTAACATGTATATACTTTTTATATATATGTGTCACCTAAAATTCATTATCTTTGTTGTAATACTTTTATCTACAAAATTAGATTACTTATAAACTATAAAATGTTGGCTGTGTAATAAGCCAGTTCAGAGTTTAAGAATTGTTTCTAATGTGCATGTGATTATATCCCGAATGTCTCACCTTCTTTTGTTTGATTAAAAGCAAAAGAAGGTTTAAACAAAAGAAGGTGAGAAGTTCAGGATAAATTTATCGCATGTGCACTGAAAACGATCCTTAAACTCTGAACTGGCTTATACTGTACATGTATGAGTATCCCTTTGTATTGGCTACATGTAAATTCCCAAATAGTTATCATTATTAATTATTACTTTAATGCTTTTTTCATGTTTTTCTTTTTCTTTCTTAAATTTTACCAGCTTTTTAATCAATTTGATGCTGAAGGTGATGGTCATGTTGTAGTGGAGTACTTTCTTGAGGTAAACACTTTACATGTATTGGGTGATAGATATTGCATGAGTGTGAAATGGACTGTGCCATACCATGTCAGTGCTGTGATATCTTTAAAAACATTTAGAACTCTTGCTGTAACTGTTCCATGACTGTGTGATGCTATTTTCACAGTCATATGAATTTTGCTCTAGGACAAGAGCATTGTGAAAATGGAAATTCATTGACTTCATTTTTAACTCGTGGATTGCAAATCCACGAGTTATAGTGAGGGGTCCAAATATGCAAATGATCAGCATACTACTTCGTGTATGAAATGGCACTATTCAATCTATCTATTGTCTGACTAGAATGGTGCCATACATAAAGTAGTAACCTATGTCACTCACTCACTCGAACATTGTTAAAGTATGCTACTGCGCATGCTCGATGGAATTGACCGCAGGCCGAAAGTAATGTGGGCTCTGGGTACGAGATTAAAGGAAATATGTTTTTTATTCCGGGACTCCCGAAGGAGTCCCGAACTATTCACAGATCAACGATATTTGCTTTTCACGATTTATGTAGAAATCAGACTATAGACAAAACTACAAACACTCCCAGCAGACATGTTCAATACACTGCACGAAAAATATATATATACAGACGTTGTTTAAAGAAGAAGCCTTTTAGATCATTAAATTCCTAGTATTAGTACAAGCTATTTCAGGAGTAAACTAAAACCATCGAAGTACCGAAGCAAGTTTAGACATGACTTCGCACTGCAGTCGATTGCCAGACTTTGTACATCGCTATCAAGCGACAAAAATCTCTTCAAGTGCAACATCAAAGTAATCCAAGCTTTTAGTGTTCGTACTCTATTCAGGTCACAAGAGTCACGAAAACATTTTGAAAGCAGTCGTCGGTCGCCGCCGTGAAGGCCTCGAGTCCGCTAGCCGAAAACAGCAACAAAAAGGCGTATTGAGTTAGTTTATTGGCTTAGTGTTTTGTAAAGTAATTTCTTTTATCTTTATAGCGACATTTTGCTACAGAGCACAGAGAGAAAAGCATTTTTGCATTTGTTTTATATAACCACACTCTGACAATAAATATACAAAATTCACCAGGTGGAACCATTCAATTTCTGGATGGTATAGTGGATATGGTCTTGGCCTTACAATCGTGAGGTCCGGGTTCGAATCCCGGCCCTACGGGGAATTCTTTTTTCACTTTTTTTTGACAGATTTTTTTTTCTTTTATAGCTTATGACTCTTTCTTCGCTAAATAAATTATTAATTTATTGATTTGGATTTTTGTCTTCAAATGAAAACTCGTTATTTTTACTTTTTGTTTGGGCTTCCTGTGGTCATCTCGGTCAATCCACGAGTTACTTCGCCATTGGCGGTTTGATTACTATCATCAGCTAACATGATGATTTTATTCAATTAGACACTGCAAGGTTTGCCTGGAGGTGCTTTAAGTGCCAAGGGAGATTTAAGAACATCTATTAAATCATTACAAACCTGTTCTCTTACACCAGGTTAGTGTTAATGTAAACAAAGAGTTATCCCCCCCTGTGAACAGGTGGTCAAGACCAATGTCTGCTCACAAGGTTCCAAAGTTTATGGGGGGATCAAAAATGTGGGTTTTAGGAAAGGTCTGCAATTTGGTGTCTGCTTGTGCGGGCATCATAAGTATTAATAGCTTAGGGACCATGGAAAAAAGCAAATGTCTGAAAATCAGGTAGTAGAAGATACAAATATACTTCATATAGTGCAAGAAAAATACATTTCAAGACAGGATCTACATGTCTGGTCTACATGTATATTGTAGATATAAGGGAAATAAACTAAGATGGTTTTCATTGCATGCTTTATTATTATTAACAACATTCTATTTAAGGCCTGGACACATTATGCAACATTGCATACTGTACATTGCAGAGTTGCACTGTGTGTCTATCCCCTAAAACAGTTGTGTACAATGTTGCATGCAACAATTTATTGCAGGTTTAGAATTTTGGCAACATTACACTCAACATTACAGGGATGGACACATGGTGCAACTGTGTTGCATGCAATATAATTCCACAAAATGTACTTGCATCCTGTGTTTGGGCTTTTAGTTTAATATATGAATATATGAATAAAATCCATTATAGACTACAGGTAAGTCAGATAATAACCATAAGTGTATTTATTTCATATCTTTTTAGGGTTTGTGGATGCCTTTGCTGATAACAATGAAGGGATTTTAAGTCATGGACAAAAATTATTGAAGGTAAGTTATTTTTTTTTGAAATAGTTTTCTTTTTATCAAACATTTCGTAAATTATTTTCTTTTCATTCATTGTTTAGTTTGTAATGAGAAATAGATCACAAAGTACTTCACTACCCATCCCTGCTTTAGATGGTTTTTGTAATACCTCTGAAATGAGGCTAAAAGTTCTTCAAGCTCATATTGAAGCTTATAAAGAAAAAGGTAGGACAATTGTTGCAGTGTTCCCCAGAAAAGCCAGCACCCAGTGTTTTATCTCCTCAAGTACTGATTACTTTCATATTGAAAGTGCATTTATGTTAAGCGCTTGATTGCAATTATTTGGTTTCTTCAAATTTGGGACTGCCTATTTTAGAATCTCTGGAGAGCACTGTTTATTTTCTCCTGTTCATTTTTTCACTTGTCCATTCAGTCAGTCAACAGACTGGTTATGGAATCAGTCTGTGAGTTGACCATTAATTCTCCAGCTCGTTGATGTAACATAACTGTTTATTTCTGTTTATTTTCACAGCAAGTGTACACAGTAAGAATTCTTCCCTGGTAGAAGGAGGAGAGATATTAAAACCATTAACTAAATGCTACACAGACATTGAAGTGTCGTCTAACAAATCAGATGTAATGAGAATAGTTAATGGTGATTCTAATAGTTATTGGCAATCTGATGGACCAGCAAGGTCACACTGGGTCAGGTAATGTATATTTTTCTCTTTTGCTATCTCCTTCTGTCTTTCCATTTCTTACTCCCTCCCTTTGTACCCCTTTCCCTCTCTGCCTCTATTCCCTAAATCCTTCCTTCCCTCCATTGCTTGCTTGCTTGCTTGCTTGCTTGCTTGCTTGCTTGCTTGCTTGCTTGCTTGCTTGCTTGCTTGCTTGCTTGCTTCCTTCCTTCCTTCCTTGCTTCCTTCCTTCCTTCCTTCCTTCCTTCCCTCCTGCCTGCCCACCCGCCTGCCTGCCTGCCCGCCCGCCCGCCCGCCTGCCCGCCTGCCCGCCTGCCCGCCTTCATCTTCTAGATCTCCTTCCTCCCTCTGTCCTTTCTCCTGACATCACTTGCTCCCTCCTCCACACTTGTTTCCTCTGTGACCCCTGCCTTTTTGCTTATCTCATTTACCCCCTCTGTCACTTCTTTCCTTGATTATTATCAATGCAACTTGTTTGATTTCATCAGGTTAAAAATGCGACCAAATGTTGTTCTCAAGCAGCTATTAATCAATG
Organism: Telmatactis stephensoni; assembly: GCA_029948255.1. NCBI lineage: Eukaryota > Metazoa > Cnidaria > Anthozoa > Actiniaria > Isophelliidae > Telmatactis > Telmatactis stephensoni. The sequence goes on from JALIZF010001879.1 coordinate 522,720, forward strand.
TGGCCTCAGCAGATCAGAGTTACATGCCACAACATGTTGTTATAATGGCAGGAAGAGATGAACATCACTTGAGGGAAATTGGGGATGTCAGAATACCAAGGTAGGGTTGTTGGAAACTCCATTATATTACTGGTAAATTAATTGGTTGAATTCATGAATGAAGCCTGAAGGACTGCTTGGATAGTTTGGTTGAGTGAAGGAATGATTGAATGAATGAATCAATGGTGTTGTGAATAATAAATTGAAAAAGTAAATGAAAGTTGAATGAATGAGTGGGAATTAACTTTATCCCAATTCCTCATGACTCCATTTGCTTTTGAAAATCACAGGTTAAAAGATGTTTTCTAAATAATTTTTTTCCCCTTTTCCTTTTCTTCCACAGCAACATCACAGGAGAATATACACTAATAGAGAATGTGAAAACACCCTACCCAAGTAAGATTTAGAATCAATTAACTTAGCACTTTTAGTATTAACAAAACTCATAAAAGTGTTATTATGTTACAGCAATTCAAATCAATATTAGACGTTGCCATAGTGATGGCTGTGATACAAGAATACGAGGCCTTAAAGCTTTGGGTTACAAGTGAGTGACATTTTGGTGCTGGATCCCAAAAGTCTGTTTAATTTTAGTGCTAATTAATCCACCAATTAAAATTAATGGTTTCTTTAAAAGAGATGATCCTGGATTAGCACTAATTTGGCTTTGAGAAACTCAGGCCTGAGCCTTACTATTATTTTGTTGGTTACCATTTATATTGTACTACTGGCATAATTATTGTATTAATCTTATTCAGAGTTTTAAAGAGTAAAGGTATGAGTGTGGGAGATGCATCAGCAGTGTGGTATCTCTCTATTCTTGGTGCTACAGCTCAAGCATCTTTACCTCTCGCACCGCACCTTAGAGATACCCTTCTGAACATTACAAGGTATATATATTCATACTGTAGCATTCTCACAAGAAAATAAATGCCAATTCCCAACTTGGGGCTTCCCTGGGTCTGACCTGGGAATCTGTTCTACATGTATTTTTGATTATTCAACTTGGGGGATCTGTAATATCCAAACTTGTAAAAATAGAACAGACTCCCATATTATAGTTAAACCCGGGGCAGCCCCGTATTTGACAAATTGGGAATTTACAATTTTTTTTCTGAGTGTCTATTTACAGTTCTATACCAGTTAGCTCTAAGTCTGACCTTCTTTTTATAGTTTAAACTAATTCAAAGAATTGCATTAAATATATGACTGTTTTGTTATCAGATCTGCTTTGGAACATATGAAACCGCTTTCCCTATCCATTACATCACCTGAAAGACCTTCTTTTATGACTCACAATGTCATAGAAGAAGTAGAGAATTTTTTACATTCAATAGTCAGGTATGATTTTCATTATTAATTACTAATAATAATTGCTTTACAATGAGAAGAAGAGAATTCTTATCTTCTTGTTATAACATTTATCATTACAACTATAGCTGTATGCTGGCAAGTACATTCAATTAATATGGCTTTATTTTGCATGAATATGTAGAATTTATGGTCTAAAAGAATAGGACCATTTTATACAAATGAAAAATATTCATGACTCAATTGATGTATTTGTATATTATCTAAGATGCAAGGTTGCTGCATAACAAGTGCTACTGCTGCCTTATGTACAAACTTCAGTGTCCAAATTTTTGTTCTAGTCCTGAGCCCACACAAATTGACTCAGCTCCTAACTTTTGATTTTATGGGCCCAAAGAGGTGCCAAGAAGTTTTTGTAGGCAGCTGCCTAGAGAAGTAAAAAAACCCTAAGATAATGATGCTCTGTACTGTTTAACAGGCACTTTCTGTCCTAAGATGTGAAGAAAATAAGAACAGTTGAGAATTCATTTTCTCATATCTTAGTGTCTTAGTTCATATCTTAGTGTCCTTTTAGGTTTGCATCTTATCTTTAGTTAGTGATGTCGATGTAATGACCCTAATATTCATTTTTGATGTTGCAGTTATGGAGGAGAATTACAACCAGAAAGTTTGAAGATTTTAATAGAATTTACTTTGGCCAGAGGCAGTTTAAATAGTATTCTTAAAGTTATAAAGCTTTTATATGGTATGTCTTATAAGCTTAGAGAAGATTTCATATGGGTGTGAAAACAGCACTGTACAGTCACAGCACAGTTCTGACAGGAATTTTGAATGTTTTTATAGACAACATGGCACTGTCATGGCCACGGCACTGTGTGGTCTGTTTCACACTCATACAATGTCTGCTCTATACCGTAGATACTTCAGTTGGATAGACAGGTCAATTCTCTGTGGCTATATTAAAGGATGAAATGGTAAAATTGTTAACTATATGTTTCTAATAAAATCTTAATTCAGATGTCAGTGATCAAGATATTAATGCACTGAGTATCATAAAGTCTCTTCAAGATGTTCAATTTAATGCAACAAAGGTGCATGGTAAGTACTGTACAGTCATGTTATTAGACTTGAGTAAAATTTTGGTATTGCCATGACAATATTGTCAACTGAAATTCTAAATATTATCGTACATTTAATGTATGTTCTATACTGTACAGTTATTTTTCCTATTGTAACTTATTTTATGTCTCTTGAACAATGCTGAAGAAATCCTTTTGGATGCTTCTGCCACATTTAGAACTGTCTTTCACATTATGTACCGGTATGTCATAATCGATATTAACAGATTTCTATATCCATATTTTGATGTTCTTCTATCGGTAAAATTCTGTAAGTTGTTTCCCACATTTTACAGAATAGTACATGGATTGTATACTATATTTTGCCTTGTTACATTATTTTGCTTTAGGTTTGCAGTTAAAAATGTCCCTTGTTTCTTGTGATGGTGGAGAAAAGGACAAAAACTCAAAGGCAGAAAATGTGTTGTCAGAAAACTGGACAAGTGAAGGTTAATTGCATTAATAATTAGAGCATTTTTCATATGAGTAAGATTAAAACAGACAGTGATGTGAAGTGACTTTGTCAGTGCAATGATGACTATAAATGTATAATTTTTATGTGATATATATCTATTTGTGTTGTAAATGATGATTATGTACATTTTTCCAGCTTATTGGTCTGAAACTGGTAAAAAGATTGTCAACATGACATTTTCTTCTTCCTCTTCAAATCCAGTAAAACTGACTAAAGTGATTATCAAAGTGAGTTTAATTCATAAGAATCATGTTTAACTTTAGTCAAGTAATAAATTTAAGCCCTCTTTGTGTAGTGTACAGTGCAATTGTATGTACAATATGTTAAACGGTGATTGTCATGAGAAAGGATTGCCTGGTTGGCTTGTGTACCTCACACCATTGTATATGTGGGATGACTATAAAAAGTTTTCACAGCACCATGTCTCTGAGTGTTTTGATTAAATATTAACCAATTAAAACACCTAGACACTGCAAGTTGCAACACAGCATGACATGGACTTTTTCAAAAATTGAAGACTGTCACAAACCCAAGCAAAAATACTTTGGTGAAGGAGTACAAACTTTGACAAACTAATAAAACAAATATCTGACTCTACAACAGGTCACTAAAGGTGCAACTGGGCCTAAAGCAGGGATCATCTTTGTACTCAATGATTTTAAAAGGTAGGTAATATATAGAGGATATTAAATGGGCGCACAGGATTTTATCTTCGAGTGTGAAAAGATCTCTCACGAGTGAGCGCAGCGAACGAGTGAGGATGTTTTGAACAAGAGAAGAAAAAACTGTATCTCCAAGCGAACATGTAATATTCTATTTATCATATAATTATCAAATCAAGAGACAACAAACTATCTGCCTTGAAATGCGGTCAAGTAACCATGGTAACGATCTTTTCACTAGTGAAAAGAACATGTTATTTTCACTTATTTTTTAGTGAAAAGAACAAGTTTTCGAAATTAAGAAATATAGGTATTTTATAAATAATTATATGATAAAGATGTAATATTCAATTTATAGGTATACCAGGACTTTGATATACTTTGATATTGATATAATTATGACTGATGTTTTTGTATTTGTTATATAAAGGGATGAAAAAGACAAGGAGTCTTCTGAAGTAGATCAGTTTAGCAAATACAATGACTGGACTAAAACTACGTACACTGACTTTTTAAAAAGGTAACTTCTTGGGTTTTTGTTTTTCCACATATGTTATAACTTTATTATTTCTGTAGTATTTCTGCTGTCATTTTTACAAACTCTACATTATTTTATTACTCTTGCATTGTTTCTCCTAGCAATCCTTCAACTTCTACAAGAAATGCTGAAGATCCAGTTGCATTCTTTACCCTGGAACAAGACTGGTAAGCAACATGTCCATAATACATGTAAAACGAATTTAGGGAAGAAGACAGCAACTGGTGTTATATTCACAGTCTTTGTAGCTGTATGTACACTGTACATTGTAGCAGCCATTTAACAGCCCTTTGGTTGCCTCGGTTGAGAGCCAGTCTTTCACAGAAGGGTAGGGTACAAGCTTCAGCCAGACCAACACTCAGGGTCTTTAGATAGTTGAGGAGAAGATGCTACAACACAGGGCCTACAGTATGATTGGAAAGCTGTTGTGGTTGCCTTGCCTTTGGAATGATTAAGAAAAGCTTGAACAATAAAATATTGTTCTAATTACAAAAAGTTCATCTTGTGTATGTTACTCTCTTTTGGTTGCCTAGTTCATGTATATACCTGTTATTTGTGCAGCCTGTTCAAAATGAAGGGTTCCATGTGAAAACTGGCCTAAGTGACTTTTTTATGACATTTTTAATGGTATAAATGGTATAAATTATTAACTTTGCTATATATGCTGGAAAAATTAATCTCAGGACATCCATCAAAAAGTCACTTAGGTCATTTTCACAGCAAACCCTTCAAATGCACTGACTTGAACACATTTTTATAATAATATTAGTTTTTTACTATTTGTACTAACAGCAGCATTATTTCTATCAAACACTTGACAGGGATGAAGTAGAAGTGCCTGTAGACTGCATTATGACTGGAAAGGTAATATTGCTGCTTATCAAATACATAATCATGATTAATTTTTAATATATCAGTGAAAAATCAAAGTATGGTGCTGGTGGTGCCATGTAACTGGTACCACCAGCACCATACTTTGATTTTTCACTGACATATTAAATTTGTTCTGTCTGCCATTTATTTATCGGCAATAAGAGAAATATTTGTCAATAGAATTTGAGTTCAATTTTTGAGGAAAGTCATACAGGGAAGGCATTGATACCGCGTGAGATGATCACAAGGTGGCCAAGATGACTGGAAGGTGTAGAAAACTTGGCTTGTACATATATATTATTTATGTTTGTAGTACATCTTGATCAAGTTTCTTGGTCCCCGTAAAGACACAGCAGAGAGGATAGGTGTGGTAGGGGTGCACTTTTTTGGTTATGAAAACAAACCTAGCTGTCCACTTAGTCTGGATCTCAAACTGGTAAGAATTGAGTAAGTGCTATCTGATCAAAGTGTACATTTCTCCTCCAAAATATTTTATTTTTTAAGGAGAATTGAGTGTTTGATCAGAGGTCACTTAATATACTTACTATTTCTGCAGGGACCAAATCCCATCTTCCCATTTTATTTCCCATTTGTTCATACTTTGACTCATATCTCAAAAAGTAAACTAAGTAAGATTTTGTTTGAGCTTGAAATGACTTGCTATGTGCTGTGACAGCATCAAAATAAAAATACCAAAATCCTGCTATGACTGTGCTGTATGTGACTGTGCCATTTTCACAGTCATACAGAAATTGCTCTATAGTTGCACCTGTCAGTTATGTCATATTTTCAATATTTTAGGATGAAGTAGCACCAATTCCTGAATCCAATGAAGTTGAGGGAGCTACACTGCTAATAAGAATGCTGTCATTTTTGGATGAAATGGCAAAGGACCAGGTTAGTTAAGTACACAATGGTTTCTATGTTGGTATATGTAAGTTGTTGCATTCATCTTTGATAGCTTTTTGTAGAGGTATGGTAGATGTTTGTAGTATTACATACAAGCAATGTCAAGATGTAGATTAAACAGATAGTAGTTGATTGTTGGTGGACTATCAGTACACAGTGGGTTATGGATGTGATGAGGTTATTAATTGGGATTGGGTAGGGTGTGATAGGTTGATAATGGATTGACACATTGCATATAAATAATATTAAATGATATAAATAATTATTATAATTGACACTCCCCTGAAGGAGCTTTCTAGTGACTTCAAACTCAATCGCTCCACACTCACTACCACTATATTCGATATACTCTACATAAATCACTCAACTCAAATGTTGATTTTTGCTGAGGCAGCAAAAACTGGAGAACCTGGAGAAAACCAGGAGAAAAAAAACAACTTGTGGCAAGGGTTCAGGAATCAGACCTGGACCTAATGTGGTGAAGGGCGAGTGGTGAACTGCCATTAATAAGCCACTTCACGCTTTCCTCCGCCATTTTGAATTGGGGCAAACACGCCAAAATTTATAGAAATCTGGATCACTTTGGCTTACCATAACTCGGCTAATTTTTATCGTATTTAAAAAAAAAAATTGTTTTGAAATGGTATTGGCTTTGTTTTTTATGCCTGTTTACATGATAAATATTTGAAGATTACAAGATGAGAAAATATAAATATTTTCATTTGTTTGATTACTAGGTACACTTGAGGGCCAATCAGAACAAACAAGCCCCATATATGCAAGAAAAGGTACTGTTCATTTTTTACATATTAACAAAATTTACATTCTCATTCATTAACAACTCCATTTGTGATCTCTTTTTTGCCCACTAGGAAGGACAGCTTGACCTATCAAGTATTAGTCTTGAACTGCTTTGGGAAGTCTACTGCCTTATAACAAGAAGGTAATAATAATAATATTAATAATATTAATAATGATCATTTATATAGCGCCTATCCAAAATCTGCTCTAGGCGCTTTACAAAAACATATAGTGAACATACATGGTAGACTGTGAGCATAGGATGGCGCCTTGGGCTGCCGCTACACAGTCCATACCATAATTTTAAAATACACTATAAGGTACTGATGTACAAATGTGAAAACTTTAGGTTATTTATGAAATGTCATTTTTGTCCAGTGGCACATAAATTTTAATTTGCAACTTTTGTTTTCTCCATACAGAGGGATAAAGCACCGCAAGATTGTTGTTGGTAGCATCTTGTTGCTTAGAATAATGTATCTAACTCTTCCTCACCTCAAACCAGTGAAAACGCTGACGGCAAAGAAAAGAAAAGATGCAGATGAGAAGGTGAGAATTGCTTTTCTCTTCAAGACACTCTTGGATCAGGACTGAAAAACTTCAGCTTCAAAAAACTGCGGTGGGCTCCAGGAAAATTGATTAGCTGTGAGCACACCTTTGCCTACAATTTGCAATGTCTAAACATGTTATATTGTCTATATGCTAGCATGGGTGTCATACAATTATGCCTTCCAGCATGCCCTAAAAATCTCCCAATTCATGATCTATTTCAATCTATTTTTTCAGGCTCAACAGCTTTCCAACCTAGTGTTCATATACCTATGTGACATTGTGGACGATGATGGAACAAGATTCTGTAAAGACTTACAACACATCTCCAAGCAGATTATTCTTGAAGGTACAGTTGAATGCATGAGTTGAAGAAGTACAAATAGTATGTACAACAGAATATGTGTCCAGGCTGTGGATTTACTAAGAATCTCTTATATCTTGAACTATGGCTTCTTGTTACATCAAGGTCTGGATGCATGATTATATAAATTTTTCTTCACCTTTTTCTGCGACATTGTGGGCAACACAGAGTTGCTCCATGTGTCCACCACTACAACTTTTGTAGGTATGGAACAACAGTTGTAGGTCTGGAATAGAATCCATTTCTATTTCTACAGCATTTTGTGCATCTGCTGCATAGATGGTCACATCGTGCCACTGCTGTTGCATGCAACATTACAAGGAAAGTTGCATAATATGTCTGCGTCTAAGGATGGCCTAGTACTGACAATAATTATTATGGACTGACCTTTATAAGGAATTGTACGAGAAGATGTGATGAGTTTTCCATGATCATACATCAGTCATCTTCTCAAACTATACCTCTGATGGTTTACACGTCTGACTTAAGTTTTTATAATAACCAACAGGTGCAGAGGTGTTCTTTCCAGACACAGAGACCAGACGGAATCACTTACTGTCTATGGTAGACCAAGTGATGCTTGAAGGAAAGGCTGTGTCCTTAGCCATGACATTTGAGTCTTTGTGTAGATTCTTCAGTAACAAAGATGCAAGTGGGCTGCTGGGGCTACCAGATGTTTTACCAGAGGTACAGTATATAGGCTAGCTATAATATCAGTAAATATTATATCATAGAAAGAACATGTCATAACTTGTACAATGTACATCAATCTACATCCACTTATTTACTGATAGCAGGAGAAATCTGACTTTGAAATGTTACTGATATTGTTTTGCTATCCATAGAAGACCTTTGACTGCAGTCCTGTCCTCTCTGTCATGACAACTCTTCTATCTGTGGCTTACCAAGAGGTAAGATGATAATGATAGCAGGGTCAAAGCTTGTTCTATTAAAAAACAGGTTTACAATGTCCTTGTCCCTACCTTAACAGTTGTTTGGCTTACCTGTAATTTGTTTAGCTCTAAACTCTAGCAGAAAAGGCCATCAGTGATGGAAAGGGGGGTGCAGTGCTCTGATCATCCTTTAAGTTATTCCTAGCAAAACTTGAGTGATGGAATTGACCAATGAATAATATATTTTGTTGTTTGTTTTCAGTGCATCAGCAGTCTGACCAATGAGAGTGATAAAACCAGTGATCATTCAAGATCAAACCTGGTCCAACTGCTATGTGCAATGCAGAAGAGCCTTTTGCTATGGTGCCACACCCAGTTGAAGGGTACTGAAAAGGTTGGAAAAGAAGCAGCTCTGACTCTGGTACAAGAATGTAAGTATATACATAGAGCATACTTAAACATTAAACAACCACAAAGTACAGTGTATAATATTAATTTTAATGTAATCTGCAGTAGAGATGAAGTACAAAGAATCATATAGTTCTTGTAACATGCAGGAATAAGATGGTTGTCATGTTGTTGTTGTTGATGATGATGTTGATGATGATGCACAAATATAAGATCGATTTTTGAATGAGTGAAAAACTGATTGTACTTGTTGATGATGGTCAATAGCCTCATGTCCAGTTGGTGATGGTAGTTTTGGTAATTGGTGGTGGTATACATGATTGTGGTGATGGTGGATGTGGTTGCAGTGTTGGTATTGGTAGTGGTGGTGGTGGTGGTGGTGGTTGCAGTGATAGTGATGTTGGGATGGTTGCATTTGAGAGGGCTGGTAGTGGTAGTGGAGTTCCAATTGCTATTAATAATTGTATTGTGGTGTTTAGATTATGGCATAAATGGAAAGTGCTAAACTTGTTTCTGTAGCATAAACTGCCCTTGATCAGGAGAAGACTGTCATCATATGCAATGATTACATTGTCATACAATGCATGTGGTACATTGGAAATTTGATTCCTCTCCCAATCAAGGGCAGTTTGGATTTGGACTATGGAAACAAGTCTTTATTAAATGGAAGTACAGTTATCAATCTCACAATAGTTGTTTTCTGAATCTAGGCCCAGTTGTTTGAAAGACAATTAGCATTAACCCAGAAAATTATATCTAAAGAAAACCATTTACTTCAACCCAGGAATAGCATTAATTGCACTTTGAACAACCAGACCCTAGTGTACAATCATGTACTTGTGAGGTGTATTAACCCCATTTGTTTGATCTCCTTCAGATACAGGCATTCTAGCTAATAAAGTCTGCAATGCCCTACAAGCTGTTGGTAACATATCATGCAAGGTACCATATATTATCACAAAGTGTATTAAGCTGTCAATTTACAATTATAACAGATGTAGAAAAATCTTTCCCCATATCTTATACACAATCATCTTGATTTTGCATCTTTCATATGCAGCAAATCAAGAATCATTTTCCATTCCAGGTAACAGCCATAGACAGACTGGAACACTCATTTGTAGCTGCAGCAACTAGACAACATGTAAGTTTAATATAAATTGAAGTGGCTTAAGTGACTTTTTAGATGATTTTTCAAGTTTTCTCAAATGGTCCAAAATGGTATTGCTGGACTTTCCTATGGTAAAATATCTCTAGACCTCAACTAATAGTCACTTTGGCCATTTTAATGGGCACCCCTTCATTTCTTTATTTTCCCTCACAATGGCATTAATGTTTATCACTCACGTTATATGATATTTATCTTGTCAATTTTATAGGTGTTATTTCTGAATGCCTTTACTGGTCTAGATGAGATCTGTCTACCTGTTCTTAGAAGTCTTCATCCCATTGGTCTTGAACTAAGGAAGCTGTCAACTGATCTCCCTGATTTGTTCTTCAAGGTATGGTACATGTTGTATAAGGATATAGGGGGATATTTAGATAACAGATGATGGGAATGTGTGTGGGTGTATGTTGGGGAGGGGGGCTTCTGTTTCTGTGTATTGTTTTATGCCTTGGGCCATGTCATTTCCATTGTTGCCTATAAATATATTCAGAATTTCTGCTGTAACCATGCTGTGACTGTACAGTGCCATTTTCACAGTCATACAAAATCTACTCTAGCATTAGTGTGTGGTGATTTCCAAGAAATTACACAAAATTCAGGGGCCTATCTAGAGGGGGGTCCTAGGGTGCCCGTGACCCCCCTTTCTAAGTCAGGGGAATGATAGAAATATAAGAATAGGAACATAGAAGGGAAGGTGTAGAGTTTTAAAAAGTGAAAATTGTGCCCGTGACCCCCCTTTGAAAAATCCCAGATACGCCCCTGAAATTATGTTCTATCAGCATTGTTACAGTTCTTCTTCTTCATTTAACAAAATGTACATGTAAAAATTCTTTCTTCAGCAAGATCTGATCTTTGATAAAAACCCCACTGAATATGATACCTGTATGTTCAACTAATTTGGTGGTTATTTCCTTTTTCATTTAATTTGTGTATTTCACTTGCATTTGATGTGGTGGTTTCTGATCTTCAAAAACAGATTGATTCAGAGGAGTGGAACAAAGCACAGGGGGAAACAGTACTACGTACATGGGATGAGGAGTCTAATCATGATTATGAGAATAACCAAGACATCTCTAAGGTAACTAATCCATCTGATGTACTCACCATTAGTTCAATTGCAATGTGTTGTCAACAGCTCAGGGTTAGATTCTTATATGAAACAAGGGTAGCTCGGTTTGCATGTGTACATGTGTATGTGTAATCTTAGGATAATTATTGTTTACAGACCACCCTACTCGACTAACCACAGGGTGCCCATGAATGCGTTCCTCGCTGAATTTTCCAACTACATCGAGTCTATCATCCTCACAAAGGAACGCCTGCTGATTGTCGGCGATTTTAATATCCATGTTGATGTCTCTGGAGATCCAGACGCCAGGGCATTTTTGGACTTGATAGATTCATTTGGCCTCAAACAGCATGTTGAGAAGCCCACGCACATCCATGGCCATACGCTTGATCTTGTTATTACCCGTAAGGCAAGCAATATCATTCAAACGTCACCCAAGGTACACCAGTACTTCTCTGATCACGCCTCTGTTATCAGCGATCTGAAGATTAATAAACCTGCTTCAAAAGTCCTAACGGTCACCTTCAGAAAGCTTAAATCTATTGATATGGCCAGTCTGTATGACAACCTCGCCTCTTCTGATTTATGCACTACCGACTGCAGTATTCCGAGCAACACTGCTGATCTTGAAAAGCTTGTCGAGAAATATGAAACCACATTGTCTACTTTGATTGACAATCATGCGCCTATCAAAACTAAGAGAGTAAGAAGCCGTCCACAAGTTCCTTGGTACAACGAGGAAATCGCAGATGCGAGATGACAACGACGCAAAGCAGAGAGAACTTGGCGAAGGACGAAGTTGACATCAGATTTTCTGCTCTTTAAGAAAAAGAGAAATTATGTCACTTTTATTATCAATAGAGCACGGAAAGCCTTTTACACCGACTTCATCGATGAAAATAGCTCTGATCAAGGGAAGCTGTTTAGAGGAATGAAAAAACTCCTTGCGCCACAAGAAAATCTTTGCTTTCCTGATTACCATGACAACTGTGTTCTGGCAGACGATATCGGTGGATTCTTTTACCGCAAGATCAATAATATTCGTCATGGCCTTGCTGCTGCTGGAATCGAAGAGGAGGATAGATGCAAGGTTCCAGAGGATCCTATAGTGGAAGACAACCAGCGCATATGTGAGTTCCAACAACTCACCTGTGACGATGTCCGCAACCTTGTCCAGAAGTCGGCTAAAAAGACCTGCACACTCGATCCAATGCCAACGTCCATGGTTGTAGCCTGCCTAGATCATCTTCTTCCAGTAATCACGAGCATACTGAATTCCTCCCTGTCATTGGGTCATTTTCCTTCAAAGTGGAAAGAAGCTCTTATTGATCCGCGGCTTAAGAAATCTGGAAAAGATATTTCGTTCGCGAACCTACGACCTGTGAGCAACCTCCAATTTATATCAAAGCTGGTTGAGCGTGCTGTGTTTAATCAGACTCACGAACACATGATGAAGCACCAGCTGTATCCGCTTCTGCAGTCTGCTTATCGTACTGGTCACAGCACCGAGACGGCGCTGCTTAAGGTGCATAACGACATCCTGTTAAATATGGATCGCCAAAGGGTAACATTGCTGGTACTACTAGATCTGAGCGCCGCGTTCGACACTGTCGACCATGAAGTGTTACTTAACCGTCTGAAGTCTACATTTGGAATAACTGGGACTGCTCTGAGTTGGTTCTCGTCATATCTGAACGGAAGATCTCAACGTATTTGCATCGATGGGTGCTATTCCAAGAAGTTTGACCTACACTATGGTGTTCCTCAAGGCTCGTGCCTTGGTCCTTTGCTCTTCACAATATATGCGAGCAAGTTGTTTGAAGTGATCAAGACCTACCTTCCAGAGGTGCATGCATACGCGGACGACACTCAGCTCTATTTGTCGTTTGCGCCAGACTCTGATGTCAGCCAAAATGAAGCTGTGATTGCCATGCAAAACTGCATTGAAAGCATCAGAAATTGGATGGCAGTGGATCAACTGAAGCTTAATGAAGACAAAACAGAGATCATTGCCATCGGTACTCGTCAGCAACTAGACAAAGTGAGCATCACACACCTGAACATTGGTCAAGCATCACCGCCAATCTTAAACACTGCTGTCCGTAACCTTGGCTCGTGGTTTGACTCAAATCTTAACATGATAACACAGATCAACAAGACATGTCAATCAGTCTATTATCATTTGTATAATATTAGACAAATAAGGAAGTTCTTAACACATGACTCAACTAAATTACTTGTGCAAGCTGTGATCATGGCACGCATCGACTATTGCAACAGTCTGCTATATGGTGTACCAGCTGTGCATCTCTCCAAGCTACAACGTCTTCAGAATTCTGCAGCGCGACTTATTACCTACACACCTAGATACTGTCACATAACACCAGTGCTGCATGCCTTACATTGGCTACCTGTGAGGTTCCGAATCTGCTATAAAATAGCGGTTATTACTTTCAAAACCATCCATAACCAAATCCCAGAGTATCTAAAGAGCCTCATAAACATCAGAAAGATTTCACGCTACAATCTACGTTCCAAGTCTGGCATCGTCCTACAAGATCCCTCAGCCAGGTTCAAGCGCACGCTTGGGGACCGATCCTTTACAGCTGCTGCTCCAAAGATTTGGAACACTCTACCTGTATCGATAAGGAATGAGAACAATTTTGCTAGATTTAAAAGTCTACTTAAAACACATTATTTTAGAGAGGCCTTCTCTGACCTAAGTTAATTTATGATATATGCATTATATAGGATATACTAGTCATTTTATGAGCACGATGATCACTTATTTTTATGAGTAAGATAATTAATTACACTGTTTGTTTATTTTATTTATGTAATTACTTCATTTTATATTAGGGAATTATATCATTAGGTTTTTTCGTGTTTATATACCAACACATATATATATATATTTATTTTATTTTATTTTATTTTATTTTACTTTATATTTTTATATTTTATTTAGTTTAGCGCATTTGATCATATCTAGATGCTAATTTGCGCTATAGAAGTAATAAATATTATTATTATTATTATTATTATTATTATGTACAGCTTTCTGATTGATGGATATTACCAACTCCCAATAACCCCCCATAATTATTATGGGGAAGTGGGGGCTGGAAGTTGGACACCTATGTGATGTTGTGAGTCTTGAACCCTTTGCTCTCGTCATATCCAGGTAGCTTAATGAACTTTCAATACCCATTGGGTGGAGCACTGATGGAGGGAGGGGTAGGGGGTGCACTGTGTACCACTAGAAGATCTTTTTATTAATTATGTTACTAACCCTAGCATTTATTTCTTTGCAGGTCTTTAGCTGTCCCTGGCTGCTTCTGAGTTTACTGTAGAATTTGATCCTCAATGTGAAACAGAAAGAAAGTATGTAAAATTTAGATGTATTTTTGCATGAGTTATATATATATTATAACATGTTATTCATTGTTTATGTTCTACTAGATATGACTACTTGGAATTTACAGACTCAAATGGTAATAAGAAAAGGTTTGATCAGAAGGTTGGAACAGAGAAGTGGCCACTGGTAAGCACAGCATTATCCTCTCTATCACCAGTTGTCAATATTTAAATGTGCTTTTTGTGCACTCTACATACATGTAATATGGTGTTTGTTTATTGTAGAAAGTTCATTTCAAAGCTGGTGATAGATTGCTGTTCTATTTTCACTCTGATGGCAGCAATAGTGAATGGGGATACAAGTTTAAGGTCAGTTTACCTCTCTTGTACATGTAAGTAATGCTCTTGTTATTTTTCTCAATCCTTTGCATTAACAATGAATTATAATGAACTATGTGTATTGTGTTACAAATCACTGTATTTCTACAAATTTTCAAAACATTGCCTTGTTGATTTCCTATCTATTTCAACCCATTACCTTATTATTTAGAATCTTAAATTATTAAACTAGAATGGATAATCCATGTCTCATTTAACATTTTGTATTATGTAATGGTAATATTCCTGTCTGCAGGTGACAGCTAAAGGTTCACCCGATGTGGCATTATCATGGATCTTTGACCTTCAGCTTGGCATGGCAAGATTGTTTGGTCTTCTTTGTAGTGCTGCTCTGGACTCCAGGAAAGGTACTGTGCAAGAATACTAATTTAGTACATATACTTGTTGTTTAATGCTGTACATAAATGTAAGCTGCAGCAATTACTTTGTACCTTTACCTTGTACATTAATTATTGTACATTGCTCCTGAGCTATTGTTGTCTTTGGACTGCCTGTGTGTTTGAATTTGTGATAACAGTTGTTGTTCTGGTTTTGATTGTTGTTGTTGTTGTTGTTGTTGTTGTTGTTGTTATTATTATTATTGTTGTTGTTGTTGTTGTTGTATGATGGTGATGATATTGATCTGCTGTTACAGTCATTAGTCAGGGGTTTGCACTTTAGTCTTGATATTTCTGGTAATGTCCTCATCTCTTTCCCAACCCTCTACTTTTTGGCTGTTATTTCACTTCTATTAACAAAATTTGTTAATGTGATGAGGTTAAAACCTTTTTTGCAGCTTCCTTGCCACATTCATCAACTGATGGAGAAGAGGATGACACAAAGTTACTTCACAGTGAGATATGGACTACATTATTCCGTGGTGGCTACATGACTGTCAAACTTCAGAGATCACTCTCTGGACATCATGTAAGTTACAATATTAAATTAAGGTGGCAGTTAGAACCAATACCAGTGTGAATTGGGGCTGCGCCCTGCCATGGCCATGTCGGCACCATGTTGTCTATAAAAACATTCAAAATTCCTGCCATAACTGTGCTGTGACTGTGTGTTGCTACTGTCAAACTCTTATGAAAAAATCTGCTCTAGAGCCGATTTCATGCAACTTTGGAAAATTCATGTCAAAGAGCAAGTCATGTTGGTGATATTTCTGTGACATGCAGTATGTGATTTAAACATGGGAAATTCCATCATGTGACATGTCATGTCTTGATGTGTGTTATGGCTTTTCACAGCCTGTAAGATCTTGTAAATTTAACTCACAGTAAATTTGTCTCTCTATAGACCACAAGTCCACCACAGGAGTCATCTGTCAACTCATATCTACACAACCTCATTGAAAATGATGATGAGGATCTCTTAAAGAGGTTTGTGGTCATCAGTACACATGCTTATAAATCATGTAACCATTTTATCTGAATACTTGTTTTTTTATATGTTAAGGTGTCGTATAATCAGTTCAGGTCCAGCTATAGGAGGACCACTTGTGGACAAGGCTATAAAGGCTGTCTTTGCTGCACTTATCTGGCATTCCCAGGAACTTAGGGACCAAGTGGTTTTGTATGGTAAGTTAAAGGGACAGGTTTTGATATCTAGTAAGGTATATCCTTATCTAATACTTATTTATAACATTATGTTCCCTTCAGCTAATAAGACACCACCTGAGACAGGTACCTTTGGGCATACAGGAAGCATTCTTGATTGCTGAGTCTTTGAGAAGAAATCTGGTAAGCAATGTAATTCATGTCTATCTACTCATCCTTTGCTATATCCATTTGTCTGTCTTTCTGTCTGTCCATTCCAAAATCTGTCTGTTTACCCGAGCACTGTCATGTATGTCATGATTCAGCCTTTTGCAGCTTATATATCATTATTTATTTTTCACATTTTCTTCCTCTTTTTTTGATATCTAAATTTTCTTTGTCATTATTAAAGGTTGATCGTCGCCAGAAGCTCATCCTACAGGCAGAAGAGGAGGGCAACAAAGGGTCTAGTGTGTCCAAGACAGATCAGGATGCACCTGGTAAGATTATATTAGTTTAAACACAGTTCTCTTTCGACAAAATCGTAAAGTGGTGAAAACTTTCTACCTCTCTAGTGAGAAACAACATCTTTCACTGCATCCCATGGAATAATTTGTTAGCCCACTCTTCCATGGCAGACTAAGAGATTATTAACCGAGCGCGAGGTCTGTACGGGGAAATATCAGACTGAGGTATGAAAAAAATGACCGAGGTCTGATATTTTCTCGTTCAGACCGAGCAAGTGAGGTTAATAAATCGTTTATTATATGGCTTTTTGTCGTGAAAAAAAGAACTTCCGGTCTTTATGTACAAGTTTTCGTCGTTTTCACTCTCGAAAACCGGATAATAGAATTCACTCAGCGAATGCTCACTGTCAGACTCCTTGCCCATTGTCGAAATTTAAGAAAAGATCAAGTTATCGTGATGTTCTAAGACGTTTTTCTCAAAACAAACGAAAAAACTTGTAGTTTTTGAATTTCTCGGTCCATACAAAATACGGAAGTTGGACCATTGCCATGGTAATGGTCCAAACTTCTCAAATACGCTTTTGGACAGACCGTGCGCCAGCCAATCAGAATTCAGGAAATTATCAAGCCATATAATAAAACAAAGGATTCCCCACCCTTCTATGAAGCTGCACATGCTTATACACTGGATAAACACTTGCATTATCAAAACATTTTTTCTTTATTATAAAGCAATTTCTGATCATTTTCTTCATAATTCTCTTTTCCTCTAGTTATCAGCTGTAAAGAGAAAGCTCAGTTTTTGCTGAGGTTTGGTGGTCTGCAAAGAATGAGTGATAAATCAGATCGGGAAAACAGACGATCTAAATGGCTGAATAGAAAATCATCTTGGCAAAAATCTTCTTCTACTGAAAACTTGGCTGGTCCCTTTGGTGCAACAAGACAGGTAATGGGTGAATATTGCTTTTGGATATAGTCTTATGTAGAATGAAGGAAAACATTTATTTATAGTAGAAAATATCCTTTTTAAATACTGGTATATCTAACAATGGAATGTCAGCATGACGATGATGATGATGACGACAACAACAACAACAATGGCTAAAGTAACTGAAGGGCAACAACTGAGAGTGTATAGTGATGGCCATGATAGTGGTATTGATGATGATGATGATGATGATGATGATGACAAAATGATTTTGAATATCATTATTCTCAAGAACAGTTTCATTCATTTTCCACCAATTGTATTATTCATTTGTTACAGCGTGCATTTTCAGTGGAGGAAATCAAGACCATTGATAAGCATCCTGCCTTCAAGCTGATCATCGATTTTGTTACTAATGAATCCTACTCTCATGAGAGGTGATTCCTGACAGCAACACTGCATTAAACCAGATATTTGTTGCGATTATTATTAAATGCATGACACTTTGTTTTCTCAGGATATGTGCCTTACTACAGCAACGTAACAAACATGCCAACACTGTATCTGATATTTACCTATTTGCTGCTGATTTTCTTAGAATCTCCTCTGAGTCTGATTCCATTCAGGTAATACAACAATTCAGTTCACTATACAAAATAATGACGATATTTGGCTTAGTGATCAACCATTTGAAGAGATGTTCATTAAAATGGCTTAAGTGACTTCTATGGCAATTTTTCCAAGTTAAAGAACACTTCAAAAAATGATCATTTTGTCACTTAAGCCATTTTTATGGCCATCCCTTCAACTGCCATGTTTAATTTCATTTAGGCTCCCGCTGTATTGTTCCTTCAACAATTTCTTTCGATGCAAAAGTATTTTCCAAGGTAAATATACTTCCAGTTTTCAAGATATTTTCTTTAGACTGCTTGGGCCTACCTTATTAAATGAAATTTTCATGACATTTAGTTTCCACCGTCTTGTTTTGTTTGAAGTCATTATGCCGATAACCTTGATGGGTGTGGTCTAGCATTAGAGGGTAAGGTACGTAGAGCGTACTACACACTGGTCAGACGAGGAATTGAAGCTGTCAAGTCTTACACCTCTAACACAAATGCCTTGAAGTAAGTTTACAAAATTTGGTGTTTACCTTGATGGATACAATTCTTATGAATTGATATTTCAATATGGCATTGTGTATTGCATATTTATATAATAATTGGCATATTACGCGCGCTCTGATTGGTCGAACAACCATGTGTGATTAGAGTACACACACATAGATGGCGTCATCGAATCTTACGCGCTCTCCGATTGGTTGGAATGTTTCGATTTTAATTAACAAATTGAAGATGGTTTTGAGTTGTCTGTCCTCTTACTGACACTCTCTTGACGTCATACATAAAACGTTCAAAACTCAAGTGGAATTACGAGCGCAGCGAGTGATTTCACTGCAAAGTTTTGAACATTTTATGGCTCAAAACCATCTTCAATTCGTTTCTTACAACAATTATTTGAGATAAAAGTTTAAAAAGTCATTTTCAAACAGGGCAACAGAACGAGCGCGCGCGCCGAAACGCATCAGAAGTGTCTATCCTCTTATTGATACACTCTAATCAACCAATCAGATCGGGAGATTAGCATAAAAAAAAGATCGCGAGATTGGTATCAAGTGTTGTAAAAATACATATATTTAGTGCTGTATATATCTTATTTCAGGTGTACCTCATCTGCCTTTGAATGTTTGCGTGCTTATGTCATTCACCTACTAGATACTGAATGGAAGGTAAATAAACTCATTTGCTATACAATACATTTGCAAAAAAACATTGACCCTTTTTAAAAATAAATCTTCAAACATAGAATCCTTGACTAATGAACGACGGGAAATCTGTTTATTAGATGATTTTAAAGAAGTGTGTGGATCAATTGATTAAGATGTGTGTGGATGGATGAGAAATGAATGGATGGTTGGTAAATCTAGGGATGAGAGAATTGATGGACCCAGGTGCAGGTACCCCTCTCGCCTCACTTTGGTGCAGCTAAACAATGGCATGGTTAGGTGATTCTTTTGTTTTACTGAGCCAAAGCGAGGCAAAGGGTGTATCTGCATAATATTAGTAGCTTTGTGCAAAGGGAATATGCTCTTGTGTTTTTCCAGCCCTATGACTACACCTTCATTCTGGATGTCCACCTACCAGCATTTCTACTTGGAACATCTAAAGCAACAGTGCAAATTCCCAAGATGGACATCAATGATTTGAGTGAGAAACAAGAACTAGAACACTATGAAGACTGCATGAAATGGTTTGAAGAAGCCAAGAATAGTTTTGATTCCTGGTGGAGTCGCATGCAGGAACAAGAAATGACAGCTGAACAGAGTCGGGTAAGGTTTCTTCATGAAGTCTTGGGATACCCTTGTGACATGAACACTAGTATGAAGACAAACTGTGTACAGATACTCGAGGCCTATCAGCAATAGCGCGAACGCATTTCTGGTAATAGTACGTAAGATCTCCTTTCCTCTATGCTATAGAGAGTTAATTTCCATTAAGACATTGTGTTGGGTAACCAACTGAAATCACTACATGATACCTCTTTGCCGACTGGCAAGCTCAATGCGAAAGTGCGACAATAAATTACAAGCTTATTCCCATTTGGTCATTTTGTGACTAAACAACTGGACAGTATTTCACGTTTTTTCAAGTCCTCTTTACATCTTGCAGACATAAACGTTCATGAACAAAAATGAGTCTTTTCCCATTCTGATTCTTATCTCTTCACAGCAAATGCATCTGTTTGTTGCTGAGTACTCAGACTGCCTTGAAGTAACCATTACATGTGATGGCTGCAGCTGCAGTTTGCCAGGGCGACGATTCCGTTGCTTAAATTGCCCAGATGTAGATCTGTGCAGCGCCTGTTACCTAGGTAATAAGCCCTTGTCATTCCTTGGGGGAAGGGCATTTAAAGTATGCTCAATAAAGCCGTGGCTATACGGACGATTTTTCGGTTTCACAGGCGACAATTTCTTGACATCACCAACGTTATAATTTCGTACACCATATTTGTTTATGAAAATCAGTCTTTCATGTCAGGCCAACTTTGTTGCCATCCTTTGCTGCCAGCATTGTTCCCTCGTTTAGCTACCACGTTGGTAATTTCAAAAAATCGCGTCGCCTGTGCAAGCAAAAAATCGCTATGATCACTATGATTTTTGTGTTAATTTACGGGTATGTTAACGGGTGCTCGCGCGCTTCTATAAACTTACCCTAGAGCAGATTTCGTATGAGTGTGAAACAGACCGTGTGCCGTGACTGTGCGGTGACGTTTTCACAGTCATACGAAATCTACTCTATGATAAATGCCCGTGCCGCAGCTTTTTGTATAGTGAGATGAGTTATTTCTTTAAGGAATATAAAACGTGCGAGTATGATATAAACGTGCAGGGAGAAGTAGAGCACAAGAAAAGCAAGCTTAGGAACAGGAAGCAAAGCCGAGTGTTTCACTTGCTTTTCGAGTGCTCTACATCTTCCAGAGTGTTTATATCACAGTACAGAGACTTAAGTGATCATTCTATATTACTTTTGTAAAATATTTTGAACGTTTTGGTTTAGCGAACCATGTCTCTGTCCTCTGATACAAACACAATCGCCAGACAATCAGCGCGCACACGTTTTATCTCTAATAGTTAATAAACGTAAATAGATAAAGTATACCTTTAGCTTGTTTTTGTCAATCGTCTAAATAAATTATTGTTGATTTCAACAGGCGGCATTATGCCTGAAGGTCATACAGACGATCATCAAGTTGTTGATTTACGGTAAGACAAGTAGCTCATGGTTGTTGAAATTTTTCTTTATCATCATCACTTTAGCATCAAATATTGCAGTTGTTTTTATTGCTTTATCAACACCACCATCATCATCATCATCATCATCATCAGTGATTAATAATTATTGATTAATAATTATGAATGATTTTTCCCAACAGGTTCAAGTGTAACCAGTGTCAAGGTTTTATTGTTGGTACTCGATTCCACTGCAATGAATGTGAGGACTTTGATCTGTGTCTAGGCTGCCAAATCTTCATGAAGTTCCCGTTCCCTGAAAAGTAAGCATGGATATCACATCACTTTATTGAATAACACATCACTTTAATAACACATCACTTTAATAACACATCACTTAAATAACACATCACTTTAATAACACACCATTTTATTGGATCGTTATTGAATAATTGTGATCTTTGGGTGGCATGGTTGGCCGAACGGTTAAAAGCGCTGACCTTTCACCGCTATGGTCCAGGTTCAAGTCCCAGCTCGAGCGCCCGGATCATATGTGAATTGAGTTTGTTTGATGTGTTGTTCTCTACCATGCCACGAGGGTTTTTTCTCGGGGTTCTCCAGTTTTTCCTCCCTCAGCAAAAATTAACATGTGAGTCGAGTGATTATTTGCAAAATACTTAATGTAGAGTTAGTGTGTGAGAGAGTACAGTGTTCCCCAATTAGTGCGCAATCGCTAGAAGACATTGGACACTTAAATAAACAGTCTGTTATTGATTTTTTATTAATTTAATTGAAGAGGTGTCGGTTTTTATATCCATCCAGCGCCTTTTGCTTTCCCAGAAAGAAGCGTCCTACACCATTGCTCTGAATATCCTGTCTTGCTTTTGTTGCAAAGATTTCAATACACTATGTTCGAAATCTCAAACATTCTGCTTGATACCAAGGCTTCCGTCCAGGATTAAAATATAACAAATTCAATGATTTCATTTTGCCGCAAAAAAGGATGGCAGTTCTTTTGTTTTACTCCTTGAAGCCTCGTTGTCATGCAGAATGTTTGAGATTTTGAAGTGCTTATTGTTGATTGTATATTTCAGACACTACGCATCTCATAGAGTCACCAAGTTTCCTTTCAAGACTGGTGAGTGTAGACTGGCATCAGTATACACCATACTTAACACTTACTATAATCAGGCTAAATCTAGGCAAGGTTAAAATCGAGAAAGTGCTGGTCAGTGGTCTGCTGGCCAGTGGTCTCCCCTGGGTAGTTTGGGGGGGGACCCAGGAGGATTGCAGGGGCTTGAAATACACATGTTATCAAACCTTTTTCCCTTTTGCTGATCGTAGCGGATCAACATAGCGGATCTGTAAATTGATTGTTAGATTCTACAAGTGAACCAATAACAGGTCTTGTACAAACCTGCACCAATCATTGTATCATACTATTAAACACGTACTTACTATAGATATGATTTAATTGTTAGATTCTACAGGTAAACCTAATATCTTAAACCTAATATCTAAACCTAATGTCTTGTACAAACCTACACTCATCATTGTATCATACTATTAAACATGTACTTACTATAGATATGATTTAATTGTTAGATTCTACAGGTAAACCTAATATCTTAAACCTAATGTCTTATACAAACCTACACTCATCATTGTATCATACTATTAAACATGTACTTACTATAGATATGATTTAATTGTTAGATTCTACAGGTAAACCTAATATCTTAAACCTAATGTCTTATACAAACCTACACTCATCATTGTATCATACTATTAAACATGTACTTACTATAGATATGATTTAATTGTTAGATTCTACAGGTAAACCTAATATCTTAAACCTAATGTCTTATACAAACCTACACTCATCATTGTATCATACTATTAAACATGTACTCACTATAGATATGATTTAATTGTTAGATTCTACAGGTAAACCTAATATCTTAAACCTAATGTCTTATACAAACCTGCACCAATCATTGTATCATACTATTAAACATTTACTTACTATAGATATGATTTAATTGTTAGATTCTACAGGTAAACCTAATATCTTAAACCTAATGTCTTATACAAACCTGCACCAATCATTGTATCATACTATTAAACATTTACTTACTATAGATATGATTTAATTGTTAGATTCTACAGGTAAACAAACAACAGGTCTTGTACAAACCTACACCCATCAACATGTATGGTTACAGTTTGCATCGCTGGCGATGTCCTTGGCCAACACCTTAAACAACCCTGATAAAACTGGTAAGAAGTTAATGATAACAACAACAACAACAACAACAGCAACAACAACAACAACAACAGCAACAACAACAACAACAACAGCAACAACATGGAACAAGTGTAGCTCGTCCAAAGTTCGATTCCCAGTGACCTATCACGCTTGTTTCTACTTTTTTTCCATTCCTTGTAGCTTTCAATATTTTTAGATACTCTTGAAACAGTGACAACACTGATGGCCTCAAGTTCATCAGTGCAAAACTGTTGTGAGTTACCGACATTAAATAAGATTACTTAAACTTTAAAAGCTATCTACAACAAAACGACAATAATAGCAACAACAGCATAAACAACAGCAACACTGAACACCACCAGCAGCAACAACAACAAAGTTGCTTTAGTTGTGATGATGTACCATAGGGGAGGGAATGTAAAGTTAACTTCTCAGTAAAATTAAGTCTCTCTGCGATTCAGGTATAATGAGTTGATCTTGCATTAGCTTTTGCAGGTTTAAATGCAGAGTACATGCGTACAGCTGGTATGCTCCACATGGATTGTTTTGATCTGCTGACCAGATCGTTGAATTACATCAATATATCATCAGAAGGTAAGTTGTGATTTCAGTGCTTTGGATTTTAATCGTGTGGATTAGAGATTTATTGGAGTTTGTTTTGTGTTTGACAATGTCTGATTAGGAGAATATAAGCAGAGCATAGAGAAGCGAGTCCTGTGGGTGAAATGCTCGCCCCTTTTCGGCGCACTGTTTTTTTATACCTTGGCAATACTTTTTACCATACGCATACTGCATACGCTACCAGCGCCAACAGAAGCAGAGATTTCATTAAGATTTTTAAGAGGAATGCATCGGACTATGACACCCAAGCGAGACTACAAATGTCTATTAACAAAAGTTAGTTTAAGTTAAATTGTTCAAGACAGCCTGACAAAGTCGTTTTCACAGACAATCGATTTGTCCGATATTTGGCACAAAAATGAACCCACTGCTAAAGCCGTTCAGAATAACCGAATGAGACCAGGAACGAGCTCTAAAATAGCTCAATGTGGAGTAACAAGTCACATTCAGCTCCCTAATGTTTTAAAGGGCTTCGCAATCAGTTTCTTGATTCTGCTCTGGTGGTTTAATCTGTTATATCTTTTACCATACAGAATCATCTAAGGAGACCGTCTGCTGAAGCAACTCCATCATCCAGTGGTGAAGAAATTACTCAAAAGACACCAAGTTCTGATTCTTTAGAAGCCAAGTCAACACCCACGGCTTACTGAAACAACTGAGGAATCATCAGAGTCATCCCAAACCATTCGGATGAATCCTCTAAAAGTGAGGACACACCTACTGGAGATCCTGCCGGTACTGCTACAGGAGATTCAGTCTCTTCTGAGGGTTCTGCTCCTGTTCCCACGAGATGCTAGCTTCGCCTGCTGAAGGTTCATCTGCCCCAAGTGTGGATCCCATCCTCATCTACAAAGGATTCTGTTCAGCCCTACCAAAGATTCTGAACCATCAACTGGAGATTCAATCTCTTCTGAGGGTTCTGCTCCTGCTCCACGAGATGCAGCTTACGCCTGCTGAAGGTTCATCTACCCCAAGTGTGGATCCCCACTTCACCTACAAAGGATTCTGTTCAGCCCACCAAAGATTCTGAATCATCAACTGCCCGATCTATTGTTGTCTCTAAAGAAGATGTCCCATCTATGGAACAAACTGCTGCCCCACCCTCAGATACCACAGGCAGTCCATCAGCAACCCAGTCCACTGAACAAGCTCCCAAGGATGCGACTTCCCCCAACACATCTGTAGAAACAATTAATTCCCAGTCCATTGAGTCTCAGGGTAGTGATGTGAAGGTCTGTGATAGCTCCAGTCAAGAGACCATTGGAGAAGACGGCAGCTCCAAGGCAATGAGAATGGAGGAAGCGGAGAAAGTGTTTGCAAAAGGAGCTTATGAGAGGATCCTTGGTTTGCTTGGAGCACTGTTACCAAATGACTCCAAGGTTAGTTTGTGTGAGTCGTCTTCTACCAGATGACCAACAAAGGAACCACAGACATCTCAGATGGTAGTGGGTGACTCCCTTACGGCCTAACCCCCGGGGGGACTCCACTGTAAAAGGATCGGGTATGCTCGTCGTATCTCTTAGGGGTAAAAATCAGCGATTTGGTATCTTTTAGGGTGTTAAAATTGAAGTTTAGAGTTTTAGCATTTCCTGGTCTCTCTTAGGGTATCAAAAGAGCCCATCGCTTATTATCTTGTTCACAAATCGAAGAAATTTGCCCAACAAAAGCGTGTCGACCGTTCAATTTGATGTTCATCATAAAAATGTTCATTAGCTTGTTATCGCTGGTATCTCTTAGGGGTTGAAAATAGTCCAGCCACGCCCTTCTTAAAAGACTTCCGGTATCTTTTAGGAGTATTTTTGAAAATTTCCGACGAGCATACCCGATCCTTTTACAATGGAGGCCCCCCGGGGCCTAACCCCAATGTGGTCCATCAGGGAAGATAAGAATATGAGAATTGAGAATTACTTCTTAGTAGAGAATTTGTAGAAATTTGTAGCGAGCATTTACTCTTGTGTCTCGAACAATCTAGCAAACCTTTTCAATTCATGGAAAATTTCTTCAACAATATTTACTCACAAGTTATGTTCTTGTTACAGCTCGTACATTGGTCAAATTATTGTATTGACCTCGAAGATTTCCTGGCAGATAAGTTCCTTCCAGCTTTATATACCATCATTAGGTAGGATGTATTTATGTTTTTACAAAAGAGCTTATCAGTTTGTGGATGATAAACGTTCATCAAGAGAGTATAAATACTCTTTTTGTGTCCATGCTGTTAACATCATGCTGTGTTGTTCCTTGCCGTGCTGTTTCACGTTGGTTCGCACCAAGCTGGTCCATTTGATCTGCTCCGTACTTTTCCGTGTTGATCCGCACCACGCTGTTAAGTCTTTTCCATGTTCCCGTGCTGTGCCTAACGTTTTGATTGGACAAGCTGTATTGCTTATTATTTGATCCATTTGATCTGCCCCGTACTTTTCCGTGTTGATCCGCGCCATGCTGTTACGTCTTTTCCATGTTTCCGTGCTGTGCCTAACGTTTTGATTGAACAAGCTGTATTGCTTATTTTATAGGAGTAAATATTGTGAAAATGACACTAGGACACAAGCTATGGGTGTCTTAGGAAAGTATCTACAATGTACAAACCCAGAGGTATGTGGGAAAATCGCATTTGACAACTTTCTTTCTTACTTTCATCCAATTCTTATACAGATATCATCCAATTCTTATACAGATATACTTATATAGTTCACACATATATATATATATATAATTTATCATACTGCACATGGGTTTATACCAGGTTGTTCCCTTGGTTCAACCTGATCCATTTTATGCAGTTTTTAAATAAAGTCATTATTATTATTATTATTATTAATTCCCTTCCATCCAATTTGTCATCTTCTACCTATTTGACAACTTTCTTGCTTGCTTCCATCCAATTCCCTTCTATTCAGTTTTTCATCTTCTACCGATTTTTCTTTTTTCCCCAAGTTTTGAGCTCTGTGGATAACTTTTTCTGTTAAAAAATACATTTCCGTTTATCATTTGACCAGATTTCAGATCGAGCCATAGTTATCGTGAACTCTTCAGGACAAGTCACTGAGAATACGAAAACTGAGGAAACATCAGAAGAACTTTTACGTGGAACAAAAACTGTAGAGTTTCTCTTCCATCTTGGTGCCGAATACTTAGCAAGGTAAGAATGAAGGAATAGCTTAAATTGCAAATACACCAATGAGTTTCAGAGTGTGACTTTTATAGCAAGTTTCTGTACATGACATTTCTTGTACCTTTGTCCCAGTATTCTTGAATTGAAACCTTTCTTAATTCAAATCAAAGCCATTGAGGTGTATCTGCGATATCACGTAGCAAATAGAAATGGCCGAAATTCTGTCTTGTGTCTCATTGTTTTTGTTTCTGTTTTATTTTCAGTTCTGACCTTGATGCAGCTTCGGGCATTGCGTCTACTCTACAACAATTAGCTAGTGTATCACCTTGGCAACCAAGTGTTAATAAGCTCATTGGTAAATTCATTCAGCGTTTGGCTTCTACTTCAGCGGTAAGAGAAGACTAAACTCTTTATTGGTTTTATTTGCATATTTGCATTGTCTTTTGTAATTTGAGTTTCTGTTTGTAATCAATATTTATAATTGTTGCAGAATATTGATTTGAGTGCCATCTTTGGATTGCTTGTGTTTGCTGGTTTTCCGGACGTAAGTTATTATTCCACTTCGACAACCTCGTTCCCAGGTCCTTTTCCCTAAGCGAAGGGAAAAGGACCTGGGAACGAGGTTGCCATTTTCTCCAGTTGTCAGAACATGTTTAAACCTGTTTTCCCATTATTCAGTCGGTTTTACTTTAAAATTTGAATTAATACCCGATCTTGCATTGTGTCTGTCTGCGTTTCTTTTTGCCTGTCATCCTACCTGTATGTCTGTTTGCTTGCTTGCATCTTGCCTCTCCACTTTTCTTTGTTTTTTTTGTCTTTCTTCGAGCTATCCCTCTTGTTCTTATGTCACGTTATTTTTTTGGAGGGTCTATTAACACACACTGAATACTATTGTCCTTACTAGGTTGCTCGTACTGGTTCTGTTGTTGAAGTCAAACAGACAGCCGAGGAAAATCGTAGAGCAGCAGTCATCAAGTCATACCCTGAGAAAGGAGCCGTCTTGGTTGTGGATGTCAAATCACGTAGACGAAAATCTGTAAGTTTGCTGAACAAATCCCGTCGTTCTTTAACTTGTTATTAGAGGCTTAAACGTCATACATACGCGAGAAACAGCAGACGGCGAAGAGGATCACGCAACCTGCTTTTTTCGCGCGTGACGACACGCGTTTGACACTTAAATGTGAGCGTGACTTCTTGCGTTACGACAAACGTGAAATGACTCACCTTGAAACGGCAACGCCAGACGTAAAATGAGCAGGTCACGTGATCCTCTCTGCTGCCTCTTTTTTCTCAGCTACGTGAAGCTTAAGCTCTATAATGACTTTTGTATTACGTACGTCTACTTTAGGTCAAGGAGTACGATGTCGAGAGCCCTTCTGGATGGACTGACATGTCTAATGCTGCTAACTTAACAATATTAATGACTATAGTCAAAGATATCTTATCCGAACTCAAACAAGGTACGAAAGCACTTCAAAATTCTAGTCCGGATGATTATGGGTGAAATGCGCATTTCTTGACTCATATTGAATGTTCTTATCCCAGGTTCTAGCGTGTCTGTAGAGAGACTATGGATGTTGTACTTGGCTCTCAAAGGGCTCTTACGGAATATCAAGGTAGGCAGGACTTGGTTTTTCCATGGTTTATATATAGGTATCTTTACTTAGGTTTATTGTGTTTGTTGGTTTTTCTATGGTTATATAGGGATCTTTACTTAGGTTTATTGTGTTTGTTGGTTTTTCTATGGTTATATAGGGATCTTTACTTAGGTTTATTGTGTTTGTTGTTTTTTCTATGGTTATATAGGGATCTTACTTAGGTTTATTGTGTTTGTTGGTTTTTCTATGGTTATATAGGTATCTTTACTTAGGTTTATTGTGTTTGTTGGTTTTTCTATGGTTATATAGGTATCTTTACTTAGGTTTATTGTGTTTGTTAGGCTGCTGTTGGAAGCGTGTACCATAAGGATATCATTAGTCGTGGTATTATGCCTCTACTTATCAATCTTAGCTGTAGAGGAACCTCGTTCAGTAATCAGTGGTTGTTGAGAGATCTTGAGGTAAGATAGATCCTCGCTTCTCTTCCTCCATCACGTACTCTCATTCCCTGTATTTTTTCCTTCTATTTCTCATTCTCACTTCTAATTCCATCCTTTTTCATCTCTCTTTAATAATGAACTCCCACTTTCTCTCATTCATTTGTTTTTCCATATCATTCCTTTCCAACCTGCATTTATTTCTTGCTCCCTTATTCCCATCATTATATCCACACCTTCAAAAATTATTTGATCGATTTGTATACATTTTATACTCTCTTAACTTTACTTGCTATGTAAGTTAGGTCTAATTTTTTAATTCCCTCGTGTTCAGGTACTCTCGCTGAAATTGTACAAACTGGAGAAAATAAAGTCTAAAGAAAAAACAGAATCTTCAAAACCAAGCAAAAGTGCTAAAGAAACATCGTCTAGTTCACCCACGAAGCCTTCAACGACACCTTCTTCTTCTACTACTACTACCAGTGCTTCAACGACTGAATGTGGTGGAGAAGACCCATTTGAAGGCTTAGATGACGTCACTAGGGCTTGCTTTGACGTAAGTATGATTGTATATAGACTATTCATCTATAAACATGTTGTTATCATGATTGTATTATAGACTATTCACGATGCAGTACGTGCACCACTACCAATACTAAGAGTCATCTATAAACATGTTGTTATCATGATTGTATATAGACTATTCACGATGCAGTACGTGCACCACTACCAATACTAAGAGTCATCTATAAACATGTTGTTATCATGATTGTATATAGACTATTCACGATGCAGTACGTGCACCACTACCAATACTAAGAGTCATCTATAAACATGTTGTTATCATGATTGTATATAGACTATTCACGATGCAGTACGTGCACCACTACCAATACTTAGAGTCATCTATAAACATGTTGTTATCATGATTGTATATAGACTATTCACGATGCAGTACGTGCACCACTACCAATACTAAGAGCCATCTATAAACATGTTGTTATCATGATTGTATATAGACTATTCACGATGCAGTACGTGCACCACTACCAATACTAAGAGTCATCTATAAACATGTTGTTATCATTGTATATAGACTATTTACGATACAGTACGTGCACCACTACCAATACTAAGAGTCATCTATAAACATGTTGTTATCATGATTGTATATAGACTATTTACGATACAGTACGTGCACCACTACCAATACTAAGAGTCATCTATAAACATGTTGTTATCATTGTATATAGACTATTCATGATGCAGTACGTGCACCACTACCAATACTAAGAGTCATCTATAAACATGTTGTTATCATGATTGTATATAGACTATTCACGATGCAGTACGTGCACCACTACCAATACTAAGAGTCATCTATAAACATGTTGTTATCATTGTATATAGACTATTCACGATGCAGTACGTGCACCACTACCAATACTAAGAGTCATCTATAAACATGTTGTTATCATGATTGTATATAGACTATTCACGATGCAGTACGTGCACCACTACCAATACTAAGAGTCATCCATAAACATGTTGTTATCATTGTATATAGACTATTCACGATGCAGTACGTGCACCACTACCAATACTAAGAGTCATCTATAAACATGTTGTTATCATGATTGTATATAGACTATTCACGATGCAGTACGTGCACCACTACCAATACTAAGAGTCATCTATAAACATGTTGTTATCATGATTGTATATAGACTATTCACGATGCAGTACGTGCACCACTACCAATACTTAGAGTCATCTATAAACATGTTGTTATCATGATTGTATATAGACTATTCACGATGCAGTACGTGCACCACTACCAATACTAAGAGTCATCTATAAACATGTTGTTATCATGATTGTATATAGACTATTCACGATGCAGTACGTGCACCACTACCAATACTTAGAGCCATCTATGAACATGTTGGTCGTGACAGGGAAAAGCTTTTAGAAGAAGTACAACGATGGTGAGTGTGTCAATGTTCTGTGTAATGGGAAGCGAAAGGTTGAGACTGTTTGTTTAAAATTGTGTGATTCTCATATGATCCACTCTTTTCTGATATTTAAGGCCTATGAGGTACTCCTCCCCCTTCCCCTCCCGAACAATGTTGCCAAATCTTTGTGTCCTAGATGTTTCGCTCAGCACTGGACAACACTGTAACAAGGGGGGGGAGGGGGAAGGGAGTAAACAAGGAAATTTGCATGGGACTTTTTGCATGGGACCCAATTTCCTATAGGATCTCAAGTTATTTCGCTCTTTTTTATGGGTGATTCTAGCCTGCTTATCAGTATTTTTGCTGTAAGTGTTGTTATTCTTTTAGCTACGACGGTACAGGCTTTCAACCTTCAGACGAAGTTAAAGAACTTTCCAAGAAATGGTTAGTCAATAGTACTATGATAAATATATTGATAATACTTATTGCTAATAGTTGATGATAAAGATTATAATGATCACTCAAGAGAGCATAAATAAGAGAGGGAAACTTGTTAATGGGGCGCGCGCCGTGATGATTCCCATCTGTGCTATTTTTAGTCACATTTGGCTGCCGCATAATTTCTCAGTCTCCTTGTCATGTCCCTAAACCTTGCATTTTGCTAATTCATTTTTAATTATCTCTGGATCTGATTTCCTTTAGGGAGCCTAAGCCAGAAAAAACAGAGGAAATTCCTCAAGACGTCATTATCGATGTTGGCGTGATACGATACGCTACCAAGGACAGCAAACCAAAAGCCGTGGAAGCTAAACCAGAACAAGAAGATGTAGCACAGAAGCTCATTCCTACCATAAGTGATGCTGAAATGGCCGAGGTGAGTTCTGTCAGCAACTGTAGCTCAGTTGGTTAGTGCGCGGCTTTCTGATGCGAGAGGTCCTTAGTTCGATTCCCTGTGACCTTACCCTAGTTTCGACTTCTATAAATTCAGTGTAGAAGAGAGAGAGAGGGGGGGGGGGGGGGAGGAGGGTGTAAAGCGCACCGTCGGCTTCCTGGGAGGCCAGCTTCGTGCTGGAGGAACCACCGACGCTAAATATGGTGTTTTACCTTTACCTTTTATTGTGGTGATAGGCGATCTCATTGCTTCTGCAGTTGGAGAATACTCGACAAACGCGATAAACCGTATTCTTTTTTCAGTCTCAGTTTCCCAAATATAGCGGAACCTCTTTGAAAACGAACCTAATGGACGAAGAAACATCTTCGGATTGTAAACGTTTTACCATTAATATCCAGAAATATATAGAAATTCTAGCTAGAAGGACATATGCACCTGCCTGTTATTGTATAAAGAAGTGTCGGTATTAAGGTTTCACTGTGTGAAATACTGTGTGAAATTTATATGATGAAATCAAGAGAGAATAGAGGCTTTGCACCATCACATGATGGCAGCCATGACAGGAGGCAGGAACAATTGAGTTTGGTCTTACATGAAAAAAAAAATCAGTTTCCCAGGAGAAAAAGACTCTATTGTTGTGCCTCCTGTCATGGCTGCCATCACGTGATAGTGCCAAGCCTCTATATATATTTATGAAATGGATGGATAGCCTAATAAGGTGACGCACTTCCTAGAAACTCACTGTAATGTAACGCATTCACAGACTCGTCAAAAACAGGCCCGTACCAAGTCTGCAGAATTACTAAAGAAAGAACTAGAAAAGGACAGGAAACCTGGCTCCAGCTACTTGGTCAAGGTGAGCTGGATGAACCTAGTCTTCTTTTTAACTTTGTAACTTCTCTTCCGTGTATGGGCTGCGAGAGCAGTTTTCGTATGAAACCGACCACTGACGCCGTACCGTGTTAGTCATGTCATTGCCTTGTTGTTTATAAAAACATTCAAATTCCTGTCATAAACCGTTTTCATGGTCATACGAAAGCTGCTCTAAAAGTCAACTTTTTACAAACCTTACCTGTAAGACTTTGGAATTATTCTGTTGGTCTTCTCGGGACATCTTTCCCTGTCGTCTTCCAGTTCTTCTGTTACTGATTCAATTCTTGTTGCTTTTCAGGTCAATCAAGCGCTATCAATAGTCTACGCACGGCATTTACTGGCAGCATTATTATGTGAATGGCCAGAGGACCACGTTGTCAACGCTGAATTGCTGGACAACTGTGATGAAGTACAGTTAGTTGGTTTGTTAGATATTGTACAAAGAATGGAAGGAAAAGAAACCTTTGAAAAGGTAACACTAAACCCTATAAAAATATACACAGGTAGGGAAAAATATTTTAGCTATGAGAAAGTGTAGTCGCATTCTTCTATTCAGTTCAAGATGATCTAATTTTACTAGGGTGGGGAGGGGGGAGGGAGAGTGGAGGGGGAGGGAAGGTGTGTCGTCACTTCATTGGTAACTGTACTACAGTGCATTAGATTTTGTTTCCCAGTAGAATTAAGTAGCTATATTATATGCTGTGAAGCTAATCCGGTTTTTTAAGGTTAATAATATAACCTAAGAAAAATTAACCGTTCACTTTTGTCACAGGTCGTAGCCAATGTAGTTCGATACGGTGATGCACAGCTCGTTCAACCATTGTCTCTAGCTGCTACTCACTGCATGGGAGAAGAAATGTTGTCATCAGAGACCAGAGAATCGAAGCACGACTATGACAATGACTCCAAAGTTGAGGTAGGACAATTGGGATGAAGTGAAACTGAATTTGTAAGATCCCATTCAAAGTTGAGAGAAGGGACGACAATGGAAATATTTGGGATGCATTTATTTTACATTTGTTCATTTTGTTTGCTTGTTTCTATTTCTTTGATAATCCGTGATAACGTCTCAGAATTTTGCAACTAACAAGTATCTCTTTACACAGGGTAAAGTCAATATACCAGGAGCTTCGACGCTCTTTGTCAAATTTGATCCACGGTAAGAATTCGACATTATGATCACTCTCCCTAACCATTTTTATTTTCACTATTGTATTCGACGGGAGTTGCATTCTTTGTCACGTGGGTAGCGCTCATTTCCGGATTCTAAAAAGCTCACTGAATGATTGAAAGTGTAGATCCCTACTTGACGACCTACAATACAATACAATACAATACGTTTATTAGTATTTCCCAAAAGGGATTTTCAATACTAATTTACAAAAATGATAAAATTGCCGAACTTAAGGTGGCTACAATAGGTCTAATTTTTGAACTCCTTTTTCCCCTTTTGAAAGATCCCCAACCAGTAAGAATATTATAGAAGGACTTGATCTATATTAGCAAAATTAGCAAATAGCAAAACTTTATTTCAATACGGTAAATCTATCAACTGTACAATTTATAAAATTGAAGCTGGTCTGGCCGTAGAAAATATCAATGAAATATTGAATAATAATTTCTAATCACATGTCAATAAATAATCTTAATAATATAGAAAGCGAAGGCGAAAGATTGACTAGAATTGGTGTTGTCGGTACATCGAAAGTTATTGGAAGAAGTTAAAATCATTAATATTTTTTTCGGTGTTTAGTTATTTTTAGAGGACCCTTCTGTAAATCACTTGCCAGTAAAGTTGGTTTCCTCAATAAAGATCATAAAAAATCATCGTCATCAGCATCATTTCCCCTTATTAGGAAGATCGAAAGTCAGAGATAGTGTTTTTTTTTTCAAACGCTTCACTTCTTTATCAGGTGCGCAACTGAGGAGGCCTGTGACGAGTTGGTTTTATCTACGTCATCCGATCTAAAGCAGAACAAACACGTGTACAGTGGTCCACAAGGACGATGGATAGATATCGAGTTACCAGGTTAGTTACTATAGCAATATTGCTATAATTTTCGGGATTTTGATTAGATTGGCCCCCTATAAAGGTCCCTGTGATGTCGGGAGATGCACTCAGCCCTGAAGCTGTTTCGCACAGCTGTTACGGGGATGGACGCACGGTTCAATTCAATTCAATTCTTTTTATTCACACATAAAATATAAGGACAATTGTATAACAAAGAAGAGAAGTTAAATCATGAATCTCAAGAAAAACAGGCTGCCAAATGATCCCAGGTTGAAACATTGCTACAATCATGAATTTAATCTAAAAAACAAACTGTAAAGTGATCCCAGGTTGAAACATTGCTACAATAAATTGTTTTTATTGATTGTAGGTGATATACTGTACTATAAGTTTACCTCAGACAGCACAACTAACGACTGGGGATGGAAGTTTGTAGTGTATGGTGGACAGCACGGAAGGTAACAACTCTTTGCACTTCTGTTGTCATTGCAAACTCTTTGGCTACATCCACATTGGATAAATTTTTGCATTTAAAATTTAAAATTTAATTTTGAAATAAAAAACTAAAAAACCGCGAAATTTATCGCGATTAGTGTGGACGTATCTTAAGGTAATTCCGTAGAAATAAAACTACAAATGGAATTCTCATAAAACTTCACACAGTGATAATTTTTGAGTTGCTTATCCCAAAAATGAAATAAAAAATGGGGGTCACCGTAGCCGTTTTTGCGCTAGATTGCTTTAAAGTACACCATCTTTTGTGTCTTGAGGTCTCAAGATTCGAATATCAAAATCGCGTCAAGAATAATTAATTTCTTAAATCTGAGCAGTGCTAGCTGACTGATATGAGCTCATTTTCTCTCTTTGGGCAATAGCCTAGTGTTATGATGCAATAAATTGTTGTAAAAATGCGTTTGCTACAAGAAAGAAGGTAAAATTGGTTGATAGTACGTGCGTGAAAGCACCTTCTGACCGAACGTTTTATAAAATATCTAAAAAACTGGTAATGGAATCTTGACAATAATTATATATGTGATAGAGAACCTTATTACCGTTGATTTGCAAAAATAAAAAGAATAGGTGCCCGTGCTCGTTTTCGCGCTACGACGCACTGAAGTGTGAAACAAGACGTCGTAAACAGCCTGTGACCGAAGAGGACTGAGGCGAGTAACCACTATAGCGCCTCTTATAGCGTGTCTACTGTTCAAAACTTCATAAGACTAAAGCTTGCATCATTTTAAGTCAAATATATATCTTTTACAATCAAACAAATCAAAATAGGCTGAACTATGCTATGCGCAGTAGAGATGCGCACTGCAAAACTACGGAATTACCTTAAGTAACAGTATGTGATTGGAAATAGATAAAGAAACCGCAGAAACAACAAACCCATTCAAACTTCCTATATGAGAATTTACGTCTTTATATCAAGTGCCGCTGCCCCTCAATTAAACGTCTTCTGTCCACAACGTGAAAAAAAAGGGGGGGGGGGGGGAAACAATAAAAGAAAAGAGAAAAAAAAAAGAAAAAGAAAAAAGAAAAGGGATAAAAAAGAAAGAAAGAAAAAAGGATACGATATGACTTATTCATTCAAGTTGTTTGATCATTCGTGTTGGCTCATGACGTAAACACACCAGGGCATACAGGCTATTTATTGACTATTCTTCTGTAAATGCCCTGACATTACTTACCTCTTTTCATGTTTAGGTTCAAGACTGGTTTTTCAGTCCTGAATGCTCTCCTTTCGCTGGACAACCATATTGCAAGGTAGGCACCATTATTGCAAACAGTTTCACGCAGTTCATTACCTGCCTAATTGATGAGTGTACCATATATTGTTTAGTTTTAGAACTGTTATGTTTGTATCACTTTAGGTCACTACCCATTCAACACTTATGGGGATGGTTAGTTTCTGTTGCTTGTTGTCAGACAGGACAACATCGTCTCATGGCCACTGGTCTGTTATTACGATTGCTGTTAGTTGTTTCTGGGTAAGGTTTGGATTGTTTATGCCTATATTTGTTTAATATCTGTCCGTCCGTCCGTCTTTCGGTCTGTCTGCAGGGTGTTTGAGGTAATCTGTCTCTGTCTGCACTTTTGTTTCTGAGTTTGTATTTGTCTGCCTGCTTATACCTGCCTGTTTGTCCGTCTCAGTCAGTCTGTCTGTCTGTCTGTTGTCTGTCTGTCTGTCTGTCTACAGAATATTGAATCTATAGAGGTAGTGGGTGTGGTGGTCAAATTGTCACTGCAAAGCCCATTCCTGTTTGTTTAATTCTGTGATCATCATATCTACAAGTGTAATATTAAAGCTATTTTATATTCATAAATAGTCAAGCCGTAGACAGTGTTGGATCACAAACAGATCCATTAGAGGCTCCACAAAGACCTGACCTTAGACTACTAAAGCCGCTATGGGCATTGTACACCAAAATGCTGGAGAAAGAAAGCAGTAAGTTGTAGTATGGTGTTACTCAAAAACAATTATGTAATTTTAAAACCAAGGGTAGCTTAAGCACAATCGTAACGTGTTAGTTAACTGAAACTCGAGTTTTTATCCAGTGACATAATTGCAAGGACAAGCTACCAGAGAGAGACTCAGTGCCACAATTATTTAAAAGGATAAACCACTTATGGGCAGTGATTACTGAGTCCACATTATATCTTGCTTGAGAAATTTGGAATTCAAGCAATTAAAAGAGCATTTATCCTACGATGAGCAAGCTATCTTAGCTGATGTATGCAGTCATGTAGTTAGAAATGTTCTTACCCTTGCATGTGCTTATCCTTGAATCAGTCCTAAAATCGCATCTCTTGTTGTCAGGTACTGGAGGAGCACCCACGCTCGTCTCTCCTGTGTTACGTGGACTCACCGAACTCTTCCTTGTTGTAGAAAACTTGGCACAGGCAAGTTTACAGTTCAGGTCTTCCGATTGCCTTTTTACCCATTCAATTACTTTAACTCTCTGTCTAATCGTGTTATACAGGATTGGGGAGTGGCTCAGGATCTTGTTGTGGGATTTACAACCAGTGAAAGCCTGAAACGTTGTTTCTCACAAGTATGTGGATGAATGGAAGTGGATGAATGGAAACTTGTAACACCTCAAAAAGGAGACAACTCACTTTTACGGTGTTACAGGTTTCCATTCATCCCTTGTTGTATTTTATACACTGACACAGCCCAAACTAGTTCACTTGCAAGTCTCCTCATGTACCAAAATCATAACCTCTTTCATGTATCCTTGCTCAGAAATGGTTCCTGATAAAACAGCTTGTCTTAAAATTAAGTAAGCTCAAAGTGTTCCTTACTTTGCTTTATCTTATCATTTGAGGGTGGCATGGGTGGCGTAGCGGTAAAACGTTCGCCTCTCACCGCTGTGGTCCAACGGGTCGGGTCACTGGTTCGAGCCCTGCGGATGCCACATGTGAGTAGAGTTTGTTAGATGTGTTGTTCTCTCCCTTGCCACGAGGGTTTTTCTCCGGGTTCTCCGGTTTTCCTCCCTCCGTAAAAATCAACATGTGAGCTGAGAGTTGTATGCTTAAAACAGTCAATGTAGTGGTAGTGTGTGAGTGGATAGTGCCCCCAATTAGTGCGAAAGCGCTAGAACGACTAGGCACTTAAATAAAGAGATTTATTTATTATTATTTATTTAGCCGTTCAAAAGATTGGTGCCATAGGAATTGCTATTGGATTACCTAACAAAGCATCAGAAGCTTTAATACAAGCCGCTAAGTCTACTCCACTGAAACCTCCAGCATCTAAAAAGGTACCTAAGAAAAGAAAGGGATAAGAATTATCAAAAGGAAGGCGGAATAGAAAGAAGGAAGGAAGGAAAGGAGGGAGGGAGGGGAAATGAAGGAATGAGTGAGTGAGTGAGCGAAACAACAAGGAAGGAAAAGAAACGAATCAAGGAACTATATTACTTAGAGATCAGGGGAGGGTCTAACCAAGAAGCGAGGAATGAAGGAGGAAGAGAAGACTTCGGGAGGAAGGGAACGAATGAGAAGGGACGGGGAGAGGGAAGGAAGGAGAAGAACGAGTACGAAAAGAAATAACTAGACTGGATGCACTGTAGAAGAGTTGAAAGTCCGAACCGGAGGACGGTTTGGATCATAATATCGCATGTCACCAATTCCCCTCTGGTGTTTGTTGCAGGACGAAGGAAGTACATCAGTTACTAAGCCGGAGTAAGTATTTTTCAAAAATTACTTGAGATTCTTTTTTACATTAATGGTTAATTTTATCCCCATATCATCGAAACTTGCAGGGAAATCGATGTCGAGCCTTTGATGATTCATCTCGAAGTCGACGACGAAAATGACGACACGACTGCCGAAGAGGACACGAGTGATGACGAGAGCTCGGAAGGCTGGTAATCCATCGTTATTGAAGGACGTAAAGCTCACGTTCACAATGTTTTACGAGAATCAAGGACAGAGCAGAATCAAGCACAAGCGACGTCGAACACGCAAATGAAATGTTCAAGTTAATAAGAAGAAGAATGATTGGAAGAGAATACCACGTGAGGAAGTTGAGAAATAGTTCCAATAATACGCGGCTCTTTGTAGCATGATCGTCAATCAAAAGCAGCTCAAGTCAATCAGAGGACGTAGTTAGAGACAAAAATACAAAGATGTATGTAGTTTGTTTGCGCGGTCATAAGTGACTTTGCTAATGACCATTTGCCTTCGAGGCTCGAAGCACAGGAACTCCGTCCACCATCTTTAATTTTACACTTGTTACAAGTCTTGTTGGCCCGTACCAGGCCCGTTTTCATTGCTGCCAATTTGTTGTTTTACGATAGACTAATATTGATTTAATATAGTCGATCTGAAAACACCGTTCATATAGCGGTCTGGTATTATCACGTGGGGTTATTATGAATGAATATCATTGGCTGTTGACATCACGTGTTTATAAATTGGCATTGTATTTATAAATTTAAAGATTTTATCCTGAACTCCACAGGAAGCCCAAGCTATTGGTTAAGGCATCTTGAAATCAATAGATTGGGGTTTCTGGGAACTTTGAACAACGAAAAGGACAATTAAGTTTGTGTCTAAGAAATATGGAAACAACGTGGTACCAAAGTGGCAACAACAGGTCACGAATGAGAACACGCCTTGTAACACGAATCTTTCTCAGCAGAAACACATATGTGTTTCTGTTCTCAGCCAATGCAATTAAAATCTGATCGAATGGAAATAATCGAAAAACATAACAAGTTTTTCTAGTTTTATTTGCAATTCATTTTATAATAATTACTTGCGCCCATAAATGGGCTCATCTGCTTTAAATGATCCAATTATTAATCAGTCATTTGTGTCGGAATGTTTCGGCTCGGTTTTTGTAGCCTTTTATGCCTGGCCTAACATTGTTGGATGAAACAAAGTTTGTTTAATAATTGAACCAATATGTTGGACAATATCTTGGGGAACCGGGGTGTCAAAAGAGTGGGATGGAGTGACACCCTGGTTATCCAAGGATGTTGGACACAAGAATGTAGAAAATGTTCACCCAATAATTCTTTAGGTTTTACTTTCTGTTTCGCAATATGGTTTCACCCAACTAATGCTTTCGGTAGTTTAGTTTGGTTCAATCAGGAACGTGAGTTCGACTTACTCTCGCTAGGGAGGGAGTTAAAAGAAAATCTCTGTTTCGTAGAGAGATTGGCTTCAAACTTGCGTCAACTTTGGTTCTTGCTTGAATTGGACCTTAAACCCGTGTCTTAGGCCATTTGGATTTCACCGCGCAGGGCTCATTTAACTATAGTTAGTCCATTTATTTGGTAATTAAGAATGCTTAACGTTTGCTAGTTTATCTGAATTATTACTTTAACACTCACATAGAAAAACAGACAGACACTGTTGCTATAGCAATGTCTTTTTGACTGCTGAATAAAAATGTCTTCACATTCCTGTGGTTTGTTTGGTCTTTGGTCAACAAATCGGATATGGTTCCCTCACGTCCCCTAGCCTAAACGTTACATGTGCACTCGTTTTTATCAACGAATATTTAATTTGGAATCGATGAAGTGGGATGAGCCTCGTTTGTATACGGCATAAATTAACAAGAGCTAGAGGCTATTTCCGCGCTTCATATCCATTCAAAATTGATTTTGTATGCGTCAATTAGCCTTTTGCACAAACGTTGAGTGTGGCTTCCGGTTCCCTTCATTGCCAGCGCCACACAATGTTCTAGCGTTAATAGGACTGAAGATTTTAGGTCCATGGCTCTTCCGGTGGAGCTTGTTTGCAATCAATATTGCAATCACTAGCCATCATTATAACATCCTTGTGTTATTAATTACAGAAAAAGAATCGGGTTCTGTCACGTGCACGCAATCATGTCCGAAATCTAGCTAGTTAGTTTATGTGACACCAGGGACGCAGACAAGAGGGAATTCATGCCGGGGACACACGGTGCAACATTTCTTGAAACATTTGCTGCATGAAACATCGCGCGCAACTGTTGCAGCGTGTGTTCATGCATTCCAATATTTCACGAAACGCGCGCAGAGCCGCAGAAGTAGGATCGAGTTCTACTTCTGCAACTGTCCAGAACTGTTGCGCGCAACACTGCACGAGGTGTTTCATGATCAGTGGTGGACACACGGTGCAATCGTGTTGCGCGCGGTGTTTCAGCAAATTGTTGGGAAAAGTTGCACCGTGCGTCCGGTGTAATAGATCCTACCAATTAAAGTCGCTTGAAATTTGATATTTTGTAAGCTTTTAGTTACTTATTTCGTAACTAACAAAAAAAAAAAAAAAGAGGGGAGTCACCGTGCTCGTTTAGGAAATATTTAGCTTCATAGACAAGACTCACAAGAAAGCAAGTTTTGAAAAAAAATGTGAGTCACCCTGTTTATTTGCGAGATATTTGTAAAACATCGTCAAAATAGGACTAAAACCGGTACGTCTTCGAGAGGGAAATGGGGCGAGTTTGCAAAAATTGCTTTTCATCGCACCAAAGATTAGAAAAATGTTCCAAATTGAGTTTTGCGTTTTTAATCATACCTTGAAAGAAAATACTCGTAAAGCCGGTCGCGATTATTCTGTGCTTTTTGAAC
This sequence comes from Telmatactis stephensoni, assembly GCA_029948255.1. NCBI lineage: Eukaryota > Metazoa > Cnidaria > Anthozoa > Actiniaria > Isophelliidae > Telmatactis > Telmatactis stephensoni. The sequence continues at coordinate 565,193 of JALIZF010001879.1, forward strand.
CATGCGCAGTAGGTGTGCGTGGTGCAAAACAGAGAAATCACCTTAAAATACTTGAAATAGAAAAAAACAGCAATAGTAAAACGAAGCAACAGTCAAGACATTCTAAAAAGACAAGAAAAAGAAAGAAAGAAAAAAGAAAAAAAAGAAAAAGAAAAGAAGATTCTGGCGTCGACAGGGCTCGAACCTGTAACACCTAAATAAGCTCCCCCCGGACACAAATGAAAAACAATTATGATTAATTAAAAAAAATTAAATTTTGGGACGATTCTCCCGAGACATTCATAGAAGCTGAGACATCGAATCGACTTACGTTAAGGATGAAGATTTCGGCCCCATCCACGCTATCCCGGTGCTACATATTACAGTTGACTTAGCCCGAAGGCCAGGGAGGGAGACGATATCCGGACCCTAATCCATACCTTTAGATATCGCCTTAGACCGCTACGCTATCTAGACACTTAAGAATTATAATGTCTAATTGGGGTAGTCTATTCGGCGAAGTTTCATTATGATGCTAATATTTTCACTCCAGTCCTTGGGGACAAATCAGAACCAATCAAACCTAGTCATTTGAAGAATCGAAGTCGCTACGCTCGTGCTTGCTAATGATGTTCAATTCCCATCAGTCCCAGATAATCGTCAGTGAAGGTTTTCAGTTGGATCTCGCTCCCATTTTCCTTTTACAGAAATAATCCTAAAGTATATGTTGATTCAGGTGATAAACTGATTAGACATGCAGGCATATGGCTTGAAACATCAGCTAAAGTTAATTCAGTTAAGTTCTTTTAACGGTGTTTTAAGATTTAATGTGGATTTACACTTGCGTCAGTTTATACTGTGATCCATTCTACAATACTTGTATTTATCAAAGTTCATCGTATTTTATATTTACTAGCAGAGACTTCACTAGCTGGGATCTACGACCTTTCGAAACGTACGTATTCGCATTTTCTCTAGTAGTTAAATTGCAAGTTATTTGTTTGTTTTTGTTCGATATGCAGCGAAACGCAGAACGCACTCAGGAACTGAACTTATATCACGTAAAATGTATTTTCAAAACGTTTCAATTTCATTTTTGTTTTACTCAATTCTTATGCCTCAAATATTTAAAATCGTACGTACAAAACTTTACAATCAACGCACCTGACTAGTGTAGTTTTCGTATTACTGTGAAAACGGACGGTCACGGCATGGTCATGACAGGAATTTCGAATGTTTTTTTATGGACATCACGGCACTGAAACGGCGCAATCCGTTTCACACTCGATCATACGAAATCTGCTCTATCGCATTTTCGCAATGGGCGAGAGAGAGACAGACAGACAGACAGACAGACAGACAGACAGACAGACAGATAGAGAGAGAGAGAGAGAGTTAAAGTAAAACAAAACACATACACGACGCTTGACAAGATCAATGTTTTTCACGGGCATACATAGTGTGAACATTTGGTATAATCTTTTGATTGTCAGACCTGAGTCCTGTAAAAATTACAACATGCGATCATGAAGTTCTCTTAGCACCTGTGCAACCGTCTTGTGTTGCAGAGTCTTCAGCCCCGATTCAACATCAAATCTTCCTGTACCAAGCAGAACTGCGAGAGGTACAACTTTGTCTTGAAGTGAACCTACGACCACGTGACTCGACGTGACGTCATTTGTTGTAGACTCTGGAATTTTATCTTTTCTGTAGATCGCTTTTAGTAACGCAATTTCCGCCTCATTCTCGTCGATACGACTGAACGTCGATACAATGCCGACTGCTCTACGGTAAAGCTTGTTATTGCTGACTTTAAGGTCGATCATTAAGTTTCGTAGAACCTTCCCGTCAAGAACGTGCGCACCAGTTGAGATGGCGTTGAGAACCCACTTGACTGCAAGCTCATCTAAACAGTTAGAGAAACATTCTTGAACTTTAGCATCTTGAAAACGGCAACTATTGGGTCTGAACTTTTCGGTGTTCACTATGATTGGAACGTGTAAAAACTCTTCCAGATGAGATGCAGCTTTTTGGCAGTTTTGGGAGACGAGTCTGATTGCTTTTGCACCCTTCTGTGCAACTTCCTTCACAATTTGCGTAACATCCTCTAGGTACTTTGGAGATAAGCATACTACAAGCACGGTGTCGTTTGTCGTTAATTTTGGCATAAAACTAGATAGGAATTGTTGAATGGAGATCTGAAGCTCTGTTCCTCCAATCGTGACCACACCCTCTCTGTTACCAAGGAAACCAAACCCACCTTCCACAAATGCCCGCACATCATCAAAGGAAGCACTGAATGTTGGGACGCACTCCGAGGCATCTAACAAGGCCATGAAACTAGAGGGTCCCCATGCGAAATAGTAAATATGACCGTTCTTTCTTAGGCTCTCCCCTGCAAGGGTTATTGCCTTGGAAATTTCTTGAATGTGGAAATACGTTTCTCGGAACACTGATTCGTAAGACGAAAATACGCCACGTGGGTTAATGTAGTGTCCCGTGGATAGGGCTTCTGAATGTGCTTTGATTAGTGCTGTTTCGAGCATTATCTTTGTAGCACTTCCTCCTTTCATTCGAGATGAACCCGTGATCGCCTCTGGTCCCACAACTGGATTAAGAATAATTCCTTTCTGATTTCCTGCAAAAAGAGAATCTTATGTTACTGTGTTATTATGGGAGATTTTAATATTGACTTATTAAATACTTCTCATTCAGCAACTGAAGAATTACTAAACACTCTTGAAACGCATTTCTTTAGCCCACATATTTTACAGCCAACTCGAATCACTCACCATTCAGCAACCCTTATTGACAATATATTTTTTAACTCCATTACACATCATACTATTAGCGGTAATATATACTATGACCTCACCGATCATTTACCAAATTTTTTAATTATCAATAAATTTTCAGCTCTTCCCAAGCAATTCAAAATTTACAAAAGGGACTACTCCCACTTCAACGAATCGGACTTTCTTGAGGAAATTAAATCAATCGATTGGAATAAGGAACTGTCACACTTTAATGATCCCTCTGGGAGGTTTGACAAATTCTATTCGACACTGTCTAGTATTGTCGATAAGCATGTTCCGTGTAAACAATTAAGTATAAAAGACATTAAACAATTATCCAAACCCTGGATAACAAAGGGGTTAAGAATATCTATCGATGTCAAAAACAATTTATATAGGAAGTATTTAAGAAATAGGTCTTTGTATTATCATAATAAATTCAAAACGTATAGAAATAAGCTGAACCACTTGATAAAAATAAGTAAGTCTTGCTATTACAAAAAGTTTTTTGCCGATAATAAATCTAATCTCAAAAATACCTGGAAAGGTATTAGAGAAATTGTTGGATATAAACGTGGTAATTCAAATGTTCCTTCGAAAATAATTACAATCGATAAAGTTGAGCTTACAGATTGTAAGGCAATCGCAAATGCCTTCAATGAGTTTTTTACTAACATTGGTAGTTCGCTTGCAAATTCTATTCCTCCAACATCAAGATCCCCTTTTGACTTTATGCCACCGCCTACAGCACAAAGTTTTCAATTCTCGCCAATCTCTACAAATGAAATTGAGAAAGAAATTGACAATCTGAGTGTTAAAAAATCTACAGGCCCCTATAGCATCCCAATATATTTGCTAAAAACAATTGGCAAATTGATCTCGAAACCCCTTTCAGATATATATAATACATCTCTCTCTAATGGCTTAGTTCCTGATAGTTTCAAGCTAGCTAGTGTGATTCCCGTATTCAAAAAAGGTTCGCACCTAGATGTAAATAATTACCGCCCAATTTCGCTGTTATCGATATTTAATAGGTTACTTGAAAAACTAGTTTTCAATAGGTTACTAGACTTTGTAAATAAAAACAATATTCTCTTCAATAAACAATTTGGCTTTCGACCTAAACATTCTACCCTTCAAGCTATCTTATCGATAACGGATAAAATTCAATGTGCCGTCGAGGAGGGTGCGTATTCGTGTGGCATCTTCCTCGATTTGAGCAAAGCATTTGATACGGTTAATCATGGGATTTTATTGCAAAAACTTGATCATTATGGTATACGAGGAACTGCTCAAACTTGGTTTTTTTCTTATTTAAGTAACAGAAGACAATTCGTATCTCTAGGGAATACAAAATCTGACGAGACTTCAATACATTGTGGTGTTCCCCAAGGTTCAGTCCTAGGACCGATCTTGTTTCTCTTGTACATAAATGATTTTCAAAACTCATCCGATATATTTGACTTTCACCTTTTTGCTGATGACTCCAATCTTTTCTACATGAATAAAAACTTGCATTCTCTAGAAACAATTATTAACAGTCAATTGCAACGAGTTAATAGCTGGCTCTGTGCAAACAAACTTCTACTGAATGTTGATAAATCAAAGTTCGTTGTTTTTCACCCAGTGCAAAAGAAAATCGTTTATGATATACGTCTGCAAATTGACAACAAATACATTAAACGTGAAACTGAAATGAAATATTTAGGAATAACTCTAGATAGTCATCTTAATTGGAAGTCCCATATATCATTTGTATCGAGTAAGATAAAACGTAGCATTGGCATAATATGCAAAGCCAGACATTATGTAAACTTAGACATCCTAGTCAATTTATATTATTGCTTAATCTATCCATATTTGATTTACGGTATTGTTGCATGGGGTCACACGTATCAATCAACAATCAATCCTCTCCTTATTCTTCAAAAGAAATCATTACGCCTAATGACTTTTAGCAACTTCGATGCTCATTCAAATCCTATTTTTCTAAAATTAAAAATCCTTAAGTTCCCAGATCTTGTTTTTATTTACACGGCTCTGTTCATGTATGACTATGACTCAAACAACTTGCCTAGTACCTTTGATTCGTATTTCTTGCAGGTTAACCAAAAACATCGGTACAGTACTAGATTAGCATCAAAAAACAGCTATTCTTTACCAAAAATTAAAACTAATTATGGAAAATTCAATATCAAATTTTGTGGTGCAAAAATTTGGAACTCAATAAGTGAGTCTACAAAAAAATTAAGTAGGACAAAATTTAAGGAAATGCTTAGCAACGATTTGCTCAAGACCTACGTCGATTAGTATTTCAATCGATGTTGGTCTAAAGATATTCCTTATACTCTCGCTATCTTAAATACAAACTAATTCGCACTAGTTAAGTACTATCAACTTTGATTAATTATATAGTTTCATCAGAGGTTGATAGTATTTAAGCGGTGACTATCAACCTTATTATAAATATAATATATACAATCATTCTAATTAATATCAACTTGATCCATCTATGTATTTTTCTATAGACGTTCTATCTTGTATTTTGTATTTTGTATGTTTTCTTTTTTCTACATTTTCATCTTTTTGTCATAATAATCCATCTGACCATAATAACTGTAATAACCAAAATGTAAGCCACCTATCTCGGTTAGCCAGATATGGTTATTATAGGTGGCTTGTACCTAAATTTCCGTTTTATGTTATATTCATGTAAAATATTTATTCATGTAATTGTGGTACTAAATAAACATATTGTTGTTGTTGTTGTTGTAGCCACCTGCAAACGATTGCCCTTTTTTTCGATACATCGATTGAGTGAGGGTTATTCGATATCGTTTGTGGGTGGGGAGGGGGAGGGGTTGTGCATCCTCTAGCCTATCCCCCTATCAATGAGCTATATATTCAGTTCTGATTGATTTCATAGAGGAATGTTTATTGAGCCACTCATGGCAAATAGTGACTCATATCGCTCATCGCTCTCTGGGTACGGGTAAACGTGGTTAGAGGGTAAGCAGTAGCTTCAGTTTCAGTGGCTCAGAGATTGGTGGAAAATCGCTTCATACACATTGACTAACTAGAAGGCCCAGCCCCACCCCCCGGGCTAGAAGGTCTGGTCGTTCACTTACTTGATAGTCTATTGGCTACATCAAAGAATGTTTTACTCCAGCCCTCTATTGGTGTCTTACGTGCTAAATGGACAGGGTTAAACCCCAGTAATACGGGCACGAAGATATCAAGATTATCCATGCAGTAATCAAGTTGTCCAGCAACATAAGGGGCAGACAAACCACACGTAATTCCAACAAAGACAACCTTTTTCTTTCCCGCAACCATCTTCTCTAAATCAACCTGGCCTTGTCTCCAGTCGTCTTCCGGCATTTCTACAGATGCAAAAAGAGCTACATCACCGCCAGCGATGAGGTATTTGTATAAACCGGAAGAGCATAAACCATGAGCTTCTGCAAGCGCATTGAACTTCTTCGTCAGCGCAAACCCAATGCGTCCCGAAGTACCACATCCACTGAACACAACACATGAGTTTTCTGGATCTTTAAGGGCTTGTTGTACATGTTTGGAGATGATTTCTAGCGAGGTTTGCGTCTCGTTGTCGTACAGGCACGGATGGTGTCTCCAGCCCGAGAAAATCTGTGCGTCGCATTGACGGAGAAGTCGGACGATTTCTGTCGATTCACTCAGATCGATGTCAGTTGTCGTTTCACTTGGTAGTTCTGTTATAGGTGTGCTATTACAGTTTTTCCTTTCCATAATCATTCAGAAGTGGGTCAGAACATCACCAAGGCGCTTGCTGGGACCCGGCTGCCACGTCTTGTGCAAAAAACAGTCAGGCGTTCCTAGCCAGAAAGTAGCAAAAGAAACAGCAAGTCATTTCCATCAGTCAAATTGAGTGTAGAGCTAACCAATACACTCATAATGCAGTAGATTGATTGTACGGCAAGATGTACATAAACTTATCCACAAACTTGTGCAGTAAATTTGATCGAAACTTTTGAAAAAGTTGGGCTTCCTGTGAGCAATAGTTGCGCGTGGAATGTGCTACATTTGCTACATTACCCAGAATCCATTTCCGGCTCACTGCTCTGTGTTTGTCGGCCATCTTGAAGTTGGTCAGGTTTGTTTTATTTGTACTTTAGATTTAGGATTTCTTGCATAATGGCTGCAAGAAGAATAGGCCAGTATATTCCAGATTGGGTAAAGATAAGTACACGTGTACCTCCTGAAGCAAGAGCTGATATGGGTCGTTTTAGAGCAGCTTACGAATCCCTTAAAACAAGGTACGTTTGTAGAAAGCGAGACATGTGACACCGGTTGGTTTGTTGATCCTCGGGAAAAATCTTTTCTATCTTTGTTTCGATTGATAAATGAATTATTCAACTTTGGTTGTATACTCTGTTTACTATCAGATTTTTCAAAGCAGTTGGTAATTTTATGACACCAACATTTAGGATCTCAACTTTGTACATTTCTTAGCAAATGGTTCTTAGCAAATGGATTTAAGCTATATTATGACTTTTAATCTTTCAGTTTGGATAATGTTTCTGCTAAAGCCGGAGGCCATTGATTGGGAATTTTATTCTAAGAACATCTCTAAGCCAGGAATGGTGTCAGGTTTTCAGAAAGCTGTAAGTAATGCATCAGTCATATACATTTTGTGTATGCTGAATGTAAAGGACTTTCATTGGTAACAAGGAACTAAACTCTCACAAGCTATACTTCAGTTGGCATGTCTGTGTGTTGATGTGTAACTACAATCTAGTAAAGTCTCAGTATAGCTTGTTATGTTTATATCTCAGTGGCCTCAATGACATAAAACAGCAATTACATGTAAACAACTTACTCTGCTGGAGCCGGTTGTACGAAGCCTGGATAAATGCTATCTGCCAGATAAATCCTTATGCAGCGGGATAAAACTTATAGCTCTTATCTGGTGGATAACTTATCCAAGCTTCATACAATCGGCTCCTGGTGTTTACGTCATTGTGGAATTAGCTCAGATGTATGTCATTAGGCCCAGATGTATGCTGCAACTTTTTCTGGGTACATTACATACAACATAATTGCATCCTTTTGCCAACCAAAAAGTTGCAGAAGTAGAATATGATCCTAAACCTGTAACAGTCCTGCAGAGTTGTGCACAACTGACAGCAGAGATGGACACATACTGTAATGCCACTCTGTGATATGAGCAATGTTTCATTTATACATTTTTTTAGGGCCACTAGGTTATCAGTACAATTTTATATTGTAACTGTTATGTGTCTACCCTCTTTAAATAAAGTTATTGCATTACATTAGAAAAAGTTGCAAGAAAAGTGTTAACAGATGACACCATGCTATGCCTGTGTCAGTGCTGTGATGTCCACAAAAACTACACAAATATAATAGAGTGAGACAATAGGATTCTTCTACAATAGAATGCAAAATACCTTTATACAATGTGACTTTTTGATCACACAAAAGGCCAGTACTGAAGTTTATGTTCCCCTCTTTGGTCCCCAATGCAATGTCGTTTATTGATGATCCAATTCTCCAGGACTCAGTGACTGGACATGGACCTGGAACATTTTTTTATGCAAGGAAAGAGTGAATTTTTTTGGGAACACATGCAAATTTGTGCAAGACAGTCTCATGCTTTTGCATCCTATTTTAGGGCCAGACATCTTATTGTCTGGTGAATAATTATAACTGTTGTTCACTATAACTGGAACAACAATCCTCTAAATTTGAGTGGCATCTAACATTCATTGTGATATAATGTTGGTTGGTGTAGTAATAATATGATAAATGACTAAAAGGGAGACATGAGCATGTTAAATTGCTATTATTGTCATTTTCTTATAGTTTGAAGCTGTCACAGTGCCATACCCTAAGGATACCAAGAGTAATATTATTGCTGACAGAGAGAAAGAAATGGTTAGTATTTTGCCTTGTTTTTATTTAAACAATATTTCTATGGGTTGAACCAATTCAGCAGATGCTGGTTTAAGGAGACCCGATAGAAAGAAACAAAAATACAATACACTTTACATGCATAATGAGACAATACAATGGAAAAAGCAAATAATTATACATCTAATGAAATCTCTCTATTATGATTTCCAGGAGACAATGTGTGAGCAATTGAAAAAGGAGTCTCTTCTAAGAATTAAGGAGTATGAAGCTGAGGTAATGATTAAGTTTCAATTCTTGTAAAATGATTGTTAAGTGCAGAATAATAAAATATGTTTGAGTTAAGTTGTGTACTGATGGGTTGGCTACCATGTTTTTATCAGAGGACTGTATTTGGCTCTAGTATTTGTATTTCATAAATTAAAGTAATGTAAAATAATTGCTTATGTCTCTGTTCTGTGATATAAACACTTGAAGGGCAAGAGAAGAGCAAGAGAAACACTTGGTGGCCTCATGTTCCTAAGCTTGCTTTCCTTGTGCTCTACATCTCTCATTGTGTTGATATCACAGTACAGAGATATGCATGCTTATTTTATATTTTTTTAATTATTACACACCTCACAATAATGTAGCAGAATTTTCAAGCACAGGTAGACTCCTTCTGTTCATCATTATTCAATTGTTCCTTTTTAGTTAGCACAAGTTAAAGCTCAAAAGCCATTTGAGGATATGACTGTAAGTTTGTAATTTATGTGATTTTCATGTAAGCTTCTTCTTAAGTACTTTGTGTCCTAATTGATTATGGACAAGGTTTAGCTTTGCCTAAATTTACAATTTTCACGTCCATAAAGTGCCTTCACATGCTAAAAATACGAGGTTCACTCAGATTGTTACTCACTTTTTACAGATTGAGGAATATCTACAAGAACATCCAGAGTTGAAGAAACAAGCACAAGAAGAAATTAAACAGCACATTTGGAAGTGATCATAGAATTGACAATAATTAGCTATTGTAATTTGGTGTTGTCCTTGAGGTTATTTGTGCTCATGATTGATTGTTTATTGGGTACATTTTTAGTGTGAATAAACAAAAGTGTTGATAATAAGTTTATTTGGGTGTGAATGATGTAGAACTTCCCCTAAAACAGAACTTAAATGAGAATGCATTCAAGCCCTGGAAACCATTTCTTAAAAGACCTTACGGGCCCATTAACTTACCCAATAAAGGTTTTGGGCTATTATATATTTTTCAATTTCTGTGATTTTACTAAGGCAAGTTTGCAGAAGATCACACACTCTTGAAATTTTTCCTGTATATTAAGTCCCCATAAAGTTATTGGTCTTTTGAGAAACGAATCCCTGGTCAGACTTGATCATCCATATTAATTTATTTACATCAATGCCTTGTTCTAGACACAAAATGCATGATTCATATTGCAGAGTGTTCAAACAAGGGAGTTTTATTGATCTTTATTTGACTGGCTGATTTGGGAGATGTGCAGATGCTATAATCAAGTGCTCAACAGCTATTCACAAATTCGAATTCACCAATCCCTGTTAAGGTGATGTTTCATGGGTCAATTCACAACAATTTTCTGCGCAACACTTGGTCAAATTGATAATTATTTTAAAAGTCATAGCAAACATTTGAAACTTATTCACTAAGCAAAATATTGCTAAAAATAGTTGTGTTTTGTATTTTCCACGGCATAAACTTTACAGGCAACATTTGTTGCGCGGAAAATCGTTATTTAGGTGGGGACCCTGTGTATCATAAGAACGCAAGAACCTGGAACTGGTGTGAAAAACTGTTGACATTGCGCATGCGTTTTTACCCACACTGCATTGCTGTCCGTAACTAACTCAGAAAGGCAAGATGTCACAATGGAGAAAAAGATTTACGGAATGAAATTATAACCTTTTATGATCAGTTTTTCAGTTATTCCACTCCGTCCACACTCCCAAAAATATTCTCACCGCCAGCACCGTGTATTAGATGTGTATATAGATTGGTCTTGTTTTGCCCGTGACGGGTTTGCGAAGCGCAATTGGCCGTATAGCCAGCAAACACGTTCGTGTGGTATCCAAAGCACTTGGTGGTAGTAGGAGCCGTAAAGAACCATCCGTAAGAGAATCTATGATGAATACTGACGATAATGCAAGTGAGCCAGAAGATATGGATACAAAAGAGGGTAAGGACTGTATCTGGGAACAAAATACACCCACGATTAGAGTGGCGGGCTCTCGACAATTCAAATTCGAGTCGCCGGTTGCTCTGTTAAGACGCAGACGTCTAGTTTCTCGTAAATCGACTTATTTTGATGTTTACTTTCTTGTAGAAGAACCGATCGAGACGAATATGGTCACCAACGGATCGGATTCTCCTAAGGAAAACGATGATGTCCCGATGGAAGAGGACACGGCACGGGCCGAAGGCTTTATAAGTTTTACAGTGCAACAATTCTCCAAGCTAGACAAACACACTTTGAGTGACCCAATATACGTCAGGAATCTTCCTTGGTACGTATCAACTGTTTATCTGTTGTCAGCAACGTGTTTACTGTAGAGTTTCCTCGTTAAACATAGAGTGAATTAGCTATTATTTTACAATAATATCAATAAACTGTCCACGTCTGATCGCAAGTTCTACGCAAATTGATCAGTTTCAGTCTTTCACAGTGTTGGACGAAGATTAACAGTTTTCATCTCCCATGATTTCCTGTTCTTTCAACTTGCATCCTCTCAGGTGTTTTGTTTTCCTGTTATATTAGGTTTTATATAAGATATTTTTGTATGTGTTAAGCTACGTGTTTTATTTTATATGCCATGTATATCCACCGCAAGCGGCTACAGTCATGAATTATTAATACATTAAAATAAAGAGTTTTCTACGGTAATATCTGTTTCTCCTGTGTCTGGACAAATTTAAATGTGTCTATTTTGGGCGGTACATGCCGTATTGTTTTGCCACGGCCTCAATAACATGTATAAATTGTAATTATTGTACTGTTACAATGTAATGTACATGACTACAAAGCGATCGTGTCATATGGCTTTTAAAAGCTAAAGTTAATCACATCAACAGGAATTCAACACTTTCGTTAAAAAGGACAAGTTAACATACACGCATACTCAAATGTAAATAGAGATTTATGTTTGTATATTTGTTAATTCAGTCATTTCTTTGACTTCTGTTAACTGTTGTTTAAATCATTGTTTTGCTTAATTGCCAATATAATATTGGCACAAAAACAATTGGATCACAATTGTAAACCTTGAGAATCAACAACACATAAGCCCTCAATTATTATTGGACATTTTAAAGTGAAGTTTATTTGATAAAATTGATACATTTTCTTTTTTCTTACCTGAATCTACAAGTACTCTTATGCAAACAAAAATCATGGCAAATATTGATCTTTAAAATAACAGACACAGACTGCTAAAACAGTTTTGATCAGTTTTATAATGTAAAGTCTAGAAATTGATTTTTTTCTTAATACTATTTAGTTATACTCAGTAAATAAAGAACAGACAATTAACATATAGAACAGTTTTTTTCTGTGCTCCATTCAGCACCTCCCGTTCAGTAATAAAGCACACATACTTTAATAGGTTTACTCCTAATTCAGTAATGACTATACTAGGAGTTTTGTACAAAAGAAAGGGAAGGAAGTGATGAGACCATGCAAGAAGTGTAAAGAGAGCTCAGAAGTCATAGGCTTGAGCTCATACTGCTGACATCAGAACTGTACTGATGGAGCACAAGTTTTGGCCAATCAGAGCATGCGCATACAATTTATAATACTATACAAAGTATGGTGGAAGCTAATGTCTCTCTTTCTTTCTCTGGAATTCAATAATTCATCTTTTCAAGCAATTGCCATCTACTGTTTTGACCATCCAACCCCAAATCACCCATACACACATCTCCATTTCAGACATTCATTTCAAAAATCTTACTTAGTTTATTGAATTTATATCCATTTCCAGTGGATTGTAATTTCAGTCAGTGAATAGTTATTTTGAACCCCCTCATCAACACTACTGCCACCCCATCAACATTGCAAACATAGATGTAGCATGTACCCCTTGCTTCACAATACAGCAGGGGTCTCCAAATTTTATATAAGGAATTGGGGTAAAAAAATATTGAATAAACAAAGAACAAGATCAAGGTATATGTTTCATGTGCTAATATTATTCTAATTGTTTCACAGGCGTATTATGTTAATGCCAAGGACATCCTCCCATGGTCATGAAAGGGTGAAAAGTCTGGGATTTTTCCTGCAATGTGATCCTAAATTAGAAACTCTGTAAGTTCATTTACAATTAAATTTATATCATTTCCCAGTTCTAAATTTGGCATTTAAAAATCAGTAATTTGATTCCAAAGATATGATATTGACTCAGAACGTGCTTTTGCCTAGTTAGTCCTTGTTTGTATACCTTTGCATCCTTCTTAAAAATATGTTTGTATGTTTGTTTGTTTGTGTGTGTGTTTATTTGTTTGTTTGTTTTTGTGGAGTAGGTTAGAATATTTTTGGGGAAGTATTGTACTTGTTTTCCATGAAAAATCAGGGAATCACCCATATTAGGTGTTTCTAACTTATGCAGCCAGACAAGTATGTCAAAAGAAGTTCATGACTTTTGATACTCATTCTAAGGACTTTATAGTGACCTCAATAGTGAAATATAATCAGAGGAAATAGCCCATTGAGTTATTGCAATTAAGTGCTGCTCACTGGACAAATATCTGATAAAATTATATACATGCATGTTTGCACATTGATGATATAAGCATTTCACCACATCACATTGCAAGTTATAAACATGTATTTTTGCTTTTTAAATTATCTGGCCAGACTTGGATTTTGACAGGTCAAGTATGCCTTTTGCTAGACAATTGCAAGTGACCTTCTTATCAAGAAAATTTCTTATTTGCAGCCTTGTATTGGGCTGGTTTTTTAGAATGCTCACCCTTTTGATCTGATGTTCTAATCACTTTTTAACATCAGTTAATGAGGCAGACACCTATTTATCACTAGGATGAAAGGATGTTTTGTACTCAATTATTCCTAATATCTATTTTTGTATTACTTATCTAGATCTTGGTCGTGTCAAGCTTCAGCAAAGCTTACACTTAAAAATCACCATGAAGATAAGGAGGACTTTTGTAGGAGTAAGTGTAATTATAAGTAGAATCAATGAAGATATGTTACATGTATATCAAAGAATGTACTCCTTCAAAAAGGATCTTCAAGGATAAAGTGTCTGTACTTCTTAGGAATGCCTTGAATTTAGTAGTTGGAATGGCAGGCAAATTCTGCCTGTCTTCTCTCCTACCCAATTAAAGGTATTTATAGTAATTATATTTGATTCCCTTTAAAAACAGTAATTTTTAGTTTATTCATTCATCTGTCCATCCATCCATCTATCCATCCATCCATTTATTCATCTATTTTTCTATTTTATTGATTCATTAACTTTCAGAAATATCCCATCTGTTTTATGCCAAGGAAAATGACTGGGGCTTCAGCCATTTTGTTGCATGGAATGTAAGTAAATACATTTTTTAGTTTGCGACCTTCTGATCAAGAAGCTCACATTCTGACTTGTCATCCTTATCTTAAAATGTTATCTCATATCTCTGTACCTTAATTTTTCCATAAATACTCTTATTCATTTGCTAATAAGCATTAGAATTGGTCATTTCTTTTTGGGGGGATGGCCTGTCACCCCTGTTTAATCAACCTTACCTTGCAGTGTCGTGATGATAAATTCTTCATAATAGTATTTTTATAAATTTTTGAAATGGCTTTGCAATATTATTAGGACATACTGGACCCAAGTAAGGGATTTATAAACAAAGACTCCATCACAGTTGAAGTATATGTTGTAGCCGATGCTCCACATGGTGTAGCGTAAGTAAAGAGATCAACTCAGCGAATTAATCTATTTCTATGTTGTACTCCATGTACAACCAATCTCATTGTCCAGACAAAGGCATTTTAAACAAAAAAGGCATTTTTAATGATGGTTTGAATATGATAATGATATTTGAAGTATAAAGACACATATTTAGTGATAAAAATTGTCTAAAATGAAGGCAGGTGAATACAACGGCTCTGACACCAAGCCAGCACCTGTTGTATGTTATTGTAACTGCTTATAGTGCAGCCAATCTCACTCTAAGACTGTCCTGATAACATTGACATTTTAGATTTTTACAAATGTCATATGCCTCATATTTGTTTATTGGTGTACGTGTGACATGGTTTTTGCACATGCAATTCACAACTTCAGGAACAAAGAGGATGAAAAATGTGAAGTCCTTAAGTTCTTTCTAAATACACAAAAATATTGAATGAGTTGGTTGATATTTAAAAGATGTCTTTTTTCTGTTGATTGTTATTGCAGGTGGGATTCCAAGAAACATACTGGCTATGTAGGGCTAAAGAATCAAGGTGCAACATGCTACATGAATTCCTTATTACAGACACTGTATTTTACTAGTGCCTTATGCAAGGTATGTACAAATTTATGTATTTAATATTGATGAGAAAACTAGCTCTAGATGAAATCCATTGAGTTGATTATTTGTATATTTGTCTTGCAGGCCGTCTTTCAAATGCCAACAGAGAATGACGATCCCAACAAGAGTGTTGCCTTTGCTTTACAAAGAGTGTTTTATGAACTAATGCACAGGTATGAAGAGTGCATATAATTCTAATACAGTATATATAGAGAGACCTTATAATGAAATCTTTACATTACGAGACTGACTTTGTGGTCCTGCTTAGATGTAGTGTCTTTAATAGAGCCAATTTTGTATGACTGGGAAAACGGAATGCTCATTGCACGGTTCAGTTATGGCAGGAATTGTGAATGTTTTGATAAATATCATGGCATTGACACAGTACAGTGACAGTACAGTGTGGTAAGTTTCCCACTCATACGAAAACCACTCTAATATGAAGACACTGTATTGGCAATAAACCTTTTCTTTTCTTAATTTTTTAACTTAGATTTAATTCTTTGTTTTTAGTGATAAAGCTGTTGGAACAAAAAAGTTAACAAAATCTTTTGGGTGAGTCTTATCATGTCCATAGTTTTCCTCCCTTGAAAATGGTTGTGGGATACCTGTGGATTTTTAATGACACAGGAAGCCCAACTATATATTTTTCTTAATATGAGAATTTGATGTTTGTACTCTAGCTGGGAGACATTGGATAGTTTTATGCAACATGATGTACAAGAACTATGTCGTGTGGTAAGTGATTTATTTGAGCAATTTAATAATAATAATAATAATAATATTCTTATATAGTGCTTATACAGGTCTGTTCTAGGCAAATAAATAAATAGATGGCATAACGATTTTGGAGGAAACGTACATACTAAAGCTTTAACTTTTGCTGTCTACAGCTCCTTGACAACATGGAAAGCAAAATGAAAGGAACTTGTGTTGAGGTGAGTTGATTATTAATTTTGTAGACCCATATCCAGAAAAAAAAATTTTTTTTTGCTTATGTAGAATGTTGTGTAATGGCTAGAAAATATGTTGATACATTGAACTCACAAGGCAGGTGACTGGAAATGAGGAAAATTTACAGAAATAGCAGCCTCTCCACTGTTTTGTATAAAAAGGGACTAAAAATTGGAAACTAGTTCACTTGCTACACAGGGTTCCCAGACCTTAATAGTTTGGGCTACCTGTGGTCTTTGGTATGAAGCCTTCTAAAAAAAGATCCAAAACCCCTGTGACTTGCTAGTCTCGTTTTGTTTGTATAGAGTTAGGAATAGGAATGTATAGTAAAAAATGCAGTGAAACCATGGCATAGATAAAAGAGAGAATTAAAGAAGGAATAATAATCAAAGTGAGAACAGAAAAAAAGATTTGGATCAATGAAAACAAAAGGAAAGGTTGAACAAAATAAATGTAAAAACCAAGAAAAGAAGAATTGAGAAAGAAAAAGAAATGAGAGAACAAATAAATAAGTAAATAAAAAAGATATGGAATTCCATATTCATTATTTAACAAAATTGTTCATCTCTATTTCCATCTTTTAGGGAATTATACCCGAACTTTTAGAAGGAAAAATATTTGTAAGTAGTAATGTATTTAAATTTTGTTCAAATTATTTATGCCATGCATAATGTTCAAGTGTACCAGGCTAATATTACTTCTCAATTTCTTACAATGTAGTCATACATCAAATGTACCAAGGTTAATTACGAATCAGCAAGGTAAATATAAAAGCTCACAAAATAAAATGAAATTATACAATGATATAGAATCATATGATTGTATTGTTAACATTTCTATTTTCTTCTTCTAGATCAGAGCCTTTTTATGATATTCAACTTAATGTGAAGGGCAAGAAAAACAGTAAGTTTTTATCATGACCTGATTTTAATTGCATTTAAATGACAATATATTCAGGGTTTTACACGTATTGTGGAAAGTCAAAGAATTCAAAATTGGCATTCCAGGCCTGGAACAGAAAAATTTCATTTTGGTTATATCACTGTTGATCATCAAATATTAGATTTTTGCCAAAATTGTTTCAAGGTTAGAAAGCACAATTTTTTAAAGAAACTTTGTATTGAGCAGCAAAATCTTTGGTCTGTCACTGTAAGAGTAGTCAGTTTTTAGACCATGGAATTATGTTTAAAGTCATGAAAAAATTCTAAAAAATATGTTGGTCACCCAGTTTCCATGTGAAACATGGCAATACTTGAAGGGTTCTCTGTGAAAACAACCTAAGTGACTTTTTGATGGATGTCCAGACATTGAATTTTTCGTTCAGGAATGTTAATTAATATCATTTGATACCATTGCAAAAATCATCAAAAAGTCATTTAGGCCATTTTCATAGGGAGCCCTTCAATTAATACAGTCATTATTACTGTAAAATTGTACTGCCAGCATAATTAAAGCATAATCAAAATTGTACAAAATTCAATTCAGCTGAAACTTCACTGAAAAAATATCAAAGACCCATACAATCACTGGTTAATTTGTTTTTTCAAAATGCATATGGAAAGTATTAGATTTTCTTTTGCTTTTTTTCAGTCTATGAATCTTTTAAAGAGTATATCGAAGTTGAGTTACTGGACGGTGATAATAAATATGATGCTGGAGAGCATGGTTTACAAGAAGCCAAGAAAGGTGTTATCTTCAAAAAGTTCCCACCTGTTTTACATCTTCAGCTAATGAGATTCCAGTATGACCCTCAAACTGATGCCAATATTAAAATCAACGACAGGTACACATAGGCACATAGTAGTAGAATTATGATGTGATTTTTTTTCCGTTCTGTTTTTTATACTGTTACTGTAATATCTTTGAATTTCAATTACACATACAGTCAACTCTCACCTTGCGGACACCTCGCTATTACAGACATCTCACTATTATGGACACCTCGTTATCATGGACAGAAGCTAAACCCCCTGCTGGCTAAAACTACAAAGAAATGTATAAAAACAACTCCTGCTATTATGGACTCTTGCTATTAGTAATTACGAACACCAAATGATGGTTCTGAGGGTGTCTGCTATAGGGAGAGTTGACTGTACATGTATTTTGTTTACCCTGACTTTGAAAATACAATAGAGTGCTTACAATATAACCGTGAAAAACTTTGTAAGAAATTGCACTAATTTGCACTTAATTAAACAATAGAAAACAAAGGATTTCGCACTATTTAGTACAATTTTGTTCGCTCACTTTTTCACGGATATATTATAAGCACTCTATTGGGCACCATAGGGTTTCCCTCAATTTTCTCTGGTGCCGTCAATGCAAGGCTAGGGACCATTACTTGTCAGTGTTATCAAAATCAACCACTGTTTGTCACAACATTTGTTCATTCTTGACTTGCAAGAATAATGATGACGCTCTTTAGTAACCCATTCTTACATGTATATAACAGCTATCATGAAAATCTTACTACAATGAATTTTCATTACTGTAAAACGTGTTTGAATGTCATGTCAACTGCTGTTTACTTTATTTGCTTTGTTTTCTCCAGATATGAATTTTATGAAAAAATTGACCTGGATGATTACCTACAAGAACCCGAAAACTCCCCAGCACAATATACACTGCACGCTGTGCTGGTACACAGCGGTAAGATGCTCTTATAAACCTATAATACTTTGTCTGGTGTGAAATGATATATTTACATTGTGGACTGATGTTAATTGCAGGTGATAACCATGGTGGTCATTACGTAGTGTATATTAACCCCAAAGGAGATGGCAAGGTAGGTGATAATCTTAGGGATGGACCATTAGAAAAGTGATTTGGGTGGGGGGGGGGAGTTTGGGATTGGCATAATTTTTTTTTGGCCACCCAAAGTAGAAATGAATTTTTCTTTCACTTTGGCAGGAATATTTTTTTAAGAAAATGTCCTGGCAGATTTTTTTTTCCAAAATTTTTATTGGAAATAATTTTTTTACTTTTTTTACTTTTGCCACCCCCCCCCCCCCCCCCCTCCCAAATCACTTTTCTAATGGTCTGTCGCTTATTATAAAGTGGAGGCATCCCTGCAAGAATTAACAAGTTTCTACAGATATGTCACCCAAAGTGGTTTTATTGCCAGACAAACATCATGTCACACCTTCAAATGCCTGATTCTCCACTAAAACTTTTTCATCTGCTTTCCTTTTTGCATGTGTCAAAATACTTAAAGTTCAGTGTTGATAGGGCAAAGGGTTACTGATGCATGCAAAAGGGAATGCAGACTAAAAAGATGAAGTTTTTTATTGAAGACACCAACATTTTAAGGCTGAATTGGCCATGACATGTTTTTCTGGCCAGAAACAAACACTTCGGTAATATCTGTAGTAAATGTCTCAAATTCTCCTCTGGAATTGAAAGTATTTCGAGAATAATCTAGAATTTAATTAGAAATCACAAGTTTTTGTTCTTGTTTATGGTTCCCTTCAATAAGACCCTTTCAAGTTCCCTTTTGCTTGACAGTGTTACATTTGTAGCCCCAACTGTTTTTTGGAATTTGTGGAATAGCCTTACTTTAGATTTCCACTTTAGATTTCCACAAGTTTTAGCTCAAAGTTTTTAATATCTTGTGGAAAATTGAGGCACTGCAGATGCATAACTAGAGATGCTATATACAGTCCTAAGTTTTTACATGTACATGTAGACCCAATAACACATAGTGTACATGATATTTTACGCGTTTCTTTGGTTGTCTATTTTCAGTGGTGTAAATTTGATGATGATGTTGTGTCACTGGTAGGTTTACTCTATAAATGTAACAACGTTATAATTATTGAATGTTATGATAATTGATTTTTGATTAAAGTCAGTTTTCTCATCTGGAAGTCAGATTAGGAGAATGCAAAACTTGATTCAGAGATCAGTTGTGTCGTTCATGTACACTTCATCAAAATTTAATCTTTACAATGAATGAACATTATCGTTTGTTTTCTAGGCAACTAAAACAGAAGCAATCAACAATAATTATGGTGGATATGAAGTAAGTTTGCTTTTCACTTGTGCTTAGTTAACTTACTTATAGATGCACATTACAACATACTTGAAGTGACTGTTATTCTTTTTGATTGTATTCAGGATGATATTGTTGTCAAGCATTGTACAAATGCTTACATGTTGGTGTACATAAGAGATTGTGATATGAGTAAGTGTTGATTTAGGAATAAAAAACGGTTTCCCATGTTTGATAGCCTGATCAAAACATGTGTGATGTTGGGAGAACACGAGAGAGTGTAGTGGAAGCACGAGCCGTAGGCGAGTGCTTTCACAGCTCTCGAGTGTTCTCCCAACATCACAAGTGTTTTGATCAGGCTATTGGATGTGGAAAACCGTTTTTTATTTCTTTTATAAAATAACTAACACGCAAATAGACGAAAATAGGAAAAAGAAAACAATGGCGAAAAAACAAATTGACACAAGCGTGTTTGATACTCTCATCAAACACGGGTTTTCAGCCAATCAGAGTGCACGTTATATAAGAGTTATTTTATAAAATGTATTGTCTGATAAATTATCTGAATGACTGGCTGGTTGGTGACTGACTGACTGACTGACTAATATAACTGTCTGACTGACTGACTGATTCTGATTGACTGACTGACTCTGACTGAATGATTGAATGAATGAATGAGTGAATGAACAACTGGGATCAGTAACCTATAATACTCTATTTCAAATTATCTGTACACTTTTCATTTGTTAGAGAAAATTTTAAAACCTGCTAAGGAGGATGATATTCCTGATTCACTTGTTCAAAGACTTCAAGAAGAAAAGTAAGAAAACAATAAATGCATGACTGCATGTATGACTTCTGCTGCTGCTATTGATGATAATGACGACAATAATGGCAATGGCAATCAAAACTGAGTTGGTAGTTTAGTAATGATATTACCAGTGGGCACGATGATTATGGTCATGATGATGATGATGATAATAATGATGATGTCAATGACTAATAAGAATATGATAATGCTATATCCCTAAAAATAGTCTGTGATGCTTCAAATTTTTCAAATGTTTTGTTTAATTTATATATTTTTGCCTTCATTGCACAGGAGACTAGAAGTTCAGAGAAGAAAAGAAAGAACTGAAGCTCATTTGTACATAACTGTAGAGGTTAGTATACAATACATACCACTTATTAGATATTTTCTTGTGTATTACGGGCTGATATTTTACGAGTCGCGTACGTATTTTGCCGAGCGATGCAAAATGTGAGCAATGAGTAAAATGTCAGCCCGTAATACACAAGAAAATATCTAATAAACGATTTATTATATAACTACTTCAGTTAGTTTGCTATTTTCCAATTATTTTATGTAAAATATGGCAAACCAGTTTTCAACTATGTAATACGGCATATAATATGGCCTTATATTTGCTTAGTTCTCTCATCCTTATATGGTAAAATTATGTCATAGTTATATAATAAATGTATATATATATTGTCTTCTCACATTTTACCAATTAAAGTTATTGGTCACATTATATTCCTTCTGTTCTTTCCCAGGTCGTAACTGAAGATCAGTTTTGTGGTCATCAAGGCCCAGATTTATTTGACTTTGAAAAAGTTAAATTGAAGTAAGTCCAAAGATGATTAACCATCTTGAAATCAAAACTGATGAACTTTCTGCCTATTATTAAAGCCTTTACCTTTGTGACATATACATTTTTTCTGAATTTTCAAGCTCAATTTTTACTTTAATTGTCTTTTAGAATATTCAAGGTGTTAAAGTCGCTTAAGTTAAGTGAAGTTCTACAAGTCATTGCTGATGGCTTAGTAAGTGAACAATAACATTCCAAGCAATATCTCCCCTTTGTTACTTGTATTTGTTTTATTTGTATACTGATACATCCTTGCCTAAAGGCTTTTATGTATTCAACAAGGGCAAGTGACATGTAGGACATGTAGTATACCATTGTAAAGATTCTGTAAAACTAATCTAAATCAACTGGCTCTACTTTCAGGGATATCCTGTTGATCAAATTAGACCCTGGCCTTTGCAGCAGCGGAGTAATGGAACTACAAGACCCTCGTTATTTGATTTAGAAGCCTGTCTGGATAAAACAGTATGTATCTGACAGTTTCAATAAGTTAGTTATTATATTTGCCTAGCATAAGATGGTCATATAAATGATGATGAATCATGATGATGATGACTCACTATGATGATGACAATGATGACTGTGATAATGATGCTAATGTGTCAACTGTGGCTTGTATTTTTTCAGATAGGTAGCACTGTAGAAGCCTCTTCATGGTCATTATTTATAGAAACTGTAGATCCTGGTAAGATTTTCTTACTCTACAATCAAAAAACACCACACATAAAATGTTTACACTACTCCTTTTGTTTCTGTTTTTAGAAAATGGAAATGTTCCACTTCCAAGTTATGACAAAAGAAGTAAGTATTGGCTTGTATTTTTGTCCTAATTGGTTAAGGCACAGTATAAAACTATAAAGACTATTGAGCTATTTGACTTTGACTAACACAAAATAACTTTTTTACTTACATGTAATACATGTACATGATGGTTAATATTTTCAGCCGATGTTTTGCTGTTTTTCAAGTATTTTGATCCTGTTCAAAAGACAATAGCATCAGTTGGACATTTATATATTCCCTTTACTGCCAAATTTGGTAAGTTAAAACTAAATGAGAAATATAAATATATTGTTATTAAGTACTTATAAGTAGTTGATTTACTTTAAGTAGCAAGAATGGCACAGTATTGTTGGTTAGTGCGCAGCCTTCCGTGCAAGAGCTAGAGGTCCAGAGTTTGATCTCCGGATCTCACATCCTTGTTTCAACTTCTTTCCTTTCTGTGTAGCTTTAAGTAGCTTCAAATACCCTTAAAATAAAGCACTGACAATGTCAACCCCAAGTTTATCAGTTACTCAAATTACTGTCATGAGTTATTGACGTAAAATATGGTCGCTTTACTTTACTTACTTTATTCCATTCTAGAGACTTTGCTCTCATATGCATGTTTTTTGTATTTCCAGTTGATCTGCTGCCTTTTTTGTGTGAGAAAGCTGGGCTGCCACAAGGAACTCCTCTCATGCTATTTGAGGTTTGTTCAATCATGTTTCTTTCTCTCTTTTCTCATTTATTCTCTTCTCTTTTCATTTCCACTCATTGCATTAAGTAAATGCTTTCTTTGTCATAGGAGGTTAAAATGTACTATGCAGAGCAAATAAAAGATTTAAATGAACCATTAGAAAAAGTAAGTACTCAAATACAATCTGTAGCTTGGGTGGCATGGGGTGGCGTCAGCACGGTAACAACGTTCGCCTCTCACCTGACTGTGGTCCAACAGGGTCGTGTCCACTGGTTTCGAGCCCTGTCGGATGGCTCACATGTGAGTAGAGTTTGTTAGATGTGTTGTTCTCTACCATGCCACGAGGGTTTCTTCTCCGGTTTTTCCTCCCTCAGCAAAAATCAACATGTGAGTTTTTAAATTGTATGCAGAGTATATCGAATGTAGGGGTAGCGAGTGTGCGAATGCGTCTCGGAGATATTAGCAGAAATGCTACTCAGAAAATCCGAGGATAAATAAAGAATATTTATTTTTTTATTTATTTTATAGCTTAGAACAGCCCTTTGGACTGTGTCTGCATGCATTACTTAAGAGTTTCTCATAGCAACAACCTTCTAAGCAAGAGTGTGACTTGGTGTTTGTAGCTCATTGGATAGATCATTGTGGAGGGAGGGGGTAGAGGGTGCACCATACAACCCCTGGAAGATCAATTTGGGTGAAGGAGTACAGATGTTAAATATCATTCTTTTCTTAAGTTTTGTATTAATTTTTATTGACGGAAATCTAGTACCCTCCTACCTTAAGTGCATGAGAATGTCCTGTGTGGTAGCATTTACTCCCTGATTATTTTTCCTTTAAGTTTGTGTAACTTGGTTTATGTAGCTCACATGGAGCACTGATGGAGCAAGGGGGGTAAAAGGAACACCATCAACCCCCCCCCCCCCCCAAGTGATTGGCCATAGAATGTATCTTCACTTTGATCCAGTCATTGCATTGCATGATGAATTATAAAATAACTATGATATAATGCGCGCTCTGATTGGCCAAAGAACGAGTGTCGTGCATTCTCTATGAGAACACACAGCATGCGCGCGCACATTTTCAAACTTTCTCCAACGAAAAAAGAAAATAAAACTTCAATTTGTATTTTATGTTGAGTTATAGAAGCACGGCTATGCCTCGTGCTTCTCCTAACACTTCTCTCGTCTTCTTACAATTCCCCGCGTGCTTCTATAACTCAACAGAACACACTGCCTCGTTTTCTATTTCTACAGTATTTGTTTGATTTGTTTAATCAGGGTGTTGAGGAACTGACAGATGGTGATATCATATGTTACCAAAGGTAAATTTTTATTAGTAAAAAATGTGATAAAGTGCTCATATTATATCTCTTTTAAGTATACTGTGTACAATGGCTATTCTTTTTGTTAATCTAGAGCTGACCTAGACTCCAATCTAAATGTAGTAGAATTTTTCAGGTAAGAGTTTTGCTTTCTAAGAATTAAAATCCAGTTGTGGAAGAATACTAAATAAATGGAAAGAGATTCATTGTTGTCATTAAACTTAATTCAGATCTTTGAAACAAACAGGGGTGATAAAAGGTTATTGTACTGGTATTTACTTTCTTTGCAGAGATCTTCACAATCAAGTCGAAGTACTTTTCTGTGATAAAAACAATATTACAGATCCTGGCTTCACTGTGATGCTCTCAAAACGAATGAATTATATGCAGGTACTGGCACTGTCAGTAATAATATAATGAATCTTGACCTTCATATGACCGTGAAAAAAGATAGCACAGGACAGTGTTTTGACACACAGCACAGTGCTTTGATATGCAGCACACAGTTAAACACTGTCATTGTGTCACAGTAATGTGAATAAATATTTTCAAAGCACTTTGCATGCTGATGTCAACTATGTTTAATGCTCAGGTGGCCAAGGCTGTTGCTACTCATCTAGAAGTTGATCCTATGAAACTGCAATTTTTCAAGGGACAAATGTAAGAACTGTTGTTTTATTCCTTCCCTCCTTCCCTCCTTCCCTCCTTCCTTCCCTCCCTCCCTCCCTCTCTCCCTCCCTCTCTCCTTCCCTCCCTCCTTCCCTTCCTTCCTTCCTTTCTCTCTTTCTCTCTTTCTTTCAGTCGTTAATAATTCCATTCATTACTTCAGTCATTTGTTCTTTTTATCTGCATCATTCATTTATTTGTTCACATCTACATGTATTTACTCTGTTGATTTTTAATGACTTCATTTATTTACTTGTTACATCATTCCATCCATTCATTCTTGAACTCCCCACTACCCCATTGATATTTCCATAAGTAATAATGATGATGATTCTTTCTAATGATGTTTTCTCGCTTTGATAATTTCTAGTTACCGAGATGCCCCAGGAAACCCCCTACCTTGTACATACGACGGCACACTACGTGACCTTTTGATTTACTACAAACCACGTGGTCCCAAGAAACTCTACTACCAATTCCTCAGTATTCCTGTAAACCAACTAGAATACAAACGACAATTCAAATGCACATGGATGATACATGAGACAAAGGAGGAACGAGAACTTGTGCTGTGGCCCAATAAAAATGCACAAGTGTCAGACCTCCTGGAGGAGGCAGCAGAGCACATGGGATATTCTCCAAGTATCGTGGAAAGACTAAGACTACTTGAAATCATCAGTGCTAAAGTCTTCAATACAATTTGTCATGATACTCCTTTAGAAGATATTGTTAATCAGGGACAAAGAAGTTTTAGAATAGAGGTAGGATTCTAGGGAACTGTAGTTGAAGGGGTACCTATAAAATTGGCTGATGTGACTTTTGTTCTGGAGCTGTTGATATTACCAGCCATAAGATAAACCTGCATGGAGGCTGGAGGATGGCTACCGGAAGTAAGATTCTGAGATTTGCTAACTAATTTACATATCGCCCCATGGAAAATATGTCTGGGTTTAAAATGCCTTTTTACTTGTGGTGAAGGAGTATATATGGGATATACTCCTTTTCATAAGGTAATTCCAGGTTTTAATTGTGGCCACCTCTGCAAGTTGATGTGTGGTAGATGGCAAGGTGATATGCAAATTATTAGTTACCAACTTATTACTTCAAGAAGCTGTCTTCTAGCCGCCATTGAGGTGTATCTTAAGGTTATTTAACCATAGGAAAGTCAGACAAGTAATTTCGTTTTGGACCATTTGTGGAAATTTGAAAAGTCACCACAACTTCACTTAGAAATGAAACTTGTGTAAATTATGTGTGAATGTATATTTTGTGTTTTAGGAAATCCCAAAGGATGAGATGAATTTGAAAACAAATGAGATACTAGTAGGAGTAGCTCATTTTAATAAGGTAATGTCTGATCAGGTTTGATTTTTTTCCCCTTGGCATTTTCCAAGATTAGTATCAAATAATAGAATATTATTGAAACTATTTGTATTTCTTTGCAGGAAATATATCAAACGTTTGGAACTCCTTTTCTTGTACGGGTTTCAGATGTAAGTAATTGAAGCTCTTATAGATGAAGAAGAATAGACTTAGATAGTCTAGATTTTGTTTTAAAAGGATTTTATGGAGGAGAGAAATGAATGGGAATTTTTTTCCTCAAGAAGATTTAATTTGCACTGAACCACTGAGAAATTCAAGGAGTTTGATGTTATGAGAGTCAAATGCATTTTTAGGAATTACAGTTGTTTCGCCTACGTGTCAGTTCGCCTACGCCAGTTCGCCTACGGAAAAAGTCGTTTCGCCTACTGATTAATATATGTCCTAAGACGTTTATAAATGTTTCATCAATTACCTCACTTGTTGACTTACATGTTAATCTGAACTTAATGATATTTATGGTGAAACTTGGAAACCAAGTTTATTATATTATTAACTCTGTTTATACTTATTAAACAAAGTATTCCTGAACTCAAGACCCTTGAATTTCTAAGCTTTGAATGTAAGTTAAACAGAAAATTCTACTTCTTAAGCCAGGTTTTTTTAGTTCTACGTACGTCTACGAAGTACGACTGAGACGCCTATCAGTTAGTACTCTGGAATGCGGTTATCTAAAAAACTTCTTCATTTCTTTCAAAATACTTTGAATATTGATCTGAAAAATCGACATTTACAACTTGAAGCAAAATTAACGTTTTATTTCGATTACTTTCGGCACGGTGAAATCAACAACTTGTTGGGCGTGTCAAGAATGTCTTTTCAGTCACTTGGTGTGATGAACAGAATCGCTTGCATGCAAGGTAGCTATAGCAAATGAAGGTTATCTCTTGTTGTAATTTTACTTTGTAATCCAAGCTGAAATTCTCAACAAGAAAGTAAACGTCGTTCGAGTTGTAAACGATGTGTCAATTTCACGCTTCGAGTTTGTTTGGGTGAAGAGATGGCTTCGTTATACTGGTATAAGAAGACTCTTCAGAATGAATTTACTACAATTAAAAAGAAAGTCAAAGAGAAAGATTTGTGGCTTCTCGAATATTCAACTTATTTTTATGTTTCCTCTATACATTATCTTAGTTATAGAGAACAGTTTTACATGTAAGAGTACATATATTAATCAGTAGGCGAAACAACTTTTTCTGTAGGCGAACTGACACGTAGGCGAAACAACTGGTAACCTTTTTTAGGCTACAGCAAACTCTCAAAGTGGTTGAGATGGCTCTGTCTTCAGTTGTTCCATGAATTTGTTGTTGTTGTTGTTGTTGTCGTTGTTGTTGTTGTTATTATTTTTTGTTTTTGTACCTAAACCTCTTTAGATTAATTAAGACTCACTAGGTCACTTGTGACGCATGATTGGCTGTTTGTTTCTTCATTACTGCTTTTATGTAATACTATGTTGATTGACTTTTTTTCTTCTAATTTATTTGTTGCATTTATTTAGGGTGAGACTATCTCTAACTTAAGAGACAGAGTAAAATCAAAAGTTGATCTTCAAGACAAAGAGTTTGATAAGGTATTTAGTGAATAGTTACTGTGTTGTGGATGGTTGGTTGTTGAATATTTTAATTGACTCTCTGCTTTGTCTTGCAGGTAAAATTTGCCATTATCAACATGGGAAGAGCCAACTATTTACCTGAAGGTGAGTACTTTATGATCGTTCATTGGGTCGTTCGTTCATTCATTCATTTCATTTCATTTCATTCATTCATTCATTTCATCCATTTCATTTCATTCATTTCATTCATTTCATTCATTTCATTCATTTCATTCATTTCATTCATTTCATTCATTTCATTCATTTCATTCATTTCATTCATTTCATTCATTTCATTCATTTCATTCATTTCATTCATTTCATTTGTTTATTAATTAAGGGATGTTCATTTGTATTGTTATAGAATCTGATCATATAATTTCTATAAAAGATTTCCAGCCTCATTTTTCATCAAGTAAGTCTCTTTAGTTAGTACCTGAATTTGTAAAAATTGAATACATTGTTTACGTGGAGCTTATTATGTTTATTGTTTTCCATATTTCTAGATACACAGCCAATTCCCAAACCCTGGCTAGGCCTTGACCATGCTAACAAGGCACCTAAACGATCACGGTACAGCTACTTGGAACGACCAATTAAAATCCACAATTAGAACTCTGAATATTTTATATGCTGGTTAACTACTGACAGTTTTTACCCTGGAAATAATATTTGTGTACAATAGACTACTGAGAAAATTATCTTCAAGTGCTGTCTTCTTGCTTCTGTTTTCCTTGTGGTTGTTTTCTTTGTTTTATATTAATATTATTTAAACGTTCATTATTAGATAATCTTCTTAGGAAATTGTATGATAGGCAGCCTTAGTATAAATAACACAGTTGTAATTTATAATGAAAGCCTTTGAACTTCCTCTGGTTGGTATATAATTCTTGCCAGGAGGAATGTTTCACTATGTCATTTTGTAAATCATAAGATTTACAGTATAGCTGGACTGGTTTCTTACGACAGGGCTACAGCTATGTCGCAAACATGCTTTATGTTAAAGTGTTGTTATAATGCAATATTAATGATATGAAACATGGTTCTACGTGATTTTAGCCACGTTCTCTTGTAGTTTTACGATCTAAAATGGGGAATTATTGATTTTGATTTGATGATATAATTGTAGACCTGGTAGAGATATTTCAAGAATTACCGACAATAGACCCTTATCATGCTAGCATGACATTACAAAATATCTTATTTATCAGAAAAAACGAATTCACTATTAAATTCACCACATTGGTATTAGTAAAATTGCAGAGTTTGGTAAAGATTGCCCTTAAACTGACGAAAGATATGAATTTTTAAATGTAAAGCATTTGGTGAAAATTTTTGCAAAGAAATGTATGTGTCTAGCCTGATAACGAGGCTTGGGCGTGCATGCGATGCACGTCCACAGTACATTTCTTTGTAAAAATGCTAAGTTTTAAAAATTCATATCTTTGTCAGTTTAAAAGCAATCTCCCCAAAACTTTACAGTTTTGGTAATATTGATGTGACACATTTGATATCGATATTAATGTTTTTTTCCCTGATAAATCAAATAATATTTATAATGTCATGCTTGTGTGATATGGGTCTATTGACCCTTTTAGTCATTTTACATTACTGACAGGCTGTATGATTTATCCTGATGAATGAATTTTATGGAGATAATGCATTGGAATACTCCATGCAACTAATGCATCACCTTTTTACAAATACTAATTTGCTACACATTTGTACATACATTAATTACTGAATGGAAAGAATCAATGTCTTTATGGTTATTGAATGTTGAGTTAAGTATTTTGGTTGTATGTACTACTGATACTGACAACTGTATACACTGTGTCGTTATCTTTGTCAACCCATACACAATTAATGCAAATCATGTTGAATATTAGAAGTTTGGTGTTAAGAGGAAACTACAACCTTAGTTTGTATCCCATTTACTTTCAAAGTATCAAAGTTAATGATTTATTGTTTAATATTACAAAGTTCACTGCAACGTAGCACCGATTAGTTGTTTTGACAACAAATGTAAATGGTGACACCATTTTCCTAATGTGCTAATATTAGTAAAAGGAGTTTTTTCATTTGTTGACTAACAATTTAATTTATAAGAACAGTTAGATAACTCTGTCTTGTATACACATACGTTTGAACTAATATTAAAAACTACTATTGCTGTCTAATATTTTTTATTGCTTTTATAAACACCCTAGTATTCAATCTTATAGCATGATTTTGTCACATCCTTCTTGAGCTGAAGTTTTGGCTGTTTTGTTCCTTTTTCTAATTTTCTTCCATAGAAATTTACTCAACTGTTGAAATTACATTGTGCGTTGATAGAACAGGTGAATACCTCTTGTGCTGTTATTATTTGGCTTTTATACATGATTGGGTTTGCATTTTTGACAATAGCTTCAGTATGTACTACGTGACTGGAGTCCTCTGTGAAGTGGTGAACTGTACCCTATAATCCCTTTATGGCTTCACAAATCCATGCTATAGACCTTTCATGAATTCACATGACTGATCACAAAACGGTAGATTCAAGTCGAGGCTGCATGGATACATCTATATATCCACTGCATTTATTCACCCCAGCCTCAACTTGAATCTATTGTCTTGTGGTTAGTCATGTGAATTCAGGAAAGGTCTAATATATATTATTTACAAGTTTGCTATTAATACTTATCAAAGAATACTTATCAAAGAATGCATGCTATTTTATTGTTTAATTCCACTTTGGTCTTGTATCATATGGCCATCTTGCTGCAAACTTTCAAGTATCCCATCCAACATATTCATAGGAACAGACTGATCTAAAGACACAATAATAATGGATTAATAATTATTGATAATAGAGGCTTTATACCATCACTTGATGGCAGCCATGACAGGAGGCAGGAACAATACTAAGACTCTGGACTAATGTGGTTTACATGAGAAAGTGTTCAGTTTACCAGGGGATAAAAGACTATTGTTGTGTCTCCTGTCATGGCTGCCATCACGTGACAGTGCAAAGGCTCTATACAATTGAGTTATTGTCACTTAATACATGAGGACCATTTATACGAGGGAAGATAAGAGGCTTCTTATCTAAGGCACGACTTAAATAAGGAACAAACCTCTCTATAAATGGCAGAGGAACTGCATTCTCAGTTGTTCCTGGATAACATTAGGTGCATCTTAGAGTAAAAGTACTGTTTTACTGGGAGGTTTGTGCCTCATGTAAGGTGCATCTTTTGTAAGGTATATCCTATTTGGCCTCATATTAATGGCCCTGTTGTGAAATTTAAAGATTGTAAAATATATCAATGACTTTACCGATCTTCTTTGGTGGTGCAAGGCCCAATGTACCCATGATGAAGACAAACTGTTCAAGATTTTGTGTCAAACGAGGGTTGAACTCTTTTTCTTCATCGATTGTAGACACACTCATTCCTACAGAAGAAAAAAGTTACACTGTGTGAGGCCCTTCATTCCTTTTTCTCCTACCCTTGGAAGGTAATGTCTTCTCTTTTAGGGACACTATAAGTGCCTTAAACAAGGGCAGTTTTTGATTAACTGAAAATGTCATAATGTAACACATTGATTTCACAGGAGGGGATTGCACAGTACTGATGTGGTCACACCTCAGTATGGTTTGAGACAAAACTGCATGTATTCATCAGTCATAGCACCTGTAACTGTTATGCTGTATTATCATTGCAATATCATGGATGTCTTTGGGGTTTATCTACGTTAGGAGTTTAGGGATATCATGGTTTTACCTCTGTAATCGTGTCCAGGAAATATCAAGTAATCTCCAGGAAGTGTGAGGATCTTCTTATGGATGGAATTATACAATGTTGGGGCATCACCTAAGAGACAGGAGCATCATGATGAGTTTAGCTTTAGAACAAGACTATTGGTTCCTTGCTGATCTTTCTACTTATGTTTTGTGGCACAGGAACCACAGATGTGGTATAGCTGAAGGGACCAATGCAAAAACAGAGTAATTAGTGACCTTTGATCAAACTCTGAATTCTCCTTGAAATTGAATGATCTCGCAAAAGAAATTAGATGTGATCACTTACTCTTTCAATTGTTTTAACTAATAAATTATTTTACCTTGTTGAAAGTCTGTTCTTCCAC
Source organism: Telmatactis stephensoni (assembly GCA_029948255.1). NCBI lineage: Eukaryota > Metazoa > Cnidaria > Anthozoa > Actiniaria > Isophelliidae > Telmatactis > Telmatactis stephensoni. The sequence goes on from JALIZF010001879.1 coordinate 597,554, forward strand.
AAGCCCTGATCAAGAGAGCATCTCCTGTAAATGCTGCCCTTAGACTGTGGTCAACAAATGTCATACAACCTACAAGACACACAGTGTGCGTGATAGATTTAGACAGTGAAAGAACAGCATTAAAGGGTCAAGTAGAGAAAATTCACTTACCATGTGTATGTCCAGGTGTTGCTCTGGCTTCAATTTGCTGAAAAAAGCATTAAATTTCTCTAACATTTTCTGCTAATATAACAGCAGAATATTATGACAGTGTTTTGTCAGAGATCACTACAGAACTATATAAACTGTAATAGGTTCTTTTACTCATGATGTGGCCACTTCTACAGTCTTGTGTGCAACAGTTGCAGAAGTAGCTAGAATGGAGGGAAACAGTTCAACTGCTGCTGTGTGCTCTCATATACAACAAAAGAATTATAGAATTCAAAGCCTGTCAGAGAGATTTATTCATACCTGTTCTCCAAATGTCAGAATCTCTCCATCTTTGAGGTGGATGTCTGATTTGGCTTTACTGGCCTCAGAGATAACTGTCTTGCAGCCAATGAGTGACCTTAAGAACCCACTTCCTGTAATATGATCTGCATGTACATGGGTGTTAACTGAAAGTACAAAAGGAAATTGTAGTTCCAATCATCTTTGTTGATGATGATGATGACAATAAATGAAAGGAAATTAATTTTAATCAAAGCAAATGTAATTACTGGCATATTCCAGATTCAGCTTCAGCTGTTGAATCAGCTTTGCATCTCTAGAAACCTTGATAAGAATTAAAAGCGAAAATTTCAGAAAAGCTTAATAGAAAAAATGAATGAATGGGATTCAAGAAAGAAAATAATCTACCATCTGCAAAATCATTTACCTTTGTGTCCACTGGGTCAATGATGATTGCCTTTCTGGTTGCAGCACACCCCAAGATGTAGGTAAAAGTGCAAGACTCTCCGTCAAACAGCTAAAAAACAATTATGTACTTATAAACAAAAGAATAATATAACTAGTGCATGCATTTCTACTGGATACAGGAAAGAACATCTTTTGGGGAGAAATCTACTTTTTTATCAAGAATACACACAAATAGCAAGGCGTACTTGGCGTAGAATTAGTCCAGAACTTCGAAATCCAGCCATTTTGCACAGAGCTAGATGACGTGTCCAGGAAAATCGATAATCAATAAAAACAAGTTTTTAGAAGTTCAGGTGTTTGAGAAGCACCGTAAGTTCAGTGAATCACTGTTATCGTGTGTTATTCTGTCCAACTGCTAACACTGGTCGTATTTATAACGAATCCAAGGTCTACAATACCAACGTGACCCATTGTATTCCCAAGAAGGGCAAGAACGATGCATCGTCATAGACAGTAAACATGACAAGCTGCACATCTTTCCAACCGGGTTTAATGACTTCAAAAACAAAGTACAGAATGTAGAGTTTATTTTACTTACAACACAGCAAACCACTTTTCTTGTGAATCTGATTTATCTAATAACCATAAATGACTCTTTTTTGATTTTATTCTTTGAACGTAAAAATGCTTATTCATCGTGACTGTAGTACACATTATGTACAAGTTTATTTCCGGTTTCGTGAAATTGTAACTTCCGCCTTTACAGGGGGGATGTAATGTCGGCCGGGAGAGCTTAGCGATCGAGTTTGATTTCTAGTTGAGATATGTTTCTTGCCTTTTAATCGTCTTTGAACAAAGCTGAATTAATACGCTTTCTCTCCGAACTTGGGTAAAGGTTCTACGAGAGTGCGAAATATGCTAGTCTACAGAGTGTGGTGTTTGGCACTTTGCGTGATTTTCACTAGAAACACCAAAGTTGCATCGTCTGCGTCAACGTCGCCATTGGAACCATCTGTCTACCAAAAAACCATCGCTCAAGGATTTGCAACAAATTGGTTCAAGACTGAAGAACTGCTCGAAAAATACAACCCTAAAAACATCGAGGATATCTACGCGAGGGGATTTCGAAATGTTAGACTTCGATCGAGGGCAGATCTCTATTCAGCACCTTACAATGATACCAAATTTGCTTGGTTCTTGGGGAATCTGACGACTGTAGTGGATAAATGCTTCAAAGTGGGCGTCGTTCCAGTCATTTCATGGATTCATCATCACGCAGAAGCTTTTGCAAGCGAAGATGATCGTCGGAATTACGTTACGTGGTGGACAGCAGTGGCTAACCAACTGAAAGACAAAGACTACAGCCTAGGTTTTAATTTGTTTACAGAGCTTGGAATCGATGGGTGTGGGTCGAACCACAGGCTTACCAGGCTCGCAGTTCGTTTCCGGACTTCTTTGGACTTCCTGTGTTATTTGAGTTCGTTAAAGTTTGAATATTTGGGTGATTTCTTTGCTCTCAAAAATGACGATTTTGATTATATGTTCTCAATAAAATGACTTTAAATTGTTCTTTAGTCTTTTACTTGATGGCATTTGGGTGTTATTTGTCC